>CM039505.1:24431066-25662613 GCA_022432975.1 Begonia masoniana | reverse complement strand
ACACTGTATGTGACGCTTGACAATGTCTACGGATATGATCACCCAGAACAGACTCAAACAAACCAGTCTTGACAAGACTGAATCATATTAAACATACACACACAGGAAAGTGGGTGAAGAATAACGCGCTCAGATGCAATAGAGTTTTTTCCTGCCATGCAGTGACTGTCCTGCAATATGCAGCGACTGGTCGCTGCATTGTGCAGCGATCGGGCGCTGCATTGCTGCGACGGATCGCTGCATAATGCAGCGATCAGGCGCTGCATAATGCAGTGATCGATCGCTGCCTAATGCAGCGATCGGGCGCTGCATTGTGCCAGCGCCTCCAGCGAATGATCGCTGCTTTTCCTCCCTCGGGAGAATGGCGATTTTGCCCTCCTGTTCTGTTTTAATTTTAATTTGGTTTATTAATTATTAAAAGTTTTATTTAATTAGTTTTATGTTTTGTTTTAAATGGTTTAAGGACCCGATTTTAATTTCAATTTCAGTTCTGGTTTCAACTTCAGTTTACATTCCGCGTAAAGTCTATTTAAAGTATAGGGATAAAAAAAATAAATATGTACGGGAAAATGGGTATAGTTTTAGGGTTGTTACATTTATGGTATCAAAGCCCTCGGGTTTTAAAATCGGTTCTGTAGACTGCTCGACTGCACAGCCACTACGCGGACATCCTTCATCAATTGTAAGTCTGTTTATAGCTTTATTGATTTGGTTTCTTAGGATTATTGTTTTGATCTTTTATAGGATTTTTATAAAATGGTTCGAGGAAGGGATCCTAGAGATGACGCGCTAGATCGATTTACGGAGTTGATAGATCGCCAGTCTCAGCATATGGACCGGCAAGCGCAGCAGATTACGGACTTAGTAAATCGGGAGAACCAGAGGGCCCGGGATTTGATAGTTCCCAACAACCAAGGCATGCAGAAGTTTCAGGGCCTACGACCTCCAGTGTTTGATGGTCGATCATCGGATGCTACTGTTACGGAGGAATGGATCCGAGTTATGGAGGATATGTTAGCTTATGCCGAGGTAGGGAACGGGAGCATGGTGGCGTATGCTACCTTTCACTTAGCGATGGATGCCCGTTTCTGGTGGGATTCGATCAAAACGACGACGGACGTATCATTTTTGACTTGGGATCGGTTCAAGTTTGTATTTTTCGACAAGTATTTTAACCGCACAGTGAGAGTGGCGAAAAGGAATGAGTTCACGCAGCTGAAGCAGACAGGTTCAGTTGCAGAGTATATTCAGAAGTTTGAGGCTTTATCGCGATTTGCACCGCGCCTTGTCAGCGATAACGAGGAGAAGGTACACCAGTTTATGGAGGGCCTTAATTCGGAGATCCGGATGCACGTTGTTGTATCAGGTATTATTGATGTACCCTATTCTGACATCACAGCTAGGGCTCTGGATATTGAGGCTGCCAGAGCTACTTGTGTTAGACCGAGGGAGCCAGCTAAGGGCTTCTTCCGTGAGATTCAACCTCAGTCGCAGAATCAAGGCTGGCAGCCGAGAGCACAGCAACAACAACAGCAGCAAAGAGACATTAAAAGGCCTCTAGAAGGAGGCAACGATCGAGGGAAAGGCAAACAGGTACAAGGGGCTTCTCAGTTACCTCTTTGCCCTAAATGCCAGAGGGAGCACAGGGGACAGTGTAGGGTAGGCACAAATGTGTGCTATTGGTGTGGAGAACCAGGCCACTTTGTTAAAGACTGCCCGAATCAGGGTCGAGATCAATCAGGCAGAGATCAACATGGCAGAGATCAAAGGAAAGTTGTACCGAGAGTCTTTGCACTCATCGAGCCTGACAACGCCGATGATGGAGCCCAGCCTTCTACAATTGCAGGTATTATTTAAATTACTTGTACAACGATATGTATATGATAGATAAAATATTTAGATCTGAAATTAGTAAAGAAGAGAGTAATAGGTGAGTAAGAAGGAATTATTAGGCGAACCTCGAAGAGAAAATAATAGGACGCACATATAACAATAAACGCCATATAGAAATATAGTTATACATTAGTAGGATTAGTTTGATTTAATCAACGGAGTTTGCGCACCTAGAGTTTAATAACAATTAGAGGAATACGCCCTATGAGATATGGATTTTAAGTAGGTAGGGATTGTGCCTAATTGGCAACCTTTTGGAGTATTAGGATACGACTAGTCAAGAAAGAAGAAAGTTTAGAAATAAACCTATAATGGGATACCTAGATTGTTATAATACCTGAAGTGTGTTTAAATAGATCAAGTACCGAAGAGCTCGTATATTGAGGATTCGAGTGAAGTTAGGAGTATCTAGATTAAGATAGAATTCAAGAGTTAAACTTAGAATGATTTTCGAGTAGAATAGTTGGAACCTGATTGGAAAGAGCGAACGAAAAAAAATAGATTAGTCGATGAACTCAAAGTAGCCTCGAGGAATTTAGTGAAGGTAAGTTAGATCGTTGGAATAAATGAGAGCTTAGATTGGCGTTTAAAGGATAACGAATTGAGAAATTTGCGAATTATAGAATAGGGAGAGTGAGAATTGTCACCGAAACCATCTAAGTAAACTTAGAGGTGAGATTAAGTTAGTAAATTTCTAGTGATCGACTCGTGTGTGACAGGTCGAGACCAAGTAGTGCATGAATGGCTTAGGTTAGAATGACTAGTTTAGAGCGCATCAATGAGAAGATTTAGAGACTTGACCGTGCTTAGAGCAAATAGAGTTTAAGATAAACAAAGGAGTGTAACGTGAGCAGTGTGAGAACTTTAATTAAGAATATAGTGGTAGAATTTAAGGACAAAACTGAGAATGGAAGCGATGTTTATAAGGAAACTCTGGTGACATAGTTCGAGGAGTATGACAGTGTAAGCTTAGTTGTGGAATCCGCCCTAAAATAACTGGCGGGATTGGTAAGTTGCCCAGGAAAGTATGTGATTTAGGAGATTTAGTAAGAATTAATGTGTGAGTGAGGATATGTACAATCCAATTGAGAGTAGAGATTTCGAATTTAAGGCTAGTGTTGGAAGGTATAGTCGACGTTTTGGATTAGAATCGTAGAGATTGACCCTAGGGATAACGAGATCGGAGTTAATAAAATGAAGTTCGAATTTTGTTAGAGATAGAATTCTAAGTAAATAACGATTGTAACTCCTAGTTTGACTCACATAGACAAGGTAGTATTATAATCGTATAGTTGCAGAGTATAACAATGAGGACTTAATTAGGAAACCCGTACCGAAATAGTCTCCGAAGGTCAATAGGTTACCCAGGAAGATAGGTGACAAGGAAATCCTATGGGTGATGCAGTTACAAGGAATCGTTACCCGAGTGAATATAGAAATATGGGTCGACACGAGTCTCGACTACAGATGAAGCCAACGAAGTTATAGAGAAATTTAGGTAAATCAATTGGAGATTTAAGGGCTTAACTAAGCTCAGTATTTTAGTAAGGAAGTGTACGATCAGATCGAAGGTAGAGAATACAAGTTTAAGGCCGATATTGGAGAGTACAGTGGACAGTTTTGGTTGAGAACCACGAAGAGTGACCGTAAGTACAAATGATAATCGAAGCGTAAGGCCGCGTGATATGAGACATTAACATCAAAGGCTATATAAGCTAAGTCAAATTTTGAGGACAAAATTTTAAATAAGGTGGGTGGAATGTAATACCCGGCTTTTTAGAATATTACTATTTTAATATGAATGGCATTTTTATAAATATGTCAAATCAAGCCCGTTTTACGAACGGAAGGTTTCGTTGGGATCCTAATTATTAATATGGATTTTAAGAAATTTACGAAAATTTCCGGAGCAGTAACACTTAATTTCGAGTAATTATGCTTCTCGTAATATATAGGACGTTTTAATAAAAATAGTAAACGTGGTCCGATTTGCGAACGGACAGTTTTATTGGGACCCTAATAATAAGTTGGACTTATTGGTGAAATAAGGAGATTTGGTGAAACCGAATAGTTAGCCGATTAACGAAACGAATGACGAAACGAATATAAAATAGAGGTAAGGGCAAAATGGTAATTTGCCAAAGCAATTTTATAAAAATAACTTAAATCCTCTTCTCCCTCATTTCTTCTCTCCTCGCGAAAACCAGAGAGCCTTCTCTCTGTTCTACAACGGCGATCCCTCACGACCGACGCCCGTTTCTCCTCCGTTTGACTTCTGTTCTTCGTGTTTTCTCCTCCTCTCGCAACCCTATGTATGAATATACGTTCTTGGAGCGTTTCTTTCGAGTTTTATGAAGTATGAACAATTAGGGTTTCGATACCTTTTCGTTAAAAACGCGAATTAGGGTTCGTAATTAATAGGTTAGCCATGATTAAGTATATATTGCACATATTTGACGTTATTGGACGAAGTTAAATCAAATTGTGAAAAAGTTAAAATTAGGGATTTTCGGATTTTTAGAGAAAAACTCGTAAATTGTGAATGGAGGTACCGAGCATAAATTGCTCGAATAAATAGCTCAATGAATTGGATTAGAGCTTTAGGAAGTTCCTTAGTTAAGGATTTATTGAATTCGGACGATTAGAAGTTTAAACTCGTGATATTGATGATCGATGTGTTTTGCCTCAGACAAACAACGCTCGTGGACGAAGCTTGAGCTGCAACGGACGCGAGGTAAGTTCTCGTGACTTACTCTGACCGATTGGTCTACACCGTACTTCGATTTAGCGTCGAGGATCTCAGTGGATTGTTTGATTTAAATTGCTTTGGTTGGGTAGTTAGCTTTGCAATTGTTATAGGTTATTCTATTTCGGTCTTGATGGTATGCATGTTGATTGTTTATTTTATGTTCATATCTGTTCATGCATCACGTATTTCAAATGTCATGAAAATGAATTTCCGCACGACGTTTTAAAGTAAATGCAAAGAAATGATGTCCCTACGGTATATAGTTTAAATGGCCCTTCGGTATACAGTTTATAGCAAAGCAAAGCAAAGTAAAGAAAACAAAGCATTATTTATAAAGTCACATGCACGGCATGCATTTGCATTTACTAGAGCTTACTGAGATTTTTATCTGACGTTCTAGGTGACATCGAGCCAGGTGAGGACGACGTTCCTCCTCATGACGTATGAGGCAGTTGACGGAGAATGGCCCGTGGGGGTGTGCTGAGCAGTCGGTGCGTTTTGACCCGTGGGGATGTCTGCGTAAGTATTTTGGGGGATTTAACGAATGTATAGATGAACATATTAGGATGTTGGATCTGGCTAGGTGTTAGGTTTATGTTTGATGTTTTAAACGTTTTTGGAAATCTGTTTGTAATCTGTGTTTTGATAATTTTTACTGGAACTGCTTGGAATTTGAAACAGGAGGATTAGACAACTTTTAAACGTATCCATGCAGTTCGTTTTTACGACAGTTCAACGTATATTTAGGTTGTTTAATTGATGACATGAAAAATGAGATAGGTTTGTGGAGATTTAGTAAGGAAGAAAGTCTCTGGAAATGTTGGGTTAGCTCTCTGGAATCTTGGATTCCAGAGACGTGATTAGTCGCTGCATAATGCAGCGATCAGGCGCTGCATAATGCAGTGATCGATCGCTGCCTAATGCAGCGATCGGGCGCTGCAGATCGCTGCTTCTCCTCCCTTGGGAGAATGGCGATTTTGCCCTCCTACTCTGTTTTAATTTTAATTTGGTTTATTAATTATTAAAAGTTTTATTTAATTAGTTTTATGTTTTGTTTTAAATGGTTTAAGGACCCGATTTTAATTTCAATTTCAGTTCTGGTTTCAACTTCAGTTTACATTCCGCGTAAAGTCTATTTAAAGTATAGGGATAAAAAAAATAAATAAATATGTACGGGAAAATGGGTATAGTTTTAGGGTTGTTACAAATCATGTGAGGTGTTTTCTGATCACAAGAGTTTGAGGTACCTCTTTACTCAAAAAGAGTTGAATATGAGGCAGAGGCGGTGGTTAGAGTTTGTGAAAGATTACAATGTTGAGATCAAATACCACTCTGGTAAAGCTAATGTGGTAGCTGATGCACTAAGCAGGATGCCAGCTACTGTGCTACCATTTATGTCGACCGTATCAATACCTTTGAGGACGAAGATACAGAAGTTCGATATGGAGATAGTTTCTGGGCTATCGGCCATACTAGCAAACTTAACCCTACGACCCACCGTCCTGGACCGCATTAAGGAAGCCCAGAAGACCAATTCAAAGGAGATGGCTGATATGGTGAGCAAAGTACCAATGGTGTGACGCCCCAAAACCGTACCCGATCGGGGTCCGGGATCGGAGTCATCACACCGGACATTTTACAGAAACAAGACATATTTTTTTTTTAAACTTATATGAGATCAGACCGGACACCTACAGAACTTTAAACAGAGGGAGAGAAAGAGTTCTGGATTTGAGATCACATGGAAAAGCAGTAAAAGAGATTCTGGATAACAGTTACAAATGGAAACAGGAAACAAAAAAAAACATCGGCGGAAGACCTAGTATAAAAGAACTTCGGTGGATTAAATAAAACTTAATGCAATACCCTGAACATAAAAATTTACAGAGAGGGAAGGACTACGGTGAGTAACAGAACTATGCACAATTCGGAAATGAATAACAGAAGAAAAGGAATGGCGAAGAAAATAATCAAACAGAATGAACAGGAAGTAAACCAGAAATCATAAGCATAAAAGCAGGAAGCAACTGTGAAATAACTGGGCGGAAGACTAAACATTTCGGGCAGTGGTGAATGAAATTTTCTAAAGACAGTGAAACAGACGGGCAGCGGGCAGCGGTTGATTCAGATACGACAAAATCGCTGACATCAGCCAGAAGAGAAGATGACGTCAACCGGAAGATACAAGCAGTAAACATAATCGGCAGAAGATGATGACGTCAACCGGTAGATGAAGACAATAAACGAGACCGGCAGAAGGTGATGACGTCAGCCGGAAGATGGATGACGTCAACCGGTAGATGAAGACAATAAACAAGGCCGGCAGAAGGTGATGACGTCAGCCGAAAGATGGATGACGTCAACCGGTAGATGAAGGCAATAAACGAGACCGGCAGAAGGTGATGACGTCAGCCGGAAGATGGATGACGTCAACCGGTAGATGAACACTTAAAGCAGCAGTGAACGTGATCGGAAGATGCAGTTTTTGAGATAAAACTTGGCAAATTTAACATAAAGACTTACAGGCAGGGAACATCGTAATAGGAGGCATGAGGGCTTCAGACCTTCAAACCCGATTTCAAAACAAAGTTTTTGAATCATACTCTACAAATGACAGGAGTTCAATCAGACAAACTGCATGGATAGCTCAAAAATTCGAGACTATCCATGCATGACCTGAAAAGGGAGAACTCAAGCAGTTCCAGAATGTTTTCAAAACATTTAAAATATATGGATACAATCCGTCAAATACAGAGGTTTTGAATACATCAACAACAGAATATTTCAGGAGACAACTATCAATGGTCAAACAGAGATTTAAAACTCAAACACAAGAAACTATACATTACATATCCAGCAGAATTTCCTACAGAGTTTTAAACAAAACACAGGACTATACAGAGTTGTAAACACAACGCCAGAATTCCAGAAAAGGTTTTACAGACATAGACTTTACTTTAAATACTTAAACCTCGGGGTAGAATTTGTCTGACTGCAGCAACCACCCCCAATGAGCTCAATTCCCCAACTACATCAGCTCGTCATTATGAGGCATAAGGTCCTCATCTGGAGTATCCGTACCTACAACAGGGAGTTCACCTATGAGCCTAGAGCTCAGTAAGAACATATCAGAAATAAATGCAGTGATGCATATGCTATGCATGAACGTTTCAAATACAGGAACATTACATTACATTACATTTCACTGGACAGGGAGGTATAAGTGGGAGGAGGAGCTGGCGCAACAGGGTGTACATGCCGCTTCAGGACATAACAGGAGTACTTGACAGGATGCCAGTCCTCATCCACACTTAACCGTACATTACATTACAGATTTTATCTTACTTACTTCAAAACCAGTGCTGAAAACATTTGCATGATTTTACAGGAAAACGTGTATGCATGAATAAATGCGATGCTTAAACTTAACATTCACAGATGGCAGAATGATACAACAGGAAGACAGGATATGATGGAGACATATTTAACTTCAAACATAACCTAAAACCTATCTACCCATACCATACCTAGTACCTCCAAGTTGTAGGGCCTTAAGGGCCAACGTAAATGCATGAACTTACCTTTTTGCAGCAATGCAGTGTGCTCGAACGCCCCTGGAAAGCTCGGATCTGTAAATGGATGTACAGAATTCAAACACGCTACAAATGTTAACTAATATCTCGTAGGAAATGTAGCAAACACGTTTCAACACTTTAGAAAACACACCAACGTGTTTTCATCCAAAAACAGTGAGTTTTCTCTAAAATAATAACCCTAAATCTCAGTGAAAACTCGCATTAAAATTGTCCAAATTCGTTAGCATTCAACCAGACATTTACCTCAGCGGGAAAACAGAAAGGAGCCGAGGAGATCGAAGTAACTTCGATGGTTGTTCGTCGACTGGAAGAGAGAAAACAGGAGGGAGTTTCACGCCAGAATGAAGAGAAGAACGGGAGGGAAGGAAGAAGACATGGCTTCTTCAACAAGTTGCCAGATGGCATTCATCCATTGGCTATTTCCCACCAACCTTAATTTCTCTCTATTTTACCCTTCCATTGGTCTTTAACTAATTTGCTATTTAGTTTCACCATTTGGTTTTATGAATCATACATATTCAACTGGAAACATTAGCAAATTAATAAAAACAAACCTTGCATGATTATTCTCATTAATCCCGTTGAATAATTTAAGGAATATCTTCATGGCAAAATGCCGGGTGTTACAAATGGCTTCTTCCGATTTCAGTTATTTGGGAGATGGAGTTCTGAAGTTCAAAAACAGATGGTATGTTCCGAAAGACGAAGAGCTACGGAAGCACATCTTATCGGAAGCCCATTCATCTTCTTTCTCTGTGCATCCTGGAAGCACAAAGATGTATCAGGACTTGAAACTTCACTTCTGGTGGCCGAATATGAAGAATGAAGTGGCCAAGTATGTGGAGTCTTGTATGATATTTCAACAAGTCAAAGCTGAACATCAACGACCAAGTGGAACACTTCAGCCTCTTCCGATTCCCAAATGGAAGTGGGAGAACATCACAATGGACTTTGTTGTTGGCCTTCCAAGGACAGCTAAAGGCCACAATAGCATATGGGTCATAGTGGACAGATTGACGAAGTCGGCCCATTTTCTACCTGTGAAGACGACATTCTCCATGGATCAGTATGCTGAGCTATATATTAGTGAGATTGTCAAGTTGCATGGTATTCCGGTGTCAATTGTTTCGGACCGGGATCCTAGATTCACTTCCAGGTTTTGGAAAAGTTTGCAGAGCTCCTTGGGTACTAGATTAGACTTCAGCACGGCATTTCATCCACAGACTGACGGACAATCTGAAAGAACAATCCAAATACTGGAGGATATGCTAAGGTCGTGAGTGCTGGAATTTCATGCTCCTTGAAGTAGATATTTGCCACTCGTGAAGTTTGCCTACAACAATAGCTATCAGGCTACAATTGGCATGGCTCCTTATGAAGCTCTGTACGGCAGAAAGTGTAGATCCCCATTGTGTTGGGATGAGGTCGGAGAAACCAAGCTTATCGGCCCTGAGATATTACAGCAGATGTCCGAGGTGATAGCTGTCATCAAACAACGAATAAAGATTGCTCAGAGTGGACAGAAGAGTTATGCGGACAATAGAAGAAGAGACTTAGAGTTTGCCGAAGGTGATGAAGTTATCCGGAGTTATTCGCTTAGGCAAATTTTGGGGACAAAATTTCTGTTAAGGTGGGTGGAATGTAACACCCGACATTTTGGCCATGTAATAGTCTGTTGAATTATTGTATGGATTTAAATTGCCATAAATACGATAACAACTTTATTGTAAAATGTTGGAGCATTTAGTGAGGGAGAACCAAACTAATGTGTAACTAAACTAAACACTAAGTTTAAAAGGCATGGAAGGGTAAATTGGGGAGAAATTAAGGTTGGTGGGAGATAGCCAATGGTTGAGTGACATCTGGCGACTTGGTGAAGAAGCTAAGTTCTTCCTCCTTCGTGAAACCCTCACTTCTCATCTGTTTCTTTCCACTACTCCCTGTTCTTTCTTTCTGGCGATTTTGACAAAATACCAACACTTTGCTTTCCCAGTTTTTCTTCTGTTTCTTCCAACAAAGGTAATCATCCGCAAAAGTTATCAAGTTGAATAGGTTATAATGTGAGTTCTTGTTGGAGTTAAAGATTACGATAATATGGAATAAACTCACTGTTTTGGATAAAAACACGATAGACTGTGTTTTGAAGGATTGAGTAGAGTCTGCTGCATATCTTACCAACTTATTAGTTAGCATTTGCAGCTGTTTAATTCCTTTACATGCGTACTACAGATCGAGCGTTCCAGGGACATTCGAGCATCTTACACCGCAGCAGACAGGTAAGTTCATACTTTTAGGTTCGGCCTTTAAGGCCCTACAATAAGGAGGTACTAGGTTTTTATGTTGTCGGGATTTCTGTTGGGTAGTTAAACCATAGGTTATGTTTTAGGTTAAGTGTGTTCTGTTTTATATTCTGCTTATTATTTCTGTCGCCTATCTATGAATGTTCATGCATACACGTTTTTCTCTGAAAGTCATGAAAATATTTTCTGCACACGGTTTGAAGTTAAGTAAGATAAAACTTGTAATGAAATGTATGGTTAAGTGTGGACGAGGACTGACATCCTGTCATGTACTCCTATTATGTCCTGTTGTGGCATGTACTCCTGTTGTGCCAGCTCCTCTTCCCACTTATACCTTCCTGTCCAGTGAAATGTAATGTAATGTTCATGTATTTGAAAATGTTCATGCATAGCATATGCACACTGCATTCTAGTATGTTCTTACTGAGATCTAGGCTCATAGATGAACTCCCTGTTGTAGGTACAGATACTCCAGATGAGGACCTTGTGCCTCAAAATGACGAGCTGATGTAGTTGGTGGATCGAGCTCATGGGGTTTGGCTGCTGCAGTCAGACAAGAGTTAATCCTGTGAGAATACGTTTTCTGAAGTTATGTCCAATATTGTACCATCTTTTGAAGTTTTAAAACATTTGAAATGTAGGCCCAGTTCTGTACTACTTTGTGGTTTGTAAAACGATGTATGGAACCTGTATTGATGTTTAAAACCTCTGTATTTGACAGTTGAATTATTTTTTGAAGTATTCTGGAATTTGTTTGGAATATTTTCTGTTAGTCTGTGCATGGATAGTTTCTGGTTTTAGAGCTATCCATGCAGTTCGTTTTCTTGAAACCTGTCCTTTGTAATGAAGGTCTAAAACCTGTATGCCTTCTATTGTGCTCGAGAACCATGTTTTGATGTGGTTTGAGAATCTGAGACGTATATGTCTTCTGTTTTTATGCCCTCTGTTCGTATGCCTTCCTGTCAAAGTTGTCAAGTTTTGCCTTAAAAACTGCATCTTCCGATCATGTTCACTGCTGTTTTAAGTGTGCATCCACCGATATTCACTGTTCACATTTTGTCTTATTCGCATCCACCGCCAAAGAGTGATTTTGCCATAGCTTTTTCTTCTGCCGATTACGTTTACTGCCTATATCTGTCGATGACATCATCACATCTTCTGATGACGTCATCTATCTTGTCTTACTCAATCCACCGGTGAGTAGTGCAATTCCGCCTGTTTTAAAACACTTATACCGGCTGACGTCATTCATCTTCCAACTGACGTCATCACCTTCTGCCGATTCCGTTTATTGCCTGCATCTTCCGGTGACGTCATCCATCTGCCGGCTGACGTCATAACCTTCTGCTGATTACGTTTACTATCTGTATCTGCTGATGACGTCATCCACATCTTCTGCCAGTCTTCCGCCCAATTTAATTATTCTTCCCGCCCCGTTTTAAATACATCTCTTGCCTTACCTTTTTTCAGTCCGGTCCATTTATATGTCCTGCTAACTTCTTCTCCAGTTTAAGTTCTCTTTAATGTCCTTGTCTTCCTGCTTTCCCTCAGTCACCCTTCCTGCATTTCGGTTTCTTCTGCTATCCATTATTGAAACCTGTTTTGCTTTTAACTCCAGAGAACTCCCTCCCCGTCAATGTTTTAAAAGTATAATGTTCAAACTCTGTGAAGCTTTAAAGTTTGTAAACGTTCTGTTCCTTGATAAAAAAAAAATATATCCCGTTTTATGTTAAATGTCCGGAGTGATGGCTCCTCGTCCCCGACCGGGTCAGGGGTCGTCACAGGTAGAGTTTGGTGTGACTCGAATTTGAGTTAGGTTGAGTTGATCTTGTATATGAATATTAGTATTTTATGTTTTATTTATATATTAATGCTTGAGTCACAAAACTCAATTGTACTTTGATTTCTTATTAGTGAATTTTTCTTTTACTTGTGATTTTTTTCCGTCTAGGATTTTTCACGTAAATCGTGGTGTCTTTTAGTTTCTTGCGTTTATTTTCTTTTTCTGATTATTAGTGTTCGATTCTCAACACTCACCGATCAAAATACAAAGTATCTATTCTCTAAATCGATATTTTATATGTAATTTCTATAACTTGCTAATTAGAGATGATAAACGAGCCGAGCCAAAATTAGTCTGGCTCACCGAGCCGAGCCAGATTTAGTCTGGCTCATTGTGCCTA
Source organism: Begonia masoniana (assembly GCA_022432975.1). Lineage (NCBI taxonomy): Eukaryota > Viridiplantae > Streptophyta > Magnoliopsida > Cucurbitales > Begoniaceae > Begonia > Begonia masoniana. The sequence goes on along the minus strand of CM039505.1, from coordinate 25,649,892 downwards.
ATGAGCCAAGCCTAACAAGCCTACCGAGCCTAACGAGCTGAGCCTAATGAGCCAGGTTGAAAAAATTTTAACCCCAACCGGCTCGCGAGTCACGAGTTAAACGAGTCGAGTCGAGCCGAGCTGGCTCAACAAGCCTTAACGAGCCGAGCCTAACGAGCCAAACGTATATAAGTATTTTCAACTTATATTAATATAATATAAGTTTTTTAAAAATTTTCATTTAAAATTATAATAAGTATTAATAACTATATGCCAATTTACTCATTTAATTTAAAAATTAGTTATGTTAAAGTATATAAAATTAAATGTATTAATAAAAAAATTATTTGAGACTATTCAATAAAAAATATTACATAAATATCATTAAAAATATTTTGACATATAAAAAGAAATTAGAATTTTAAAAAAATTACAAATATTACAAATTTGAAAAAAAATTACTTCAAATTACAAAAAAAAACCAATAAAAAGAATATCTAGTCTTCAACATCCAATTTGTAAACTCTTCAAGAATTTTATCATCTCGTTGTTGATCTCTCGTCTTGGCGTCGGTACAATCTTTGATACAAATGAGCGCCTTCACAAGGTCCAGTACAGGTCTTCCTTTTCGTTCATCATAAACACATCACTAAAAGCAGATTTTGATGCTATAGTAGAAACAAGAGGTGTTAGTAGATCACGTGCCATTATAGAAAGAATAGGATATGTGGTAGAATGTCTTTTTCACCAATCTAAAATATCAAAATTCTCATCTTGAGAAAATTGATAAAGAGCTTCAAAATAAATATTGAGTTTATTTGTAAAAAAAGTAGAATAATTTTCAGTTTGTAATTCACTGCATATATCATCAATACTATATTGTTGACTAAAACTACCTCCACCACCACCACTACTACTACTAGAATAGCTCTCGGTATGTGGAGGTCGTAAATAATAACAATTAATATTGGAAAATTTTGTTTCATAAGAAACATATAAATTAGCAACTCTATTTGTTAAGTCATCACTAGTAATTAAAGATGCAATACATAAATTTGTAGAAATTTTATTGAGCATAAGACATACTTCTTTTAATTTAAATCTTGGATCTATGATACATGCATAACAAAAAATAAGAGGAATGTTATGCCAATTATTTTTAAATTTTGTTTCCATTTAAGAATATTACTAAATTGATCTACTAGTCGATATTTTGCAAAATTACATGTTAAATCTACAAAAATAGGAAGAATAATATTAGAAGTGTGATAATAAATTTCAAAACATTGATTTGTAGTATCATAAAAATATTTTAAAAAATCAAGAAAGATATTAATAATATCACAACTAAATTTGTCAAGGTTAATACTTTGTGTCTTATCGTTAATAAAAGCACAAATAACTTGTAATTATTACTTAGCATTTTACAACATCAAATAAATTGAATTTCACATATTATCTACGTTGATTTTTAATTTTCTTGGTTTAAGTTGGGCAGCTCTACAAAAATCTTTATATTCTTGTTGTCTCGAATTAGACTCAATAATATGAAATTGCGGACTTAATTAATTCAATATGAGGTAAAATATATAACATACCATCTTTAATAACCAAATTTAAAATATGATACACACATCTCATGTGAAAAAGAGAACCACGAGTAACATCTAATTGTAAATAATCCTTAAATTAAGAAATAGCATAATCATTAGCACTAACATTATCAAGAGTTATGCTAAAAATTTTGTCTTTAATAGAATATTCTTGCAATATTGCCATAATAAATCTATACATGGAGTTCCCAGAATGAGGATATTCACAATTACGAAATCCTAAAATTCTTTTATTTAATTGTCAAGATTTATCAATAAAATGAGATGTTACAATTATATAACCAACAACATTACATGCATTCTATAATTCAGAAGTAATGCAAATACACATTGAAAGAGTATTTAAAAAAATATAATTAATTCATTTTTCATGACGAGGGCGAGTGCCGAGTAGAGCTAATCAGCTGATATTGAGAGGCATAGCAGAGCTGAAGAGTGAGGCCTGAGACTTGATAGCACAGCACAGGCTGACGAGAGGGGAGAGGATATTTGAGTCAATCCTCATTAGTCATCCAACCTTAATTTTAATTGAAAGTTTGGTCCAGTCCAAGTTTTCGGGAATTTTGGATCTGGACTGTGGACCGGACCATTTCCCACAAAAATTTATTATGAGGACAGGTCCCGGAACAAGAATTGTGGAGAATCGATCGAAACATTTTGGTCCTGTCCGATTCTCGGTTCTCGGTCTGGTCCTACCCACTCCTACTGTGAATTGATCAATTCCACGTATATGAAACCTAAAAAAAATTAATGCAAAAAAATTTAGTTAATATAATTACAATTAAAAATTATGTAAATATATGTAAAAAAAATAAATTAAAATATACTTTGTTAGATGAGGAAGAGAGTGAATTGTAAGAAAAGTGAAATTGATTAAGAGAACTAATTGAGAAATGAACTTAAAAGAATGAATAAGATTTGATGAAAAAAAATGAAGAGAATGAAGTGAATTTATAGGTGAAGAGAGGGGGAGTGGAGTGGAAGGGTCATGAGGTGAGGGGAGGGGAGGGAAGGGGAGGGAGGGGGGTTGTTGAAAGGGAGAACTTCCATAATTTATTTTAATAATTTTGAATTATTTTAATTGTCAAATCAAATAAAAAGTTATTTTATTTTCTTTTAATCGTTCTTTAGTTTGAGGCTTTGAGCGGTGCCTACTTGCTACAAGCCTTTTAAATTTTTTTGGAACGTAAAATCAACCTGCAATCTCATCATTTATGCATGGGGAACAAGAAAACTCAGACTTGTTCAGTCATTAATCCCCTACGACCCTACCCTTCTCATGTGACGACCCCCGACCCGATCGGGGCTAGCGAGCCTCACTCCGGACATTTAAAACGTGACATATATTTTTTTTTGAACTTTTAAAACTTTACACAGAGTATAAACCTTCTCTGGAATTGAAGACTGGAAGACATATTTAAAATTGGATGACAATTAAAATCGGAGTACAGAAATAAATGACAGAAGAAAACAGGAAGACAGAATACTTTGGACGTTTAAAAAAAAAGTAGAATGAACGACAGAAACAAAAGGCAGAATGGACGACGGATATGCAGTGGAAGACTTAATAAAATGGGAAACATAAATTGGAAGTCATGCAATGGAAGGCTACAGTGGATGACAGAAACTGTGGACGACAGAAATAAAAGACAGCGTGGACGACTGTTCACAGAAAAGAATGGACAATGTGTTTTAAAGCAGGGTTTTCGGTCAACAAGACATAGCACTAGAAGAGTTATGACCCACAACAAAATCGGTCGAAGTGCAGAAGAGTCGTAAGACTGAGGGTCTGTCGAGGTGACCTCGGTGATGAAATAGGTCGAAGTGACCACGATGATAAAATCGGTCGACAGAATTGGACAACAGGTTTAGACGACAAAACTGGTCGACAGGTTTGGACGACAAGTTTTGGACGACGTTATCGCTCACAACTTTGGACGATTAACACTTAGCCTTAGTCGACAGACTAAGTTTCTGGAATTAATTTCTACATCATTCGGTCGACAAATTCGACCGAATGGAACAGAGGGACTAAACACTACCTCAACATCTGAAGTACATCATTCGGTCGACAAATTCGAGCCGAATGGAACAGAGGGACTAAACACTCCCTCAACATCTGAAGTATCCCAACCAAAAGAAACCTGATTCAAATCATAATTTTAAAATATGTTTGAAAACATGACAGAAGTTCAAGAAATCTAACTACATTGATAGCTTTAAAACCTGAAACAATCCATGAACAACGTAAAATAAAAGACTCCAAGCAGTTCCAGAATATTTCAAAATACATATTCAACTGTCAGAATAGAGGTTTTAAAACATCAACACAAAACCTATACATTACTAAAATTCCCAACAGAATCGCAACATAGACTATACAAACATGACATTAATTTTAAAACTTCCCCCTCGGGTCAGAAATATATCTGGCTGCCGCAACCACCCCCGAAAGCTCGTGTCACCAACCACCTATTCGTCAGCATAAGGCACAAGGTCCTCATCTAGAGGATCCATACCTACAACAGGGAGTTCAAATATGAGCCTAGAGCTCAGTAAGAACATACAATACAATGATGCATATGCTATGCAGGAACTTTTGAAATACATGAACATTACTTTACATTACGCCAAGTGCACAAAAGGTATAAGTGGACCTTATAGAGGAACTGGCGCAACAGAAGTGCACTATCAGGCACATAAGAGGTATACATTACAGGAATACAGAACAGGATGTCAGTCCTCGTCCCACACTTAACCGTACATTACATTACAGGTTTTATCTTTCTTAACTTCAAACCTCGTGCATAAAATATTTACATGACTTTCAGGAAAACGTGTATACATGAACATTCATTGTGCATAGAGTAAAGACAGGACATTAAAACACAGAATAAAAGACAGGTTCTCAGGACATTTCTTAAATCATACATACTTAACTTTGTACACCACATACAGCCTATCTACCTACCGACAAACTCAACAACGTAAAACCTAGTACCTTCGTATTGTAGGACCTTAAGGGCCAACCTATACTTATGAACTTACCTGTTGTCCGTAGAGTTACAAGTCTCGTACGTAAGTCCTTGGCAATACAAGAACCTATATTATGCACATTAAAAAAAATATAAACCGAGTTGCAAAATGCTAACTAATAACTTAGTAAGATATGCTCCAAACTCCATTGAAACCTTTAGAAAACAAACTACCGTGTTTTCGTACAAAAACAACGAGTTTTCTCCAAAATATCTTAACCCTAAAACTTTAACAAAACTCACGGATAGCTAGTCCAAAATTGCTAACAAGATTAGAAGGTTACCTGTAACAGAGAAAATGGAAGAAAACAGGAGGAACGAAGTTTTGGAAATGGACGCAGTCGCCTGGAAGAGAGAAAACAGAGAAGTGTTTCACGTAGGAGTGAAGAGAAGAGAGGAAGAGAGAAGACATGGCTTCTTCCACAAGCTTGCCAAATGTCAATCATCTATTGGCTCCCTCCCACCAACCTTAATTGGCTTCCTAATTTGCCCCTCATTGTTTTCCAGCTAAATTGTTATTTAGTTCGTCGACTCGGCCTCACAAATCTCTCTAATTCAATTAAACACATCGACAATTTCTGCCAAAACATTCATTGTATAAAAAATCAAATTAATCCCCCTTAATGATTCAGGAAATAATTACATGGCAAAAATGTCGGGTGTTACATCTCAGCTTGGTTTTCGTTATTCTTTTTCTTCTTCGTCTCCTCTTTTCTCTCTCCCTATTCTGTGTTTTCCTCCGCCAAAGAATCAAAACCCACGCGGTCTTCCAATCTTTCCGCTTTTTCCTTCTCAGTACGGTTTTTGTTTTTCTTCTTCTTTGTCTCCTCTTTTCTCTGTCCCTATTCTGTGTTTTCCTCCGTCGATGAAAAGATACTCACCCGGCCTAAATCTTCCGTCTCAGGTCAAATAACCGTTGCTGGGCGGGCTGGCTCGCGAGCCTTGCCCTCTGAGCCAACGAGCCGGCTCTTTTGGGGACCGCCTGGCTCAGTCCCTAGCGGGCTCGTGATAGCGAGCCAAGCCGAAGCCCACCCGTTAAACATCTCTATTGCTAATTGAAATGAATATTATAGTTAAAAAGTACTTAAAACATTAGAAAAACATAAGCTCAACATTGCAAACATTACCATGACTCAACTTTGGCACGTGAAAACTTCATAGAATCAATGCGACTATATAGTCATGATTAAAGGAAAAAATTGGTGTGTAGACAGTAACTTACAACTAGGAGGATCAAAGCGATCCAACTTGCATTTAAGTTGTATCGGCCACTAACAAAGTACCAATCTCCGAGGACGAAGGAAAACTTAACAAATAAGCCAAAACATCCATAACAATTCTAAATTAGGCAAGTTAGGCAAGAGAGCTATAATAATTACAAACACTTCACTTAATCGTAGGTTTAGAATCTTCTCATATCTTTAGGTGGCTTTAAATCGAGGGGAGGAGTTTCTCGGGTTCCATTCTCATCTTCCCTCCGCATTTTAATAGTCTTGTTAGCTTCACAAGTAATAAGCCTCAAGCCCTTCACACCCATATGAGCTTTATGCTCGTGAAAGACATTGGATAATAAATTTAGTAGGTGGATCTACAATGATAAAGTTTGTGTTAATAAAAATTAACCATTCTAAATTCTTTGTACAACCCTAAGAGACTTGATGCCTATATGCTTCAACTTAAATGAGCTCATGTTATTATCATAATATAAACTTATTGACTTATTGTCAAAAATAACATTTATGGGTTCTCAATTTCTTCAATTTCTAGTTTCATGACAAATTTCAATGACTATATTCCATCATTAGATGTCTTATAATATAATTCTACTACCATAGTTGAAGAAGCTACAAGTAATTGGTCAACACTTTTCTTGAAAACAACTTGTCCAACTATCTGGTAGATATATCTTGACGTCAATTTCTAACTGCCTTGACATCTAACACAAACAAACTCACAATACCTAATGATATCTAGATGACTTGATTTTCAATATGCAAGCATATTAGCCTTTTTTCTTTGTAAGTACCTTATAATTTTTTGATTGTAATCCAATGATTCGGTATAAGGTTGAAGTAAGAAGTTACAATTTCGACATCAAGCTGCAAGCATAAAAAGTAGAGAAAGCCAAGAAAATATGAAAGATTGAAAACTCAAAAAGTCATCAAAGGGAAAAAGCAACAACATTCTTGAATATAAGCCACGACAATCCCGTTATGAAATTTAGAAAGTCGGTGATTGAATTTATGCCACAGCATTATCACCAATTATGCTCAACATATTCGTTATGAAAAAATAGAAAGAATGGCAACATTTGTGTTTATGTCATGGCATTCCTTGACAAAAAGCCACGACATTTTTTGTAAAGGCTAGGCATTCTTCGTATTATGTTGCGATTTTCTGATGATTTTTCAAAATTTTATTCCCAGCTAATTATGAAAATATAATCTTGCCTCTATAAATACACATCTGCTACTGAATTTAGAGCAACAAAGGGTCGTAGAGAATAAACCTTAAGTTGGAGTTTGTAGGATTCACCAGAAGAAGGAAATGGAGAGGAAGAAGAAGTCGAAGGCGGCAAAATAAAAATAAACTCTGATTCAATTTCTCAAGAGCAAAAAGTTTACAATATATATGTACGGTAAATCAATGATGAGCATCAGAAAGAGGTAAACTAAAACACTCTAACAAATAGTCATACTCTAACATCCCCCCTCAAGATCAAGTCTGGAGGCCAAAGATCTTGGAAAGAAAAATGGAGAAGGTGGAAGGTGGAAGCGGCTTGGTGAAGGCATCAGCTAATTGATGATATGAAGGAGTGAATTTCACCGACAAGGTCTTGTGGAGAGCTTTTTCATGCACAAAGTTAAAATCAATCTCAACATGCTTTGATTTAGAGCGGAGAACTGGGTTTGAAGCTAGATACGTGGCACTGAGGTTATCACATAAAATGAGAGGTACCTCAGTAGGGGAAAACCTAATTAATTGAGCAAAGATTGGAGCCACAAGAGTTCGGCGACACCATTGGCTACACTGCGATATTCAGATTCAGTGCTCGACCTTGAGATAGTTTTCTGTTTGGTGGAAGACCATAAGATGAGGTTGGAGCCCAAGAATATACAGAAACCACTTGTGTTCTTACGATCATCGGGACAGAAGGCCCAATCAGCATCTGTATAACATACCAAATTGAAGGTAGGAGATGCTGAGAAGGATATACCCAAAGAGGAAGTACCTTGGAGATACCGTAAGATCCGTTTGACTGCCTGCCAATGGACGTCTGAAGGGGAGTGCATGAATTGAGAGACCTTGTTGACAGCAAAAGCAATGTCAGGCTATGTAAGACAGCAGTATTGCAGGCTTCCAACTATAAAGAGAGCCGTCACGGAGACGGATACCAGAATTCTTTGAAAGAATAGGGCCTGAAATAATCGGGGTAGGAACTGGTTTGCAGGAGACCATATTAGCTATGTGCAATATTTCATGAATATATCTGGACTGTGAAAAACTCATTCCTGTAGGAGTGTGAGTGATGGAAATCCCGAGAAAAAGTGATAATGATCCAAGGTCACGCACCTTAAATTTAGAATTTAAGTACAAAAGAAGCTAATCGAGTAAAGGAGCCGAGTTACTCATGAGAATGATGTTGTTAACATAAACCAGCATAATAATAACGGAGGAGGACTGGTGAAGGATGAAGAGAGAGGTATCTGACTTGGAAGCAATGAAACCCCAATCGAGGAGAGTTGTGTATATCTTTGTGTACCAGGCCCGAGGAGATTGTTTTAAGCCATAAAGGGCCTTTCGTAAGTGACATACAATAGATGGATGAGAGGAACTCACAAAATCTGGAGGTTGCTGCATAAACACTGTCTCTATTAAATCACCATGTAAAAAGACATTACTTACATCCAGCTGTTTGATGATCCAGCCATAGGAGATTACTAAGGCAAGAGTAGTACAGATGGATGCAGATTTCACAACTGGGATGAAGGTTTCCTCATAGTCGATGCCTTCTGTCTGATCATATCCTTTTGCCACTAAACGAGCTTTGTACTTGTTGATCATGACATCAGAGTTGAGTTTAGTTTTAAAAACTCACTTACAGCCAATAATCTTGATGCCGGGAGAAGGAGGAGAAACCAATGTCCAAGTAGAGTTAGCAGATTGAGCCATCATTTCCTCATGCATAGCAGCCAACCAGTGAGGGTGTTTGGAGGCTTGGTTAAAAGTTTTGGGCACAATGGTGGTTTCTACGGAGAAGGCTTTGGGCTTAAAGATACCATCTTTGGCTCGGGTGTGCATTAGATGAGTATTTGTTGGAAGAGGAGGGGCTGGGGTAGACATGGAAGTGAGGGTAGGAGAAGCAGGAGGTTGGGTAATGGATAGGGATGGTGATGAAGGTGTAGGTAGGGCGGATGGATTTGAAGAATTAGATGGAGAACGTGAAACAGAAATTGAAGAAGAAACAGTAGAAGAAACTGGTGGGAGTGACGGGTGACTCAAGGTTATGAGAAATGAAGATGAGGAAGGAAAGGGAGGAGATAGATTTAGAGAAGAGAATGGAAAAATGGATTCGTCAAAAGCAACGTGACGAAAGATGTAGAGTTTGTGAGATCAAGGTAAATATACCCTTTGTGATTAGGGCTAAGACCCAAGAACACACACGGAAGTGAGCGAGACTGGAGTTTATTTTGATTGTAAGGATGGAGAAAAGGGAAACACAAGCAACCAAAACACGTAGAGACGCGTAATCGAGAAAAGAATTGTTCAAGCATTCGAAGGGTGATTTATTTTTAAGAACAGGTGTAGGGAGGACATTTACAAGGCTAGTAGCAGTAGAAAAAGCATAGGGCCAAAATTTTTGAGGGACAGAAGAATGGAAGAGGAGAGCGAGACCAATTTTGACAATATGACAGTTTTTACGCTCTACATGTCCATTCTGATTAGAGTATACGGACAGGAGATACGGTGGCGGATGCCAAGAGGTTTAAAAAGAGGAGAGAGGGATTGGAACGCTCCACCCCAATCGGATTGAACGACTTTAATAGAGTACCCAAATTGTGTTTGAACGTAACGATAAAAGTGCACAAAAGTAAGGCGGACATCACTTTTTAATTTTAAAGGGAACATCCAGGTAAAACGAGTACAATCGTCCACAAATAAAAGAAAATAACAATCGCCAGTAAAAGAGGGAAAAGGAGATGGACCACACATCAGTATGCACAAGCTCAAAAGGAAAATTAGAATGAGATTCAGAATTAGGAAATGACAATCTTTGAGATTTACTCATTTGACAAGAAGTACAAAAGTTTGACATTTCATTGTGCACAAAAGGAATATTACAAATATTCATTACACTTTGCAAAATAGATACAAAAGGGTGACCCAATCTAGAATGCCATAGTTGGGTGGAAGATTGCCTTGACCGCGGTAGGGAAGCAGAGGGAGAGGAAAATAGCTGTGAGCTCGGCAGGGAGGCAGAGAGAGATTGAGCTACAGAGGGCACGGGAAGCTGATGCAGGTCATCAATAAATGAACCCTGAAGATGGATTTAGCGAGAAATCCGATCCTTAACACAGAAACAGTGGGAATCAAATTCAACAACAACAGAGTTATCACTGCATAATTTCCTAACACTCAGAAGATTATGGGAAAAACCATGAGTATGACAGATTGAATTTAAGTGAAGGGAACAGAAAGGAGTTGGGATTAAAGCAGAACCAAGGTGAGAGATCGGAGTAGACTTACCATCGGCAGTGACTGCAAAATTTGGGCCATTGAAAGTTTGAGGATTATGAAGAGTAGCCAATGTTGGAGAGAAATGGTAGGTGGCCCCAGAGTCAAGGACCCACGGAGCAGAAGCCGGCGGAGTGGGAAGTAGACCAACGGAAAGGGCTCGTGATGGAGCAGAGGGTTCGGGAAACAGAGAGAATTCTGGAAACTGAACGAGGGAGGAAGAGGGGGTGGGTCGGTGGGTCAGCTTATAAGGTGATGAGTTGGGTGGGTAAAAATAAGGATAGTGGGCTGGGTTGGGTTGTGGGCTGGCTTGGTAAGCTGAAGGGGGTTGGTCTGAGAAGGATGGTGGACGGTTTTGATGAGGTGGGCCAGGCGGGTAGGAGTGGTTGAACCGGTGGGAGAAGGCTGAGGCAGAGTGGCCTGACTTATGGTAGATTTGGCATTCAAGATGGTTGGGTTTATTGTTGGGCCAGTTGGGTCGCCAAACGGGTGGAGGCATCAGCGAAGACCCAAACCCGGCTGGATACTAATGCAGAGGAGTTCCAGGGTGCAAAACTGGAGCACCAAATGGCCGAGGAAACGACGCTGGTCGGAATAGCTGCTGAGCGACGGCGAGAGCCTGAACGAAGTTAGGCATCTGGAGAGAAGTCGCAAGATTCTGTTTCTCAAGAAAAAACTCATAGCTCTATAACAAACTGTAGATATCTTCCATGGAGGGCTCGTCAGTGCGATTTGTAATAGAGGTGACGAAGGAATTGTAATCGCTGGCAAGACGGCCGAGAAGATAAATCACTTGATCGCTGAGGGGTACGGGCAGGCCGATGGCTGCGAGAGTGTTGCAGATAGAGGTAAGCTTTTGAGTGTACTGGGAAACAGAGAGGCCATCTTTGGTGAGAGAGTGGAGCTGGCTTCGTAACTCTGTGATGCAATCAAGCGATGAGGATGCAAAACGGTGAGCCAGGGCTGTCCACATGTCAGCAGTAGCGAAGTAAGAGATAATGATCGAAAGAAGTTATTCCGATGAGGAGGAGAAAACCCAGCTCATCAGAAGGCGATTGAAGCACTGCCATGTAGTAAACTCGGGGTTAACCTGCGATGAAATATTATCCAGAAACTGTGGGGGTTGAGGGAGAGTTCCATCTAGAATGGTTTCGAGTCTATTAGCAATGACAATGTTGAGCAATTGTGCTTTCCAGAATAGGTAGTTGGTATTGTTGAGTTTGATATTTAAAACTTGATTTGCGGTGGGGAAGAGCGGCAGAGAGGTAGATGAAGGAGAGGTTGAAGAAGAAGAGGGTATTGTCGAACTTGGAGACGTCATCTGCAGCTCTGATACCAAGTTGGAGTTTGCAGGATTCTTGACACGGGATCCCCTAGAGAAGGGTCCGTGTATAACCCACAAATATGCAAGAAATGTGCTCAGGTGTGTGTTTGTGAAAATGGCCGAAATGGGGAAGGAATATGAAAATAAATGCAAGAATGAAATGAGGTGAAGGTGTGTGCTAGTGATGTCTGAGTATTAGAGGCATGATAACGACATGAAATATGATAGAAAATGGAGTAATAGATAAAGAGAAAAGTGTGTGAAAAGTGAAGAAATGAATGATAATAACAAGAAATAAAATGACAAGAAAATAAAGGTGGAGTGTGTGAGATTGATACCTGAAATTAAAGGTGAGAGTGTGTGAAAATGATGGCAATAAAAGTAAAAGATTTACCCTTGGCGGATCCGTAGAGCGATTTTACGGGTTAAGCTCTCGGATAAACGTTTTCCGGGAGGAAAACGACCACTGTAGGCCGGGATTTTCGTCCTCGATCATAATCCCAATGGAAAAGGTGAGGAAAAAGAGTAAGAATTAACTTAGCAACCCAAGCTAAGTTAATAATGGAAGGCCACTCCACTTGGTTCAAAGAACCAAGGAAAAACTCCTAAGGCTAACCACCTTTGAGAGAGAAATAGAAATTTTATAAAATGGCAAAAAGTTGTTTACAAACACCAATCCTATGCTTAAATAGAAAATCCTAGGGTGGATGATTAGGGTTTCCATAAGGATGAATGAATGGTGGCCCTTGGATGAAAAAAGGATGGATGGCCAAGATCAAGGCAAACAAGCATACATCCTAGGGAGGAGATGAATGTCATGCCTAAATGGATCAATGGAGGGAATCTTGCCACATCATCAATCCATGTTGCCACTAACTCTTATACTTGCAAAATCATACCTTTAAATGTGGGCTCTTCTTTGGGCCATGGCTTCCTTTGAGCTTTATCTTGTGAAGGCCTTTTTTTCTTTGAATAATTAGTTGAATTTTTTCAACCCATAATCCACCAACATATATCTAACCCTAACCATTCAATCTAATGCATGAAATGCAATTATAAATCCATACAATAAAGGCGAATGTGTGCCAAATAAGTTCGAAAATAAAATTACAAATTAATGGGCTGGGAAGACAAATTCCCATGAGCCGAATGGTGAATCCTTCAAGTGCTTCTTATGCATTCCTCCCATAAATTATACCTACAAAAGAAAAACACGTAATAAGTAGGAAGATGATTTAAAGCTTGGGACTTTACTAATTTTTCTTTTAATTGCAACCCGAGGCACGTCAATTCACCAGAAGAAGGAAATGGAGAGGAAGAAGAAGACGAAGGCGGCAAAATAAAAATAAACTCTAATTCAATTTATCAAGAGTAAAAGTTTACAATATATATGTACAGTAAATCAATAATGAGCATAGGAAAGAGGTAAACTAAAACACTCTAACAAATAGTCACACTCTAACACCTTAAAGTCTTCTCTAACGCCACTTGAAGGATTCAACGTATTTCAGGAACAAATCATGATGAGCATAACCGGGCGTTGATAGATTTGTTTTGTCATTTTTCTTCTCATCTTTATTTATTTTGTTTTTTTATTTAGATTATCACATTGAACCATGTTTGTTTTGGATTTTTCTTTCATTAAAATTTATATTTTTTATTCTGACAGGCACTAAATTCCTTTGTCTATAGTTTGATGGAACCAAATCCATTAATTTAATTTGAAATTCTGTCGTTTTTAATATCATTTCTCTAATTTTGGATTTATGTTATCCAGTTTGAATTGATTTTGATTGATTGATCACCAATTAAAATATGTTTGAATTTTAATTGATTTGAAAAAAGAGATTAGGGTTTGGACTTTGATAAAAACAACATAGGTAATCTTATTAATTGATTAATAATTTGATTTACACAAGGAATATAAATATATCAAAGCATCATGTGCAACCATATGGAAGTTGTTTCCTTAATGAAGCTGTTTGATTGGTTTATCATAGGAATATAGGGAACATAATTAAATACTATTTTTGCAAAATTTTGGAAGAGTTTTATAAATAGTTTTGAGTATTTGGTTGATCCAATTGCATGAGTACTGAAATAAAAAGTACGGATAATTAAATTGATAGTTGAGAAGAAGTTGAAATCGTAGGTTTTTATTTGATTAATTAAATTTAAAAAGTACTGATTATGTATGTGTTAGTTAGATTTCAAATACACTGTTTTGATTGATTAAATAAGTTTAAGGTAATCCATCCGTTACCTAATTTATTAAACATTATATTATCTATGGGACAATACTAGGTTTTTAAAATCAATATTACTTGTTACACTTACACACGCGTTTAGGTGATTAAAATCGACATGTTGATTAAGTAATTAATTTAATTCTTTTAATATCGATATCTGTAATATTTAAGCTTAGTTTAGTTGTTACCTTTTTCAAACTACTTATTGGTTTTCATTTTTTGTGCGCAGTGATAAATTCCAATAAATTTGGAGTGAAATGACTTGTAAGAGAAGGCCACAGGAAATTTATTATGAGGATGGGTCCTGGAACGAGAATCGTGGAGAATCAATCGAAACTGGACAAAAACTTTTGGTCCAGTCCGGTTCTCGATTCTCGGTCTGGTTACCCCTAGTGTGAATTGATCAACTCCACATATACGAAACTTAAAAAAAAATAATGCAAAAAAATTTAGTTAATATAACTACAATTAAAAATTACGTAAATATATGTAAAAAAAATAAATTAAAATATACTTTGTTGGATGAGGAAGATAGTGAATTGTAAGAAAAGAAAAATTGATTGAGAGTATTAATTGAGAAATGAACTTAAAAGATTGAATAAGATTTGGTGAAAAAAAATGAAAGAGAAGGAAGTGAATTTATAGAGGTAGGGAGGAGGAGTGGGAGTGGAGTGGAAGGGTCGTGAGAGGAGGGGAGGGGAGGGAAGGGGGGTTGCTGAAAGGGAGAACTTCCGTATTTTTTTTTAATATTTTTGAATTATTTTAATTGTCAAATCAAATAAAAAGTTATTATATTTTCTTGTAATCGATCTTTAGTTTGAGGCTTTGAGCAGTGCCTACTTGCTACAAGCCTTTTAATTTTTTTGGAACGTAAAATCTACTTGCAATCTCATCATTTATGCATGGGCAACAAGAAAACTCAGACTTGTTCATTCATTCCCCTGCGACCCTACCCTTCTCAGCTCGGTTTTCGTTCTTCTTTTTCTTCTTCGTCTTCTCTTTTCTCTCTCCCTATTCTTTGTTTTCCTCCGCCGAAGAATCAAAACCCACGCGATCTTCCAATCTTTCCTCTTTTTCCTTATCAGTTTGGTTTTCATTTTTCTTCTTCTTCATCTCCTCTTTTCTCTCTCCCTATTCTGTGTTTTCCTCCGTTGATGAACAGATACTTACCCAACCTAAATCTTCCCTCTCAGGTCAAATGACTGTTGCTGGGCGGGTTGGCTCGTGAGCCTGGCCCGCCAAGCCACGAGCAGGCTCGTTTAGGGATTGTCTGGCTCGAGCCAAGCCGAGTCCACCTGTTAAATATCTCTATTGCTAATTGAAATGAATATTGTAGTTAAAAAGTACTTGAAACATTAGAAAAACATAAGCTCAACATTGTAAACATTACCATGACTCAACTTTTGCACGTGAAAACTTCATAGAATACACGCGACCATATAGTCATGATTAAAGGAAAAAACTGGAGTGTAGACAGTAACTTACAACTAGGAGGATCAAAGCATTCCAACTTGCATTGAAGTTGTATCGGCCCCTAACAAAGTACCAATCTCCGAGGACGAAAAAAGATAACAAATAAGCCGAAACATCAATAACAACTCTAAATTAGACAAGTTAGGCAAGACAGCTGAAATAATTACAAACACTTCACTTAATTGGTCAACACTTTTCTTGAAAACAACTTGTCCAACTATCAGGTAGATATATCTTGATGTCGATTTCTGACTGCCTTGACATCTAACACAAACAAACTCACAATACCTAATGATATCTAGATGACTTGATATGCAAGCATATCAACCTTTTTTCTTTGTAAGTTCCTTACAATTTTTTGATTGTAATTCAATGATTCGGTATAAGGTTGAAGCAAGAAGTTACGATTTCGACATCAAACTGCAAGCATAAAAAGTAGAGAAAGCCAAGAAAATATGAAAGATTGAAAACTCAAAAAGTCAACAAAGGGAAAAAGCAACAACATTCTTGAATATAAGCCACGACGTTCCCGTTATGAAATTTAGAAAGTCGACGATTGAATTTATGCCGCAACATTATCACCAATTATGCTCGACATATTCGTTATGAAAAAATAAAAAGAATGGTGACATTCGTGTTTATGTCGGGGCATTCCTTGACAAAAAACCACTACATTTTTTGTAAAGGCTAGGCATTCTTCTTATTATGTTGCGATTTTGCTGACGATTTTTGAAAATTTTATTCCCAGCTAATTATGAAAATACAATCTTGCCTCTATAAATACACATCTGCTACTGAATTTAGAAGTCGTAGAGAATAAACCTTAAAGTCTTCTTTAACGCGACTTGAAGGATTCAACGTATTTCAGGAACAAATCATCATGAGCACAATCGGGAGTTGATAGATTTGTCGTTTTTCCTCTCATCTTTATTTATTTTATTTTTTTATTTAAATTATCACATTGAACCATGTTTGTTTTTTATTTTTCTTTCATTAAAGTTTATATTTTTTATTCTGACACGCACTGAATTCCTTTGTCTATAGTTTGATGGAACCAAATCTATTAATTTAATTTGAAATTCTGTCTTTTTAATATCATTTCTCTAATTTTGGATTTATGTTATCCAGATTGAATTGATTTTGATTGATTGATCACCAATTAAAATATGTTTTAATTGATTTGAAAAAAGAGATTAGGGTTTGGACTTTGATAAAAACAACATAGGTAATCTTATTAATTGATTAATAATTTGATTTACACAAGGAATATAAATATATCAAAGCATCATGTGCAACCATATGGAAGTTGTTTGCTTAATGGAGTTGTTTGATTGGTTTATCATAGGAATATAGGGAACATAATTAAATACTATTTTTGCAAAATTTTGTAAGAGTTTCATAAATAATTTTGAGTATTTGGCTGATCCAATTGCATGAGTAATGAATTAAAAAGAAGTACGGATAATTAAATTGATAGTTGAGAAGAAGTTGAAATCGTAGGTTTTTGTTTGATTAATTAAATTTAAAAAGTACTGATTATTTATGTGTAGTTAGATTTCAAATACACTGTTTTGATTGATTAAATAAGTTTAAGGTCATCCATTTGTTACTCAATTTATTAAATATTATATTATCTATGGGACAACACCTGGTTTTTAAAATCAATATTACTTGTTACACTTACACATGCATTTAGGTGATTAAAATCGGCATGTTGATTAAGTAATTAATTTAATTCTTTTAATATTGATATCTGTCATATTTAAGCCTAGTTTAGTCGTTACTTTTTTAAAACTACTTATTGGTTTTCATTTTTTATGCGCATTGATAAAAACACGATCCTAATTCCAGTAAATTTGGAGATAAAATGACTTGTAAGAGGAATCATAAGTTACGAGCTGAATTTCTGCATACACAGTCAATTTGAAGTAGTAGTAGCTCTAATTTGAATCTACTTGATAGAATAAATAATCTCCTTGAAGAAACAAATTTAAATCCTTGCGAGATTATGTCATCCCTTAGATGGATGACACCCTCTAGGAAGCCCCTGACACAAGCAAACCTTTTTGAAATCAAATAGGCTATTATTCAAATTATTCAATTTTTGAGGATTTACCTAATGATGATCTAGATTCTCAAATCGCAAATTTCTTGGAAATTCGTGATACATTCAAACGTAGTAAGGTTTATGCTGATGCAATTCGTTTGTTTTGTCCTATTTCCCCTACATGATAAAGTTAAAATTTTGCTTAACTCACTCCTCACAAGCTCTATTTCTGTGATGGCCCCCAACCCGATCGGGGCCGAGGAGCCATCATTCCGAGACATTTAACAGAGAACGGGACGTATATTTTTTTTTGAACCAAACAGACTGAACTTTTAAGAGCAAACCCTTAAAAGCATTACAGAGAAAGAGAAATTTCTCTGGATTTGAAAACTGTGAGCTAATTTAAAACTGGATTACAGGGGTGATTGACAGAAGGAAACTAAGAAAAATAGTAAACAAAGAAGTGGAATAAAATAGGATAACAGAGAGAATGAAAACAGCTGGAGGAGGGCATACTATAAAAGGGCTACAGTGGATGACAGGAATAAACTGGGCGGAAGACGTAGGCAGTAGATGAAGCAGAAAATGTAAGTAAACTGGGCGGGCGATATAGACTAGCGGTAGATGTGAGTAAACTGGGCGGAAGAAGTAAGGCAAAAGACAGCGGTAGATGTGAATAAGACAAAAGTGAACAGTAAACAGCGGCAGTTGTGAATTAAATAGAAACAACGGTAGAAGTAAAGCAGATGACGTCAGACGGAAGATGTGGATGACGTCAGGCGGAAGATGTAAATAAACTGAGCGGAAGATATGGACAGATGACGTCAGGCGGAAGATGTAAATAAATTAAGCAGAAATGAACTGTTCACCGGTAGAAGTGAACTTTAGGCAGAAATGGACTGTTCACCGGTAGAAGTGAACTACAGGCAGAAGGGGACTGTTCACCGGTGGAAGTGAACTACAGACAGAAATGAACTGTTCACCGGTGGAAGTGAACTACAGACAGAAATGAACTGTTTACCGGTAGAAGTGATTTTAAAGGTAGCGGTGGATGTGATTTCAAAAGCAAAATTGACAACTGTTTTTGGAAGGCAGCGTGGACGACTAACACTTAGCCAAATACTGGAAAACTTGAAAGGCAAAAATTGAAGGCAGAATGGACGACTATTTTACAGGGAGACATAAAATAGAAAGCATGAAAACTTCAAAACCCCAAAACCCAATTCAAAACACTAGTTTTAAAACATGCTTGGAAACACGACAGAAGTTCAAAAATCTAACTGCATGATCGATTTAAAATTTGAAACAATCCATGCATAATCTAAATTAAGAGATTCCAAGCAGTTCCGGAATAATTCAAAACATATATACAACTGTTAATTACAGAGGTTTAAAAACTTAAACACCAAAACCTATACGTTATAAAATCCCAACAAAATTTCCAACAGAGTTTTCAGACAATAAACTTTACTTTGAAAACTTCCCTCCCTCGGGTCAGAAACATGTCTGGCTGCCACAACCACCTCCGAAAGCTCGAGCCACCAGCCACCTATTCGTTGGACTGAGGCACAAAGTCCTCATCCACGGGATCCGTACCTACATCAAAGAGTTCAACTATGAGCCTAGAGCTCAGTAAGGACATATAAAATGCAGTGATGCATATGCTATGCATGAACTTTTGAAATACAGTGACATTACATTACATTACGTTTCACTGGACAGAAAGGTATAAGTGGGGCTTATAGAGGAACTGGCGCACATACATACTTGACATAACAGGACATGACACTGGTTAGTAATTTTGTCGGGTCCTAGGGAAGGACAAGGTACAGGGTGTCCTTGGCGAGGATGGTTTTACATGAGTCCCAGAGAAGGACAAGAACAGAATGTCAGTCCTCGTCCACACTTAACCATACATTACATACACATTTTAACTTTCTTAACTTCAAATCGTGTGCACAGAAAACTTTTGCATGTCTTTCGGGAAAATCGTGTATGCATGAGCATTTACAGTGCTTGAACTTAAAACAGCAGACAACAGGAATAAAACAGCAGAACATAAGGAAAAAGCAGATAACTTAGAACGTAACTTTAACTTTTCTACCCGAAACAACCCGACAGAAATGAAAACCTAGTACCTCCGTGATGTAGGGCCTTAAGGGCCAACCTACGGATATGAACTTACCTGTAGTCCGAAAAGTAGCAAGCTTTGCTCGTGAAACCACGGTGATACACGAACCTATGACGCGCACGAAAAGGGAATTTAACAAAGCTGCAAATGCTAACTAATAACTTAGTAGAATATGCTTCAAACTCCATTCAAACCTTTAGAAAACACACCAACGTGTTTTCATACAAAGACAGTGAGCTTGTCCAAATATCATAACCCTATAACTTCTACAAAACTCACATTTTAATATGTCAAAACTTGTTAACGAGGTTAGATGATTACCTTTGCTGAAGGAAACAGAAGAAAACAGGAGAAACAAGTTTTGGAGATTTGTCTCAGTCGTCTGGAAGAGAGAACAGAGAAGAGGAGATGGAGAAAATGGAAGGTCTCACGTAGAAGAGAATTGAAGAGAAGACAATAGGTAGGTTTCTCAGCAAGTTATGGACATTTGGCAGCCATCCATTGGCTTCCTCCCACCTACCTTAATTCCTACGTAGACTGCCCCTCCATTGGTTCTAACTAAAGATTTGTTTGGTTACTCCATAGTTTAGTTTTCCACTAAACATTCCAACAATTCCAATAAAATATTTATAACATTAATGGCAATTTAATCTCATTCCATAACTCACGGGATAATTTATATAGCCAAAAATGTCGGGTGTTACAATTTCAACTTGGAATGAACTTGCTCAAAAATATCTAGCCAAATCTTTTTTTTCCTTGCCAAGACTGCAAAAATGAGAAACAACATCACTTCATTTGCACAAATATGATGGAGAATCTCTCTACGAGGCTTGGGATCGTTTCAAAGAAGTGCTAAATCACTGCCTCTACCACAGTATCTCTAACTGGGTGCTAGTCTAATCCTTCTATAATGGATTTCTTGGAAACACACACACCACAATTGATGTTGTAGTGGATGAGCGTTGATGACTAAATCCATCGATGATGCGTACGCTCTAATGGAAAAGATGGTTGCAAACCACTATCAATGGCTAACAAAGCGATTACAACCTAAGCTAGCAACTAGAGTTCATTACCTTGATGCAGTTTCAGCAATCGATGTACAAATCATTGCACTGGCTAAAAAGGTAGATACACTAGGAATCCAACTCGTCTATGCATTGAGTTTGTTCAATTTATTGCTAATAATAGATAGTAGAACAACTTGTATTCAAACACTTATAATCTTAGATGGAACAAACACCTTAACTTCTCGCAAGAGCAACAATGTTGGACCTTCACAAGCTCCCAGACAACTAAATCCTCTGAGTTTCCATCAAAATGATTAGCCATATTACAATCTCGAAGCATCTCAAGAGAAGAAACCTTCCATCGAATCGTTGTTAGCTCAATATATGACAAAGAATGATGCAATAGTTCAAAGTCAAGCCGCACTCGAAAAATGTAAGAAACTCAAATGGGACAGATAGCCTCTACTTCGAATAGACAACCTCAAGGAGCTCTATTTAGTAACATCGAAAATAATCCAAAGAATGATGGTAGAGAACAATGAAAGGCGAATGATGGTAGAGAACAATGAAAGGCGATTACTTTAAGTAGCAAATTACAAATTAATGAGAATATCAAGGCACCCGTTGCCAAGAGTAAGAAAAAGAAAGTTGAAAAAGATTGGAGTTTGGAAACTGATAAGGGAAAATTTTTAATAATCTCGTAAAGAAAAAGTTTTACAATTCTATACACTATAGAAAGTAATTATTTTTGCAAGGCGTTATGTGATATTGGAGCAAGTATAAACTTAATGTCAATGTCCATATTCAATAAGTTTAGTTTTTCGACTAATTTCATCATTATTCATTATGAAGTAGATATAGAGATTCTTATTTATCTTGGAACACCATTTTTAGCCATGAGAATGACATTAAATGATGTTGAGAAAGTTGAGCTTACCATGTGGGTGAATGGTCAACAAATCACCTTTAATGTACTAGAAGCCATGAACTTTCCAGATGACAGTTAAAAAAAGCTCAACTTAGATGTTTTAGATTTTGTGACAGCTGAAGAATGGAATAATGAATTGCAAAAATTATCTACACTAGTAGATGATGAATACAAAGTTAACATAGGAGATGGCCATTCTTTACAAAAAGGCAAATTGGACAATGAGAAAACTTATGCATTTTTGCGAGATTGAGACTTAAAAGAAAAAGAGAAGTAGTCGGGCTGACAATGTAACACCCGGCATTTTAGCCATGTAATTATTCCTTCAACTATTAAATGGGATGGATCGGCCATTAATAAAATGTGTGTTTTTATTGGAATTTTATGGTACCTTGCGGAAAGATGGATTGTTCAGAAAAACGAATCGAAGAATTTAAATAAAAATTTAAATTGGAAAGCCAAACTATGGGTAACCAAAACAAAACATCTTGGTTAGAAATCAATGGAAGGGCAAAATGGGAAGCCAATTAAGGTTGGTGGGGGATAGCCAGTGGTTGCTTGACACTTGGCAACTTGTTGAAGAAGCCATGTTCTTCTTCTCTTTCCTCCTACGTGAAACCCTCATTTTTCTCATCTGCTTCCTTCCACTCCCCCTCTGTTTTCTCTTTCCAGGCGACTGCAACATTTCCAAGAACTTCTTTTCCTCCGTTTTCTCCAGTGAAGGTAATCATCTACTAAAGTTAACGAGTTTGGACAAGTTACAATGTGAGTTTTGTTGAAGTTTAGGGTTAAAATATTTTGGAGAGAACTCACTGTTTTTGTATGAAAACACGTTGGTCTGTTTTCTAAAGGTTTGAATGGAGTTTGGAGCATGTCCTACCAAATTGTTAGTTAGCATTTGCAGCTTGTTTATTTTCTTTATGTGCATGTTTTAGGTTCGTGCATAACCGAGACGTTCAAGACTTGCAACTCTACAGCAAACAGGTAAGTTCATACCCGTAGGTTGGCCCTTAAGGCCCTACATCGCGGAGACTCTAGGATTTTACTTCTATCGGGAGGTTTCGGGTAGATAAGTTGGAGTTATATTCCGA
Source organism: Begonia masoniana (assembly GCA_022432975.1). Lineage (NCBI taxonomy): Eukaryota > Viridiplantae > Streptophyta > Magnoliopsida > Cucurbitales > Begoniaceae > Begonia > Begonia masoniana. The sequence goes on along the minus strand of CM039505.1, from coordinate 25,627,273 downwards.
GTCGTCTGTTTTTCTCTTTAGGTTCTGTTGTGTTATTTCTGTTGTCTGCTGTTTTAATTTTAAGTACTGTAAACGTCCATGCATACACGTTTTTCCCTAAAAGCTCATGCAAAAATGTCTTTTGCACACGTTTTGAAGTTAAGAAAGATAAAATCTGACTGTAATGTATTGGTTAAGTGTGGGACGGGGACTGGCCTACTGTTCTGTTCTGTTCCATTTGTTCTGTATATCTGCTTGTGCCTGTCGTGCACTTGCCAGTTCCCCTATAAGCCCCACTTATACCCCTCTGCCAGTGAAACGTAATGTAATATTCTGTCACTATATTCTAAACATTCATGCATAGCATATGCATCACTGGATTTATATGTTCTTACTGAGTTTTAGACTCATAGGTGAACTCCCTGATGTAGGTATTGAACCCGTGAATGAGGACTTTGTGCCTCAAGATGATGATTTGGTGTAGTTGGCAGATCGAGCTCATGGGGTTTGGTTGTTGCAGTCAGACAAGAGTTAACTCTGTGAGAATGTATTTTCTGAAATTATGTCAAGTTCTGTAACATCTTTTGAAGTTTTCAAAAACATTTGAAGTGTAGGTGCAGTTCTGTACAACTTTTGTGTTTCTTTTAAAACGACGTATAGAATCTGTATTGATAGTCTAAAACCTCTGTATTTGACAGTTGTACCTATATATTTTGAAAACATTCTGGAACTGCTTGAGTTCTCCCTTTTTAGGTTATGCATGGATAGTCTCGAATTTTAGAGCTATCCATGCAGTTTGTTTTCTTGAATCTGTCATTTGTAAAGCATGTATTGCAACTTTGTTTCGAATCGGGTTTTGAAGGTCTGAAACTTTCATGCCTTCTATTTTATGTTCCCTGCTTATACGTCTTCCTGTCAAAAGTTGTCAAATTTTGCCTTTAAAACTACATCTTCCGATTACATCCACAGCTACTTTTGAAATCACATCCACCGTTGCGTTTAAAATTACTTCCACCGGTGAACAGTTCATTTCTGTCTGTAGTTCACATCCACCGGTGAACAGTGCATTTCTGTCTGTAGTTCACATCCACCGATGAATAGTTCATTTCTGTTTGTAGTTCACATCCACCGGTGAACAGTGCATTTCTGCCTGCATCCACCGCTGCCTTTAAAATCACATCCACCGCTGCCCTTTTAAATCACATCCACCTGCTGCCTTTAAAATTTCATCTTCCGCTTGACGTCAGATACATGTTCCGCCTGACGTCATCTGCCCACATCTTCCGCCCAGTTTATTTTCATCTTTCGCCTGACGTCAACTACATCTTCTGTCTGACGTCATCTGCCCACATCTTCCGCCCAGTTCACCTCTACCGGTGAACAGTAATCTTCTGCCTGCAGTTCACATCTGCTGGTGAACAGTCCACTTCTGTTTGTAATGTCCGTCTTCCGCCCCGGTTTATTTACATTCTCCGCCCAGTTTATTTACTTCTTTTGCCTTACATCATCCGACCCTGACATTCACTATAGCCTTTCTTCTGGCATGACTTCCAGTTTTGTTTTCCATTTTATTAGGTTTCACACTGCATGTCAAGTCGTCCATTTCTGTATAACCGTTTGCAATTCTCCCTGTCTCCCTGCACCCGTCCAGATAAGGTTTACGTCCAAATCCTTAAGTGTTCCAGTTTCCTTGCTTTCCCTTCTATCATTCGTTTCGTAGTCTGATTTTAATCGTTTCCCGTTTTGCTTTTAACTCCAGAGAACGCTCTCTCTCTCTGTAAAGTTTTAAGGTTTTGTTTGTTTTTAAAGGTTCAGTCTGTTTATTCAAAAAAAATAGTCCTCGTTTTGAATGTCCCAGAGTGATGGCTCCTCGGACCCCGATCGGGTCGGGGGCTGTCACAGTTATGGTATCAGAGCAAAATCAGGTTTTAAAAGCGATTCTGTAAATGTCTGGCTACACAACCCGCCACGTGAGATCGCTCCACCAACTGTAAGTGTTTAAATTCACGTAAAAGTTTTTGTTTATTAAATTTAGTTATTCTATTTATAGGATTTTCTTAGAAATGGTGAGAGGACAACAAGATGAAGCAAGCGAAAGTTGTAACACCAGAGAATTTCCTGTAATGAGAGCTTATCGTTAAAGGATAAAGGGAATTAGAAATAATGCAAGGAATGAATGTTGACAAGTTAAAATAAAAGTGAATGGTTGAAGAAAAGTCAAAGTCATAACCAATCAAATTTTAACTAAAATTGTGAATGAAAAGTGGGACTTAAATGTTGATTCACGTTGGATGGAATTGTTGGAGTAAAAAATGAGGGAGAGAGTTTGACAAGTCAAACTTATTAAGTGATTGGTTGAAAATTGTTTGAAAAGTCAAAACACTTAACAACCAATGGAAATTTTTGTTGAAAATGCAAAGGGGAAGTCAAATGGAATAATTGAATGGAAATTGAGGGAGAAGAGATGGCAGCCACGTTGAAGTGTATGGGAGGGCATTTGTGTAATTTTAATAGGTTATTAAATGAATTAAATAAAGAAAAAGAAATGGTTTTATAAAAAGAGGAAAATGGGTAAAGTGAAGCACTTGTCTTCTTCTTCTCCTCCATCCATCGACGGCAGCCATTGGAGCTCTTCCAAGCTTCATTCCATCAAGGTTCTTCAAGGTTTTAAGGTTAGTTTTAGTGGGGTTTTTAGTTGTATACATTAAGGGTTAGTTTTTATGGGTTTTTGGAGGATTTTGGGTGGGTTTAATAAGGGTTTCGAAACCCTAGAATGTGAAGTCCGAAAATGGAGTTTCAATGTTGGTTTTTCTTCCTAATTTGATCATTTAATTGTTGAATGACTTAGTTTAGGTTGGTTAAGGAGTTTGATTAGAAATTGATGAAAGTGTGTGAAAACCGGTTTTGGAGAGAAAGTTGGCCGAATCTGTTGAGGGGTTTTCTGAGTGGCCATGTTGTTTGGATGGTTGATTTGAGTGTTTCAATGGATAGTAGACGTATAGAGGTTTACAGATTGGGGTGGCACGTCGAAATCCGTTGAAAAACGAGGGAGTTACGACCGTTTAAAGTTTGACGGTCAAAATTGTGCACAATTCGGATTTTGTGTTTTGGAGAATGAATTGTGTGGTAGTTTTAGTTAAGAATTTCTTTTGAGTTTGTTAGTAAATTTCTAAGTTGAGTTTTCATTATTTTAGGCAATCGAGCGAGTAGTTCGGTTAGACGATAGCAAATATAGGAATTTTGGGTTTTGTGTGTTAGGTTGAAAAGTTGGTTAAAACGTATAGTTAGAGTATTACTAAGTGATTTCTCTTTTATTATGTTAGGTTGATGAGTGGACGATTGGGCTAACTAGGCATAGAATTACGAGCACGCACAAGGAATCCAGGTAAGTAGCGGATGTGTGTGGTTTGCCTTCGGGCCTACACCATGGAACGGTAGGAAATTGGTTGTTTGCTTTGTTTGATTGTTTTGTTTAGTTTTGTGTTGAGTATTGTAATTGTGTGACATGCATCACGGTTTTCAAACGACGAGAAACGAGTTTTATGCATGGTTTTGCATGGTGAGCTTGAACCGTAAGGGATGGTGTGAGTTGAATCGTGAGGTGGTTTTTGTCGGAGTCGCCTAGTCGCGTTAGGGTAGCACCTGCGGGAAACTCCATGGGAGTTGTCCATTCGCGTTAAGGTGGTACCTGCGAGGGACTATTGTTGAGTCGCCTAGTTGCGTTAGGGTAGCACCTGCGGGAAACTCCATGGGAGTTGTCCAGTCGCGTTAAGGTTGTACTTGCGAGGGACTATTGTTGAGTCGTCTAGTCGCGTTAGGGTAGCACCTGCGGGAAACTCCATGGGAGTTGTCCAGTCGCGTTAAGGTGGTACCTGCGAGGGACTATTGTTGAGTTCGCCCAGTCGCGTTGGAGTGACACCGCGAGGGACTCCAGTGGAGTCGCCTAGACGCGTTAGGGTGGCACTTGCGGGGGACTTTGTGTGAGTTGGACACCTGCGAGGGACTCCAGTGGAGTCGCCTAGTCGCGTTAAGGTGCGGTGTTAGCATGTGTGATGAGCTTCGGTTACGGTTATGTGAATGAACAACGAAAAGCAAACGAAACAAGAGCAACTGAGCGAGTAGAAACTTCATGTGTTAGGGGTTGTGTTGCATTGAGTTTGTTGTATGCATTATTCCCTACTTACTAAGCATTAGGCTTATGTTTTGTGTTCCGTGGTGTAGGTGTAGACGGGAGTACAGGTGAGGGCCTAAGGAAAGCTAGGCTTGGAGCGCAATTGGTGATGTACAAGGCACGCCGGTGCAGGAAGTTGTTGGGGCGTCTCGATCATGGTCTTCGGGAAGTTATGAGTGATGGTTATTTTGGTATTTTGATGTATCTGGTTGGTGATTGGGAGATTTGATACGTGTTGGCACGTTGATTTTATAAAGGTTTTCGTACTGAATTTTTAAAGATTTCGAGTCGTTGGGTTGTTGAGTAATGGTGGTGGTATTTTGGGAATTTAAACTATATATTCTCGAGTTTTATATTGCAGGTTTTGGTTTTAAGAAATTTAGGCGTTATGCCGTTCGTTTTGCTTTTAAAACAAACGACGTCGGGTTTAAGTTAGCTAATTTTTTTAAATATTCGTTTGAAGTCGGTTTTCTAAAAATTCTTACGGGATTTGAAGATTTAAGTGTCAGGGGTGTATGGTTAAAATTTCGGGATTTTTGGAGGTGTCGGGCTCGTAGAAAGGTTGGGAAAGTCAAGAAAAGTCAAAACGGGGTGTTTTGGGACGTTTTTGGTCGAAAATACCCGAGCCGGCCCGACCGATCGGGCATGGGTCACGATCGATCGCGGCCGGGGTCAATTTTGGTGAAAATAGCCCCAGCGGGCCCGATCGATCGGGCCCAAAACGCGACCGATCGCGATTGGGCACCTGGGGGGCGCGCCCAGCGCGCAGGCGGGCGCGCGGAGCGCAGGTGCGCGCACGCGGAGCGCACAGGCGCGCGGAGCGCAGGTGCGCGCACGCGGAGCGCACAGGCGCGCGCGCGCGCCCAGCGCCCCCTTTGGGCAATTTTTTTTGAAAAAGTTTAAATTTCTCCTATTTTTACAATGTTTTGACCCGACATTTTTCAACGTATTTTAAACGTATTTTGGGCCGTTTTCCAATAAATTTTGAAGGTTCGAAAAACCCGAAAACAAATCGTAAAGTTTACGAAAAGGATTTTTAAACGATGTTTTAAACGCGGGTTTGGTTAGCAAAGTAGCGCTCCGAGCCAGGGTGGGTTCGGGGGCGTTACAAAAGTTCTCGTGCCATTGACAGATTAACTGAGCTGGTGGGTGTACAGTCCCGCATGGTGGAACGTATGATGGCCCGAGAAGACAACGGGAATAATAATAATAATCATGGGAATGCTTCACGCGACACCAGTGGAGATAGATTCAGTTGACTCCAGCGGCCTACATTTGATGGACTATCTACAGACCCAACTCACGCTGAGGAATGGGTCTGGCAGATAAGAGAGAATGTTTAGAGGCGCATAGGTGGAAGAAAATAAGAAGGTTCTATGTGCCACGTATCAGCTCACCAACAACGGTGACGTTAAGCTGGGAGGGATTTAAACGAATATTCTGTGAGAAGTATTTTGACAGAAGTGCAAAGAAGGAAAAGATGATAGAATTCTCTCGGCTACGACAGTATGGATCGGTGGCCGAATATGTTTAGAAGTTTGAATCATTATCCCGCTATGCACCTCATTTGGTGGCCACTGACGAAAACAAGGTGCACCAATTTATTCATGGTTTGAAGCTGGACCTCTTACGAGGGATTTCATACGGGGGATTTGACGAGGCCCCGTATACGAAGGTAGTGGCCAAGGCTTATCAGTTGGAAGTCTTAGAGGTGAAGTCTCAGAGAAATAGAGATACGTCAAAGAGAATCTTATGTGATGCCCTTCTACAACAACAACAACAAAGGGGTCAGAATTTGTAACCTCAACAACAACAAAACAAGAGCATCAAGAGGCCCAATGAGACCACCACTTATCAAGACAAGGGAAAGAGACCAATGGGGGCTCCTCAATTTTCAGCATGTCCCGCGATGCCAGAAAATTCATAGAGGGGAATGTAGACTCATAACCAGCCAATGCTTTTGATGTGGCAAAGAAGGCCATCACGTCCGGGATTGCCCAATGCCGGTTACGAGACCAAATCAAGCAGTACAAAGAGTTTTTACAATGATAGAGGATGATGATGATACCGCCCAGCACACAGCAATTACAAGTACAATTTCAATATGTGATGCACCTGCTTATACCTTGTGGGACACGGGGGCAACACATTCGTTTGTGGCAATGGACTTCGTGGTTAGAGAGAAATTTTGTTGTATGCCGTCAGATCAGCCCTACAGCATTATGCTATCGTCTGGAGAGTTTATTCACTCCGAGCAGGTTGTACGGGGTGATATAGTATCAGTAGGAGACCAGAAGTTGTATGCCAACCTTATCGTCATCGGTATGAAAGGATACAATGTTATTCTGGGGATGGACTGGCTGTTTAGACATCACGCCACCATCAACTGCAGGTCCGGGCTAGTGTCGTTTAAGCACCCGAACGAGGTAGTGTTCTCCTATCAGGCAATACCAAAGAAACACTGTATGCCTGTTATATTTTCTTTGAAAGCTCAACAGCTGATGAGGTCAGGATGCATCGGATTTCTTGCCCACGTAGTAGATGTTCAAAGGCAAAATGGGGTGGAACTTCAAAATATTCCGGTAGTTGGAGACTTCTCAGAGGTTTTCTTTAATGACTTACCGGGATTGCCACCTGATCGTGAAATCGAGTTTGAAATTGACGTATATCCTGGTGCTGAACCGGTATCGAAGAATCCGTACCGTATAACACCAATAGAGCTGAGGGAGTTGAAGGCTCAGCTAAAGAATTGGTGGACAAGGGCTTTGTGCGCCTTAGCTTCTCTCTGTGGGGTGCTCCAGTCCTATTTGTTAAGAAGAAGGATGGGTCCCTACGCATGTGCATTGATTACCGTGAGCTGAACATAAAAATAAGTACCCGTTGCCGAGGATCGACGATTTATTTGACCAACTACAAGGGGCTCGGGTATTCTCGAAGATCGATTTGCGCTCCGGTTATTACCAGTTGAAGGTCAGGGCTGATGATATTCCAAAGACCGCCTTCAGGACCCGGTACGGAAACTATGAGTTCTTGGTAAAGTCTTTTGGATTGACTAATGCCCCGGCGGCATTCATGGACTTGATGAACAAGATATTCTAAGATTTCTTGGATAAATTTGTAATCGTCTTCATCGACGACATCCTGGTTTACTCCAGAAGTGAGGCCGAGCTATGAGGAGCACCTGGCGATTGTGCTATCGACTCTGAAACAGCACCGGTTGTATGCCAAACTGTCGAAGTACGAATTCTGGTTGAGCAAGATTAACTTCCTAGGCCATGTGGCGTCGGCAGAAGAAGTGTCCATGGATCCAGCCAAGATTCTGGCAGTGAAAGAATGGCTGAGACCGAGAAATTCCAGTGAGGTACGGAGTTTTATCAGGTTAGCTGGTTTTTACAGAAAGTTTATCAAGGGATTTTCTGTAATAGCGAAGCCTATGACCAGCTTAACGAGGAAGGACATCAAGTTCAAATGGTCTGAAGCTTATGAGGTGAGTTTTCAGACACTTAAGTAGAAATTAACCACTGCTCCTCTGTTAGTATTGCCAATTGAAAACGGCAAATTTAGCGTATACTGTGATGCGTCCAAGGTCGGCTTGGGGTGTGTATTAATGCAAGAAGAGAAAGTAATGGCGTACGCATCTAGACAATTGAAGAACCATGAACAAAACTACCCTACACATGACCTCGAGTTAGTGGCAGTTGTATTTGCGCTGAAAGTATGGAGACACCACTTGTACGGACAATCATGTGAGGTGTTTTCTGATCACAAAAGCCTTAAGTATATATTTACCCATAAAGAGTTAAACATGAGACAAAGAAGATGGTTAGAATTTGTGAAAGATTACGATGTTGAGATTAAATACCACCCTGGTAAAGCTAATGTGGTAGCTGATGCACTTAGCAGGATGCCAGCTACTATGCAATCGGCTATGTCAGCCGTATCAATGCCTTTGAGGACAGAGATACAGAAGTTCGATATGGAGATAGTTTCTTGGGTATCGGCCATACTAGTAGACAGATGTGCATCCTAATAGCACAAAGATGTATCAAGACTTGAAACTTCACTTCTGGTGGCCAAATATGAAGAATGAAGTAGCCAAATACGTGGAGTCTTGCATGATATGTCAACAAGTCAAGGCTGAACATCAACGACTAGGTGGGACACTTCAGCCTCTCCCGATCCCCGAATGGAAATGGAAGAACATAACGATGGATTTTGTTGTCGGCCTTCCAAGGACAGCTAAGGGCCATGATAACATTTGGATCATAGTGGACAGATTGATGAAGTCGGCCCATTTTCTACCTGTGACAATGACGTACTCCATAGATCAGTACGTAGAGCTGTATATTAATGAGATTATTAAGCTGCATGGCATTCCTGTGTAGATCGCCTTAGACCGGGATCCCAGATTCACTTCCAGGTTTTGGAAAAGTTTGCAAAACTCCTTAGGTACAAAGTTGAACTTCAGCATAGCCTTTCATCCACAAATTGACGGACGATCCGAGAGAACGATACAGATACTGGAGAACATGTTAAGGTCGTGCGTACTGGAATTTCATGCTCCTTGGAGTAGATATTTGCCACTCGTGGAGTTTACTTACAACAATAGCTACCAAGCGACAATCGGCATGACCCCATATGAAGCACTTTACAGCCGGAAGTGTAGATCTCCGTTGTGTTGAGAGGAAGTCGGAGAAGCCAAACTTGTCGGCCCCGAGTTGTTACAGCAGATGTCTGAGATGGTGGCTACTATCAGACAAAGAATTCAAATTGCTTAGAGTCGGCAGAAAAGCTACGCAGACCACAGGAGAAGAGACTTGGAGTATGCTGAAGGTGATGAAGTATTTTTGCAGGTGTCACCTTTCAAAGGCGTGATGAGATTTGGCAAGAAAGGAAAGCTCAGTCTGAGGTTTGTTGGGCCCTTTCCCATCTTGAAGAGAGTTGGGAGCATGGCCTACAGACTACAGTTGCCAGCGTCTATAGATGGGCTTCACAATGTTTTTCATGTTTCGATGCAGAGAAAGTGTGTACGAGATCCAACTCAGATCATGGAACAGGTGGACTTTGATATCATGCCGACGCTGACATATGAAGAAAGGCCAATATAGATTTTGGATACTTCTGTCAAAGTGTTGCGCAACAAGGTAATCCCATTGGTTAAAGTTTTATGGCGCAATCATAACGTGGAGGAAACCACTTGGGAAAGACTGCAGGACGTTAGAACCCGATATCTGGATCTCTTTGCTTAGGCAAATTTTGGGGACAAAATTTCTGTTAAGGTGGGTGGAATGTAACACCCGGCATTTTAGCCATGTAATTATTCCTTCAACTATTAAATGGGATGGATCGGCCATTAATAAATGTGTGTTTTTATTGGAATTTTATGGTGCCTTGCGGAAAGATAGATTGTTGAGAAAAACAAAACGAAGAATTTAAATAACAATTTAAATTGGAAAGCCAAACTATGTGTAACCAAAACAAAACATCTTGGTTAGAAATCAATTGAATGGCAAAATGAGAAGCCAATTAAGGTTGGTGGGGGATGGCCAGTGGTTGCTTGACACTTGGCAACTTGTTGAAGAAGCCATGTTCTTCTTCTCTTTCCTCCTACGTGAAACCCTCATTTTTATCATCTGCTTCCTTCCACTCCCCCTCTGTTTTCTCTCTTCCAGGCGACTGCAACCTTTCCAATAACTTCCTTTCCTCTATTTTCTCCAATGAAGGTAATCATCTACTAAAGTTAACGAGTTTGGACAAGTTACAATGTGAGTTTTGTTGAAGTTTAGGGTTAAAATATTTTGGAGAGAACTCACTGTTTTTGTATGAAAACACATTGGTCTGTTTTCTAAAAGTTTGAATGGAGTTTGGAGCATGTCCTACCAAATTGTTAGTTAGCATTTGCAGCTTGTTTATTTTCTTTACGTGCATGTTTTAGGTTCGTGCATAACCGAGACGTTCAAGACTTGCAACTCTACAGCAAACAGGTAAGTTCATACCCGTAGGTTAGCCCTTAAGGCCCTATATCGCGGAGACTCTAGGATTTTACTTCTGTCGGGAGGTTTCGGGTAGATAAGTTGGAGTTATATTCCGAGTCGTCTGTTTTTCTCTTTGGGTTCTGTTGTCTGCTGTTTTAATTTTAAGCACTGTAAACATCCATGCATACATGTTTTTCCTGAAAGCTCATGCAAAAATGTCTTCTGCACACGTTTTGAAGTTAAGAAAGATAAAATCTGACTGTAATGTATTGGTTAAGTGTGGGACGGAGATTGACCTACTGTTCTGTTCTGTTCTGTTCTGTTCCGTTATATTCTGTATATCTGTTTGTGCTTGTCGTGCACTTGCCAGTTCCCCTATAAGCCCCACTTATACCCCTTTGCCAGTGAAACGTAATGTAATGTTCTATCACTGTATTCTGAAAATTCATGCATAGCATATACATCACTGCATTTATATGTTCTTACTGAGTTTTAGACTCATAGGTGAACTCCCTGATGTAGGTATTGAACCCGTGAATGAGGACTTTGTACCTCAAGATGATGATTTGATGTAGTTGGCGGATTGAGCTCATGGGGTTTGGTTGTTGCAGTCAGACATGAAGTTTTCAAAAACATTTGAAGTGTAGGTTTAGTTCTGTACAATTTTTGTGTTCCTTTTAAAACGACGTATAGAATCTGTATTGATGTCTAAAACCTCTGTATTTGACAGTTGTACCTATATATTTTGAAAACATTCTGGAACTGCTTGAGTTCTCCCTTTTTAGGTTATGCATGGATAGTCTCGAATTTTAGAGCTATCCATGCAGTTTGCTTTCTTGAATTTGTCATTTGTAAAGCATGTATTGCAACTTTGTTTCGAATCGGGTTTTGAAGGTCTGAAACTTTCATGCCTTCTGTTTTATGTTCCCTGCTTATACGTCTTCTTGTCAAAAGTTGTCAAATTCTGCCTTTAAAACTACATCTTCCGATTACATCTACCGTTGCTTTTGAAATCACATCCACTGCTGCCTTTAAAATCACTTCTACCGGTGAACAGTTCATTTCTGTCTGTAGTTCACATCCACTGGTGAACAGTGCATTTCTGTCTGTAGTTCACATCCACCGGTGAACTGTTCATTTCTGTCTGTAGTTCACATCCTTCGGTGAACAGTGTATTTCTGTCTGTAGTTCACTTCCACTAGTGAACAGTGCATTTCTGCCTGCATCCACCGCTGCCTTTAAAATCACATCCACCGCTGCCCTTTTAAATCACATCCACCGCTGCCTTTAAAATTTCATCTTCCGCCTGACGTCAGTTACATCTTCCGCCTGACGTCATCTACCCACATCTTCCGATCAGTTTATTTTCACCTTCCGCCTGACGTTAGCTACATCTTCCGTCTGACGTCATCTGCCCACATCTTCTGCCCAGTTCACCTCTACCGGTGAACAGTAATCTTCTGACTGTAGTACACATCTGCCGGTGAACAGTCCACTTCTGCCTGTAATTTACGTCTTCTGCCCCGATTTATTTACATTCTCCGCCCAGTTTATTTACTTCTTTTGCCTTACATCACCCGACCTTGACATTCACTGTAGCCTTTCTTCCGGCATGACTTCCAGTTTTGTTTTTCATTTTATTAGGTTTCCCACTGCATGTCAAGTCATCCATTTCTGTATCCCCGTTTGCAATTCTCTCTGTCTCCCTGCACCCGTTCGGAGAAGGTTTACGTCCAAATCCTTAAGTGTTCTAGTTTCCCTTCTTTCCCTTCTGTCATTTGTTCCGTAATCTGATTTTAATCGTTTCCCGTTTTACTTTTAACTCCAGAGAACGCTCTCTCTCTGTAAAGTTTTAAGAGTTTGTTTGTTTTTAAAGGTTCAGTCTGTTTATTCAAAAAAAACTAGTCCCCGTTTTGAATGTCCCGGAGTGATGGCTCCTCGGCCCCCAATCAGGTCGGGTGCTGTCACAGACAACTTTAAAACAAGTGCTTATGGGAGGCAACCAACCAATCTTCTCATATTTATTAAATTTTGATTAATCCTTACACTATTTTCTTTTATCGAAATTTTTTGAGTTTTCAAAATAATAAGGTTAATGTTGTAGCATGTTGCAGCATAAAAATGTTGTAGCCTTGTCAATAAAAATGTTGCTTGTGCTTTCCTTTTCATTTAATAAAAAAATGGTGCATTTTTTTTCTGAAGGCAGAGGGGGTGGATTACTTTTTGTTTTTGTTGATTTTCTCAGTTGGGAATTGGGCTCAATGTAATAGTTCCCAAAAAAATAAAATAAATTTGTAATGTTGCAGTTTAAGGCATATATATATACACATACGTATGTGTACACACACACATATATAATAAACTTAAAATGCTTAATAGCTTTACAACATTAAAATCTAGAATAAAATACTATGACAATTGTAATTGGCCTAAAACTTTCTAATCTTTCTAAATATCTTAACTTTTATTAAAAATTCAATAGATATAATTTAGAAATATTCTTATGTTGGCAATTAAGACATTTTGCTAGATGTTAAGATTTTTTCCCAAAAAATCTAAGAAATATTATATCATTGTAAAATTTAAATATATTATCTCTTTTTCATGACACTACTGAGTAATCGGGATCTTTATCATCAATGTTGTCTATCGCCTATAATAAATAGGGTGACTTATAGAGAAATCAATAAAAGAAATTCCCCAAGTACTTATAGCAATGCTTGAATATTTTAATCCTAGGTTTTTTAATTTCTTTGAGTTGGAATAAATTTTTTTATAACTATATAAAAAATTAAAATTAGCATGATATAATAAAATTTGAGTGATTTTAGAAATTTTTAACTTTTGGCATGCACACACACCCTAAGGTAAGAGTTACTTTGAGTATAATCTTGAATTATATTGACTTAATGTTTGATTATAAGTGAGGACTTTTATTGATTGAAAACTGAAGATAACTCAAAGAATATTGGATTAAAATGTTCAACAGCATGATTAAAGCTATTTTGCAATAAAAAATTGTTCCTTGTTTTCTTAGTTATTTTACTCGCGGATGAGCAATGCTTCATGTTTGGGAGTGTAATAATTCTAGAAAAAAAATTTATTATACGACTTTATGTTATACATCTTTTACTCGAAATCAGTAACTTAATAAAAAAAATATAATTTTTTTAATATGAAATACTATAGCACACTACAACATTGGGTTTTATTTATATATAAAAAAAGAAAATCTATTTTTAATTATTTTTACAGAAAATCTTATGTGTAATTACTTTTTATATCGATTTATCTTTAAAATATTTGCATTTTAGAAGAGAATTTTCTACCAGATGAGAGAGAGAGAAAAGAGGTTGCTAGAAAAAATAAAAAAGAAATCTGGCAACTTGAGAAATTGGAGAAGAAGACAGAGAAAACTATTTTGGGTTTTTAAATTCAAGTTTGAATAGAGATAGTGTATTTTGGAAGAAAGAATACTTTAAATTAAGGGAACTGTAACACCCGGTATTTTACCTATGTAATTATTCTCCGAATAATTAAGCGGAGTTACTCTGATGTTAATGCAATGACTATTTTAATAAAATTGTCGACGTGTTCAATTGAATGAGAGTGATTCATAAAACTGATTCGACGAACTAAATAGTAATTTAGTTAAAAACCAATGGTTAGAAATGCATGAAGGGGTAAATTGGGAAGGAATTAAAGTAGGTGGGAGGAAACCAATGGTTGAGTGACACCTGGCAACTTGTTGAAGAAACCATGTTCTTTTCTCTTCCCTCCTACGTGAAACCCTCGTTTCCCCTCTGCTTCTTTCCACGCCCATTTGTTTTCTCTCTTCTAGGCGACAAACACCCTTAGAAGCTCCTTCGATCTCCTCAGTTTTCTTCTGTTTCTCTGCCTAAGGTAAACATCTGCTAAAGTTAACAAGTTTGAATAAGTTAAAATGTGAGTTTTGTTGGAACTTAAGGTTACGATAATTTGGAGTGAACTCACTGTTTTTACATGAAAACACGTTGGTTTGTTTTCTAAAGGTTTGAATGGAGTTTGAAGCTTATTCTACTAAGTTATTAGTTAGCATTTGCAGCTTGTTAATTTCCCTCTTCGTGCACGTCATAGGTCCATGCATCACCAAGGCAACACGTTCAAGACTCTCAACTCCGTAGCAAACAGGTAAGTTCACACCTATAGATTTGGCCTTTAAGGCCCTACAATACGGAGGTACTAGGTTTTATGTTGTCGGGATTTCTGTTGGGTAGTTAAACTGTAGGTTATGTTTTAGGTTAAGTGTGTTTTGTTTTATATCCTGCTTATTATTCTGTCGCCTGTCTATGAATGTTCATACATACACGTTTTCTCTAAAAGTGTAATATCCGGCTTGTACGGGTTTTTGGATATATTATATTATATTCGTATTTTATTATATAGTGGCATTTTTGGTAAATATGTCAAACCAGGTCCGTTTCACAAAAAGAAAACGTCATTACGATTCTATCGAATAATAAGAATTTTAATGAATTTACGGGAATTTTCAGAGATCAAACACGATATTCCGAGTAAATACACTTTTCGTAATGTAAAAGACGTTCTCGTAAAAATAGTAAACGAGGTCCAAATTGCGAACGGACAGTTTTATTAAATCTCAGATAATAAGTTGGACGTATTAGTGAAGTATGGAGATTGGGTGAAACCGAATGACTAGACGATTAACGAACCGAAGGACGGAATCAATATAAAAATCAAAGAAGGGCAAAACGGTAATTTGTAAAATCAATTTTATAAAATAACACAAATCCTCTTTTCTCTTCACTTTTCTTCTTCTCTTCCTGGCGTTCACGAACAGAGAGCAAACCTCGGCCGCCGATGACTTCCAACATTCCGACCTCCGTCCGACCTCCGTTCGTTCCGATTTCTTCACGGTTTCTTCTTCTCTCGCTACCCTAGGTATGCAGCTTCGGTCTCTGAGCATTTATTCTGAGTTTTCGGTTCGATTTAGGATTAGGGTTTCAATTAGGGTTTCGATCGATTTTCGTTAAAAAACGCGAATTAGGGCTCGTAATTAATAGGTTAGCCGTAATTATGTATATGTTGAACATGTTGGACGTTATTGGACGAAGAAAAGTCAATTTGCGAAAAAGTTATAAATCGGTAAAATGTCGGGTTTTTAGGAAAAACTCGTAACTAGAGATTTTGGATTATAAAACTTTAATTAACGTTCGAAATGCTCTAAATAGCTAAGTGGAGAATTTAGGAGAATTCGTTAATTGAGGATTTTGTAATTTGGATGTTTAATAGCTTAATTCGGTTTTAACGGCAAATATCGTGTTTTACCTCAGACACGCGACTCCAGTGGACGAAGCTTGAGATCCAGCGCGCTCAAGGTAAGTTCTCGTGACTTGCTTGACCGAAAGGTCTACACCATACCTCGTCGTCGTATCAAGGATCCTTGAGGGTTCCTTGGTTTACGTTGTTTAGGTTGGGTAGTTAGGTTGGTTGTTTATAGGTTATGTTGTATTGTCTTGTTGATATGTATGCTGTTTGTTTACTTTCCGCTGATTAACTGTTCATGCATCACGTATTTCAAATGTCATAGAAAATGGATTTCCGCACGTGTTTTAAGGAAAGAAATGAACCTCTGTAATTAATGTACGTAATCTGTATCTGTATCTGTATCTGGTTACGCGAGGTGGGGCTCAGGCATGGCTGTAGGGTTTGTGAGCATGTACCCCCCTCCTCTAAATCGAAAGTGGTAGTCCGACCGCGGGATGTATCCTTTCCATTTAGAGGGCTGATATCTCGGTAACAATCTGTCTGTGATGTAATGAAAAGAATGAAAATGTATCTGAATATGAATCTGTAATCTGCACGTTTTATGAATGGCATACGCACGCATGCATCTGCATTTACGTAGCTTACTGAGATTTCAATATCTCATATGTGTCTGTATGGTGTAGGTGACATTATAGGTTACGTTGACCCAGGTGAGGATGATATTCCTCCTCCTGACGTAGGAGCAGCTGATGGATGATGGCCGTGGGAGTGCGCTGAGCAGTCGAGGCGCGATATGACCCGTGGGGATGTATGTATGGTCTCTGGGGTTTGTTTTGGGATGTTTGATCTGATAATTGTATGGAACATATTTAGGTTGTTTGGATCTGGATAGGGGTTAGATAACGTTTTGGTAATTGTATGTAAAAATGTTTTGGTTTAAACTGCTTTGATGAATGTTATAAAATGTTTTGGTTTAAACAGTTATTTAAACGTTATAGAAATTCTGGAACTGTTTGGTTTAAATTAAGTGTTATGAACTATTTTTAGGTTGATACGGATAACTCGGTTTTTAGAGCTATCCACGCAGTTGGACTTCGTAAAGTCCGACGTGAGTCGATTGAGTTTATATTATGTTTTAATCGGTTGAGTGCATGTGTGAGTTTTGGTGATTACTGGTGAAAGGAAGAAGGTGATTTGCTCTCTGGAGATCGGATTCCAGAGAACAAATAAATGTGTTTGAAGCTGAAAATTTTGAAGTGTTAAAGTCTCGAAGGAAAAGGAGGATCGCTGCATAGTGTGCAGCGATCGATCTCTGCTTTTCAGCAGAGATCGATTGCTGCCCTTGATGTAGGCAGCAGCGATCGATCTCTGCTGAAAGCAGAGATCGATTGCTTGCTGCATGCAAGCATGCAGCGATCGATCTCTGTAAACTATAGAGATCGATCGCTTGCTGCCAATATGCAAGCAGCGATCGATCTCTGTAGTTTACAGAGATCGATCGCCCCTCCCCTTTTGGCAGCTAGTTCCAATTCTGCCCCTCTGTATTTAATGTTATTAAATGTTTAAATGATTTAAGTTTTATTAATAGTTTTAGTTTATATTTTAAATGATTTACCAAACGAACTTCGATTTCGATTCCGGTTTCGGCTTCGATTTCATTTCCGCTTTAACGTTAGGTTTTAAAGTTTTATTTAAAATGTAAAAATAAAAATGAAAAATTTATACGGTTAAATGGGTACGGACTTAGGGTTGTTACATTTATGGTATCAGAGCCCCCGGGTTTTAAAATCGATTCTGTAGACTGCTCGACTGCACAGCCACTACGCTGACATCCTTCATCAACTGTAAGTCTGTTTACACCTTTATTCGATTTTGTTTCTTAGAGAGTACTTGTTTGAATTTTATAGGAGTTTTATAAATATGGTTCGAGGAAGAGATCCTAGAGATGACGCGATGGATCGACTTACGGAGTTGATTGACCGCCAGTCTCAGCATATGGACCGGCAAGCGCAACAAATTACAGACCTAGTGAATCGAGAGAACCAGCGAGAGAATCAGAGGGCTCAGGAGCTGATAGTCCCCAGTAATCAGGGTATGCAGAGGTTTCAAAGCCTACGGCCTCCAGTATTCGAGGGCCAGTCATCGGATCCGACACGTGCCGAGGAATGGATCCGGGTTATGGAGGATATGTTGGCTTATGCCGAGGTTGGGAACGGGAGCAAGGTGGCTAATGCTACCTTTCACTTAGCGATGGATGCCCGTTTCTGGTGGGACTCGATCAAGGTGACGACGGATGTATCTGTGATGACTTGGGATCGGTTCAAGTTTCTATTCTTCGATAAGTATTTCAGCCGCACGGTGAGAGTGGCCAAGAGGAACGAGTTTATGCAGCTGAAGCAGACTGGTTCAGTTGCAGATTATATTCGGAGATTTGAGGCTTTATCACGATTCGCACCTCGTCTTGTCAGCGATAATGAGGAGAAGGTGCACCACTTTATGGAGGGACTTAATCCGGAGATTCGGATGCACGTGGTAGTCTCAGGTATTATTGATGCGGCATATTCTGATATTACAGCCAGAGCTCTGGATATTGAGGCTGCCAGAGCCACTTGTATTAGGCCGAGGGAGCCAGCTAAGGGCTTCTTCCGCGAGATACGACCTCAGTCGCAGAGCCGAGGTTGGCAGCCCAGAGCACCGCCCCAGCCACAGCAGCGGGGTGTGAAGAGACCTCTCGAGGGAGGTAATGATCGGGGTAAGGGGAAGCAGATACAGGGGGCTTCTCAGATGCCATGGTGCCCCTTGTGCCAGAAAGAACATAGTGGCTAGTGCCGTGTTGGCTCTAATAAATGCTACAGATGTGGTGGAGTCGGCCATTTTGTTAGAGATTGCCCGCATCCGGGTCGAGATCTACCAGGCGATGATCAGAGGAGGGTTATGCCCAGGGTTTTTGCGTTGATCGGGCCTGACGATGTTGATGACGAGGCTCAGCCTGCCGTGATTGCAGGTACTATTTTGCTTATGGGCGCTACTGTGTTTACTTTGATGGATACTGGAGCTACGCACTCCTTCGTATCGACCGCGTGTATGGCTAGATTGGGGTTAGAGTCTGGGCCGTCAGAGTATGAGTACAGTGTGATGCTGCCTTCGGGAGAGCATATGCGTTCAGATCGTATTCTCCAGGGCAATATCGTCTCGGTGGGGAGTATTACCCTTTATGCTTGTTTGATAGTTATGAGCATAGAGCGGTACGATCTTATTTTGGGGATGGACTGGCTAGCACAGCACTTCGCCACCATCGATTGTCGCTCCGGGATTGTGACCTTCCTACCCCGGATAGAGCCGAGTTTTCCTATCAGGCGAGGAACCGATTGACTGGATCGCCTATCTCTTATTCTATGGAGGTCAACGAGCAGTTCAAAGGTGCGTGCTCTATTTATTTGGCCTCTGTCTTTGATTGTCGGTTGCTCAGCGGATTGAAGCCGAGCGATATTCCTATAGTCAGAGAGTTTTCTGGCATCTTTCTCGATGATCTTCCCGGACTACCACCGGACCGGGAGATTGAGTTCACTATTGACGTATATCCTAACTCTGCACCGAGGTTTAAGAACCCATACCGGTTGGCACCAGCCGAGTTGAGAGAGTTGAGGACTCAGCTTGATGAGTTATTGGAGAAAGGTTTCATTCGACCCAGTGTTTCACCCTGGGGTGCGCCTGTTCTATTCGTCAAGAAGAAAGACGGGACCCTCAGGATATGCATTGATTACAGGGAGCTGAATAAGCTCACAGTGAAGAATAAGTATCTACTGCCCCGGATTGACGACTTATTTGATCAGCTACAGGGTGCCCGAGTATTTTCCAGGATTGATCTCCGCTCGGGTTACAATCAGCTGAAGGTCCGTAGGGATGATATACCGAAGACAGCATTCCGAACGAGGTATGGGCATTATGAGTTCCTTGTCATGTCTTTTGGACTTACTAATGCCCCTGCAGCGTTTATGGACCTGATGAACCGTGTCTTCAAGGAGTATCTGGACAAGTTCGTGGTGGTTTTCATCGACGACATATTGATCTACTCTAAAACGAAGGAAGAACACGAGGAGCATTTGAGGATTGTTCTAAGGACCCTATGTCAGCACTATCTGTATCCAAAGTTTTCGAAGTGCGAGTTCTGGCTTGACAGGGTGAGCTTCCTTGGCCATATTATATCACAGGACGGAGTTTCTGTGGATCCGAGCAAGATTCAGGTGGTCAGAGATTGGCCACAGCCGAAGAACGTACGTGAGGTGCGTGGATTTCTCGGGTTGGCCGGTTATTATCGGAAGTTTATAGAGGGATTCTCGAGGATCGCACTTCCTCTTACACGATTGACTACGAGAGGCCATGACGGCATTTGGGTTATTGTGAACCGATTGACAAAGTCGGCTCACTTTTTGCCTGTGAAGATGACATCGTCTATGGATCAGCTCGCCGAGCTCTATGTACAGGAGATTGTCAGATTACACGGCGTGCCAGTTTCTATTGTCTCCGACAGAGATCCGAGATTCACGTCCAAGTTCTGAAAGAGTTTACACAGAGCTATGGGGACTCAGCTTAATTTCAGCACAACGTTACATCCTCAGACTGATGGTCAGACAGAGAGGACGAACCAGATTCTTGAGGATATGCTCAGAGCGTGTGTGCTGGAGTTTCAGGGATCGTGGAGCAGGTATTTGCCACTGATCGAGTTCTCTTATAATAACAGCTTCCAGGCTACTATTGGCATGGCACCGTACGAGGCGCTATACGGTCGGAAATGTAGGTCTCCGTTATATTGGGACGAGGTTGGCGAGGCCAGCATCGTTGGTCCCGAGATTCTACAGCAGACGGCAGAGCAGATTGCCATTATCCGACAGCGTATCGAGGTAGCTCAGAGCAGACAGAAGAGCTATGCTGACACTAGACAGAGAGAGCTAGAGTTTGAAGAAGGTGACGAGGTCTACCTTAAAGTTTCTCCGTTCAAAGGCGTTACGAGATTTGGAAGGAGGGGTAAGCTAAACCCTCGTTATGTAGGGCCCTTTCCTATTCTGAAGAGGATCGGGAAGTTGGCGTACAGACTGCAGCTTCCAGCTTCTATGGAGGGTATCCACGATGTGTTCCACGTATCTATGCTTCGGAGATGTCTACGTGACCCATCGCATATTGTGGAGGCTACAGAGATCGAGGTACAACCTACCTTGAGCTATGAGGTGAGGCCGGTACGTATTTTGGAGCATTCCATCAAGGTTCTACGCAACAAAGAGATTCCGCTGGTCAAAGTCCTATGGCGGAACCACGAGGTGGAAGAGGCTACGTGGGAACGACAGCAGGATATGATGACTAAGTATCCTGATTTGTTTGCATGATTTAATTTTGTGGACAAAATTCTGAATAAGGAGGGTAGAATGTAATATCCGGCTTGTACGGGTTTTTGGATATATTATATTATATTCGTATTTTATTATATAGTGGCATTTTTGGTAAATATGTCAAACCAGGTCCGTTTCACAAAAAGAAAACGTCATTACGATTCTATCGAATAATAAGAATTTTAATGAATTTACGGGAATTTTCAGAGATCAAACACGATATTCCGAGTAAATACACTTTTCGTAATGTAAAAGACGTTCTCGTAAAAATAGTAAACGAGGTCCAAATTGCGAACGGACAGTTTTATTAAATCCCAGATAATAAGTTGGACGTATTAGTGAAGTATGGAGATTGGGTGAAACCGAATGACTAGACGATTAACGAACCGAAGGACGGAATCAATATAAAAATCAAAGAAGGGCAAAACGGTAATTTGTAAAATCAATTTTATAAAATAACACAAATCCTCTTTTCTCTTCACTTTTCTTCTTCTCTTCCTGGCGTTCACGAACAGAGAGCAAACCCTCTCTCGGCCGCCGATGACTTCCAACATTCCGACCTCCGTCCGACCTCCGTTCGTTCCGATTTCTTCACGGTTTCTTCTTCTCTCGCTACCCTAGGTATGCAGCTTCGGTCTCTGAGCATTTATTCTGAGTTTTCGGTTCGATTTAGGATTAGGGTTTCAATTAGGGTTTCGATCGATTTTCGTTAAAAAACGCGAATTAGGGCTCGTAATTAATAGGTTAGCCGTAATTATGTATATGTTGAACATGTTGGACGTTATTGGACGAAGAAAAGTCAATTTGCGAAAAAGTTATAAATTGGTAAAATGTCGAGTTTTTAGGAAAAACTCGTAACTAGAGATTTTGGATTATAAAGCTTTAATTAACGTTCGAAATGCTCTAAATAGCTAAGTGGAGAATTTAGGAGAATTCGTTAATTGAGGATTTTGTAATTTGGATGTTTAATAGCTTAATTCGGTTTTAACGGCAAATATCGTGTTTTACCTCAGACACGCGACTCCAGTGGACAAATCTTGAGATCCAGCGCGCTCAAGGTAAGTTCTCGTGACTTGCTTGACCGAAAGGTCTACACCATACCTCGTCGTCGTATCAAGGATCCTTGAGGGTTCCTTGGTTTACGTTGTTTAGGTTGGGTAGTTAGGTTGGTTGTTTATAGGTTATGTTGTATTGTCTTGTTGATATGTATGCTGTTTGTTTACTTTCCGCTGATTAACTGTTCATGCATCACGTATTTCAAATGTCATAGAAAATGGATTTCCGCACGTGTTTTAAGGAAAGAAATGAACCTCTGTAATTAATGTACGTAATCTGTATCTGTATCTGTATCTGGTTACGCGAGGTGGGGCTCAGGCATGGCTGTAGGGTTTGTGAGCATGTACCCCCCTCCTCTAAATCGAAAGTGGTAGTCCGACCGCGGGATGTATCCTTTCCATTTAGAGGGCTGATATCTCGGTAACAATCTGTCTGTGATGTAATGAAAAGAATGAAAATGTATCTGAATATGAATCTGTAATCTGCACGTTTTATGAATGGCATACGCACGCATGCATCTGCATTTACGTAGCTTACTGAGATTTCAATATCTCATATGTGTCTGTATGGTGTAGGTGACATTATAGGTTACGTTGACCCAGGTGAGGATGATATTCCTCCTCCTGACGTAGGAGCAGCTGATGGATGATGGCCGTGGGAGTGCGCTGAGCAGTCGAGGCGCGATATGACCCGTGGGGATGTATGTATGGTCTTTGGGGTTGTTTTGGGATGTTTGATCTGATAATTGTATAGAACATATTTAGGTTGTTTGGATCTGGATAGGGGTTAGATAACGTTTTGGTAATTGTATGTAAAAATGTTTTGGTTTAAACTGCTTTGATGAATGTTATAAAATGTTTTGGTTTAAACAGTTATTTAAACGTTATAGAAATTCTGGAACTGTTTGGTTTAAATTAAGTGTTATGAACTATTTTTAGGTTGATACGGATAACTCGGTTTTTAGAGCTATCCACGCAGTTGGACTTCGTAAAGTCCGACGCGAGTCGATTGAGTTTATATTATGTTTTAATCGGTTGAGTGCATGTGTGAGTTTTGGTGATTACTGGTGAAAGGAAGAAGGTGATTTGCTCTCTGGAGATCGGATTCCAGAGAACAAATAAATGTGTTTGAAGCTGAAAATTTTGAAGTGTTAAAGTCTCGAAGGAAAAGGAGGATCGCTGCCCTTGATGTAGGCAGCAGCGATCGATCTCTGCTGAAAGCAGAGATCGATTGCTTGCTGCATGCAAGCATGCAGCGATCGATCTCTGTAAACTACAGAGATCGATCGCTTGCTACCAATATGCAAGCAGCGATCGATCTCTGTAGTTTACAGAGATCGATCGCCCCTCCCCTTTTGGCAGCTAGTTCCGATTCTGCCCCTCTGTATTTAATGTTATTAAATGTTTAAATGATTTAAGTTTTATTAATAGTTTTAGTTTATATTTTAAATGATTTACCAAACGAACTTCGATTTCGATTCCGGTTTCGGCTTCGATTTCATTTCCGCTTTAACGTTAGGTTTTAAAGTTTTATTTAAAATGTAAAAATAAAAATGAAAAATTTATACGGTTAAATGGGTACGGACTTAGGGTTGTTACAAAAAGTCATAAAAATGTTTTCTGCACACGGTTTGAAGTTAAGTAAGATAAAACCTATAATGAAATGTATGGTTAAGTGTGGACAAGGACTGACATCCTGTCATGTACTCCTGTTATGTCCTGTTGTGGTATGTACTCCTGTTACGTCAGCTCTTTCTCCCACTTATACCTTCCTGTCTAGTGAAATGTAATGTAATGTAATATAATGTTCATGTATTTGAAAATGTTCATGCATAGCACGTGCATCACTTTGCATTGTATGTTCTTATTGAGCTCTAGGCTCATAGTTAAACTCTCTGTTGTAGGTATGGATCCTCCAGATGAGGACAATGTGCCTCAAGATGATGAGTTGATGTAGTTGGCTGGATGAGCTCACGGGGTGGTTGCTGTAGTCAGACAAATGTATTTCCTGTGAGAATGTAATTTTTTTGGGGTTATATCAAGTTCTGTATCATCTTTTGAACTTTTAAAACATTTGAAGTGTAGGTTCAGTTCTGTAGGTTCAGTTTTGTATTGATGTCTAAAACTCTGTATTTGACAGTTGTATATATAAGTTTTGAAATGTGTTGAAAATATTCTGGAACTACTAGGGTTCTTCCTTTTTAGGTTGTACATGGATGGTCTCGAATTCTAGAGCTATCCATGCAGTTTGTGTTTCTTGAATCTCTGTCAAATATGTTTTACAACTTTGTTTCGAATCGGGTTTTGAAAGTCTGAAACCTTTATGCCTTCTGTTTTGATGTTCCCTGCTTATACGTCTTCCTGTAAAAAGGTTGTCAAATTCTGCCTTTAAAACTACATCTTCCGATTACATCCATCGTCGCCTTTTTAAAGCACATCCACCGGTAAACTCATTTCTGTCTGTAGTTCACATCCACCGGTGAATAGTTCATTTTTGTCTGTAGTTCACATCCACCGGTGAACAGTTCATTTCTGTCTGTAGTTCACATCCACCGGTGAACAGTTCATTTCTGTCTGTAGTTCACATCCACCGGTGAACTCATTTCTGTCTGTAGTTGACATCCACTGGTGAACAGTGCATTTCTGCCTGTATCCACCACTGCCTTTAAAATTACATCTTCCGCCTGACGTCATCTGCCCATATCCTCCACCCAGTTTATTTACATCTTCCTTCTGACGTCATCCATATCTTCCGCCTGACGTCATCTGTTTTACTTCTACCGCAGTTTACTGTTCACTTTTGTCTTATTCACATCCACCGCTAGTCTATATCGCCCGCCCAGTTTACTTGCATTTTCTGCTTCGTCTACTGCCTACGTCTTCCGCCCCATTTTATTTACTTCTTTTGCTCTACATCACCCGACCCCGTCAGTCACTGTAGCCTTTCTTCCGGCATGACTTTCAGTTTTGTTTCCCATATTATTAGGTTTCCCACTGCATGTCAAGTCATCCATTTTTGTCTCCCCGTTTGCAATTATCCCTGTCTCCCTGCACTCGTCCAGAGAAGGTTTATGTCCAAATCCTTAAGTATTCCAGTTTTCCTGCTTTCCCTTCTGTCATTCGTCCCGTAGTCTAATTTTAAATATGTTTCCTGTTTCACTTTTAATTCCAGAGAACGTTCTCTCTCTCTGTTATGCTTTTAAGGGTTTGCTCTTAAAAGTTTGGTTTGCTTTGTTTATTCAATATATATATATATATGTCCCGTTTTCTGTTAAATGTCCAGAGTGATGGCTCCTCAGCCCCGATCAGGCCGGGTGGTCACAGGAACAAAAGGCAAAAAGAAGAGAGCCAAACAGTGGAAGACTGCATGTTACGAAGAAGAAGAAAGCAGAACAAGAACAATAAAGAGAAAAGAGAAGAAAACCATATCACAACATCATGCAGTATCGTGCAACATTGAACAACATCGTATCACAAAGAAAATTACTTATATTTTTCATGCTCTTGATATGATGTCTATGATTAATATGATATTTCTTCTGTGATAGACCAAGTTTCGAGTGGCTAGGAATAAAAAATACTTAATTATGTGAAATTTATCTATTTTTATTATGATTTATTGCATAAACATATTTAGATAAATTAATGTGAATGATGCATATCGAAGTCCAGCTAAGTCCCAAATCAAGAACCATGACCCACTACAAAGCATAGAAGGACCAATGACAAGATCAAGAACTAAGAAGATGCACAAAGCTTATATAATTTGATCGTGGAGATCCAAGAAAAGGAGTCATCTCAACAGAAGCAACGACCAATGATTGTGATAAGTATTAATGATGAGCCAATGAGGAAAATGCATACAGAAGACCAAGGACACATGACAATAAAAAAAGTGTTGCTTGGAAGGAAAATAAGCAACCCGTGAGCACCCTTGCAATACAAGCACTTGCGCCTGGCGCAGCCAGTGCGTGCACTGTGCATGTGCACGATAACACCGCGCGCCCACATGCACCTACACCCCGTCAGCAAGGCCACTCACTCCCACCCGACCGCGCTCCCCAACACACGCGACTCGCACGCGCAACCTGTCCACATGACCCACTCGCAAGCTAGGCCTGTCCACACGCCTGGTCGCACGCCTCACGTGCCTAGCCCTACTTGTGCACCCCATACGGGCCCAGTTGAGGCTAGGATAGCCCAGCCTAGTATGCATGCCTTTCAGCCCAATGTGTGTCAGCCCACTCGGGTGCATGCCTTGCCCCTGGCCTTTGTGGCCATCTGCGGCCAAATCTCTTAAAATGTGTTTTTTCCTCATTTTATTTCCTATTTCATAATTAGGTTACGTTTACTTATTCCTAGTTGTCTTGAGGCTATTTAAACACTATGGATGTACTCCTAAAAGGACACACGATTTTTGCTATTGAATATTTTCTTTGAGAGTTCTTCTTAGAATTTTTTCCTTGGTTCTTTGTGAAGAACTATGTCTTCTTCAAGTTAAAGTTTGAGAGATAGCTTGATAACTTTGGTTCTTACCAACAAGTCTGGTTTGGGTCAAGCTCCTCTTGCTTGATTACTTCAGTTCCATTGGCAAAGTTCTATCAGGGTCAAGTTCATCGTATTTGATTCTAAGACGTTCCTGAGTTTTATTCTGGATTATTGAATGGTCTCGGTTCACAATACCCATGGTTCTCGTCATTTGGTATCAGAGCAAAGTCTCCTCATTTCGAGTTTCTATCTTTATTTCCTTGCAAATTTCTTCTTCTCTTAGAAAAAAAAAAGAGGATTTTCTCTCAAAATTTAATTAAAAAAAAAGGTTCAAAGAGCTCTACCTTATTCTATTATCAAATTCTCATTTTTGAGACATTCGACATACTCAATTCTTGTTCTTGAATTCTTATTATTAAAATATTTGATGAATTCAATCATTCTCGAAATCTTATTCTTGAGATATTCAACATATTCAAATCTTGTTCTCGAATTCGTTTTATTGAGACATTCGACATAATCAATCATTCTTGAAATCTTTTTCTTGACATATTTGACATACTCAATTCATGTTCTCAAATTCTTATTCTTGAGACATTCGTCATATTTCGAATCTTGAAGTTTCGAGCTTTGAAATTTCAATTATTGTGATTAAATCCTATATTCTTGTTCTTAAATAATTGCAATTCCAACTCTTGGAATATTTGATTCTTGCTTTGAATATTCAATTATTGTTCTTCTATATTTAGATTCTTGTCAATTAAATATCCTTGATCTTGAAGTATCTCAACAATTATACTTTGTTAATTCTTGAATATTGATGGAGTTTGTGACGACCCCAGACCCGATCGGGGCCGAGGAGCCATCACTCTGGACATTTAACAGAAAACAGGACATATATTTTTTTTTTTGAACTTTAAAACTTTACACAGAGAAGACCTTCTCTGGATTGAGGGCTGGAAAGACATGAGTAAAAAAAAGATGGACTTCATAAATAAATGGCAGGAGTAAAACAGGGAGACAGAACACTTTGAACGTTTAAATAAAAGGCTGGGTAGGCGACGGGCATGCAGAAGGAAGCGTGATAAAATACATGCAGTGAAAATAAATGAGAAACATAAACTAAAAGGCATATTGAAAGAAAGGCTACAGTGAATACCGGAATCGGGTTATCTATAGCAGAATGAGTAAATAAAACGAGGCGGAAGAATTAGGCAGATGACGAAGCAGAAAATGTAAGTAAACTGGGTGGGCGATATAGACTAGCGGTGGATGTGAATAAGACAAAAGTGAACAGTAAACAGTGGTAGATGTGAATAAACTAAAAACAACAGAAACATCGGTAGAAGTAAAGCAGATGACGTCAGGCGGAAGATGCAAATAAACTGGGCGGAGGATATGAGCAGATGACATCAGACGGAAGATGTAATTTTAAAGGCAGCGGTGGATGCAGGCAGAAATGCACTGTTCACCGGTGGAAATGGACTACAGACAGAAGGGAACTGTTCACCGGTGGAAGTGAACTACAGACAAAAGGGGACTGTTCACCAGTGGAAGTGAACTACAGACAGAAGGGGACTGTTCACCGGTGGAAGTGAACTTAAAGGCAACGGTGGATGTGATTTTTAAAGGCAGCGGTAGACGTAATCGGAAGATATAGTTTTAATGGCTGAATTTGACAACTTTTGACAGGAAGACGTATAAACAGGGAACATAAACAGAAGGCATAAAAGCTTCAAATCCTGAAAACCCGATTCAAAATAAAGTTGTAATACATGCTTTACAAATGACAGATTCAAGAAAACAAACTGCATGGATAGCTTTAAAATTCGAGACCATCCATGCACAACCTAAAAAAAGAGAACTCAAGCAGTTCCAGAATGTTTTCAAAACATTTTGAAATATATGTACAACTGTCAAATACAGAGGTTTTAGACATCAATACAGAACTGAACTTACAGGACTAAACCTACACTTCAAATGTTTTAAAACTTCAAAAGACGATACAGAACTTGGCATATCTTTAGAAAATACATTCTCACAGGAAATACATTTGTCTGACTGCAGCAACCACCCCGTGAGCTCATCCAGCCAACTACATCAACTCGTCATCTTGAGGCACATTGTCCTCATCTGGAGGATCCATACCTACAACAGGGAATTCAACTATGAGCCTAGAGCTCAGTAAGAACATACAATGCAAAGTGATGTACGTGCTATGCATGAACATTTTCGAATACATGAACATTATATTACATTTCACTAGACAGGAAGGTATAAATGGGAGGAAGAGCTGACGTAACAGGAGTACATGCCACAACAGGACATAACAGGAGTACATGACAGGATGCCAGTCCTCGTCCACACTTAATCATACATTTCATTACAGGTTTTATCTTACTTAACTTCAAACCGTGTGCAGAAAATATTTTCATGACTTTCAGAGAAAACGTGTATGCATGAACATTCATAGACAGGCGACAGAATAATAAGCAGGATATAAAACAAAACACACTTAACCTAAAACATAACCTATGGTTTAACTACCCAACAGAAATCCCGACAACATAAAACCTAGTACCTCCGTATTGTAGAGCCTTAAGGGCCAAACCTATACGTCTGAACTTACTTGTTGTTGTAGAGTTTCAAGTCTTGAACGTCTCGGTTATGCACGGACCTAAAATATGAACGTAAAGAAAATAAACAGAGCTGCAAATGCTAACTAATAATTTAGTAGAATATGCAGAAAACTCCATTCAAACCTTTAGAAAACAAACTAACGTGTTTTCATCCAAAAATAGTGAGTTTTCTCAAAATATCGTAACCTTAAACCCCACAAAACTCACATTTTAACTTATCCAAACTCGTTAACCTTAGTAGATGTTTACCTTAGGCAGTGAAACAAAAGAAAACTGAGGAGATCGAAGGAACTTTGAAGGGCGTTTATCGACTGGAAGAGAGAAAACAGAGGGGAGTGGAAAGAAGTGGAGGAGAAAAATGAGGGTTTCACGTAGGAGGGAAGAGAAAAAGAACATGGCTTCTTCAACAAGTTGCCAGGTGTCACTCAACCATTGGCTTTCTCCCACCAACCTTAATTGGCTTTCTATTTTGCCATTCCATTGGTTTTTAACTTAATTACTATTTAGTTTGTCGAATCGGTTTTACGAATCACTCTCATTCAGTTGAACATGTTGACAATTTCATTAAAACTAGACATTGGATTAATATCAAAGTAATTCAGCTTAATTATTCGGGGAAAGATTACATAGAAAAATGTCGAGTGTTACAGAGTTATCTTCATTGTCTTCACATCCCTTTCAAAAAAATTGCTCGATTCTACTAATTTTGAAGGTTGAAATTTTCTTACCTTGAAAATTTGATTTTACTTATTAAATATTTTATCTTGATTAAGTTTTTACATAAAGAGTTAAAAGAAAATTAAGGGGTAAAAGATAAAAGAGTGAGATTATTTTATAAAACCCATAATTTAGAGAAAAACACGAGTGGAGTAACAATTATTCAAGTCTAAACATGTGAGGGAGTGAGAGAGGTCTGTTTAAATGACATACTGTTTTGTTTGATTATTTATTTATTCTCTATACTTGATGGATATTCGAAATTTTGGACCTTACCATGAGTAGTGAAGGAGAATACCCTAATTTTGACCCAAAAATGTTCATGAGGACTATACAATATCAATTTAAAGCGTTAAACGTACGATTTGATAGAATGAAGTCTCAACAACAAGCCATGCATGAAAATGTAAAGCCCCAATGACATGAACATGATGAGTCCTTCGTGGATGATAATTACGTAAGATATAGATGATTTGACACCAAAAGAAAGGATGGAAACTTAAACAACATCAAGTTAGTAATACCTCATTTTCAAAGAAAAAGTGATCCTGAAATATATTTGGAATGATAAAAGAAAGTCGATAATGATTGCGATAACTTCACCGAAGAGAAAAAAAATTAAGCTAGTTCTAATGGAGTTCATGGATTACACAAGCATATAGTGAAATCAATTAATAAGAAACCAGAGGAGATATGGGGAGCAACCCATCCGTACATGGGAAGAAATAAAGGTAACTATGAGAAAAATTTATTTCTAACAACTATTGAAATTTGTGACAAAAGTTACAAGATTTGAATTAAGAGGTTAAGAGTGTGGAGGAATATTACAAGGAGTTGGAAGATATGAGCTAAAGTAGAGGAGGACATGGAAGCCACGATGACACGGTTTATTAAAGGATTAAATAGAAATATTGTGGATATTGTGGACTTACAACATTATATGGATATGGAGTAGTTATTACATAAGTCCATCAAGATTGAAAGACAACTAAAGAGCAAGTTGAACTCAATGATGAGGTCTACTTCAAATTCACTTTGAAAATCAAATTAGAAGAATGAAAAACCAATGATAAAACCAAAGGAGGAGTTCAAAGGAAAAGATACGACGTTAAACACAAAGGGTAAAACCGAAATATCCATGCCTTCTAAGACTCGTGAGGTCAAGTGCTTTATATGTCAAGGTTTTGAACATATTGCATTCAATTGTCCAAACAAGAGAGCTATGACCATATTTGATAATGATGACCTAGCAAATATTAGCTTAAGTGACGATGAGATGATAATTTTGGAAGATTGTAGTGATGTGGATGTGGAAGAGCCCATAAGAGACAAACTATTGGTCGCAAGGAGGACCCTTAACATTAAGCCTAAAGATGATGGAGTCGAAATGCAAAGAGAGCACATATTTCATACTAGATGTCATTTGAACAATAAGGTATATAGTTTGATCATTAATAGTGAGAGTTGTACAAATGTCGCTAGTACTTTATTGATGGAAAAGTTGAGTTTGAAAATCAAGAAACACCCAGAACCATATGAGCTTCAATGGTTTAGTGATTGTGGGGAAGTAAAGGTCATCAAACAAGTAAAGTTGACACTATCAATTGAAAGGTATAATGACGAGATTCTTTATGATGTAGTACCTATGTAAGTTATTCATATTCTTTTGGAAAAGCTTTGACAATTCAATAGAAAAGTTGAGCACAATGGATTCAAGAGAGAATACTCGTTTGTTCAAAATAGAAGAATGGTAGCCCTAATGCCATTAACACCTTGGGAGGCTTGTGAGGATCAAGAGAGAATTGCAAAAGAGTTCAAAAGGAGAGAAAAGCCAATGAGCGAATAAAATGCGAGTGAAAAGAAGAGTGAAACAAGTGGAAAGAAAAAATGAGAAAAGAAAGAGGAGAGAAAAACTGAGCTTGAGAGAAAATAAGAGGAGAGTGGAATGACAATAAAAAGTGAGGTGAAAAATGCGATGTTAGCAAAAGAACAAGTACCTTTACTTTTATACAAAGATGTTTACTTTTCGTCTAGTGAACTAACCGTTACTCTTCTGAGTGTTGTTTCCTCTCTTTTAGTAGAATTTGAGAATGAATTTCCCAAGAAATTACCAGCAGGATTACCACCATTGGGGATTGAACATCAAATAGTTTCATCCCTAGAGCATCAATTCCTAATCGACCGGCATACCGAGCTAATTCTGAAGAGACTAAGGACATCCAAAATCAAGTGGATGAATTGGTGGAAAAAAGGTTCGTGAAGAAAAGCCTTAGTCCATGTTCGATTCACGTAATCTTAGTTCCAAAGAAAGATGAAAAGTGGCAAGTGTGCGTAAATTGTCGAGCTAACAATAAAATCACGATAAAGTATCGACATCTTATTCATATATTAGATGATATGCTTGATGAATTATATGTTTCTAGTTTTTTTTCATAAATTGATTTGAAGAACGGGTATTACCAAATTTGCATGAAAGAAGAAGATGAATTGAAAATCACTTTTAAAACTAAGCATGGACTGTATGAATGGATGGTTTTGTCGTTTGTATTATATAATGCACCTAGGACGTTTATGATATTGATGTATCATGTGTTGAGAACATTTATCGATAAGTTTATTGTTATTTACTTTGATGATATCTTAATTTATAACTCAACTTTAGATGCACATGTAGAACACTTGAATGCAGTTTTTAATGCTTTAAGAAAAAATCAACTATATGCTAACTTGAAAAAGTGCAATTTTTGCATGGATTCGATAGTGTTTCTTGGTTTTATAGTTAGTTCAAGAGGAGTGTCAGTGGATAAAGAAAAAGTGAAAGCGATCAAAGAATGACCGAAACCTAAAAATGCTAATAAGGTACGAAGCTTTCATGATCTAACTAGTTTTTATAAAAGATTCGTAAGGGATTTTAGTAACATAGCGACACCATTAAATGATTTGATAAAAAAATATATAGAATTTAAGTGGACCGAGACACATGATAAATCGTTTAATCTTTTAAAGGAAAAGTTAACAAACACGCCATTGTTGGTATTGCCCAATTTTGATAAAACCTTTGAAATTGAATGTGACACGTTGGGAAAGAGAAATGAAGGTGTTTTCATGCAGGAAAGGAAGCTGATAGCTTAATTTAGTGAAAAGCGTAATGAAGCGGCATTGAATTACCCAACATATGACAAGAAATTGTACGCCTTGGTGAGAACGTTACAAACGTGGCAA
Organism: Begonia masoniana; assembly: GCA_022432975.1. Classification (NCBI taxonomy): domain Eukaryota; kingdom Viridiplantae; phylum Streptophyta; class Magnoliopsida; order Cucurbitales; family Begoniaceae; genus Begonia; species Begonia masoniana. The sequence goes on along the minus strand of CM039505.1, from coordinate 25,594,375 downwards.
CATTACTTGTTGCCAAGAGAGTTTATCATTCCGACCACAAAAGTTTGAAACACTTGAAGTCATAAGGAAAACTATACAAAAAACATACAAAATGGATGAAGTTCATAAAAACTTTTCCTTACGTTATCCATTACCAAAAAGGTAAAAAATATGGTTGCTAATGCATTATAGCAAAGGTATGTACTTATAACTTTCTTACAATCTAAATTGCTCAAATTTGAATTAATTAAGGAGTTGTATGTTTTAGATTCGGACTTTAATTATGTTTTGAATTCTTGTGAAAAGTGGCATGTGATGATTACTATAGGAATGAATGATATTTGTTCAAAAAAGATAAGCTTTGCATTCCTAAACGTTCCTTAAGAGAATTAATTACTTGTTAGAGAGACTCATGGAGGTGGATTAATGAGATATTTTGGAATACAAAAATTTTTAGAAATATTGTGTGAACAATTTTATTGGCCTAAAATGAGATATGATGTGCAATTGATTTGTAAAAAATATATTGAACGTAGGTAGGCTAAATCTAAAATTATGCCACACGAAAAATATATCATCTCCCGATAACTAGTCAACCTTGTATTGATATTTTATGGATTTTGTTTTAAAAGGTGCATGCCTTTGGCACTTTTGGTGAACAATCAGATAATACGGTAATTGAAGGAACTTTCTTGCTTTACAATTCTAAAGTAAGAATTTTATTTGATTCTGAAGCGACACACTCATTTGCGTCAGCTTTAGTTGTTTGTGCTTTGGGGTTAGAAATTTCAGCTTTACCTTATATTTTGAATGTGGATTCCCCTCTAGGAGTAAAATTTGTTGTAAATAGGATGTGTACATCTTGTATAGTGAGAATTAAGACTATGAGATTGTGGCTGATCTGATAGTGATGGAACTGGAATGGTTTGATATCATTTTGGGAATGAATTGGCTATCCAGATACAAAGCAGTTATGGATTGTTATCGAAAGAAAATAACAGTATATCTTCCCCAAGAAGAAACCATTTCATTTTATGGAGAGGGAAATTCAATAAAGTACCATTTTTCTCGAACTTCATTTGAATTCAACGGATGAATAGCTAACCTTCTCTTAGAGCCAGATGGTGATAACAGGGTTGACTATATTAACGCTGTCAGTGAATAAATGGACTGTGTTTCAAGATGGACTACCTTATCTACATCCAAGGAGAGATATAGAATTCGAAATTGAAGTGTATCCGGTTACTAATTCGATTTCAATTCCTCCTTATCGTATAACGCCAGCAGAATTGAAAGAATTGAAAGTGCAGTTAGAAGAATTACAAGATAAAGAATTATTACGAGCTAGCATGTCTCTGTGGGGTGCTCCAGTCTTATTTGTCAAAAAGAAATATGGCACCTTGAGAATGTGCATCGACTACCGAAAGTTGAACGGCGTAACTATGAAGAATAAATATCTGCTTCCTCGTATTGATGATTTATTCGATCAGTTGCGAGGTTTGTATTGGTTCTTGAAGATTGATGAGCTCCAAGCCAAAGCAAGGGTTGCATTCAACCCACAAAGAATGGTGGTTCACTCAGATTTCAGATTAGCAGAAAACAGTAACTTTAGATGAATAAATGGATAGGCAAATGAAGTCCAAATCAAACGAAATTTTAAGGGAAGCTTAATGTATGAGTGAAGAAAGATTCCTTAAAATTTCAGAGCAAAATATTCTGCAAAAATGAAGTTATGATGATAAACCCAAATGATGTCCGATAAGCAACTTTTGAGGCTTTCGGCAAACAATCTTCCGTGGAAGATTCAAAGCAAGTGAAAAAAGATTAATGGCTACTTTCTCTTGCCACCAACCCTTCAAAAGTTGAGAGAAAAGTGGAACGAGAACTACTCAAACAACCACGGGTTTGAGAGCCTAGAAGGCGCAACTCCTCTTGGTTGTTAACAACCAAGGCTTACCTTGAAGGTACTCCAAACCACTTCAGGTTTCTCCTTAACAAAACTGATTTTCTATTCAACCAAAATCAATCCTTACACACACCAATACCCATGGTATATATAGACCTAAGTGTCTAGGAGTGGATGGCCAAGATTGAGTTGTGCTTTCTTTAATCAACGGTTGAAATTAGCCACGACAAGGATCCACCAAAAAGGAAAAAGTGGTCCCCCCCCCCCCTCTTCAAGTTGGCGCCCAAACTAACCATGCATGCTTTCATGCAATTTCCTTGCATGATACCTTAAGTTCATCCAAACTCTTTTGCCACACTATTCTAACATTCATTTAGTCTTAAATGCCTAAATGCATGCTTTAATAATTTCTTACAATAAGGCTATTGTTTGCCAAATAAAACACACAAAAAGTAACCAATAGAACACACATAATGTTTGATTACAATGAGTTGAATTAGGGAAGACAAATTCCCTCTTTATCTTCATGCTTCCAATCTAAGCCTTTACATATTCAACTCCTACAAAATGAGAGGCAAATGCATTAATAAATTCATCCTTCTTAATAAACGCACTTACCTTAATTGGTGACGGGGCCTTGGGCACATCAAAGATTGATTTGAGATCTCGATATCATTAGCTCAGAATTCGAGAAGAAGATATTCACAAAACTGCTTTCGGTTTGACAACTGCACCTGCTGCATTTTATGGATCTAATGAACAGAGTGTCTAGACAGGTACCAGGAAAACTTTGTAATTGTATTCATAGATGATATCCTGGTGTATTCTTTTCAAGAGCAGATAACGAGAAGCACTTACATTGTGTTTTGAGCCTGTTGAGATAACACCCATTGTATGCTAAGTTGAGTAAGTGCGGGTTTTGGCTTGAAGAAGTTAAATTTCTTGGACATGTAAGTTCAAAGAAAGGTATTGCAGTTGATCCTTCAAAGACTAAAGCAGTTCACAACTTGGAACAACCTAAGTCAGTTTCAGAGATCAAAGTTTTATGGAATTGGCAGGATATTATAGAAGATTTGTCGAAGGCTTCTCCAAAATCTCAATGCCATTGAATTGATTAACCCAGAAAGGTGTAAAATACGAATGAGACGACAAATGTGAGATAGCTTTCTAGTTACTGAAGAAGAAGCTAGTGTCCCTACCGATTCTGATAATTTTGAAAAAAGGAAAAGAATATGTAGTCTATTGTGATGCATTGTTGAACGGTTTGGGATGTGTTTTGATGTGAGAAAGTCGTTGCCTATGCTTCGAGGCAATTGAAACCACATGAAAGAAATTATCCAGTTCACGATCTGGAGCTTGCTGCAGTAGTGTTTGCCCTGACACACTAAAGATATTACTTGTATGGTGAGACGTTTGAAATATTTTCAGATCACAAAAGTCTGAAATACTTATTCACTTAGAAGGAGCTAAATCAGAGACAAAGATGCTGGATGGAGTTTTTACAAGATTACAACTATAAGCTCCAGTACCATCCAGGCAAAGCCAACAAAATTACAGATGCTTTGAGTAGAAAATCCAGAGTGATGGCACCTAGTCTTTAAGAATACAAAATGTGGGTGTAAGTCGATCAATTCAATTTGCAATTGAGAGAAGGTAATGAACATGTATACCTTCAAAACATCAATGTGAGGCCCAACCTGATACAACAGATTATAGAAACACAAAATAATAATGCTGAAATCGCTGAATTAAAAGAGAAAATTGAAGCAAAGGAAATTCAGAATTTTTCCAATGATAGTAATTTATTATTGAGATTTATGGGTCGTCTAGTGATTCCAGATGATCAGGAATTGAATAAGGAGATCTTAAGAGAAAATCATTGCTCAAAATTCGCAATTCATCCTGGAAACAATAAAATGTACCAGAATATGAGAAAACAGTATTGGTGGAAAGGAATGAAAGCGGAGATGGACAGATTTGTTTTCAAGTCTATAACCTGTGAAAGAATTTATAGCACCCGGCTCTATTAAACCAAATTTAATTGCCAATTATAATGTGTTAATTTTATGGAAGAATTGAGGGAGAAAGTGATTAGGTTAGTTAATAACTATGTAAGGACAAAAGGGTAATTAGCAATTTTATAAATGGATAACGTATTTAATGGAGGGTTTAGTGAGGTTTAGCCGCCACTGTTTTCCTCATTTTCCCTTCTCGGTATTCAGCTCAAGCACAGCAGAGCTCCAGGCGATTTCCCTCTCCGATCTTCATTCCTCAAACTAGGTAAGTTTTCTCTTCGTTTTCTGAAGATTTTAGTGGCTAGATAGCAGAGAGAGTGCAATATGTGTATTTTTGATAATGTTGTGAATGAGTGGAGTTCAAGTTTAGTGTTGAATCGGAGAATGCACGAAGAACAGGATTCCTAACTAGCTTCCTTAGATTTCTGAATGAATATTGGTTGGTGCTTGGAGATTTAGAATCGGACAAATGTTAGAATGATGATATTATTGAGTTTTCTGATTTATGGCATTGGTGATAGGATTCTAGGTGTTGTTAATGTTAGGATTGAGAATCTGACATTAGTATGAGTCTGGTAGCTTTAGTACACTAATGCCATCAGGGCCGGTGAGGGTTAAGCTACGCACACTAGGTGCTTGACTATATGACTCAGAGACTTGAACTAATATCCATGAATGATTTCTTTAGTTAGGATTTTACCAGCTTTGGGTTTAGGTTATTCTTGGTGCATTTAACATTGAATTATGAAATGTCTAGGTGAGGAAGGATCCAAGTGAAGACACGGGATTTGCAAAGGAGCCCAGGTAAGTAGAGTTTGCATGTGCCTTCGGGCCTACATCACAAAACAGTAGGATTTGTATGTGCATGAATGTATGTTTCATTTCAGTTGCCATGCATCATATTTTGAAAGAAAACGAAAATGAATTTACATGAAGTAGCATGGTGAGATGCGAACAGACTGTGACAGTATACTTTTAAGGGAATTAATCCGCCCCTTAAATCGTACATACGGATTCATACCCTAGGAAAACTGATCCACCTCCCATTGTATCAGGGATCGAATCAGTTGTTAAGGGAATTAATCCGCCCCTTAATTGAGTATTTGGATTCATACCCTGGGAAAATTGATCCACCTCCCATTGTATCAGGGATCATCAGACCAGTGAACGAACGCAACATAACTGAGGAATGGAAAGTAGAAACTGCATGTTAGGATTTACATCTCAGTACACATTTCATTTCTTGCTTTACTTACTTAGCATTAGGCTAATAGATGAGTTTTGTGATGTAGGTGAAGAAGTGACAGCAGGTGAATCCTCTGAGTTCATTGAGGGATAGACTGGTTGGGGGAGCACGCTCATGCCACGGACCTGGTGAACTGATGAGGCGATTTAACTGATGTCTGTTGGTGAGAAGGTTTAGTCGACAGTGTTTAAATTTGGAAATGTTAAGTTCCCATAACAGTAGTGGTTTCAGTACTTTGAACACGTTTTGAGATTTTTCTGATAACGGTGACCTGTTGAGTTTTAAATGTTATTTTTACTGGATTTGATTAATGTAGGGGTTTGAGTTGTTTCTGAATGGTCTTGGAAAAGTAAGCAAATCATCGTTCTGTAATTAGTAATTTGTATGTATAACGAGGAGTAGATGAAATGTACTCTGTTTTCTACCGGGAGATGATGTCTATCGGTAAGTGTTGAGTTATGCTGTCTATCGAATGATGCTTTCAGAAAAGCCATCGGATGATGTAGGTTTAAGTCCATCGGAAGATGTCTTCAGAAAAGCCATCGGATGATGTATGTTTAATTCTATCGGAAGATGTAGAATAGGTTTTGTCGTTTAGTCATCGGTGGTTGTAGAGTAAAGTTGACTGGATGAAGGAAATCAACCGGCTGACGTCATCGGAAGATGTAGAAAATATTTTGTCGTCTAGCGTTCGGTGGATGAAGTGCATTCCTCCACCGGATGATGTAAATGGTGATTTGTCGTTTAGTGACCGGTGGATGTTGTGTATTTGATCCACCGGATGACTTAGAAAGTCTTTTGTCGTCTAGTCTCCGGCGGAGGTTTTGTGTTAATTCCACCGGATGACGTAGCCGAAGTGCTGTCGTTTTGGTTATCGAATGAATCTTTTGTTTCTGCTTCATCCGTTGACTCTATTCATCGGCAGATGCATTTGACTTTTACAACTCTTAAAGTATTTTGCCATCTAAACTCTATTTTCTTTTATCCGATTACTTTTAACATTCCAACTGACTATCCAAATATCATTTTCATGGTTTTGTTTTACTTATATGATTTTCCGCTGCAAGTTTTAAAAAAAAAATAAGGTAGAAGTTTTAGTCATGTACGAGTATGAAGTAGCGAACCGGGTTTAGATAATTTGGGGCGTTACAGAATTAAAGCTAAACATAAGAAACCAGCTGGATTACTCATTCATTGCCAATAGCAGAATAGAAGCTGAGAGTATATTACGATGGATTTTGTTGTAGGATTATCGAAATCGTCGAAGAGCAATGATACTGTATGTGTAATAGTGGATCGGCTTACTAAATCAAGTCACTTTTTACCTATGCACAGTACTCATTTGATTGACCAGGTCAATAAATTGTATCTAAAGGAAATTGTTAGACTGCATGGGGTGTGCCCATTTCTATAGTGTCAGATCGAGATTCGAGGTTCACTTCGAGATTTTGGCAAGGATTACATAAAGTTATGGATACACGACTAGACCTCAGTACAGCTTATCATCCACAGACTGATAGCTAATCAGAGAGGACAATCCAGATTTTGGAGGATATGTTACGAGCGTGCGTAATAGATTTTAAAGGAGGATGGGAAGATAACTTATATCTGGTAGAGTTCACCTACAATAATAGCTACCAAGCAAGTATTGGTATAACACCGTTTGAAGTACTTTATAGGAGACCGTGCATATCTCTATTGTGCTGGACTGAAATAGGAGATACAGTGCTTTTGGGGCCATATTTGATAAAGGAGACCAACGAAAAGATCAAACTCATACGACAGCAACTGGAAACTGCTCAGAGTCATAAAAAAAGTTATGCTAATAGATGACGACCACCACTTGAATTAAATGAGGGTGATCAGGTTTTTATCAAAGTTAGATCACATCGGAGTTTGAACAAATTTGCAAAAGGTGGCAAATTATCTCCAAGATTTGTCGGACCTTTTCAGATATTACAGAGAAAGGGTCCAGTGGCTTACAAGATTGCATTGCCTCCTCAATTGGCAAGAATTCACGATGTTTTTCATAATTCAATGCTGAGGAAATATGAACCCTGATCCTTCGCATGTTTTGGACTAGACGGAATTGGAATTGCAACTAGATATGGCATTGTAGAAGAACTAGTTGCTGTACTGAATTCACAGAACAAAGTGCTAAGGAATAAAGTGATTCCAACTGTTAAAGTCTTGTGGAAGAGAAGAGGAGTTGAAGAAGCTACTTGGGAGCTGGAAAGTGAGATGAAAGAGAAATATCCCCAATTATTTGAAAGATAAGTTAGAAATAAATTTATGGACAAAATTTTTATAACGGGGGGAGAATGTAATGGTTCGGACCTTTGTCAATAAAATGGTTCAAATTTTTAAATTCAAAAATGTAATCGAGTATATTTATATTTAAAGAATGTATAAATATACGTTGGAGAATTTGGATTGAAGAAAAGATATGTTAAAAAGTGAAAATTTGACGTTTTGGAAATTAGTGAAAATATAAAACATGGCCGATTGACTGTTGTTAAAAAAAATTGTATAAAAATTATACGATTTTAAGATTTTAATTTTTATTAATTAAGTAAATTAGATTATCATTAATTTAAGTTGAGTTAGATTAAAACTAAACGTGGTTAAAAATTAATTAATTGTGGTTATTTGATGATTTTCTTAGAAGAAGAGGGCAAAATGGTCTTTTTAATTGAATAAACTAGGCTTAAGGGTAATTTACCCTTAAAGCACTATTGCAAAAGGTAGAAAAGAGAAGAAAAATAAGAGAAAAGTAATTTTTGTTGATCCGTCATTTAAAGAAAATTGTTCAACTCGTTGAGATAATTATTTTGGTAGAAAAATCAATAGATTCGGAGGAGATTTTCAGTTAAGGTGAAGGAACCGACAATTCGGTAAGTAAATCTATCAGTTAGATTAGTTAATTTATGCTTTAATGCATTACTAAGTGGAGATAGATTTCATTTTCGCTTGGATTCTAGATAGGTTTAAATATTTGGTGATTTAGTTACGATTGGATAGATTGAAGTGAATAATGAATATTGTTTTTATGAAAATTTAATACTGCATTGTTAAACGTAGCATTTTGAAAACTACATTTTATATTGAATTGAACGTACTGATTTAAAATATCAATTGCATGGGTGGGTTGAGTTGCATTAATTTAAACATGCATAGCATTGCTTTATAATTGTTAGGAATGATGAAGTTGGAAGTCGTGGTAACATAAGAACCCATTAGACTAGACTTGCCTCTTCGTGTGTGATAAGTATGACTATGAAAATGATTGAAAGATTAACTATGTGTCCTCATTGGGTTGAAAATCTCTAAACCTCATTGGGAAGCAATGTGTAAGGATCCTACAGCCTTACCGGTGAAAGTCCAGAAACTTGTAGGGTTGTGTAATGGTGATATGAGTCAATTAGAGTGGATTGCATTTTTGACATATAAATTTGAATGTTAAAATATTGCATTGAATGTTTTGTGAAAAGATGACTTTAAATTGTGAAATATTTATTTTAAATTGCATGAGATTTATCTATTTGTTGAGAATGGTTTTAAACTGTGGTTAATGACATGGATTTTTCAATGGTTCGACTACGAACATGCATTCATTTTTATATAAACGACATGAATTTCAAATAAAAAAAATTAATTTAAATTGATTTAAAAAATAATCAATAATAGGTGGAAGATAGAGTGTAGCCCTAGATAGTGTAATTGAGTTTGAGTTAGCTATTCTAGCTCTTAAACTTTTTTATTGGGGCGTAAAGCTCATTCTGTGAATATTCATATTTTTTAGATAACGAGATCGTTCATCGAGACGAGAAAGCAAAGGCAACTTAGAGGACTAGAAGAGGCATAGGATAAACTATCGAGATAGATGATTTTCTTTTGTATTGAGAACGAGATAGATAGTTTAGAAATTTTATAAACTCTTTTTAAACAGTCACGTGTGTGTGACTTATTTTGTTTGTAATAGCTTTCGTTAGAAAACTTTGATAATGATATATATATATGGAAATGTTTAATACATACATATTTAGAAAGCTGGTCTGAAATATGTATATTGTTTGGAATTGTATGAAAATATCTTATTTTAAGATTCTAGGTACAAGAAAGACGAGATTAATTATAAATACAAACGTATCCATGCAAATTGAAAACGCAAAATTTATAATCATTTCTCACCTCGGGAATCTTAATTGTCAGGGGCTCGTCAGGTCAGGTCAGGTCGGGTCTGACAACCTCAATCAATCATCAAATATGATCCCTCTCAGATTTACCTTTTAACTTCTTAGATCATCTACCCATATCTAAGCGGAAGCATAAAAACCTTTTTAATTTCTTAACTAGGTTTACTATGATTGAAAGATCAATAAATCCTCAAAGATACATAATGAATTTAACTAACCAGTAATGCTAAAATCATCATTAAATTCTCATGAAAAAGTGACTTTCATTATCTAATCTTATTGAAGTCATAATATTACTCAAATATATATTTACAAATATATTTCTCAATTAAATATTTAAAAATAAATTTAACTATGCAATCTTATTAAAATCATAACATCCCTCAAATAAATAATTATATGGATTCTTTTATTTTACACTAATTAATTATGAATCATTTCGTTTGTCTGTATACTCACTCGCAACTAGAAAAATCTTGATCAACTACCAATTCTTTATGAAACACTTATATCACAAAACTACTAGTAAGATAAATTCGTAAACAAATACCTGCATAATTAAACACGTTCTTTCATTTATATAGAGATGTTAAACGAGCGAGTCGAGCCGAGCCCAGTCGGGAAAGTCCCGGCTCACCGAGCCTGCCGAGCCAAACGAGCCGAGCCTAACGAGCCTGCCGAGCCTAACGAGCTGATCAAAAAAATTTCCAACTCGACCTGGCTCACGAGCCACGAGCCTAACGAGCCGAGCCGAGCCTGCCCAACGAGCTTAACGAGCCAAGCGTAACGAGCTGAGCTTACAATTATATAAATAAAAATTTCTGATTGTATAACTAAAGTCTAAAATATATCATAAAATATACTATAATTACCTAAATTTAAAATAAATATGTCCACAAATTCAAAGCATAAAATAAACTAAAAATGTAGGTTAAAAATAACATAACTCTATGCATCAACCAATGTTTGATGCGTCTTTGCTAATCGGAAATATTTTCCAGCCTTTGTCTTGCATCCTGTTCAAAGCTGGTATGTTGATTGGAAATATTTTCCAACCTTTGTCTTACATCCTGTTCAAAGGTGCTATGTTGATAGGAAATATTTTCTAGCCTTTGTCTTATGTCTTGTTGAAAGCTGGTATGTTGAGCAGCCATGTTGCCAAACATTTGGCCTTGTTGGAGTGTAAGATTTTCTAACATCTGTCCCAAGTCTTTATTTGAGTAAGAGAGAGGTGGCACGGCAGATGATGAAGAGGCACCTTGATCGGGAGGCATAGTTGATTGATTTTCATATCACTGTTCTCGACGAGTTTCGGCGCGCTCTCTTTTTGCCTCCGCTATGTCTCATTGTGAACCATCTTTGCGCCGGATACGAGGCAAGGGCATCAGTGGAGGAGGAATTTCAACATTAGTATCGTGCTCAATGAATCCCAATCCATTTCTTCTAGCTTCCCCGTATGGCCACTTAGGTATTCTTGAAATATTTGAAGAGACATAAAGCTGTGGCTGAATCCAAGACTCGTCAATTGAGCTCATAGGGACATTCTCTGCTGCGCATAGTTGCGTGATGAGGATGGGATGGATATGGCCAGCAGTGGTCGAACCCTTGTGATATGCACTGATATTATTATGGATAATTCGCCCAACTTTTATGGAGCGACCAGTGAGAATGCAGTAGAGGAGTACCGCCCGGTCTTTGGTAAGTTCTGAACTCTGGGATGTAGGCATTAAATTTCTCCTGATAAACCTGCACCAAGCTTGAGCATAGCAGTTGAGACAACTTAGTATCAAGTGTAATGGTTGAGCTCGGTTGACGATTGAATAAACCCACTGTGAACCTCGATGTCCCATCTCTTGTATGATCATGTCATAATCTGGTCCCTCTTCCATCATGGTATGATAATCATCTTCATATAAGTTCTCTAAACCAAACTTAGTATTAATGATCTCAGGAGAGAAGTCGATGATCTTCTTACGAACTTCAACTGTACTATCTGAATTGGATACCTTCAAATTTGCGTAGAATTCACGAACGATACTTACATTCGCATCACCACCTAATGCAGCAAGATTTTCCCATTTTCGTTGATTAAGCATGTCTAAAATATCTCCATCAATCCTATCGGGTGAAAATTGGATTTCGCATATAATAGCTTTATTTTTCGCCATGAAATCCATGAAATATCTCCTTGCCTCAGAGTTAACGAAGGAGTGATCGATTCGAGAGCTTGAGCTTGAAGAAGCTTTTAAACGTTTTGGCGGCATATTTTGTTAACCTGTGACAACACAAATACAATTACAAATACTAAACACACCACACATGACACACCAGTGACCCATGACCCAAATAAACAACCTACAGGCTACAGATAACTTCCAAGTTCCAACAGATATATCAATATTTTAAACTTAAGAATTCTCACACAAATACAAATACTAAAACACCACAGTCCACACATCCAAATAAACAACAACTTCCAACAGAATTATCAATATTTTAAACTTAGAATTCTCACATAGACATTTCGTCGAACAAGTGGTGTGCACAATTATAAAATTGGATTCACAATTACTTTCGTATCTCAAACCAACCTCAGCAATCAAATTCAAAATCAACCCAAATTCCCCAAACTAATACGAATTAATCGAATAATATTCAGTTAAATTATGAAATATAACTAGTCGGATCAGATGGTGAGACTTACTGAGCTGGATTCGCCGAGGTCGAAGTTGTGCGAATTGCGATACTCCGATTGACGGGAGGGAAGGCGCTGCGAAAGGGAGATTTGGAGTTTTCAGCGTTGTCGAAGGGGTTAGTGGCTGTCGGGCAATTTGATCGGGACGGGAATCGGGGTCAGGGTCTTCAGGGTCGGGCCGTCGGGGAGGGGAGGCGCTGCGAAGGGAGATTTGGAGTTTTCGGCGTTGTCGAAGGGGTTACTGGCGGGCGGGCAATTTGATCGGGACGGGAATCGGGGTCGGGGTCTCGCTGTCTCGGGGAACTGGGAGTCTGGGAATGCCGGAACGGGAAGTGGGAATGGGATTAGGGATAGGATACTGGATTTGCCGATTTGGGAAATTGGGAATCTGATACGTAAAAATGATTCAATTCTATATTTCTATTTAAATTTAATAACCAAAGCCGATGAGTCGCCCAGAGTTAGGGCGACTCATCGGCCCTTGTTTAAAAAAATTTAAACAAGAGCCGATGAGGCGCCCTAGTTGGGGCGACTCATCTTCCCTTGTTTAAATTTTTTTAAACAACAGCCGATGAGTCGCCCTACTCGGGGCGACTGATGGACTCTGGTTCTGTTTTTTTTTTAACGATAGCCGAGCAATCGCCCCACTTGAATCGTCTGCTCGGCTCTTCATCTGTATTTATTTAAATAAGAGTCGATCAATCGCCCCACTTGGGGCGACTGATGGGCTCTCGTTCTGTTTTTTTTTAAATGACAGCCGATCAAGCGCCACACTTGGGACGACTGCTCGGCTCTCAACCTATATTTTTTTAAAACAAGAGTCTATCAATCGCCCCAAGTGGGGCGACGGCTCTGCTCTCAATCTGTAAAACAAGAGCCTATCAATCGCTCTGATTGTACATATATTTAAAGTTTAAAGTTTAAACTTCAAAGTTCAAATACAGATAGATAGCTCAACAAAATATAATCTTCATTATAAACTTAAACTTGTATAAATTAAACTTATACAAATTAAAACAAATCCAGTTGGCATCAATCTAAATCGTCAATCATGAATTACAAAATGAAAAAATTACAAAACTAATTGAATTACAAAATGAAAAAATTACAAAACTAATCTTCTTGAACTTCCAAATTTTGAAATTCTTCAAGTATTTCGTCCTTTCTCTGTTGGTTTCTAGTAACCGCATCGTTCCAATCCTTCATGCAAATAAGCGCCTCTACAAGATCAGGTGCAAGTCGTCCTCGTCGATCATCATACACACATCCACCTGCACTGAAAGCAGATTCCGATGCTACAGTTGAGATCGGAGGTGTTAGTAGATCCCGTGCCATCACAGACAGAATAGGATATGTGGTAGAAAACATTTTCCACCAATTTAAAATATCAAATTTTTCTTCTCGAGAAAATTGATATCTAGTGTCAAAATAAATTTCAAGTTCATTTCTCATAGAACTAGAATATGCATCTGTATCTAATTCATTCCAAATATCATGAATACTAAACTGTGAACCTATAATATTTCCAATTCCACCACTACTACTTGAAGTAGCATCATGTGAAGAAACACGACAACTAAGATTTGAATATTTAGATTCATAAGAAGAATATAAACTAGTAATTCCATGAGTTATTTGATCTATAGAAAACAAAGAAGGAGTTTGTAAATTATTAGAAATTTTATTAACAATAAGAGATACTCCTCTTAACTTATATCTAGGGTCCATTATACATGCATAACAAAAAATAGGAGGGATGTCAAGCCAATACTTTTTAAATTTTGTTTCCATTTTATTAAGAATATCTCTAAATTCATCTACACGTCGATATTGAGCAAAATTGCCAGTTAAGTTTATAAAAATGGGAAGAACAAGATGAGAAGTGGGATAATAAATTCCCGAGCATTCATTTGTAGCTTCATAAAATGGTTTTAAAAAATCAAGAAATATATTAGCTACATCGCAACTAGATTTATCAAGATTAATACTTTGAGTTTTCTCACTAATAAAAGTACAGATAACTTGCCAATATGGCCTAGCATTTTCCAACATTAAATAAGTAGAATTCCACCTATTATCTACGTCTGTTTTTAATTTTCGTGGTTTAAGTTGAGCAGCTTTACAAAAATCTCTATATTCTTGTTGCCTATAATTAGATCCAATTATATAAGAAATTGCGGATCTAATTGATTCAATATGAGGTGAAATAAATGTCATACCATCTTTAACAACTAAATTTAAAATATGACAAACACATCTCATATGAAACATAGAATTGTGAGTAGCATGTAATTGAAAATAATTTTTAAAATGAGAAATAGCAGAATCATTAGCACTAGCATTATCAAGTGTTATGCTAAATATTCTATCTTTAATAGAAATAGAATATTCTTGCAATATTGCAACAATATATTTATAAATTGTAATACCAGTGTGGGGATATTCACAATTACGAAATCCTAAAATTCTTTTATTTAATTACCAAGATTCATCTATGAAATGAGAAGTTACAACTACATATCCTATAGAATTACGTGCACTCCATAAATCAGACGTGATACAAATAGACATTGAAGGAGCATTTGAAAAAAATACAATTAGTTCATTTTTCATATCATTAAACATTTTAATGATATCATTTCTAGTAGTACTTCTAGGAACACGTTTAAAGTTAGGAGTAGCATATTCTTTCATAAAATTTTCAAATTCAATACTATCAGTAAACGCTAGGGGCAATTCACATTGTGTTACAAGTTTTACTATTCCTTCTCTCATTTTATTCTGTGAATACATAAAAGTGTCACTACCACTAGCATTTAATAATCTCTGCGTAGGATCTCTAACTTGATCGTTTAAATGACACTTTTGATAATGCCTATTTAGTGAGGTAGTTGAACTACTAGAAACATATGCATAATTTTTAATACAATATTTACATTGAGCTCTGGATTCTATTTTTCCACCTATTTTAATATCTTTCATTACAAAATGTTTTCATACCTCATAAGTTTTGTTTTTTTTTTTTTTGAGGTGATGAAGTGGAAGTGGATGCTTGTGTAGATGATTGTCCTATTGAAAATGCATTTTCCCTAATTTCTTCAATATCATCGTCAAAATCAATGTTATAATCACGTGGATCCATAATTAAAAATAATTTCAAATAAATGATACCAGAACCAAATTCCAACAAGATATTTTATGTCTTGTATGGGATGGTGTGAATTGATCACTTATACAGTATACGAAACCTACGAAAATAAATTAATGTATGTTAGTAAAATACTAAAATTGTATAACTATTAAATATAATTAAAAATTTTGTAAATATAAAAAGAATAAACAAAATTTTACCTTATTGAAGGTTTGAATCACAGAGAGGCAGATAGCAGAGTACAGGAGTAGTAAAATAAGTAATTGAATTGAAGTGAATTGAGAGAGATTGAGAGATTGAGGTGAAAATAAATGAACGCAGGATTAGAATTTTATAGAAAAAATGGAGTAAACTAGTGAAGTTAAGGGGGAGAGCAACGGTCACAGAATCTCAGCGACTCAGCGTTCTTGTTACCGTTGCATTGTTAATGTTACCGTTGGAATTGGCTATGTTTTAGTTTTTAGTTTTTACAAATTAAAACTGGTCGACCCTAGTGAATTGACTCTGTTTTACCAATTAAAACTGGTCGACCCTAGTGAGTTGGCTCTATTTTATCAATTAAAACTGGTCGACCACAGTGAGTTATGGTCGACACTTGAATTGTTTCTCACTTCTGTAATTTCTGTTTTCATTTGTGACACTTTATGGGTCGACCTTAGTGAGTTATGGTCGACACTTGAATTGCTTCTGTAATTTATGCTTTCATTTGTCACATTTAATGGTCGACCCTAGTAAGTTATGGTCGACACTTGAATTGCTTCTGTAACTTTTATTTTCATTTGTCACATTTAATGGTCGACCCTAGTGAGTTTTGGTCGACACTCTTTTTGACATTATAAAAAAAAACAATTGTATTCCTTGACATTTCATTTTAAACATTGCAAAATTGACTCCAAAATAGTTAAAGAGATATAGTCATATAGATAAGTACAAAAATAAGTAACTCAGTTTTCATTTTTCAATCATTCAAATTTCAATAATTATAATTTACATACTCACTAGTCACTATAATTTTCATAAACTATGAAAAGCACACAAACAAAGACAAACACAAACAAAGACAAAATGTCACTGAGATGGAGAGTAACATGGATCGTCAAAATAATCAAAAGGATCAACTGGAGCTGGAGGATCGACTGGAGGATCGACTGGAGGGTATATTCTACCATTCCAATAATCTTGAAGATAATAAAGATGCCCGTGAACATCATTGAATTCTTCATGGAGTTCATCTGCCATCGCGTCCATCTGAGCGTCCATCTGAGCTTCCATCTGATCAAAGCGATCGAGAATCATGTTCTGAAAGGAGTCAAATGCTGTGCCAATGCTAGCTATACTGGCCTCCAAAGTGTTGACCCTTTCTTCAAGGTGAGAGAAACTTCCTCTAGATCTAGATGCATTGGATGGAGGTTCAGTAGTTTGTCTTTGCTCGTTACCACCCTCGCCAATTTCTATATATGAGGGTTCACCTTCAGCCCCAGCCCCAGATGCACCAGCTCCAGCTTGTTCTCCTTTGAAAATCCACTCCCTAGTTGTAATGCCCGGTTCTATCAAACCGTTTCTCTATTCCTTTTAAACTAATGACACAATTTAAATGGCAATATTAAATGTAGGGTTAGTGGATGACTAGGCAAGGGCATAAGGGTAATTAGAAATTCAAAGGTGGATAACGTATTTAAGAAATCTATTAATGAAGTAGCCGCCATTGTTTACTTCATTCCCTCTTCATTTTCAGCTCCTCAGCTTAGCAGAGCGCGATAGGAGACCCCCTTCGACTTCCTCCAGCGATTTCCTCCGAACTTGGTGAGTTTTGCTTCTATTTCTTGTTACATTGTATCTATTGTTGGTAGGAGGGATGATAAATGAGGTTTTGAGAAGGCGTTAAGAGAGTGGTGGTTTCGGTTTAAGTTGAAATCGGGAATGCACAATGATTAGAGTTCCCAAAACAGTTTCCCTTAGATTTCTAGTGGTTTAGAATGAAGATTAGAGGGAATATAATATATGCACTGTCTATGGTTTTAGGTTTGAGTAATACCCGAAGTAGCT
The DNA here is from genome assembly GCA_022432975.1 of Begonia masoniana. NCBI lineage: Eukaryota > Viridiplantae > Streptophyta > Magnoliopsida > Cucurbitales > Begoniaceae > Begonia > Begonia masoniana. The sequence goes on along the minus strand of CM039505.1, from coordinate 25,577,141 downwards.
TGCAACCAAGTTTTTCCAGGAGACCAGGTAAGTAAAGTTTGCTTGTGCCTTCGGGCCTACATCACAAAACATTAGGGTTTGTATGCTGGAATGTATTGGTATGCCAGGCATCATTTTTTTTTTAAAGATACAAAAATGAATTTGAATGCATGTTGGCATAGTGAGGATTGAACATATTGAAACAGCTGTGTGAATCAGTTTCACTGTTAAGGGAAGTAATCTGCCCCTTAATGAGACAGTGGATATTTATACTTTGGGAGAGTTGATCCAACTTCCAATTTCACAGGGGGATCTGAACATGTGAATTAGATTTGCTGTTAAGGGAATTTATCCGCCCCTTAATGAGCCAGTGGATGTATATACTTTGGGAGAGTTGATCCAGCTCCCAATTTTACAGGGGGATCTGAACAGAAACGAAACATGAACAACTGAGTTGAGAAAGTAGAAATTGCATGATTAGGAATTTATATATATTTCAGTGTTTCATTTCATTACAGCTTTACTTACTTAGCATTAGGCTAATAGATGAGTTTTGTGATGTAGGTGTTGAGGATACTGCAGGTGAATTTCCTGATTGCACAGATGATTAGATGTGGTTGGAGGAGTACATTTATGCATCGGCCTGGTAATTTGATGAGGCGGGTTAACTGTTGTCTGATGGTGTGATAGTTTAGTTGACAGTATTTCAATTTAAGTATGTTGAATTTTCATTACAGAAGTGATTTCAATGTTTTGAATACAATTTCGAGATTTTCCTGTTAATAGTATTCTGTTGGGATTTAATGTTGGCACTCACTGGAATTTTAGTAATGTGATGGTTTGAAATGTTTTTGAATGGTTTTAGTGAAGTGAGTAAATTCTTTTCTATAGGTTGAGTTGTTGTGTTGTCTATCGGAAGATGTCTTCAGTGGAAGCCATCGGATGATATAGAATGAAATTTGTCGTTTAGTGACCGGTGGACTTCGTGTGTTAATCCACCGGAAGATGTAGGAAATGTTTTGTCGTTTAGTGACCGGTGGATGTCGTGTGTTAATCCACCGGAAGATGAAGGAAATGTTTTGTCGTTTAGTGACCGGTGGATGTCGTGTGTTAATCCACCGGAAGATGTAGGAAATGTTTTGTCGTTTAGTGACCGGTGGATGTCGTGTGTTAATCTACCGGAAGATGTAAGAAGTGTTTTGTCGTCTAGCCACCGGTGGATGCTGTATAGCGTCGATCATCCGGCTGACGTCACCTGAAGGTGTAGAACGTATTTTGTCGTTTTGCCACCGGATGATGTCTTCTATTTTCTGCTTCAGCCCCTTTTGTTGACTTTGTTCAGCGGGCGATGCGTTTGACTTTTGAAACCTATAAAGTGTTCTGCGATTTAATCCTTTATTCCTTTTGCCGATTATTCCCAAAAACTCTAACTGAGTATTCAAGCATTGTACAATAGTTTTGTTTAACTCCATTTTACTTAAATGATTTCCGCTGCAAGTTTCGAATATTATTGTTTTGAAGATTCCGCTTATGTCAAGTTTTTAAAAAAAAAATAAATAAATACGTTTGAAATTTTAGTCATGTACGGGTATTGTAATATCCGGCTTGTACGGGTTTGTGGATATATTATATTATATTCGTATTTTATCATATAATGGTATTTTTGGTAAATATGTCAAATCAGGTCCGTTTTACAAAAAGAAAGCGTCATTACGATTCTAACGAATAATAAGAATTTTAAGGAATTTATGGGAATTTTCGGAGATCAAACACTATATTCCGAGTAAATACACCTTTTGTAGTGTAAAAGACGTTCTCGTAAAAATAGGAAACGAGGTCCAAATTGCGAACGGACAGTTTTATTAAATCCCAGATAATAAGTTGGACGTATTAGTGAAGTATGGAGATTGGGTGAAACCGAATGACTAGACGATTAACGAACCGAAGGACGGAATCAATATAAAAATCAAAGAAGGGCAAAACGGTAATTTGCAAAATCAATTTTATAAAATAACACAAATCCTCTTTTCTCTTCACTTTTCTTCTTCTCTTCCTGGCGTTCACGAACAGAGAGCAAACCCTCTCTCGGCCGCCGACGACTTCCAACATTCCGACCTCCGTCCGACCTCCGTTCGTTCCGATTTCTTCACGGTTTCTCCTCCTCTCGCTACCCTTGGTAAGTAGCTTCGGTCTTTGAGCGTTAAATTCCAAGTTTTAGGTCGATTTAACGTTAGGGTTTCGATTAGGGTTTCGATAAAAATGTCGAATTAGGGCTCGTAATTAATAGGTTAGCCGTGATTAAGTATGTATTGAACGTATTGACGTTATTGGTCGAAGAAAAATCAATTTGTGAAAAAGTTAAAATTGGTAAATTTCCGGGTTTTGGAGAAAAACTCGTTAATTGAGATTTCGGATTATCGAGCCTTAATTGACATTCTAAATGCTTTGATTAGCTAAGTTGGAATTTAGGAAATTCATTAGTTAAGGATTTTATAATTTGAACGTTTATAATTCAAATTGGTTTAACGGTGGATATCGTGTTTCCTCAGACACACGACTCCAGTGGACGAAGCTTGTGATCCAGCGCGCTCAAGGTAAGTTCTCGTGACTTGCTTGACCGAAAGGTCTACACCATACTCGTCGTCGTATCAAGGATCCTTGAGGGTTCTAGGTAGCCGTGATTAAGTATGTATTGAACGTAATTTGACGTTATGGTCGAAGAAAAATCAATTGTGAAAAAGTTAAAAATTGGTAAATTTCGGGTTTTTGAGAAAACTCGTAATTGAGGATTTCGGATTATCGAGGCCTTAATTGACATTCTAAATGCTTTGATTAGCTAAGTTGGAATTTAGGAAATTCATTAGTTAAGGATTTTATAATTTGAACGTTTATAATTCAATTGGTTTTTAGTGTGGATATCGTGTTTTCCTCAGACACACGACTCCAGTGGACGAAGCTTGTGATCCAGCGCGCTCAAGGTAAGTTCTCGTGACTTGCTTGACCGAAAGGTCTACACCATACTCGTCGTCGTATCAAGGATCCTTGAGGGTTCCTTGTTTTACGTTGTTTAGGTTGGGTAGTTAGGTTAGTTGTTTATAGGTTATGTCGTATTGTCTTGTTGATATGTATGCTGTTTGTTTACTTTCTGCTGATTAAATGTTCATGCATCACGTATTTCAAATGTCATAGAAAATGGATTTCCGCACGTGTTTTAAGGAAAGAAATGAACCTCTGTAATTAATGTACGTAATCTGTATCTGTATCTGTATCTGGTTACGCGAGGTGGGGCTCAGGCATGGCTGTAGGGTTTGTGAGCATGTACCCCCCTCCTCTAAATCGAAAGTGGTAGTCCGACCGCGGGATGTATCCTTTCCATTTAGAGGGCTGATATCTCGGTAACAATCTGTCTGTGATGTAATGAAAAGAATGAAAATGTATCTGAATATGAATCTGTAATCTGCACGTTTTATGAATGGCATACGCACGCATGCATCTGCATTTACGTAGCTTACTGAGATTTCAATATCTCATATGTGTCTGTATGGTGTAGGTGACATTATAGGTTACGTTGACCCAGGTGAGGATGATATTCCTCCTCCTGACGTAGGAGCAGCTGATGGATGATGGCCGTGGGAGTGCGCTGAGCAGTCGAGGCGCGATATGACCCGTGGGGATGTATGTATGGTCTCTGGGGTTGTTTTGGGATGTTTGATCTGATAATTGTATAGAACATATTTAGGTTGTTTGGATCTGGATAGGGGTTAGATGACGTTTTGGTAATTGTATGTAAAAATGTTTTGGTTTAAACTGCTTTGATGAATGTTATAAAATGTTTTGGTTTAAACAGTTATTTAAACGTTATAGAAATTCTGGAACTGTTTGGTCTAAATTAAGTGTTATGAACTATTTTTAGGTTGATACGGATAACTCGGTTTTTAGAGCTATCCACGCAGTTGGACTTCGTAAAGTCCGACGCGAGTCGATTGAGTTTATATTATGTTTTAATCGGTTGAGTGCATGTGTGAGTTTTGGTGATTACTGGTGAAAGGAAGAAGGTGATTTGCTCTCTGGAGATCGAATTCCAGAGAACAAATAAATGTGTTTGAAGCTGAAAATTTTGAAGTGTTAAAGTCTCGAAGGAAAAGGAGGATCGCTGCCCTTGATGTAGGCAGCAGCGATCGATCTCTGCTGAAAGCAGAGATCGATTGCTTGCTGCATGCAAGCATGCAGCGATCGATCTCTGTAAACTACAGAGATCGATCGCTTGCTGCCAATATGCAAGCAGCGATCGATCTCTGTAGTTTACAGAGATCGATCGCCCCTCCCCTTTTGGCAGCTAGTTCCGATTCTGCCCCTCTGTATTTAATGTTATTAAATGTTTAAATGATTTAAGTTTTATTAATAGTTTTAGTTTATATTTTAAATGATTTACCAAACGAACTTCGATTTCGATTCCGGTTTCGGCTTCGATTTCATTTCCGCTTTAACGTTAGGTTTTAAAGTTTTATTTAAAATGTAAAAATAAAAATGAAAAATTTATACGGTTAAATGGGTACGGACTTAGGGTCGTTACATTTATGGTATCAAAGCCCCCGGGTTTTAAAATCGATTCTGTAGACTGCTCGACTGCACAGCCACTACGCAGACATCCTTCATCAACTGTAAGTCTGTTTACACCTTTATTCGATTTTGTTTCTTAGAGAGTACTCGTTTGAATTTTATAGGAGTTTTATAAATATGGTTCGAGGAAGAGATCCTAGAGATGACGCGATGGATCGACTTACGGAGTTGATTGACCGCCAGTCTCAGCATATGGACCGGCAAGCGCAACAAATTACAGATCTAGTGAATCGAGAGAACCAGCGAGAGAATCAGAGGGCTCAGGAGCTGATAGTCCCCAGTAATCAGGGTATGCAGAGGTTTCAAAGCCTACGGCCTCCAGTATTCGAGGGCCAGTCATCGGATCCGACACGTGCCGAGGAATGGATCCGGGTTATGGAGGATATGTTGGCTTATGCCGCGGTTGGGAACGGGAGCAAGGTGGCATATGCTACCTTTCACTTAGCAATGGATGCCCGTTTCTGGTGGGACTCGATCAAGGTGACGACGGATGTATCTGTGATGACTTGGGATCGGTTCAAGTTTCTATTCTTCGATAAGTATTTCAGCCGCACGGTGAGAGTGGCCAAGAGGAACGAGTTTATGCAGCTGAAGCAGACAGGTTCAGTTGCAGATTATATCCGGAGATTTGAGGCTTTGTCACGATTCGCACCTCGCCTTGTCAGCGATAATGAGGAGAAGGTGCACCACTTTATGGAGGGACTTAATCCGGAGATTCGGATGCACATGGTAGTCTCAGGTATTATTGATGCGGCATATTCTGATGTTACAGCCAGAGCTCTGGATATTGAGGCTGCCAGAGCCACTTGTATTAGGCCGAGGGAGCCAGCTAAGGGCTTCTTCCGCGAGATACGACCTCAGTCGCAGAGCCGAGGTTGGCAGCCCAGAGCACCGCCCCAGCCACAGCAGTGGGGTGTGAAGAGACCTCTCGAGGGAGGTAATGATCGGGGTAAGGGGAAGCAGATACAGGGGGTTTCTCAGATGCCATGGTGCCCCTTGTGCCAGAAAGAACATAGTGGCGAGTGCCGTGTTGGCTCTAATAAATGCTACAGATGTGGTGGAGTCGGCCATTTTGTTAGAGATTGCCCGCATCCGGGTCGAGATCTACCAGGCGATGATCAGAGGAGGGTTATGCCCAGGGTTTTTGCGTTGATCGGCCATGAGGATGTTGATGACGATGCTCAGCCTGCCGTGATTGCAGGTACTATTTTGCTTATGGGTGCTACTGTATTTACTTTGATGGATACCGGAGCTACGCACTCCTTCGTATCGACTGCATGTATGGCTAGATTGGGGTTAGAGTCTGAGTCGGCAGAGTGCGAGTATAGTGTATTGCTGCCCTCAGGAGAGCGTATGCAGTCCAGTCATGTTATTCAGGGGAATATTATTTCAGTTGGGAGCGTTACCCTCTACGCACGTCTGATCGTTATGGGCATAGAGCGGTACGACCTTATTTTGGGGATGGACTGGCTAGCACAGCACTTCGCCACCATCGATTGTCGCTCCGGGATTGTGACCTTCCGACCCCCGGACAGAGCAGAGTTTTCCTATCAGGCGATGAACCGACTGAGTAGCTCGCCTATTTCTTATGCTATGGAGGTCAACGAGCAGTTCAAAGGTGCGTGCTCTATTTATTTGGCCTCAGTTTTTGATGTTCAGTTGCTCAGCGGGCTGAAGCCGAGCGACATTCCTGTTGTTAGAGAGTTCTCTGGCATATTCCTTGATGATCTTCCCGGTTTACCACCAGACCGGGAGATCGAATTCACTATTGATGTCTATCCAAACTCTGCGCCAAGGTTCAAGAACCCTTACCGGTTGGCACCAGCTGAGTTGAGAGAGTTGAGGACTCAGCTTGACGAGTTACTAGAGAAGGGTTTTATTCGACCCAGCGTTTCACCCTGGGGTGCGCCCGTTCTGTTTGTCAAGAAGAAAGACGGGACCCTCAGGATGTGTATCGATTACAGGGAGCTGAATAAGCTCACAGTGAAGAATAAGTACCCACTGCCCCGGATTGACGATTTATTTGATCAGCTGCAGGGTGCCCGAGTGTTTTCCAGGATCGACCTACGCTCGGGTTATTATCAGCTGAAGGTCCGGAGGGATGACATACCGAAGACGGCGTTCCGAATGAGGTATGGGCATTATGAGTTCCTTGTTATGTCATTCGGACTCACTAATGCTCCTGCAGCGTTCATGGACTTGATGAACCGTGTTTTCAAGGAGTATCTGGACAGGTTCGTGGTGGTTTTCATCGACGATATTCTGATTTACTCCAAGACGAAGGAAGAACATGAGGAGCATCTGAGGATTGTTCTGAGTATTCTATGTGAGCGCCAGCTGTATCCGAAGTTTTCGAAGTGCGAGTTCTGGCTGGACAAAGTGAGCTTCCTTGGCCATATTATATCACAGGACGGGGTTTCTGTGGATCCAAGCAAAATACAGGTGGTCAGAGATTGGCCACAGCCGAAGAACGTACGTGAGGTGCGTGGATTTCTCGGATTGGCCGGTTATTATCGGAAGTTTATAGAGGGATTCTCGAAGATCGTACTTCCTCTTACACGATTGACTCGGAAGAACGAGAAGTTTGTATGGTCGGCTGCTTGTGATGATAGTTTTATGGAGTTGAAGCAGAGATTGACCACCGCTCCAGTACTGGTGTTACCTGTTGAAGGTGTCAGATACAGTGTGTATTGTGATGCATCGGGAGTGGGACTCGGTTGTGTACTGATGCAAGAAGGGAAAGTTATTTCTTATGCATCCCGGCAGCTGAGGCCGTATGAGCAGAACTACCCCACACACGACCTTGAGCTAGCAGCTGTGGTCTTTGCACTGAAGATATGGAGGCATTACTTATATGGGCAGCAGTGCGAGATATTCTCCGACCACAAGAGCTTGAAGTACTTATTTACGCAGAAGGAGCTGAACATGCGACAGAGACGATGGCTTGAGTTTGTCAAAGATTACGATTTCGACATCAAGTACCATCCGGGAAAGGCGAACAAAGTTGCTGATGCCTTGAGTAGAGTGCCTTCTGCGAGTCAGCCATCATTAGCAGCGATGTCAGTTACGCTGCGGTCTGAGATTGAGAGATTCGACGTGGAGATAGTGGCAGAGTTGTCCTATATGCTTGCCAACATTTCTCTCAGGCCAACTATTCTTGATCGTATACGCGAGGCTCAGCAGAGTGATACGGAGTGTATGGAGCTTCGATCGAGCATGACATTGGGAGACTCGTCAGATTTCCATTTATCAGAGGATGGTATTCTGAAGTTCAGGCATAGGTGGTACGTGCCTAGTGACGAGGATCTAAAGAAGGAGATATTGGCCGAGGCACATTCTTCGGCATATTCTGTGCACCCGGGGAGTACCAAGATGTACCAGGATTTGAGACAACACTTCTGGTGGCCGAACATGAAGAGGGAGGTTGCCAAGTACGTTGAGACCTGCCTAGTATGTCAGCAGGTAAAGGCTGAGCACCAGAGACCTGCCGGAACGTTATTGCCACTGCCGATTCCGGAGTGGAAGTGGGAGCAGATCTCCATGGACTTTATTGTGGGGCTCCCGAGGACGACGAGAGGTCATGATGGTATATGGGTGATTGTGGACCGATTGACAAAGTCGGCTCACTTCTTATCTGTGAAGATGACATCTTCGATGGATCAGCTCGCAGAGCTATATGTGCAGGAGATTGTCAGACTGCACGGTGTGCCAGTTTCCATAGTCTCAGATCGTGATCCGAGATTTACCTCGAATTTCTGGAAGAGCCTGCATAAGGCTATGGGGACTCAGCTTAATTTCAGCACAGCATTTCATCCTCAGACTGATGGTCAGACAGAGAGGACGAATCAGATTTTGGAGGATATGCTCAGAGCGTATGTGCTGGAGTTTCAGGGCTCGTGGAGCCGATATTTACCTCTGATTGAGTTCTCGTACAATAACAGCTTCCAGGCTACTATTGGCATGGCACCGTACGAGGCTCTGTATGGTCGGAAGTGTAGGTCTCCGTTACATTGGGACGAGGTTGGCGAGGCCAGCATCGTTGGTCCAGAGATTCTACAGCAAACGGCAGAGAAGATTGCCGTTATCCGACAGCGTATTCAGGTAGCTCAGAGCCGACAGAAGAGTTATGCTGATGTGAGACGGCGAGAGCTAGAGTTCGAGGAGGGCGACGAAGTTTATTTGAAGGTTTCTCCGTTCAAAGGTGTCGCGAGATTTGGAAGGAGGGGTAAGTTGAACCCTCGGTATGTGGGGCCCTTTCCTATTCTGAAGAGGATCGGGAAGTTGGCATACAGACTGCAGCTTCCAGCTTCTATGGAGGGTATCCACGATGTGTTCCACGTATCTATGCTTCGGAGATGTCTACGTGACCCATCGCATATTGTGGAGGCTACAGAGATCGAGGTACAGCCTACCTTGAGCTATGAGGTGAGGCCGGTACGTATTTTGGAGCATTCCATCAAGGTTCTACGCAACAAAGAGATTCCGCTGGTCAAAGTCCTATGGCGGAACCACGAGGTGGAAGAGGCTACGTGGGAACGACAGCAGGATATGATGACTAAGTATCCTGATTTGTTTGCATGATTTAATTTTGTGGACAAAATTCTGAATAAGGAGGGTAGAATGTAATATCCGGCTTGTACGAGTTTGTGGATATATTATATTATATTCGTATTTTATCATATAATGGCATTTTTGGTAAATATGTCAAATCAGGTCCGTTTTACAAAAAGAAAGCGTCATTACGATTCTAACGAATAATAAGAATTTTAAGGAATTTATGGGAATTTTCGGAGATCAAACACTATATTCCGAGTAAATACACCTTTTGTAGTGTAAAAGACGTTCTCGTAAAAATAAGAAATGAGGTCCAAATTGCGAACGGACAGTTTTATTAAATCCCAGATAATAAGTTGGACGTATTAGTGAAGTATGGAGATTGGGTGAAACCGAATGACTAGACGATTAACGAACCGAAGGACGGAATCAATATAAAAATCAAAGAAGGGCAAAACGGTAATTTGTAAAATCAATTTTATAAAATAACACAAATCCTCTTTTCTCTTCACTTTTCTTCTTCTCTTCCTGGCGTTCACGAACAGAGAGCAAACCCTCTCTCGGCCGCCGACGACTTCCAACATTCCGACCTCCGTCCGACCTCCGTTCGTTCCGATTTCTTCACGGTTTCTCCTCCTCTCGCTACCCTCGGTAAGTAGCTTCGGTCTTTGAGCGTTAAATTCCAAGTTTTAGGTCGATTTAACGTTAGGGTTTCGATTAGGGTTTCGATAAAAATGTCGAATTAGGGCTCGTAATTAATAGGTTAGCCGTGATTAAGTATGTATTGAACGTATTTGACGTTATTGGTCGAAGAAAAATCAATTTGTGAAAAAGTTAAAAATTGGTAAATTTCTGGGTTTTTGAGAAAAACTCGTTAATTGAGATTTCGGATTATCGAGCCTTAATTGACATTCTAAATGCTTTGATTAGCTAAGTTGGAATTTAGGAAATTCATTAGTTAAGGATTTTATAATTTGAACGTTTATAATTCAAATTGGTTTTAACGGTGGATATCGTGTTTTCCTCAGACACACGACTCCAGTGGACGAAGCTTGTGATCCAGCGCGCTCAAGGTAAGTTCTCATGACTTGCTTGACCGAAAGGTCTACACCATACTCGTCGTCGTATCAAGGATCCTTGAGGGTTCCTTGTTTTACGTTGTTTAGGTTGGGTAGTTAGGTTAGTTGTTTATAGGTTATGTCGTATTGTCTTGTTGATATGTATGCTGTTTGTTTACTTTCTGCTGATTAAATGTTCATGCATCACGTATTTCAAATGTCATAGAAAATGGATTTCCGCACGTGTTTTAAGGAAAGAAATGAACCTCTGTAATTAATGTACGTAATCTGTATCTGTATCTGTATCTGGTTACGCGAGGTGGGGCTCAGGCATGGCTGTAGGGTTTGTGAGCATGTACCCCCCTCCTCTAAATCGAAAGTGGTAGTCCGACCGCGGGATGTATCCTTTCCATTTAGAGGGCTGATATCTCGGTAACAATCTGTCTGTGATGTAATGAAAAGAATGAAAATGTAGCTGAATATGAATCTGTAATCTGCACGTTTTATGAATGGCATACGCACGCATGCATCTGCATTTACGTAGCTTACTGAGATTTCAATATCTCATATGTGTCTGTATGGTGTAGGTGACATTATAGGTTACGTTGACCCAGGTGAGGATGATATTCCTCCTCCTGACGTAGGAGCAGCTGATGGATGATGGCCGTGGGAGTGCGCTGAGCAGTCGAGGCGCGATATGACCCGTGGGGATGTATGTATGGTCTCTGGGGTTGTTTTGGGATGTTTGATTTGATAATTGTATAGAACATATTTAGGTTGTTTGGATCTGGATAGGGGTTAGATGACGTTTTGGTAATTGTATGTAAAAATGTTTTGGTTTAAACTGCTTTGATGAATGTTATAAAATGTTTTGGTTTAAACAGTTATTTAAACGTTATAGAAATTCTGGAACTGTTTGGTCTAAATTAAGTGTTATGAACTATTTTTAGGTTGATACGGATAACTCGGTTTTTAGAGCTATCCACGCAGTTAGACTTCGTAAAGTCCGACGCGAGTCAATTGAGTTTATATTATGTTTTAATCGGTTGAGTGCATGTGTGAGTTTTGGTGATTACTGGTGAAAGGAAGAAGGTGATTTGCTCTCTGGAGATCGGATTCCAGAGAACAAATAAATGTGTTTGAAGCTGAAAATTTTGAAGTGTTAAAGTCTCGAAGGAAAAGGAGGATCGCTGCATAGTGTGCAGCGATCGATCTCTGCTTATCAGCAGAGATCGATCGCTGCCCTTGATGTAGGCAGCAGCGATCGATCTCTGCTGAAAGCAGAGATCGATTGCTTGCTGCATGCAAGCATGCAGCGATCGATCTATGTAAACTACAGAGATCGATCGCTTGCTGCCAATATGCAAGCAGCGATCGATCTCTGTAGTTTACAGAGATCGATCGCCCCTCCCCTTTTGGCAGCTAGTTCCGATTCTGCCCCTCTGTATTTAATGTTATTAAATGTTTAAATGATTTAAGTTTTATTAATAGTTTTAGTTTATATTTTAAATGATTTACCAAACGAACTTCGATTTCGATTCCGGTTTCGGCTTCGATTTCATTTCCGCTTTAACGTTAGGTTTTAAAGTTTTATTTAAAATGTAAAAATAAAAATGAAAAATTTATACGGTTAAATGGGTACGGACTTAGGGTCGTTACAGGTATGGTGTGACGAACCGGGTTCAGATAACTCGGGGCGTTACAGTGTGGTATCAGAGACATTCAGTTAAACCGTTCAAAAGATCACTCATCAGTGCCAATCGTTGCATGGAAGTACTCTAAAAACTGTAAGTGTTTATGTTAAGTACAGTTATTAGATATTATAAAAATAGTTGACCCTGTACAGGAATATAGCAAAAATGTCCAGACGACTGGGAAGGCCAAGAGTGCAGAGAGAGACACCATCTCCGGGAAGCACAGAAGATTATAGTGTAATCGGACAGTTGACAGATCTAGTGCGACAGCAGGCAGAATTAATGCGCCAGCAATCCGATCAGCTAGGAGTACTGCTGAACCGAGAGGTACAAGGAAGTGCCAACTCGGGTTCTAGCAATGAGCATTCCGGGAATAGATTCCGGAGACTAAGACCACCCACGTTTGATGGTCAGTCATCTGATCCTGCTGTGGCTGAAGGGTGGCTTAGAAAGATTGAAAGCATGTTTAGGTGTGCCAACATTAGAGAAGGAGAAAAAGTCACGTTGGCAACCTTTCATTTAGCTGGTGAAGCTCAACTCTGGTGGGAAACAATTGAGACCACCACAGATGTTTTGACGATGCCTTGGTCACAATTCAAGGACATTTTCTATGGGAAGTATTTTAACAGTACTGTCCAGACCGCGAAGAAGTTGGAGTTCCTTAACTTGAAGCAGACAGGGTCTGTGGCCGAGTATAGTAGACAGTTCGAGTCCCTGTCTAGGTTTGCTGGGCATTTTGCTCACAAGGACGAGGATAAGGTGTTCAAATTTATGCATGGACTGAAACCAGAAATTTACCGAGGGGTTAAATTCTGTGGAATCAAGGGCTTGACCTTCAGTGAGGTTGTGTCCACTGCCCTGGAAGTGGAAGAAGCTGAAGGAAAGTGTGCTAGACCAAAAGAGGTCCCACAAAGGTTTAACCAACCACACCAACAGAGAGGAACGAAGAGGCCAAGTGAAGGCCAAAGTAGCCAAGGAGTAGGGGGAAAGGTACAGAATGTCAGGAAATTTCCCCAGTGTCCCAAATGTTTGAAGAACCATCCAGGGGAATGCACACTGGGCCTTGGAAAGTGTTTCAACTGTGAGGAGGTTGGACACACGTTCAAGGAGTGCTAGAAGCCTAGAATCACCAGATGCTACAATTGTAACAAGGTCGGCCACATTAGCAGAGATTGTCCGGTTCCTAAGAGTGGCCCTACTATGATCAAGCCAAGAATATTCTCCATGACGGAGTTGGGTGAGGAACAGCTTGCTGTGGTGTCAGGTACTATATTGATCAACTCTGTGCCTGCTTTTACTTTAATAAATTCTGGTGCCACACATTCATTTATAGCATCTGCTTTTGCTGCTAAGTTAGACGTACAGTTTACCCCTTCCATGCATGTGTTTAATGTTGCATTGCCTTCTGGTGAACGTATGCACTCTAACCAAGTGATGCTTGGCAGTGAAGTGTTAGTAGAGAATGTAAGTTTACCTGCTGACCTTATAATTATGGATATATTAGGATTTGATGTAATCCTAAGAATGGACTGGCTGTTTAAGCATCATGCCACAATAGATTGTAGGACTGGAATAGTTAGCTTCCAACCCCCTGGTAGTTTGAAACACACCTTTCAAGCCTCAAAGAAAGGTAAGGAAATGTCTGTGATGACCTCTATTAACACAAGACCCTCCCCTTGCAGAGAGTATTTGTGCTTTTTGGCCAGTGCTTTAGACACACAAACAGTAGGAAAATCAGGCCCCAAAAATGTTTTAGTTGTCCAAGATTTTCCAGAAGTATTTCTAGATGACCTTCCTGGTTTGCCACCAGATAGGGAAATTGAATTTGTGGTAGATGTTTACCCCGGCGCTGAGCCAGTATCTAAGAATCCATATAGACTAGCACCCACAGAACTTAAAGAGTTGAAGAAACAGTTAGAGGATTTGTTGGAGAAGGGGTTCATACGCCCTAGCTTTTCACCATGGGGTGCACCTGTCCTTTTTGTCAAAAAGAAGGATGGATCAATGCGTATGTGCATAGACTATAGAGAATTGAATAAGTTAACTGTCAAAAACAAATACCCTTTGCCGAGAATTGATGACTTGTTTGACCAGCTTAGGGGTGCAAGAGTTTTCTCCAAGATTGACCTTAGGTCCGGTTATTACCAGTTGAAGGTTAAATCTGAAGATATCCCAAAGACTGCCTTTCGCACAAGATACGGACATTATGAGTTTTTGGTTATGTCTTTTGGTTTGACAAATGCACCAGCAGCCTTCATGGATCTCATGAATAGGGTGTTTCGCGAGTATTTGGACAAGTTTGTCATAGTATTCATAGACGACATTCTGATCTATTCTAGAACTAAGGATGAGCATGCAAGGCATTTGAGTTTGGTGTTAGGAGTACTTAGACAGCACCAACTTTATGCTAAGTTTTCCAAGTGTGAGTTTTGGTTGGACAGAGTTCACTTTCTTGGTCATGTGATCTCTGGTGATGGGATATCTGTCGATCCAGCCAAGGTTCAAGCAGTTAAGGAGTGGCCCCAACCGAAGAATGCTACAGATATTCAAAGTTTTCTCGGGTTAGCAGGATATTACAGAAAATTTATTGAAGGATTCTCAAAGATTGCAACACCCCTCACTCGGTTAACTAGGAAAAATATCAAGTATGCTTGGACAGAGGAGTGTGAGTCCAGTTTCCAGACCTTGAAAAAGAAACTGACCAATGCCCCTATATTGACCCTACCCAATGAGAGTGGAAAGTTTAGCATTTACTGTGATGCTTCCAAGATTGGTCTTGGATGTGTGTTAATGCAAGATGGAAAGGTTATAGCTTATACTTCTAGGCAGTTAAAAGTACACGAAAAGAATTACCCTACACATGACTTAGAATTAGCTGCTGTGGTTTTTGCATTAAAGATTTGGAGGCACTACCTGTATGGACAAACCTGTGAGATATTTTCGGATCATAAAAGTCTGAAATACATTTTCACTCAAAAGAAACTGAATATGAGGCAACGTAGGTGGTTAGAGTTCGTTAAAGATTATGATTTTGAGATTAAGTACCACCCTGGCAAGGCGAATGTAGTGGCTGATGCTTTGAGTAGAGTGACTTCTTCAGTCTCTGCATTGATTCTAGAAATACCAATAGCTTTAGAGACAGAATTCTAAAGATTTAACCTGGAAGCTGTGTCTAGTGTGTCAGCCACGCTTTCGGCCATATCTTTGAGGCCAACTATTTTGGAGAAAATAAAGGAAGTTCAAATGAATGACGCTGAATGTAATAAGTATAAGTTGTGCATAGATTCTACTGATAAGTCGGATTTCAACTGCTCAGCTGATGGAATTATTAAGTTTCGAAGTAGATGGTTTGTTCCGGCTGATACTGAACTTAGAAGGGAAATCCTATATGAGGCACATTCCTCCAGACTTTCCGTTCATCCTGGAGGTACGAAAATGTACAGAGATCTCAAGCAACATTATTGGTGGCCAGGTATGAAGAGAAGTGTGGCGGAGCATGTGGAGTCATGTCTGGTCTGCCAGCAAGTCAAAGCTGAACATCAGAGGCCTGCTGGGACATTACAACCTTTACCAGTTCCCGAATGGAAATGGGAACAAATAACTATGGATTTTGTTATAGGGTTAGCTAGAACAGTAAAAGGTCACGATGCAATTTGGGTAGTAGTTGATCGTTTAACCAAATCAGCTCACTTTCTGCCAATGAAGATAACATACTCGATGGATCAATTGGCTGAGTTGTATGTGCACGAAGTTGTTAGACTGCATGGTGTTCCAAGCACCATAGTTTCAGACCGAGACTCCAGATTTACATCTAAGTTTTGGAAAAGTTTGCACAAGGCTATGGGGACACAGCTTAGTTTTAGCACAGCCTTTCATCCTCAAACCGATGGACAATCCGAGAGAACTATCCAAACGTTGGAAGATATGCTTCGGGCTTGTGTGCTGAAATTTCAAGGTTCTTGGAGTAAGTATTTACCATTGGTTGAGTTCTCTTATAATAACAGTTTTCAGGCAACAATAGGCATGGCACCATACGAGGCATTGTATGGACGGAAGTGCAGATCTCCATTGTATTGGGATGAAGTTGGAGAAGCACAGTTGATTGGTCCTGACATTGTGCAACAGACAGTGGAGAAGATTGCTCTCATCCGACAAAGAATCGTAACAGCTCAAAGCTGGCAGAAAAGCTATGCAGACAAAAGACGAAGAGAATTAGAATTTGATGTTGGTAATGAAGTTTTCCTTAAGGTGTCACCTTTTAAAGGAGTTGTGAGGTTTGGGAAAAGAGGCAAGTTAAACCCCAGATATATTGGACCTTTCCAAATCGTGAAGAGAATTGGGAAGGCAGCATATCAACTTCAGTTACCAGCCTCTTTGGAGGAAATTCATAATGTGTATCACGTTTCCATGCTAAAGAAATGTGTTAGAGATCCTTCGCAGATTATAGAACAGCAGAACATTGAAGTCCTTCCTACTCTTACATATGAGGAGAAGCCAGTAAGGATCTTAGATTATGCAGTAAAGGTATTGCGCAACAAGGAGGTTCCACTGGTAAAAGTCTTATGGCACAATCAGAACATAGAGGAGACAACTTGGGAGCGCCAGCAAGACATGATGGACCAACATCCAGAATTATTCAGGTACTGAATTTTGGGAACAAAATTCTTTTAAGGAGGGTAGATTGTAATACCCGGTTCTATCAAACCGTTTCTCTATTCCTTTTAAACTAATGACACAATTTAAATGGCAATATTAAATGTAGGGTTAGTGGATGACTAGGCAAGGGCATAAGGGTAATTAGAAATTCAAAGGTGGATAACGTATTTAAGGAATCTATTAATGAAAGTAGCCGCCACTGTTTACTTCATTCCCTCTCCATTTTCAGCTCCTCAGCTTAGCAGAGCGCGATAGGAGACCCCCTTCGACTTCCTCCAGCGATTTCCTCCGAACTTGGTGAGTTTTGCTTCTATTTCTTGTTACATTGTATCTATTGTTGGTAGGAGGGATGATAAATGAGGTTTTGAGAAGGCGTTAAGAGAGTGGTGGTTTCGGTTTAAGTTGAAATCGGGAATGCACAATGATTAGAGTTCCCAAAACAGTTTCCCTTAGATTTCTAGTGGTTTAGAATGAAGATTAGAGGGAATATAATGTATGCTCTGTCTATGGTTTTAGGTTTGAGTAATACCTGAAGTAGCTTGCAACCAAGTTTTTCCAGGAGACCAGGTAAGTAAAGTTTGCTTGTGCCTTCGGGCCTACATCACAAAACATTAGGGTTTGTATGCTGGAATGTATTGGTATGTCATGCATCATTTTTTTTAAAAGATACGAAAATGAATTTGAATGCATGTTGGCATAGTGAGGATTGAACATATTGAAACAGCTGTGTGAATCAGTTTCACTGTTAAGGGAAGTAATCCGCCCCTTAATGAGACAGTGGATATTTATACTTTGGGAGAGTTGATCCAACTTCCAATTTCACAGGGGGATCTGAACATGTGAATCAGATTTGCTGTTAAGGAATTTATCCGCCCCTTAATGAGCCAGTGGATGTATATACTTTGGGAGAGTTGATCCAGCTCCCAATTTCACAGGGGGATCTGAACAGAAACGAAACATGAACAACTGAGTTGAGAAAGTAGAAATTGCATGATTAGGAATTGATATATATTTCAGTGTTTCATTTCATTACAGCTTTACTTACTTAGCATTAGGCTAATAGATGAGTTTTGTGATGTAGGTGTTGAGGATACTGCAGGTGAATTTCCTGATTGCACAGATGATTAGATGTGGTTGGAGGAGTACATTCATGCATCGGCCTGGTAAACTGATGAGGCGGGTTAACTGTTGTCTGATGGTGTGATAGTTTAGTTGACAGTATTTCAATTTAAGTATGTTCAATTTTCATTACAGAAGTGATTTCAATGTTTGGATACAATTTCGAGATTTTCCTGTTAATAGTATTCTGTTGGGATTTAATGTTGGCACTCACTGGAATTTTAGTAATGTGATGGTTTGAAATATTTTTGAATGGTTTTAGTGAAGTGAGTAAATTCTTTTCTATAGGTTGAGTTGTTGTTATGTTGTCTATCGGAAGATGTCTTCAGTGGAAGCCATCGGATGATATAGAACGAAATTTGTCGTTTAGTGACTGGTGGATGTCGTGTGTTAATCCACCGGAAGATGTAGGAAATGTTTTGTCGTTTAGTGACCGGTGGATGTCGTGTGTTAATCCACCGGAAGATAAAAGAAATGTTTTGTCGTTTAGTGACCGGTGGATGTCGTGTGTTTAATCCAATCCACCGGAAGATGTAGGAAATGTTTTGTCGTTTAGTGACCGGTGGATGTCGTGTGTTAATCTACCGGAAGATGTAAGAAGTGTTTTGTCGTCTAGCCACCGGTGGATGTTGTATAGCGTCGATCATCCGGCTGACGTCACCGGAAGGTGTAGAGCGTATTTTGTCGTTTTGCCACCGGATGATGTCTTCTATTTTCTGCTTCAGCCCCTTTTGTTGACTTTGTTCAGCGGGCGATGCGTTTGACTTTTGAAACCTATAAAGTGTTCTGCGATTTAATCCTTTATTCCTTTTGCCGATTATTCCCAAAAACTCTAACTGAGTATTCAAGCATTGTACAATAGTTTTGTTTAACTCCATTTTACTTAAATGATTTCCGCTGCAAGTTTCGAATATTATTGTTTTGAAGATTCCGCTTATGTCAAGTTTTTTCAAAAAAAGAAATAAATACGTTTGAAATTTTAGTCATGTACGGGTATGGTGTGACGAACCGGGTTCAGATAACTCGGGGCGTTACACTAGTCGCATTGAGTACTATCTCCATTCTTGCTAGAGAGGAAGTGGTGTAGATGTTAGTTTTCTTCAAAGGTAATCGAGTTGCTGACCTAGGAATTTGGACACTATTGACCTCAAAAATCTTCATTAGAAGAAGATTAAAGGGTAAAGACTTGGCCGGGTTGGAGAATACTTGCAGCATCCATTTCAAAATTACGTAACCAAAGTTAAATGATTCTCCTCGAAAGATTTTATACAAAACATAGAGATCTATCCCACTAATATGATCTCTATGTCCATCTCTTGGTAAAAGATTGTACGTAATCATGTGGTGGATGAGTCGTGCACGTACATTTAAATCCTTAGCCTTTGGTTTCAATGGAAGGAATTGATTTAGATCCTTAACAATCATTCTCAAAAATTCAGTTCCTTCACTAGTGGCCACAAAATCAGGATCCTTGGCTGCCTCATAATAACATTCAGCCTGGTTGTTGAACTCACATTCTAAAATTGTATTTATTGAACTTGGGGATATCTCTATGTGTTTTCCATACACATAACTAATAATTTTGAGAGGCCTCAAAGAATGTTCTAAATTTGAGTAGAACATTCTCACTGGAGTTTCAACGTAAGGTCCATCAAAATCGAATAACTCATACAACCCCAGAGCCTTTAACGGCTGTTCCAAATTTAAGCTATATAAATCATAAAATTCTACTCTTCTACTTAAAATCAGGGGTTTGAACTGGAAATCATCATCATACCGTTTCAATGAATCAGAATTCTTGAATAAAGGAGAGGGCCATGTAGGTTGTTGGTCAATTTCAGCTGCTGGAGTAGCATTCTCTGATCTCCTTTTGTGAACGGTGAGTTTGGTGCGAGATGATGAAGCCATTAGAGGTGTAAAAATTAAAATGAAGAGAAGAGATGAATATCAGAAGAAAATGGCGCAGAATGGTCGAAAATAGCCAATGACAGTCGAGAGGTGAGACTCGAGAGAGAAGGGTCGAGAGTTAGGGTTTTTGGTCGACCCTCGGAATAAAATGATTTTTTATGTGTCGACTAGTTACATTAGTGGTCGCCACTTGCTTTGAACGAGAAATGGCCGATTGAGCGCTCATAAATAGCCTATCAATCGGCTATGTTTCTGTTTATCATTTATGGTTAATTGTTATTGTTAATTGTTGACTGTATTGTTAATTGTTAATTTGTTATTATAATATTATATGATATCACGTCATCACAATAAATATAAAATATAAATATATAATCAACAGTAAACTAATCAAGTATATTTATTTCATATTTTCATTACAATTGCAATTTGCAATTTTGCAGGATAGCCGATTGCTGTGAATTGTGATTCACATTTCTTTTCAGTTTTCTTCCCCAAAATTTTAACATACGGCCAGAGGCAGAGCCGATCAATGATCAATCAGCATTTAGTTTCGATTTATCGCATTCGTATCTTCTGTCGAGCGTCGGAGAGTTGTCGGAGAGTGCCTCGACCTGGGCATCGGATTGGGATTGAGTGATTGACCGAGATATCGAAGAGTGAGAGATTATCGATGGTCAGACGTCGCCGCGTCGGAGAGGGCTCAACGCTCGCCGCAGGACCCGAGCTGGGCTTCCGTTGACGAGCCAGCTCGCGAGCTGGCTCGCGAACTCGCGAGCAGGCTCGCAAGCAGGCTTGTCGAGCCCGGTCATTCACGGGCTCGCGAGCCGGGATGTCCAAGCTCGGCTCGACTCGCCTGTGTGACTCGAGCCAAACTTGCTCGTTACTATAGCGAGTCGAGCCAAGCTCGGCCCGCTACAGTAACGAGTCGAGCGAGCGAGGTGGCGAGCAGCTCGCTCGTTTAACATCTCTACATTTATACTTATCTAACTAATTCTTCACAATTGAATACTAGCTGAGTTCGTTAACCCATTAGTCTAACCGACGACTCCTAGCACCAAACATCACAGGCTCTGACTAGCTTTCATGTTCAAGGCACCATGTTGCATTTCCTTAGCCCAATAGGCTACCCAAATTATGGCACCACCATCGTTGGGTCGTTAATTTTCCCGTCTAAGGTAATTGAAACGTAGCATAACCATGCTGCACTTCCTTAGCCCAATAGGTTACCCAAATTATGGCACCACCATCGTTGCCCAATGACCTACGGCACCAATCATCTCCAGTCATCATCAACTTGTCTGACTAAGGAACCTGATCTCACATAAATTCTCTAACCCGATAGGCTACCTGGCGAACCATGGCACCAATCATCGCTGTATATGTCAATTCCATTGGTTTTCATGTGACCTCAATCGTGCATTTGTTCATTACACGTTATCAACAAACTATTTCCACCAAATATATCAAAGACATCCGATATCGAAAAGTTAATAAAAATATAATATCCATCAAAACAAAGATTCATACCCCAGTATATAATAAAATATTTTTAAAATAATAGAAAAAAATAAATTTTCTTTATCTCTAAATATTTCATTTTCTATTAGTCAAAGTCTTTGAACTTGATATAAAATCTTTACTCATTAAAATTTGTATCGTCCTGTCGATCTCGAACTTGTTCGATTAAATTAGAGTCACATAGGATGGATATTGACGTTAAGTACATCGGGTTCCTCGCCATGGAGGTAGGCTTCAGTGAACAGTTTAAAATAGTTTTCCTTTTAAACTGTTTTTGTATTTCACAAATCATGGCAATATTCAATACGAATTTTGTGTGAATGAATCAAGGGATTTGATTCATTTATTTAGTTTCTATTTTGCAGCGTTGAATCTAATTAAATCTAATTAATTATGCAACATTAAATGTAAGGAATTTTTGAAATTAAATATTAATTAAAATTTTGAATCTGCCTAATTGGATATTATCATAATTTGACTTTTCATTTTATACTAAATTGGGAGATTTGACAATTTAATTAATTTGATTAATTATTACTTAGGAAATATTGATATTGATTTTCCTTTCCAAAATCTTTCCATGTTATAATATCTATTGCTTAAAGTTGATGATTTGTTTAATCAATAGTTGGGATCCTATTGGTTTTTGAAAAATAAATTTTAGATTAGGTTACCATCAACTGATGATTAAAGAAAAGGATATACAAAATATGACATTCATCACACGATATGGACAATATGAGTATCTAGTGATGCCCTTTACTCTTACAAATGCACTTATAATATTTATGGATTTGATAATAAGATATTTAGGGAATAATTGGATGATTTGGTAACAATGTTGATAGATGATATTTTGATTTATTAATCCTCAAAGAAAGAGCATGAGAACAGTTTGATGTTGGTTTCTAGATTTACGTTAAATTATTTAGGCACGTAATTTCCAAAAATGGTACAACTTTTCACCATTCTCGAAGTTTGTGTTGTGTCTGATTGTGTGCAAAACAATTTGTAACTTAATAGACTTGCATGGGATCTATACATTCAATGTATTATATTGTTGACATTTTATATTATTTTATGTAACGTAGTTTGTTTTTAGACACTTGTTTATGTTCATATGTGATAATTTGTGTAATTGTTTTCACTTACGTGCTAAATAATAACAAAAAATATACATTAATTTTTGTATAATTGATTAAGATTATATTAAATTTGAAATCTCATTTTGAAATACCGAGTTTGATATGAGCTGATAGTGTTAAACATAGGTGGATTGCAAGTGAATCAGATAAATCTTTTCACTTCTAGAATACGTAAGTCATAATTTGGGTATAAATGAAGATATTTGAGATGGGTTGTCTCATTCAACGAAGTTATTTTGATTCACAAACTAGCCCAACTTGCTGGGAATAGTCATGACCACGACCTTTGGGAATGGCTGTGATAATAACCTGCTTGGTATAGACCTTCATATTATCATCATTACTAACATTGGGTATTAGTAGAGTTTTGCTTTCAACCCCACTCTTCCAGGTTCTTCTTGTCACGTTGCTAGTTCAAGACTCATTCCTTCTAGGGGTGGTAAGATGATACAACAAGAAATGAGAAGATAAGGGTATTGGTTAGAAATAATTAGTGGATAAGAGACTAATGATCAGATAAAAAGACTGTCATTGGCAATACAAATTCTTTCTACATTATTTAATATAAAATGAAAGTTAGACTGGGACGAGACAATCATTCAGTTCTACATTATTTAATATATGTTGAGTTTAAAAATTGAAAATTCCTGACACCGTTAATATTGAAGGCAACGTGAGACGTAGATAGTGAAATGTTTCATTGCCCTGCGTTTGTAGCTATTGGTAACTATGAGTTGCCTGTGGACTTGATATTTCTATTGGCTTTAAGTTGATTAAACGAATATAAAGTGATAGTTGTTTGTTATGTGAAAAATGTGATTCTTTGGATGAAAGATGGACAAGTGATTCAACATCGACGTAATTCCAAAATAATCCCACCAACCCTACTTTCTATGCTTGTATGATCAGTCACAAAAGATTAAAGAGGTATCTGAGTATGTCTATAGACCGTAATTGTGAGACCGTTGGTTTTGGAGTAGACGACTAGAATTTAAAAATCCTGAAAACTCAATTTTTTTTTTTTTTTTTTTTTACACATCAATTTTAATTAAAAGTTAAACGAAAATAACAAATTAATTAAAGAAAAATAATTTAAAAATTAATTTATTAATGAAATTAGTTTAAAGTTAGCTTAAATTACCCTTTGTTTCAAGGGTTTTTCTTAAAACTTCATCCACTTATAATAAATAACTCTCCATCAAAATTAAATTTTTTTAGGGTATTTGGTCATCTCAAATCTCTTCTGTTGGGTAGTTACTAAATAGTTCGTTATTTTAAAAAAGTTCAATATCAACTTCGATTTATATTTTTAATTCAACAATAATTAGTTGAAAAATATATATAAATTAAAAAGGTTCATATCTTATCAAATCTATTTATAAATTAATGGCTAACTATACTTTTTGTCGTCCGAGAGATTTCAATACAATATCATAGTCAAAAAGTTTGTGGTTTTAAATAATCAAATATCAACTTTAATATAAGTTTAAAATAATTAAAAAGCTCTTTTATCGCATCAAATCTATTATAAATCAAATAATTGGGTTTATCAAGAAATCGAGCTTGAACACAAGAAGACAAAAATACACGTGGCAGTCATATCACTACAAGTCAAATCGCTCTCTTCTCCCATCGTCCTTGGTACTGCTCCATAGCTGTAGAGGACCCACCACCCACCTGTACCATCTCTCTCTCTCTCTTCACTGCTATTTATTTTATTGAGAGTTTCCATCAACCAAAGCTTCATGGCGGAGAGAAGATGAGATGGTGGGTCTGAGTGATGTTTTGGAAGCTCGGAAGGGTAGAGTCAGCAGAAAAACTCATCCGCAGGTTCTGAATAAAGCAGCCCTCATGATCAACACCACGAAACCCTCCATTTCTGTTCATAATCCTTCATACCCATCGTTTTCCCGGAATATCTTTCGCTCCTTCCAAACTTCCACTTTTCTTGACCGTTGTTTTCTCTGCAAACAGGAACTCTTACCCGGCAACGATATCTACATGTACAAGTAAGGGTGGAATTCTCTCTCTCTCTCTCTCTCTCTCTCTCTCTCTCTTCCTTTTGTCTTGATCTCGAGAAAGCAAGTTCTGAATGTAAACCTTGATGGAATTAGTCTTCTTTTTTGTTTATTTTTTTTAATTTTATGCTTTATGAAAACCCAGATCTTTGTTTGGAGGGATTCGGCCGAAAGTTGTGTTTAAAAAATGGCGGCTTTTTGCAGGGGAGACAAGGGTTTTTGTAGCGTGGAATGCAGGTGCAGACAGATTTTCATGGATGAAGAAAGTATGCAGAAAGATTACTTCTCATTGACCGCTGTTAAACCTTCATCGTCGTCGTCGTCTTCTTCTTCTTCTTCTTCTTCTCGTTCTTGTAAAACCAGCAAAAACTAGGTTGGGAGTTTTGCATACTAAGAGCCTACATGAGCGCGCGGTCGCGAGAGAGAGAGAGAGAGAGAGTGAACTTTCTTTTAATTTCTACTTTGAATTCTCATAATGTAACTTTGGTTTGGATCATCACTTTTGCTTGTTGGCAAGAAGCCGAAATGGTTTTTTAATAGCTTTCTTTGCAGTCATTAATGGCTTCCTCCAAGCCCTACTTTTTGCTTGCTAATCACTTTCGCAATAGTTCTTAAAAAAAAAAAAAATCAGAAGCTGAAGGTTTGAAAGTGAGATTTATTATCACAAGGTGTCAGGTGAAGAATGTTAACGATCTTTGATTATTTTATTCTCTGATTAGCCACTGCCTGCTGTTCTACTTCAGTGGTCCCACCTAATTTCACATATTATTCCCATTTGGCTTATTATCATCCTTAAATAAAAATATGGTTATCATTTGTATACTCAAATTATTCAAAGTAGGTCAAATTCAAAAGAAAGACAACCATCCATTTGTTAATGTCGGTGACATAAATCTAAGAGTATTTCAATTATAAACATCGTTTAATTGCAAAATATGTAAGAACTCTCCGAGTTCAGATGGAATGAACTTACAATTTTTCATGGGATTCACGCTAGTAAAACATTGCTTGTTGTTGGATATGATTTAACAAAATTATTATTGAGTTCACATGCATTAATTATTCTTAGATTATTTCATAGATTCATGTATTTTTCCACGTTTGATTTTCTTAATTACTAAAAAAATTAAGATTAAAGTTTCAAAAAATTATTGAAAACCAAAACAAGAAAATACTAACTAAAAAGAAGATTATTATTGTTGAAACTTACAACAAAGGATGGTGTTTTTTTATGGGGACATCTTTTCTATGTGATGATGACTACTTATAAAGAGACAATTCATAGTGGTGTCTTTGTTCTTTTGAACAGTGATACGCATTTCCAACATTGTACGATGGGCATACTAGTGGTATTAGATTACGCACTTTGGAATTCTGCGCACTGTCATCGGGAACAAAGAGTGACTACTTAGTTCAACTATAATAACAATAGTTTCAAAATGGTGGTAGGATCTTCATTCTTTTTGGACAATTGATTAATTTTAGGCATAGATTAGATGTTATAAGAATAATAAACTTAGAAAGAAATTTGGCGTCTTTTATGTGCAAAATATCATTATATAGTTAATCTTATCATATGATTATTTGAGTAAATAACTAATTTTAGACAAATGGAATTGAAACAAAGAGTCTAAGACATGGATTAAAGTGAGTGAGACTTTTCATACTTTACCTTTTCACTTATTTTGCAAAAAAGGGGCGAAACAATTACTTGTCAACTTTACCAAGAAAAAGAGAAGGAACTACAAAAAATTAGTTTAGAGAGAGAGAGAGAGAGAGAGAGAGAGAGCTTTTAAAGTAGTGTGGCATTAAGTCATGTGATATGGGTGTATCTTGTTGGTGGAAAAGCATGAATGTTTTGATTTGAAAGCATGATATAATAACAACCATGTCCATTACTTAGACAACAGAATCTGTACTATGCTACCTCCGCATTCTCCTTCCATTTCTATACATTGTTTTCTTAAAATATTTTTTCAATTAATAAAATATAAATTGTGAACTTAAATTTGTAAACTTTAAGTATGCAAATACCACCTTTTGAGTTACTTGGTTCGGAGGGCGAGTACGTGAAATAATGCATGTTTCATTTTCAAATGATGCTATTTTTCCAAATTCACGCTACAAATATAATATGATTTAATCCAAGCAGCAAGAACACAAAAAATTGAAAGATCTAAGGCCCTCGTATCAATCATTATCAATAGTTCATTGTTATATATAACTATTGTGCTTTTGTTCTTCTATTTTCTTTTTCTCTTTTCAATATGAGGTAAATAGTGGTTGTTCAAATAGATTAATAATTTCAAGATGAACCACTTTTCTTTTAGGGGTTTTATTATTATGTGAAAAATGTATAAACTACACGAGTGAGATTTTTCATTATGATTTTTCTAACACAAACATTTTTATAAAAGGGAATGATAAAAATTGACTCTTTTCCACTAGGTTTAGAATGTTCAACAAACTCCTTATCTCATAGATATAGTCCAAATTCATGCATCATCTCTTAATTTTTATGTTTATCGGCACAGGTTGTGATGCCCCGAATTATATAAACCCGGTTCGTTACACATAGCTCGAACATAACCAAGAAACTTCAGACTAATTTAAAACTTCGCTCGAAAGTCAAAATTTGACATTTCTAAAACCTCAAAACATTTAAAGAACTGCAGCGAAAATCATTTGAGCAAAAATAGAGTTAAACAAAACCATAGAACAGTGCTTGAATAATTGGTTGGGATGTTAAGGAATAATCGGTCAAAAGAAGTAAAGGTTTAAATCACGAAATACCTTGAAAATTTCAAAGGTCAAACGCATCTGCCACTGAGCAAAGTCAACGGAAGAGGCTGAAACAGATAGCAAAAAGACTTCTTCCGGTGACTAAACAACAAAAGTTTCAACTACAACACAAGACATCCACCGATCACTAAACGACAAGACTTCTACTACATCATCGGTAAGCTTAACACACGACATCCACCGATCACTAAACGACAAGACTTCTACTACATCATCGGTAAGCTTAACACACGACATCCACCGATCACTAAACGACAAGACTTCTACTACATCATCGGTAAGCTTAACACAAGACATCCACCGATCACTAAACGACAAGACTTCTACTACATCATCGGTAAGCTTAACACAAGACATCCACCGATCACTAAACGACAAGACTTCTACTACATCATCGGTAAGCTTAACACAAGACATCCACCGATCACTAAACGACAAGACTTCTACTACATCATCGGTAAGCTTAACACACGACATCCACCGATCACTAAACGACAAGACTTCTACTACATCATCGGTAAGCTTAACACACGACATCCACCGATCACTAAACGACAAGACTTCTACTACATCATCGGTAAGCTTAACACAAGACATCCACCGATCACATCATCCGGTAAGCTTAACACACGACATCCACCGATCACTAAACGACAAGACTTCTACTACATCTTCCGGTAAGCTTAACATACGACATCCACCGATCACTAAACGACAAGACTTATACTACATCATCCGGTAAGCTTAACACAAGACATCCACCGATCACCAAACGACAAGACTTCTACTACATCATCTGGTAAGCTTAACACAAGACATCCACCGATCACTAAACAACAAGACTTTCTATTACATCATCCGATAAGCTTAACACACGACATCCACCGATGACGTCAGCCGGATGATTTCCTTCATCCGATCGACTAACCTCACATCCACCGGTGAACTTTATTCACCTATGATGGAACTTACAAACTTCACTCAAAGCGTTCAAAACAACCTGACCCCAAATAACATTTGAAATTCAACAAAAACCATTAACAAAAGAACAACATCTGTATCCTCGACATGACTTTGAAAATGATAAACTCCAACTACATTTAAATCAAGTTTTCTTTGGCAGAGAGGAAATTCCCAAAGGTATCAAAACATCAAATAACTACTAAGACTTCGCCTACGGACAAGTGTTAAAACCAACAGAGTACTTTTATCAGAAAGTCTCAAGGGAATGCATCCAAAAACATTAAAATCACTTCTGTCATTAGAAAACTTAACATCCTTAGATCAAATCATAGCTCACTGAATCTTCACTTCTTCACACACCAGTTAATCCGCTTCATCAGTATACCAAATCGAGACATAGAAGTGCTCCTCCAACTTCACCTATTCTCCAGCGAACTCAGTAAACACACCTGCCGTCACTTCTTCACCTACATCACAAAACTCATCTATTAGCCTAATTCTAAGTAAGTAAAGCAGTAATGAAATGAAATGCTGATATCTAAATTCCTAAACATGCAATTTCTACTTTCTCATCTCAGTTGTCGTTCATCGTTTCTGTTCAGATCCCCCTGTGAAATTGGGAGTTGGATCAACTCTCCCAAAGTATAAATATCCACTGACTCATTAAGGGGCGGATTAATTCCCTTAACAGTAATCTGATACACATAGCTGTTTCCGACCCCCTGTGAAATTGAGAGTTGGATCAACTCTCCCAAAGTATAAATATCCACTGTCTCATTAAGGGGCGGATTATTTCCCTTAACAGTAAATCTGATTCTCATAGCTGTTTCATTATGTTCATTCCTTACCATGCCAACATGCATTCAAATTCATTTTCGTATACTTTTAAAACATGATGCATAGCATACAGACACATTCAAATAAGCATGTTCCTAATGTTTTGTAATGTAGGCCCGAAGACGCAAGCAAACTTCACTTACCTGGTCTCCTGGAAATCGCTCGGTTTCAACTACTTTGGAAGCCCTGTTCACCTAATGTCATAAACAAAATACCATTCAGATCTTCACTAAACCTTATCCTACATCATTCACAAACCTAAGGAGCTAGTTTAGAAGTTCGGATCATCGCACATTCTTGATTCAACACTAACCCGAACTCAACTCACTCACAGCATTCTCAAAAATACACTCATTGCACTCTCTCTGCTATCTAGCCACTAAATCTCAGGAAAACGAAGGGAAAACTTACCTAGTTTGAGGAAATGGAGATCGGAGGGGAAAAATTCGCTTGGAGCCCTATTGAGCTTGAGCTGAATACCGAGAAGGAAAAAAAATGAAGGAACAAAGGCGGCTAAACCTCATTAAACCCTTCCTTAAATACGTTATCCACAATAAATTTCAATTTACCATTTTATCATTACTCATTCACTTATTAACCTAATCACTAAATCACTCAAATTTCAATTTTTTTTTAAAACATTCTCTATAAATGGAAAAGGTAAATCGGTTAATAGAAACCGGGTGTTACAATCTACCCTCCTTAAAGAATTTTGTCCTCAAAATTCAGTACCTGAATAATTCTGGATGTTGGTCCATCATGTCTTGCTGGCGCTTCCAAGTTGTCTCCTCTAAGTTCTGATTGTGCCACAAGACCTTCACCAGAGGAACCTCTTTGTTGCGCAATACTTTAACCGCATAGTCTAAGATCTTTACTGGCTTCTCCTCATAAGTAAGAGTAGGATGAATTTCGATGTTCTGCTGTTCCACAATTTGATATGGATCCCTTATGCATTTTTTCAACATAGAAACATGGAACACACTATGTATCCCCTCCATAGGAGCCGGTAATTGCAACTGATAGGCTGCTCTCCCAATTCTTTTCAGAATAATGAACGGTCCAATAAATCTGGGGTTCAACTTGCCCCTCTTCCCAAATCTGACAACTCCTTTGAATGGTGACACTTTGAGAAAAACTTCATCAACTATCTCAAATTCCAATTCTCTACGCCTGCAATCTGCATAGCTTTTCTGTCGGCTCTGAGCTGCCAAAATTCTCTGTCGGATGAGGGCAACCTTCTCAACAGTTTGTTGCACAATGTCAGGGCCAAGCAACTGTGCTTCACCAACTTCATCCCAGTACAAAGGAGATCTGCACTTTCGTCCATACAATGCTTCATAAGGTGTCATTTCTATTGTTGCCTGAAAACTGTTATTATAAGAGAATTCTACTAAGGATAGGTACTTGCTCCAGGAACCTTGGAAATCCAATGTGCATGCACGAAGCATATCCTCTAATGTTTGAATGGTCCTTTCGGACTGTCCATCTGTTTGAGGGTGAAAGGCTGTGCTAAAACTAAGCTGCGTGCCCATAGCCTCGTGCAAACTCTTCCAAAACTTGGATGTAAATCTAGAGTCTCGGTCTGAAACCATAGAACTTGGAACTCCATGAAGTCTAACAACTTCGTGCACATACAACTCAGCAAGCTGATCCATCGAGTAAGTCACCTTTATCGGTAGAAAGTGAGCTGATTTGGTTAGTCGGTCAACTATTACCCAAATAGCATCATGCCCCTTTGCTATCTTAGGCAATCCCATAACAAAGTCCATCGTTATTTGTTCCCATTTCCATTCGGGAACTGGTAATGGCTGTAAGGTCCCTGCAGGTCTCTGATGTTCAGCTTTAACCTGTTGGCAAATCAAACACGATCCTATATATTCCGCCACACTTCGTTTCATACCTGGCCACCAATAATGTTACCTGAGATCCTTGTACATCTTTGTACTCCCAGGGTGAACAGAGAACCTGGAAGAATGTGCTTCTGCAAGAATCTCATCTCGAAGTTCTTTAACGGCAGGAACAAACCACCATTTCTAAATTTAAGGATCCCTTCAATGGAATAGTTGAAATCTGAATTAACAGTAGATCTTATGCTTAATTTGTACTTGTTGCATTCCACATCATTTGCCTGAGCTTCCTTTATTTTCTCCAGAATAGTAGGCTTTAAAGTTATGGCTGAGAGTATGGCTGATACACTAGATACTGCTTCTAGATTAAACCTCTGGAATTCTGACTCTAAGGCTAATGACATATCGAAAATCATAGATGAGGTTGATGTTGTTACCCTACTCAAAGCATCTGCCACAACATTTGCTTTACCGGGATGGTATTTTATCTCAAAATCATAATACTTGACAAATTCCAACCATCGACGCTGCCTCATGTTTAGTTCCTTCTGTGTGAAAATATACTTCAGGCTCTTTATGATCTGAAAATATCTCACAAGATTGTCCATACAGGTAATGCCTCCAAATTTTAAGTGCAAATACCACTGCAGCTAATTCTAAGTCATGTGTAGGATAGTTCTTCCCATGTGTTTTCAACTGTCTAGAGGCGTAAGCTATCACTTTTCCATTCTGCATTAACACACAACCAAGACCAATTTTGGAAGCATCACAATAAATACTAAATTTACCATCTTCAACTAGAAGGGTTAAAATTGGAGCATTGGTCAATTTCTGTTTCAAGGTCTGGAAACTATGCTCACATTCCTCAGTCCATATATACTTCACATTTTTCCTTGTTAACTTAGTAAGAGGTGTAGCAATCTTCGAAAATCCTTTAATGAACTTTCTATAATACCCTGCAAATCCAGAAAACTCCTGATATCTGTAGCATTCCTTGGTTGTGGCCATTCCTTAACTGCTTGAACCTTAGCTGGATCAACAGATATCCCATCTCCAGAGATAACATGTCCTAAAAAGTGAACTTAGTCCAACCAAAATTCACACTTAGAAAACTTGGCAAAAAGTTGGTGTTGTTTTAATACTTCCAACACCAAGGTCAGGTGCCTAGCATGCTCATCTTTGGTACGGGAATAGATCAGAATATCATCAATGAACACTATGACAAATTTATCTAGGTATTCATGAAACACCCTATTCATAAGATCCATAAAGGCAGCTGGTGCATTTGTCAACCCAAAGGACATAACCAAAAACTCATAATGTCCATACCTTGTGCGAAAGACAGTCTTTGGGATATCTTCAGATTTAACCTTCAACTGATAATAACCGGACCTAAGGCCAATCTTAGAGAAAACTCTTGCACCATTAAGTTGGTCAAATAAATCATCAATCCTTGGTAAATGATACTTGTTCTTGACAGTTAACTTATTCAATTCTCTATAATCAATGCACATACGCATTGATCCATCCTTCTTTTTGACAAAAAGGACAGGTGCACCCCACGGTGAAAAGCTAGGGCGTATGAACCCTTTCTCCAATAAATCCCCCAACTATTTCTTCAATTCCTTAAGTTCTGTAGGTGCTAGTCTATATGGATTTTTAGACACAGGTTTGGTGCCGGGGTAAACATCTACAACAAATTCAATCTCCCTATCTGGTGGTAAACCAGGGAGGTCATCTAAAAGTACTTCGGGGAAGTCTTGGACAATTAAGACATTTTGAGGATTTGCCTTTCCTACAAGCTGTGTGTCTAAAACGCTAGCTAAGAAGCACAAATACTCTCCACACAGGGAAGATCTAGTGTTAAT
This sequence comes from Begonia masoniana, assembly GCA_022432975.1. NCBI lineage: Eukaryota > Viridiplantae > Streptophyta > Magnoliopsida > Cucurbitales > Begoniaceae > Begonia > Begonia masoniana. The sequence continues at coordinate 25,544,552 of CM039505.1, read as the reverse complement.
AGAAGTCATCACAGACATTTCCTTACTCTTCTTTGAAGCTTGAAAGGTATGTTTCGAATTACTAGGGTGTTGAAAGCTAACTATTCCAGTTCTACAATCAATTGTGGCGTGGTGTTTAAACAACCAGTCCATACCTAGGATTACATCAAATCCTAATATATCCATAATTATAAGATCAGCAGGTAGACTTACGTTCCCTACTAACACGACACTGTCAAGCATCACCTGGTTAGAGTGCATACGTTCACCGGAAGGTAATGCAACACTAAACACATGCATGGAAGGGGTAAACTGTACATCTAACTTAACAGCAAATGCAGATGCTATGAATGAATGCGTCGCACCAGAATCTATTAAAGTAAAAGCAGGCACAGAGTTAATCAATATAGTACCTGACACAACAGCGGGCTGTTCCTCACCCGACTCTGTCATGGAGAATATTCTTGGTTTAATCATAGCAGGGCCATTCTTAGGAACTGGACAGTCTCTGCTAATGTGGCCGACCTTGTTACAATTGTAGCATCTGGTGATTGTAGGCTTCGAGCATTCCTTGAACGTGTGTCCAACCTCCTCACAGTTGAAGCACTTCCCAAAGCCCAGTCTGCATTCCCCCGGGTGGTTCTTCAAACACTTAGGACACTGGGGAAATTTCCTGACATTCTGTACTTTCCCTCCCGCTCCTTGGCTATTTTGGCCTTCACTTGGCCTCTTCGTTCCTCTTAGTTGGTGTGGCTGGTTAAACCTTTGTGGGACCTCCTTTGGTCCAGCACACTTCCTTTCAGCTTCTTCCACTTCCAGGGCAGTGGACACAACCTCGCTGAATGTCAAGCCTTTAATACCACAAAATTTAACCCCTCGGTAGATTTCTGGCTTCAGTCCATGCATAAATTTAAACACTTTATCCTCTTCCTTGTGAGCAAAATGTCCAGTAAACCTGGACAAGGACTTAAATTTTCTACTGTACTCGGCCACAGACCCTGTTTGCTTCAAGTTTAGAAACTCCAATTTCTTCGCGGTTTGGACTGTGCTGTTAAAATACTTCCCATAGAAGACGTCCTTGAACTGTGACCAAGGCATCCCATAACATCAGTGGTGGTCTCAATTGTTTCCCACCAGAGTTGAGCTTCACCAGCCAAGTGGAATGTTGCCAATGTGACCTTGTCTCCTTCTCCAATGTTGGCACACCTAAACATACTTTCAATCTTTCTAAGCCATCCGTCAGCAATAACTGGATCAAATGACTGTCCATCAAACGTGGGTGGTCTTAGTCTGCGAAATCTATCTCCAGAATGTTCATTGTTAGAACCCGAGTTGGCACTTCCTTGCACCTCTCGGTTCAACAGTACTCCTAGTTGGTCAGACTGTTGGCGCACTAGATCAGTTTGCTGACGCACTAAATCCGTCAGCTGCCTAATCACACTAGGCTCCTCTTCCTCTCTCACATTTGGCATTTTTCTTGGCACTCTAGGTCTCCCTGGGCGTCTGGCCATTGTACTAAATTCCTGCACAGGGTTAATTACACTCTTAAATATCTATTAACTAAGGTTAACATGAACACTTACAGTTGTTGAAGTACTTCCATGCAACGATTGATACTGATGAGTAATCTTTTGAACGGTTTAACTGAATGTCTCTGATACCATACTGTGACGCCCCGAATTATATAAACCCGGTTCGTTACACATAGCTCGAACATAACCAAGAAACTTCGGACTAAATTTAAAACTTCGCTCGAAAGTCAAAATTTGACATTTTCTAAAACCTCAAAACATTTAAAAAACTGCAGCGGAAATCATTTGAGCAAAAATAGAGTTAAACAAAACCATAGAACAGTGCTTGAATAATTGGTTGGGATGTTAAGGAATAATCGGTCAAAAGAAGTAAAGGTTTAAATCCCGAAATACCTTGAAAATTTCAAAGGTCAAACGCATCTGCCGCTGAGCAAAGGCAACCGGTAAGCTTAACACAAGACATCCACCGATCACTAAACGACAAGACTTCTACTACATCTTCCAGCAAGCTTAACATACGACATCCACCGATCACTAAACGACAAGACTTCTACTAGATCATCCAGTAAGCTTAACACAAGACATCCACCGATCACTAAACGACAAGACTTCTACTACATCATCCGGTAAGCTTAACACAAGACATCCACCGATCACTAAACGACAAGACTTCTACTACATCATCCGGTAAGCTTAACACAAGACATCCACCGATCACTAAACGACAAGACTTCTACTACATCATCCGGTAAGCTTAACACAAGACATCCACCGATCACTAAACGACAAGACTTCTACTACATCATCCGGTAAGCTTAACACAAGACATCCACCGATCACTAAACGACAAGACTTCTACTACATCATCCGGTAAGCTTAACACAAGACATCCACCGATCACTAAACGACAAGACTTCTACTACATCATCCGGTAAGCTTAACACAAGACATCCACCGATCACTAAACGACAAGACTTCTACTACATCATCCGGTAAGCTTAACACAAGACATCCACCGATCACTAAACGACAAGACTTCTACTACATCATCCGGTAAGCTTAACACAAGACATCCACCGATCACTAAACGACAAGACTTCTACTACATCATCCGGTAAGCTTAACACAAGACATCCACCGATCACTAAACGACAAGACTTCTACTACATCATCCGGTAAGCTTAACACAAGACATCCACCGATCACTAAACGACAAGACTTCTACTACATCATCCGGTAAGCTTAACACAAGACATCCACCGATCACTAAACGACAAGACTTCTACTACATCATCCGGTAAGCTTAACACAAGACATCCACCGATCACTAAACGACAAGACTTCTACTACATCATCCGGTAAGCTTAACACAAGACATCCACCGATCACTAAACGACAAGACTTCTACTACATCATCCGGTAAGCTTAACACAAGACATCCACCGATCACTAAACGACAAGACTTCTACTACATCATCCGGTAAGCTTAACACAAGACATCCACCGATCACTAAACGACAAGACTTCTACTACATCATCCGGTAAGCTTAACACAAGACATCCACCGATCACTAAACGACAAGACTTCTACTACATCATCCGGTAAGCTTAACACAAGACATCCACCGATCACTAAACGACAAGACTTCTACTACATCATCCGGTAAGCTTAACACAAGACATCCACCGATCACTAAACGACAAGACTTCTACTACATCATCCGGTAAGCTTAACACAAGACATCCACCGATCACTAAACGACAAGACTTCTACTACATCATCCAGTAAGCTTAACACAAGACATCCACCGATCACTAAACGACAAGACTTCTACTACATCATCCGGTAAGCTTAACACAAGACATCCACCGATCACTAAACGACAAGACTTCTACTACATCATCCGGTAAGCTTAACACACGACATCCACCGATCACTAAACGACAAGACTTCTACTACATCTTCCAACAAGCTTAACATACGACATCCACCGATCACTAAACGACAAGACTTCTACTAGATCATCCAGTAAGCTTAACACAAGACATCCACCGATCACTAACGACAAGACTTCTACTACATCATCCGTAAGCTTAACACAAGACATCCACCGATCACTAAACACAAGACTTCTACTACATCATCCGGTAAGCTTAACACACGACATCCACTGATGACGTCAGCCGGATGATTTCCTTCATCCGATCGACTAACCTCACATACACCGGTGAACTTTATTCACCTATGATGGAACTTACAAACTTCACTCAAAGTATTCAAAACAACCTGACCCCAAATAAAATTTGAAATTCAACAAAAACCATTAACAAAAGAACAACATCTGTATCCTCGACATGACTTTGAAAATGATAAACTCCAACTACATTTAAATCACGTTTTCTTTGGCAGAGAGGAAATTCCCAAAGGTATCAAAACATCAAATAACTACTAAGACTTCGCCTACGGACAAGTGTTAAAACCAATAGAGTACTTTTATCAGAAAGTCTCAAGGGAATGCATTCAAAAACATTAAAATCACTTCTGTCATTAGAAAACTTAACATCCTTAGATCAAATCATAGCTCACTGAATCTTCACTTCTTCAGATACCAGTTAATTCGCCTCATCAGTATACCAAATCGAGGCAGAGAAGTGCTCCTCCAACTTCACCTATTCTCCAGCGAACTCAGTAAACACACCTGCCGTCACTTCTTCACCTACATCACAAAACTCATCTATTAGCCTAATACTAAGTAAGTAAAGCAGTAATGAAATGAAATGCTGATATCTGAATTCCTAAACATGCAATTTCTACTTTCTCATCTCAGTTGTCGTTCATTGTTTCTGTTCAGATCCCCCTGTGAAATTGGGAGTTGGATCAACTCTCCCAAATTATAAATATCCACTGACTCATTAATGGGCAGATTAATTCCCTTAACAGTAATCTGATACACATAGCTGTTTCGATCCCTATTTTTTTTTTTTTTATTTTTTTTTTTTTATTTTTTTTTTTTTTTATTTTTTTTTTTTTTTTTTTTATTTTTTTTTTTTTTTATTTTTTTTTTTTTTATTTTTTTTTTTTTTTTTTTTTTATTTTTTTTTTTTTATTTTTTTTTTTTTTTATTTTTTTTTTTTTTATTTTTTTTTTTTTTATTTTTTTTTTTTTTTTATTTTTTTTTTTTTTTTATTTTTTTTTTTTTATTTTTTTTTTTTTTTATTTTTTTTTTTTTTATTTTTTTTTTTTTTATTTTTTTTTTTTTTTATTTTTTTTTTTTTATTTTTTTTTTTTTATTTTTTTTTTTTTATTTTTTTTTTTTTTATTTTTTTTTTTTTTATTTTTTTTTTTTTTTTATTTTTTTTTTTTTATTTTTTTTTTTTTTATTTTTTTTTTTTTTTTTATTTTTTTTTTTTTTTATTTTTTTTTTTTTTTTATTTTTTTTTTTTTTTTATTTTTTTTTTTTTTTTATTTTTTTCTGTTTCTCATAGCTGTTTCATTATGTTCATTTCTTACCATGCCAACATGCATTCAAATTCATTTTCGTATACTTTTAAAACATGATGCATAGCATACAGACACATTCAAATAAGCATGTTCCTAATGTTTTGTGATATAGGCTCGAAGGCGCAAGCAAACTTCACTTATCTGGTCTCCTGGAAATTGCTCGGTTTCAACTACTTTGGAAGCCCTTTTCACCTAATGTCATAAACAAAATACCATTCAGATCTTCACTAAACCTCATCCTACATCATTCACAAACCTAAGGAGCTAGTTTAGAAGTTCGGATCATCGCACATTCTTGATTCAACACTAACCCGAACTCAACTCACTCACAGCATTCTCAAAAATACACTCATTGCACTATATCTGCTATCTAGCCACTAAATCTCTGGAAAACGAAGGGCAAACTTACCTAGTTTGAGGAAATGGAGATCGGAGGGGAAAAATTTGCTTGGAGCCCTGTTGAGCTTGAGCTGAATACCGAGAAGGAAAAAAATGAAGGAACAGTGGTGGCTAAACCTCATTAAACCCTTCCTTAAATACGTTATCCACAATAAATTTTAATTTACCATTTTATCCTTACTCATTCACTTATTAACCTAATCACTAAATCACTCAAATTTTATTTTTTTTTAAAACATTCTCTATAAATGGAAAAGGTAAATCGGTTAATAGAAACCGGGTGTTACATAGGTGCACTCCTAATAAGCACACAAAATGTATGAGAAGGAAGATGGTTTGCTTTGGACCATAACTTAATTCAACCTTGATATCATTTGAAATAAACTTCTTTAATTCACTTTGTTTTTGGATATGTTATGATTAGCTTTTAAAACAATATATGAAAATGTAATATTTTTCATTAAAAATTTAAAGTATACATATGAAATGAAAAATTTAAAGAGATAATCAAAATTAGTTCACTGCTAACATTTGAAGTGAGAGATCATGAAATAACATAAAGTTATATATCTAGTTTACTGTAACGACCCTTAAACTATTCCTAGAATTACCCCCTTTTTATTTTTATTTTTATATTTTATATTTTTTCCTAATGAATCATTTCGTTAAATCGTTAAATCAAAGTATAAATTGTTGAAACATATTTAAAAATCAATTAAATAAAACCATTAAAACAAAAGAGGAATCGGCCAAGCAGAACAGAGGGCAAAAAGGACCCAAGCCCAAAATTTTCCTTGTTCACATCTACCGCTCGCCTCCACTGTTCACTTCTACCGCTCATATCCACTGTAAACTTCTACTGCTCACATCCACCGCTCAACTTCTGCCAAGCCACATTTACCGCTGATCACATCCACCGCTCATATTCACTGTACACATCTACCGCTCACATCCACCGCTCACTTCTGCCAAGCCACATCCACCGCTGATCACATCCACTGCTCATATTCACTGTACACTTCTACCGCTCAACAGTAACCGAACACATCTGCCGATTGACTTTGACCAAACACTTATATAAACTTCTGCCGATCACAAAACGACAGAATCTACTGCTTACATCTACCGCTCAACAGTAACCGAGTACATTTGCCGATTGACTTTGACCAAACACTTATATAAACTTCTGCCGATCACAAAACGACAGAATCTACTGCTTACATCTACCGCTCAACAGTAACCGAACACATCTGCCGATTGACTGACCAAACACTTAACCGAAACCCATACAATTTCCCCATGTACCTAAACACCATTCACCCAAAATTACCAGGAACATTAAACATCAAGAATCATCTTCCATTTCATCAATTTAATATTTACACTATCCAGATGTCAACACCCGAAAATGAGTTCCATGCAATTCATATGCTTTCCCCCATCAGCCCGACATAAACCCAAAATTTCCAAAATACTCAACCTATTGCTCCCACGGGTCTAGTTCGCACCGACTGCGCAGCGCACTCCTACAGACATTCCTCTTCAACCCGCTCATCCATCTAGTGAAGAAACGTTTTCCTCACCTGTTTCGAGTACACCTACACCATAAAGACACTCTATGAGCTAAAGGCTCAGTAAGTTCCATAAATGCCAATGCATGAACATGTATATGCAATTTTCATTAATTCCTTCCATTCATTTTATTTATCATTTCCTATCAGTCGTCTTAGTCGTCTCAGTCGTCTCATTTTAGTCGTCTCAGTCGTCTCATTTCAGTCGTCTATTTAAGTCGTCTCGTTTCATTTCATTTCGTAAACTTCATTCATAAATCCATTTTTCATGACGTCGTGAACAATGATGCATGAACATTTCAATACGTAACATAAATATAAAAGCACGAATACCTTCAAAACCATACAAGCATAACCTACAAAACCACTAAACCTAAATTACCCAACCAAAAACATAAAACATACATATCGCCTTAATAATCCTCGACCAACAAAACTGACATATGGTGTAGGCCAATCGGCCACAGTAAGTCATGAAAACTTACCTGTCGTCCTTAGAAAATCGAGCTCCGTCCACGAGCATTGTTCACCTATGAAAATTCATAACATTCTTCATTAAAACAGGCCTAATCAATAAAACTCCAATAATAACCACTAATTCAACTAAACTTTCACCAACGATCATAAATACATCATTTAGAGGCACAAGTATGGTAACCTTAACCATTTCTAACTTCACTCAACGATTTTTGACGAAACCCTAAGGAAACTCCAACCACATAACAACTCGAAAATTGGAAACTAAAGCCAGGAAACACTAGAATCTTACCTAGGAAGCGATTTCGGGGAGAAAACGAAAAGGGAAGCGGTTGATCGGAGAGGAATCGACGTTGATTCGTGAGGAATCGCCGTGGAAGCCAAAGTCGCCAGAGAAAGTTAAGAAAGCTCTTTGGAGAATCTCTTCGTGAAATAGAAAACCGAGTGGAGGAGGAAGTGTTTTTGTCTTTTATAATATTTAACTTGGCAATTACCATTTTGCCATTTATGTTAAAATCTTTGTTTATTTCGTTATTTAATTATCGATTTGTTTTCTCGAAATTTTCTTATTCCTCCAAATACTCCAATTTACTCATATAGTTCTAATAAAACTCCATATTCACCAAACAGGCTAAATTCCCAATATTTGCTAAAATGCCATTGTATGGCAGAAAATTAAAAACCCGAAAAAAACCGGGTGTTACATTTACTCCATTATGAATGCAATAGTCTAATTCTAACTATATATTTAGTGTTTAAGAGTGAATATATTTGATATAATATGATTATATGAGACTAAATGAGATGAAATTAAATTATTGTAACAATTTTTATTAAATAAAAAATAATTAATTGAATCAAAATGATTGTCATATATCTATTATCTTAATTAATCATTAGACTTTTATTACACTATAATTTATTATTTGATTTACCTAGTAAAGTCGTCCATTGTCACAACCTGCGAGAGAGCTGAGACAGAACAGAGAACATCTTGGTACGAAAGCAAACAAAACTGTCTGACTCTTAATTTCAATTTATTATATATGCATAGGAAGATTTAAATAAAAGCAAAGGTGAGAGCCCAAAACATCTAAGCTAAATTGAGGATCCAATAGTGACATAGAGATAGTGTAATAGTAAATCATCCATAAATAATATTGTCAAGTTTAAATAACAATGTCTGAAAATAAAACAACTAACAGAACTCTCGTCCGACAAAGTAAAACTCAATAAGAAAAATTAAATGCTAAGGGTATAGTGGCCAGTTTCACTCATGTGTCGGCTGTTGCTGGTCTCTTAGACTAAAATCTGAAAAAAAAATCGTTTGAAGTAAGTCGACTAAATTCAATAAGGGTAAAGTTTGTATGAACATGCAAATATAAAACATTCTATAAAAAATAAGTATGAAACATTCTATAATGTGTATTTTTTTACATAAATAGACCCTAATTGTATAATATGAAAATCTTAGTGAAAATGAAGTCATTTACAGACTTTGAGTACACAATGCTATGTGCATATTTAATAACAATGACGATACTCGATAATCGCAAAAGTCATGAAAAGACCCTGATCAGGTTTCAGATTTAACGCTAAAAAATACGACATAGTCTGTTGTATTATTACTTTAGTTAACACAAACAAACACATCCTCTCACAGTCAAATGTGTGGAGAGAAAATATGACCCCTTATGATTCGATCAAACTTAGTTCACATGACTAAGATAATTAATAATTTAAATATGCATGCTTCATAAAACATGTCCAATAAAAAATATATGTATATTATAAAAACAAACATGTCACAAAAACAAAACATGTCATTCATTTTACACAAAAACATGTCTCAAAATAATTTTTATAAAGCAAATGACATAAAATTAAACTCTTAACTCAATTGGGCCTAACAAAGCCAAACTCAAATAACCAAGATTTTAAGGAACTCTAAATCTCGCGTTAAGTTTTGGAACCTATCATCATAATATACATCAATCAGAATATAGATTTTAAAAAGTTCATTGGAAGCCATAATCAAGATAGTAACCAACTTGAAAATCTTATAGAAGTAATCTCACAAAATTTGATCTTGAAACACATTAGGAAGTGTCTAGTCAACTGCATCAATTGACTTAGGAAGTGCCCGGTCAACCAACAGGTCGAACCAAGGCTTGGTCGGCCAAACCAGTCGACCATAATGTGAGTTGGTCGACCACCCGGATCCCCGGTTGACCAACCTCGTTGAGAAACCAATCGGAACATTAAAAAACTCTAACTTTTCCCAAAAAAATTCAACCTTAATCGACACAGCCTACCAAGAACACATTACAATACGATTTCATGCAAAAATATAAACTTTTCATCCTTGGAATTCCAATTTTTAAACTTAAAACTTAACATTTGCACACATCACCGCAACTTCCCCAAAACAATTGACTTAGCTTTGTAAATTCATTGATTAGCCTTCCTAACTGTTAGTTTCGGTGTGACCTAATTTCTGACTGGGCCAGGTCAGTTCGGCCCACATTGTGAATCTCAATATGACTAGGGTTTTATGTTATGTATAAATATATGCTTGTGTGGCAAAACTCATTGTACCTTGATTTGACATAGTGATTTCTCCTCTACCCATGGTTTTTTCCCTTCTAGGGTTTCCACGTAAATCTTGGTGTCCATTGTTTCTCGTTTTTCTTTTTCATTTTCAGTTCAATTTTTCAACAATTGGTATCAGAGTTTCAGGTTGAAGGATTTCGAAAATCAAATTTTGATTTTTCGAAGGTATCGAACATTTTTCAGGTTTACAATTTCGATAATTGAAATTGCAATTAGGAGGAAAAAGAAAATACAAAAAGAAAAGAAAATTAATTTCTTTTCTGTTTTTTCTCTGCATGAAGAAACAGAAAGAAATTCTCTGTTGTTCTTCTTCGACAGAGTTTGTCTTCTCTCTCGCAAAACAGCCCGTTCGAATCGACAGAGAACGGAGAAGCCGCTGCCTCTCATTGCCGCCGTCGCCAAGGAGGAGAACAGAGCTGCTTGCCGCCGTTCTGCAAACTGATTGCACAAATAGCCGAGCGCTAAACAGAGCCCAGGCGCAGCGAGGGAAAACTGTCCTCGCCGCCGATCTGCTCCGAACGCCGATCAGAACCCACTGCACAGTGCCGTCGCTGCCTTGCCGTCCAAGAACCGATTCGAGCAGCATTCAGCTGGTTCTGTTTTTTGGTATTTTTGGGTATTTTTCACAAGTTACAAATTCTGCGTATTGATTACTGGGTGTCGCAAATTTTTTGATTAAATTTGGAGTCAAATATTCTGAAATTTTTGTTTATGAAATTTTGGAGTTCTGAAGTTTATTTTGGAGGGTTGAGATATTATTTGCTATTTCTGAGTAATTATCTAGTAGAGATATTGTTGGGGAAATATTCTGAATTTTTTAGAGATGACGTCATTAAAATACGATATTCCTGTGCTGGATAGGAATACAAAATTTTTAATATAACAGGTAAAGATGCGAGATCTTCTTGCTCAAATAGAATTGGATGACACGTTACTTGGTTTTGATAATATGCCTGACTCTTGGTCAGAGGCAGAGAAACTCACTAGAGACAGAAAAGCATTATCATTGATTCGTCTACACTTGTCAAATTAAATTTTGGAGGATGTGTTGAAGGTGAAATCTGTTGCTGAAGTATGGTCAAAATTAGAAGATTTGTGCCAACATAAAACTCTCACGAGTAAGCTGCATTTGAAGTAACGATTATATTTTCATCATATGAGACAAGGATCTTCTATCGACGAACACTTGTGTGCATTCAAAGAGATAGTTTTGGATTTGGAAACTTTGGAGTGCAAATATGATGATGAGGATTTAGCTTTGATTTTATTGTGCTCGTTGCGTGTTTCATACAATATTTTTCAGGACACGATGTTATATTGTCGTGACACGCTAACCCTGAAAGAAGTCTGTGATGCTTTGCTTTCAAAGGAAAAGATGAAGCACCTTGTAGTTGGATCTAGAACTCAAGGCGAGGGACTGGTTACTAGGGGTAGAGCTACAAAAAAGTCTGAGAAAAATAGTCATGGCAGAAAGATTTCAAGGGGCAGATCAAAGTCCAGAAATAGAAGCAAAATTTGTTTTTACTATAAAAAAAATGGGCATATAAAATCAGAGTGTTATCAGCTGCAAAACAAGAGAAAAGAACAAAGTGAACAAAATGCAAAACAGTCAGGGAACTCTGGTGAAGTAGTTGTTGCTGAAGATGAAAGTGAAAGTGATCAAGGTAACCTATTGATAGTGTCTATGGAAAATTCAAGGTCATCTGAGGAGTGGATTCTAGATTCAGCCAGCACATTTCATATGTGTCTCAATCGAGAATGGTTTTTAACTTATGAAACTGTGACAAAAGGAGCTGTATTAATGGAAAATAATGCATCATGTAAGATTGCAGGAATTGGTACAGTGAGAATCAAAATATATGACGGAGTAGTCAGGACACTTGGTGATGTGCGACACGTTCCCGAGCTGCAGAGGAATTTGATCTCGTTAAGTACTCTGGATATTAATGGGTACAAGTATACCGGTGAAGGTGGAGTTTTGAAGATCAGTTGAGGTTCTCTTGTTATGATGAAAGGACAGAGAAAGTTTGGAAATCTGTATGTTCTACAGGGTTCTACAGTTGTTGGGGATGTGGTTATTAGTACTTCAATGTCAGATGAAGATCTCACCAATTTATGGCATATGCGTTTAGGACACATGAGTGAGCATGGTTTGTCTGAACTAAGAAAAAGGGGACTGTTGAATGGTCAGAGCACCAATAAATTACAGTTTTGCGAGCATTATCTAGTTGGGAAACGGAAAAGAGTGAAATTTGCTATGGGAACTCACAATTCAAAGGAGATTCTAGATTATATTCACTCAGATCTATGGGGACCAGCACAGGTGCCTTCCAAAGGAGGGGCACATTATATATTAACATTCATAGATGATTTCTCTAGAAAAGTATGAGTATTCTTCTTGAAGAAAAAGAGTGATGTATTTTCTACTTTCAAGGATTCGAAAACGATGGTTGAAAAGCAGACAGAGAGGCAGGTAAAACATCTACGCACCGATAACGGGTTGGAATTTTGTTCAGAGGAGTTCAATTCTTTTTGTAGAACAGAAGGAATTTTGAGGCATCTGACAATCCCGGGGACTCCACAACAGAATGGTGTAGCAGAGAGAATGAATAGAATTTTAATAGAGAAAGTTCGGTGTATGCTCTCAAGTTCAGGTTTACCTAAGTCATTTTGGGCTGAAGCTGCAGAAACTGCTTGTTACATTGTAAATCGTTCCCCAAGTACTGCTATTAATAAGAAAACTGTTGAAGAAGTTTGGTCTGGTACTCCTGCCGATTATTCAGTGTTGAGAGTGTTCGGTTGCCCTGCATATGCTCATGTTGATCAGGGTAAGTTAGAATCAAGATCATTAAAGTGTGTATTTCTTGGATACAAGTCAGGGGTAAAGGGATACAAATTATGGTGCTCAAAACATAATAAAGTCAGATATAGTAGAGATGTGTTATTTGACGAGACTACTATGTTGAATAAACTATCTCTAGAGGTCTTGCCAGAAAAGACTAATCAGTTATCTAGTGGAAATTTTAAAGTTGAACTTGGATCAAGGTCGACATCAAGATCTTCAGTTCAAGATAGTTCATAAACACATGATGGCATTGTTTCTCTTCAGAAGAATGGCACGTGGAACTTAGTCGAGTTGCCTAAGGACAATAAATCTGTTAATTGCAAATGGGTGTTCAAGAGAAGGGAAGGTACACCAGGTGTTGAAGAAGACAGGTACAAAGCACATCTGGTTGCTAAGGGTTACAGTCAGATTCCAGGTGTAGACTTCACTGATGTGTTTTCTCCAGTTGTTAAGCATAGCTCGATTCGAGCTTTGTTAGGCATTGTGGCTATGCACGACCTTGAGCTTGAGCAGTTGGATGTGAAAACTGGATTTTTACATGGAGAACTTGAGAAGGACATCTATATGCAGCAACCTGAAGGCTTCAAAGTTCCTCGAAATGAGATTTATGTTTGTTTTGAAAAAGTCTCTCTATGGTCTAAAGCAATCGCCAAGACAGTGGTATAAAAGATTTGATTCATTCATATCTGATCAAGGTTTTGGAAGAAGCAATTATGATAGTTGTGTTTACATGAAGAATGGCAAGAATGGATCAGTGATGTAGCGACCCTTACCCGTATTCTAATTTTGCTAATAAATTTTTCATTTTATACTTACAAACTTAAACCTAACGTTCGAGCGGAAATAAAACTTTTAAAATCGAAATCGAAAGTTTATGCTTTTAAACTATTTAACAAACTTAAAAATAATTTAAATAAAACTTAAAACAATATATTAAAACATTTAAAAACAAAGAAAAACAATCGAGGGGCAAAAAGGGACGTCTGTCCCTAAAATGATGGGGCGATCGATAGCCCATTTCAAACGATCGATTGCCAGTTATAAAAGGGAGGGGCGATCATGATCGCCCCTCGCTGTGGTGAACGATCGCCTCGCGATCGTTCACCAGGCGATTGATCGCCTCGCGATCGTTCACCAGGCGATTGATCGCCCACCTTGGGGCGATCGATCGCCACACACTCTGGAAAAATTCCAGAGCGTGGCGATCCCCTTGGTGACTGATCGCCCCTCCTGGCGATCAGTCACCAAGCGTTCTGCCTCCTCTTCCCTTTTTTTTTTCTTTTTCTTTCTCCTTCCTCTTTCCTTCTTTCTTTTTCTTTCTCCTTCCTCTTTCCCTATATATATATACACATAACTCATACTAAAACTTCAACGTACTCTACTCCATAAACACGTGACATACGGTCACTCAAATCTCACTCATTTCACACTTCACCAAAATAAACGATTCAAAACGCAAATAACACCAAGTACATTTTCATGAAAACGAACTGCGTGGTTCCGTTTGAAAACCAAACATTTCCTCCTGCTAAAATCACCAAGCAGTTCATAAAAATCTTGATAGAAATCTTAACAAAACATTTTATAAATTCAATTTACAAAAATGTTTAAAAAACCTCAAAACGTAACCTATCAACTAATCAGAACCAAACATCCTAAAACGTTCTAACTATACAGTTATTCGTTTCAGTCTATCATCAGTCCAAAACACCGAAATACCCTCAAAACACATACATATATCCCCACGGGTTAGGTTAAGCATCGACTGGGCAGCACACCCCCGCGAGCCATCCTCCGACAACTGCATCACTCCTCGGGTGGAGGGATCTCGTCCTCACCTGGATCTATGTCATCTACACCATAAATACACCTATGAGATAAAAATCTCAGAAAGTTCTACGTAAATGCTGATGCATGATCATGTATGCTCAATGGTATGAAAACCGTCCATGTCATTTCATATATCAGTACGTGTCAGTCTATGGTTATCGGAAACGCTCGACAGATGGATAGGGCACGTCCAGTGGTTAGACAGCCCACACCATCTGAAGGGAAGAAACTCACCACGGAACGCCAGGTCTGAACCTCATCCTCGATAACCCCATGTCATGGTTATTTACTGTGATACTTTACTTGCCTTTACATGCATGTTCTTTTCAGGAAATCCGTGCATAAATTCATTTTCATGACATTTTTAAAACCATGATGCATGAACAGTTCAATATAAACATAAAGATACATAAGGAGCATACCATCAAAACACTATAACAAACAACCTATAGAACAACCGAACCTAAACTACCAAACCAAAGCAATTTAAACAAACACGTCACAAAAACTCCTCGAGACAATTTCGACATACGGTGTAGGCCTATCGGCCAGAGTAAGTCACGAGAACTTATCTCGTGCGTGTTGAACTTTTAGCTCCGTCCAGTTCACCTAAGAAAATTCACCACAATTGTCGTTAGAACGAATTCGAACCTTTAACGTCAAAATTAACGAAATCCTTAACTAATTCCTAACGTTCTAACCTAACTAATCGAGACATTTTAACAAACAATTAATGCTCGATATCTCAGAATCACCATTAACGAGTTTTTTTTCCAAAAACCCCTAAAATTCTCAAACCTAATATTTCTCACAAATCAACTTAACTTCGTCCAATAACGTTCAATACGTCTAGTATATTCACAACTACGATAAACCTATAAATTTCTAATCCTAAATCACGTTTTTCACAAACCCTAAATGAAACCCTAATCATTTTTAACTCCGCAAAACTAAGAACTAAAGCCGGGAAATGTTAGAGACTTATTTAGAATCGTGAATGGAGAAGAAAACATGAAGAACCGGAGGTCGATTGAAGAAAGAACGAGCGTCGGCAATGGAGGTCGTCGATGGAGAAAAGAGAAGTCGCAGGGAGAGAAGGAAAAAGGAGAGAGACCGTGGAAGAAGAAGAAGAATTGTGATATTTTATAATATTGACTTGGCAAATTACCATTTTACCCTTCCTTTGATTTTCTATTTGTTTCGTCCTTCGTTTCGTTAATTGTCTAACGATTCGGTTTCTCCAATTCTCCTTATTTTGCCAATAGATCCAACTCATTATAAGGGTTCTATTAAAACTGTCCGTTTGCAAAACGGACCTCGTTTACTATTTTTACCAAAGTATCCTTTATATGACGATAAGCGTAATTCTCGTAAAATTAGCGTTAAACTCCTAAAATTCCTGAAATTTTCTTAAAATCCTTATTAATCATTAGGATCATAATAACGTTTTCTTTTCGCAAAATAGACTGTAACGCCCTGAGTTTTCTGAACCCGGTTCGCTACTCAATGCTCGAACATGACTAAGAATTTTTTTTTTATTAATTTAAATCTTCACTCGACAGTCAAAATTTGGCATTTTTCTAAAAACTCAAAACATTTAAAAATTTGCAGTGGAAATCATTTGAACCACAATGAAGTTATACAAAACTACGAATTGCTGTTGAATTGTTAAGAAACAATCGACAATTTGAAAATCTAGTTTAAACAGCGAAATATTAGAGAAGTCATAGAAGTCAAACACATCTGCCGATTGATAAAGTCAACGGAAGAAGTAGAAACAGAAGATAGAAGGTTTCTACCAATGACGTTAGCCAAAAGACATCAACCGATCGCAAACGACAAAATACACTCTACATCCTCCGATGACTATACGACAAAAATCCTCTTACATCTACCGATGACGTCAGCCAAAAGACATCAACCGATCGTAAACGACAAAATACACTCTACATCCTCCGATGACTATACGACAAAAATCCTCCTACATCTACCGATGACGTCAACACGCATCTGCCGATGAGTTTACCGAGACATCATCCGATGGACTTTGACCTACACCTTCCGATAGAACAAACCTCATGTACCGGTGACTTTACTGAGACATCATCCGATGACTATTCTTAAGGCATCTTCCGATAGAATTAACCTACATCATCCGATGACTTTTCTTAAGGCATCTTCCGATAGACAACAACACAACTTCCTCCGATAGAAAACAATAAACTTCTACACACATCCACCGATAGCTTTTACCAAAACATCATCCGATAGATAACTTACTCGACTCCTACCGATGGACAAAACAACATGGCAGTAGACTTTACTATAAATTAAGAAAGTCCCGACTATCAAAAGGACTTAAGCATTTTACCAAAAACCATTCAGAGGCAGTTTAAATCATTGTATCGCTCAAATTCAGTAAAAACAACATTATAAAATCCAACAGAACACTAATGTCAGGAAATCTCCAAAACTAATTCAAAAGGTTGCTACCACTACTGTCATGAAAAATCAATGTACTCAGATTGAATCATTATCAACTAGACCTTCACAACCGCTGACACCAGTTAACCCGCCTCATCAGTTTACCAGACCGGAGCATGAATGTACCCCTCCAACCACATCTACTCATCTGTGCACACGGGAAATTCACCTGTAGTAATCTCTTCACCTACATCACAAAACTCATCTATTAGCCTAATGCTAAGCAAGTAAAGCAAGAAATGAAATGTGTACTGGAATGTAAATCCTAAATATGCAGTTTCTACTTTCATTTCTCAGTTATGTTGCATTCGTTCACTGGTCTGATGATCCCTGATACAATGGGAGGTGGATCAGTTTTCCCAGGGTATGAATCCATATATTCAATTAAGGGGCGGATTAATTCCCTTAACAGCTGATTTGATCCCTGATACAATGGGAGGTGGATCAGTTTTCCCAGGGTATGAATCCATATATTCAATTAAGGGGCGGATTAATTCCCTTAACAGCTGATTTGATCCCTGATACAATGGGAGGTGGATCAATTTTCCCAGGGTATGACTCCGTATGTTCAATTAAGGGGCGGATTAATTCCCTTAAAAGTATACTGTTACAATCTGTTCACATCTCACCATGCTACTTCATGTAAATTCATTTTCGTTTTCTTTCAAAATATGATGCATGGCAACTGAAAAGAAACATTCATTCATGCACACACAAATCCTACTGTGTTGTGATGTAGGCCCGAAGGCACATGCAAACTTTACTTACCTGGTCTCCTGGAAAAACTTGGTTGCAAGCTACTTCAGGTATTACTCAAACCTAAAACCATAGACAGAGCATACATTAAATTCCCTCTAATCTTCATTCTAAACCACTAGAAATCTAAGGGAAACTGTTTTGGGAACTCTAGTCATTATGCATTCCCGATTTCAACTTAAACCGAAACCACCACTCGCTTACCGCCTTCTCAAAACCTCATTTATCATCCCTCCTACCAACGATAGATACAATGTAACAAGAATTAGAAGCAAAACTCACCAAGTTCGGAGGAAATCGCTGGAGGAAGTTGAAGGGGGTCTCCTATCGCGCTTTGCTAAGCTGAGGAGCTGAGAATGGAGAGGAAATGAAATAAACAGTGGCGGCTACTTCATTAATAGTTTCCTTAAATACGTTATCCACCTTTGAATTTTTAATTACCCTTATGCCCTTGCCTAGTCATCCACTAACCCTACATTTAATATTACCATATAAATTGTGCCATTAGTTTAAAAGGAATAGAGAAACGGTTTGATAGAACCGGGTATTACATAGACTTGATTTGACATATTAACAAAAATGCCATTTACATTTATAATATTAATATTCCGTACAGTCGGGTATTACAATCCATCCACCTTATTTAAATTTTGTCCTCAAAATTTGATCATACAAACAACTCAGGATACTTAGCCATCATATTTTGTTGTCGCTCCCAAGTCGCTTCTTCAACCTCGTGGTTCCGCCATAGGACTTTAACTAGTGGAATCTCTTTGTTGCGCAAAACCTTGATAGAAGACTCCAAAATACGTACAGGTTTCTCCACATAAGTCAAGGTAGGCTATAACTCGATGTCTCTTGCCTCCACAATATGCGACGAGTCACGCAAACACTTCCGAAGCATAGACACGTGGAATACGTCGTGGATGCCTTCCATTGAAGCCGGAAGCTGTAGTCTATACGCCATCTTCTAAATCTTCTTCAAAATAGGAAAGGGCCCCACATAATGAGGGTTTAACTTGCCCTTCCTTCCGAATCTCATAACACCTTTAAACGGAGAAACCTTCAGATAAACCTCTTCGCCTTCTTCGAATTCTAGTTCCCTCTGTCTAGTGTCAGCATAGCTCTTCTGTCAACTCTGAGCTACCTCAATACGCTGTCGGATAATGGCAATCTTCTCTGCCGTTTGTTGTAGGATCTCGGGACCAACAATACTGGCTTCACCCTCGTCTCAATACAACGGAGATCTACACTTTCGACCATACAAAGATTCATACGGAGCCATACCAATGGTACCCTGGAAGCTGTTGTTGTAAGAGAACTCGATCAGTGGCAAATACCTACTCCACGATCCCTGAAATTTTAACACACAAGCTCTAAGCATATCCTCCAGAATCTGATTTGTCCTCTCTGTCTGACCATCAGTCTGAGGATGAAAGGCTGTGCTGAAATTAAGCTGAGTCCCCATAGCTTTGTGCAGACTCTTCCAGAACTTCGATGTAAACCTCGAATCTCGATTTGAGACAATCGAAACTGGTACTCCGTGCAATCTAACAACCTCCTGCACATAAAGCTCGGCGAGCTGGTCCATCGAAGACGTCATCTTCACAGATAAGAAGTGGGCCGACTTTGTAAATCGGTCCACGATCACCCAGATGCCATCATGGCCCTTCGTCGTCCTCGGGAGCCCCACAATAAAATCCATGGAGATCTGCTCCCATTTCCACTCCGGAATTGGGAGTGGCTGTAGTGTTCCGGCCGGCCTCTGATGTTCTGCCTTAACCTGTTAACAAACTAAAAAGGTTTCAACATATTTCGCCACTTCCCTCTTCATGTTCGGCCACCAGAAGTGTTGCTTTAAATCTCTGTACATTTTTGTGCTTCCTGGATGCACAGAATAAGCTGAAGAATACGCTTCGGCCAAAATCTCTTTCTTTAGCTCCTCATCGTTAGGCATGTACCACCTATGCCTGAACATCAGAATACCATCATCTGACAAGTTGAATTCAGATATGTCTCTAGATGTCAAACTCAATCGAAGCTCCTCACACTCCATATCATTCTGCTGAGCTTCACGTATCTTATCCAGAATAGTCGGCCTGAGAGAAATGTTGGTGAGCATTTTGGACAACTTTGCCACTATCTCCACATCGAACCTCTTAATCTCAGACCGCAATGTAACTGACAACGTTGCAAGGGAAGGCTGACTTGTAGTAGGCATTCGGCTCAAAGCATCAGCGACCTTGTTCGCCTTTCTGTTGACTTATTGAGTGTTTAAGTCTAAATATATTTTTGATGATGTATTTGTATGTTCAGGAATACAATTTGATTATGTTTAATATATGAGAATAATGAGTTATGCATATGAAATTAATCGGTTGGAAATGCCCTTGAAAAGGGTATTTTAGTAGTCTAACAACTGTGGTTAAGTGTACAGGGCTGAATAGTAAAACAGGGCTGAAAACTGAGAGACAAAGTTCTTCATCTGCCGGTGATTTTTAAAGTAGACTTACACCGATCGCTAAACGACAAAAGCGGAGTCGTTCAAAGAGAAAATCATCCGATTGCTCACACCGATCACTAAACGACAAAAGCGGAGTCGTTCAAAGAGAAAATCATTCGATTGCTTACACCGATTACTAAATGACAAAAAGCTACAGATACCGTCGGCGTCTCAAAGTCTTCCAAAGAATAACTTTGCCGATAGCTAGACGACAAATTTCTGAAGTCTTCTACCGATAGCGGTTCAGCTCTTTAAGTCGCATATTCCGATGGCGGTTAAGCTTCTTAAAGTAACATATACCGATGCCAGTTCAAGATTCATAAAGCTACATCTACCGAAGGTGGTTCAAATTTATAAGTTGCATCATCCGATGGCGGTTCAAGCATTTCAAAGACAACATCATCCGGTGTACAGTATCTTCCACCAAATTTAAATATACCGCGAAAGCAACAGAGACCTCGTTCCAGAACTTAAACTCTAGAGCATTAATGGAGACGAGTAAATAGCAACCCCAGATAGCAACGGCTAGCTACTTTGTACAGATGCTGCTCCAACGGTAATAAAACTTCCATATTTGGATAAGGAGCATTAAAGTCCAAGAGCCGATTGCAGACAGAGTATAAAAGACGAGAAGAAAGCTCGAAGAAATAACTTTTGTGAAAATCATCTCTGAGCCCTAACGAGCCGAATTTCTCATACTCTGTATTTTCATCTACTCCTCTCGAATCCTTAACTTGAGATTTAATCCTTGAGGGAGAGTAGTCTGTACTGAAAAGCTACAAATTTACTATTTTGTAAAAGGCAGTGGATTGTCGTCCGTGAAGAACAATCCGATTTGTAAAGGCTGTAGATCAACGCCCATGAAGTGAGATCTGTTTATTCTCTGAGGAGAAGGAAAGGATCTTCAAGGGGGAAACCTTGAAGCTTGGGCGTAGGCAGTGTTTGGCCGAACCACGTAAAAACTCTGGTGTCAAAATTCTCTTACTCTCTCTTTTACATTTAGAGTTTATTTGTTTGTTGTTAGTTTTTAAAAAGGAATTAAAAGTCTAATTCACCCCCCTCTTAGACAATCTCAATCCTACAATTGGTATCAAAGCGAGGTTAAATATTGTCTAAGCTGTTATCTAGAAATTATTGTCATAGTTGTGTCTTAGATATATACTTTGATATAGCTAAAATGGCATTCAACACAAACACTACTCAAGTAGAAGGTCAGTCTACCACTAGACCTCCGTTCTTTGATGGTAATGATTATGTATATTGGAAGTCTAGAATGAGGATATATGTTCAAGCTGTAGACTATGAATTATGGAATAATATAGAAAGTGGTCCATACATAGCTTTTAAAACAGAGAATGGTGTTAGGATTCCCAAAGCATCACACGAACTAAATGATACAGACAAAAAAAACTTGAGCTTAAATGCCAAGGCAATAAACACCCTGTACTGTGCTCTAAATAGAGATGAATTTAATAGAGTACAAGGGTGTGAGAGCGCCCAAGAGATTTGGCGCCTATTAGAGGTCACACACGAGGGTACAAATTAGGTGAAAGAGAGCAAACTGAATATGCTTGTACACGAGTATGAGCTATTTTCAATGCCTAAAGATGAATTTGTCTCTTCTATATTTACAAGATTTACTAACATAACCAATGGCCTAAAAGCTCTTGGTAAATCATATTCGTGTGAAGAACAGGTCAGGAAGATTCTAAGATGTCTTCCAAGGAGTTGGCAGCCAAAGGTGACTGCAATTCAGGAAGCAAAGGACCTCAAAGTTCTAAAGCTTGAGGAGCTCATTGGATCTCTCATGACGCATGAGATCACAATGAGGACAAACGAAAAGGAGGACCTCAAGGAGAAAGAAGTCACAAAGAAAAAGGACATTGCTCTAAAAGCCTCCTCAAGCAAACATGAAGTGTCTGAGAAAGAAGAAGAAGATGATGACGAGGACATTGCTCTTATCACTAGAAGATTCAGCAAGTTCCTTCAAAGAAAGAGGATGCAAGGAAGGAGATTTCTAAAGGGTGAAAAGTTTCAAAGAGAAAAGGAAATCACTTGTTTCGAGTGTGGGAAGCCTGGTCACATGAAGGCAGACTGTCCACAAGCGAAGAAAAATCCCAAGAAGTTTAAGAAGAAGGCTATGAAGGTCACTTGGGATGACAGTGAAGATGACACCTCTTCAGAAGAGGAAGAGGTTGCCAACCTGTGCTTCATGGCACATGAAGATAAGGTCAGTTCTTCTTCCTCTAGTACCTTAAGTGATAGTGAGAGTCAAAATGATGATGGTGAGCTAATTGATGCATTTAATGATTTGGTAAAGCAATTTGGCATGTTAAAGGCCAAATACAATTTGTTGAAAAGAGAAAATACAAGTCTAGTAGAAAAGCATGCTAAGGAGTGTAATCTGCAAGTCAAGGAGATAGATGAGCTTAAAAGCAAAAACAAAGATTTGAATAATATTATTCTGAAATTTACTAATGGCACCAAATTATTTAAGATGTTATTAGGTAGTCAGAGAGCAAATTTTGACAGAGCAGGTTTAGGTTATGACAAGTCTAATAAAAAGAAGGCTTTTAAGAATTTCTTTGTTAAATCTACTGTTTGCCATGCTTGTAATGAAGTAGGACATAAATCCTTTGTATGCTCTTTAAAAACAAATAATATGAAAGCTGGTAGTAAAGTACAATGGGTTCCTAAGGGAACCAGATCTAACTCTAGGACCCAAAAGGTTTGGATACCAATGAAGACAACTTGATCTTCTGTTTTATAGGTTGACTGTTCTCTTGGAAAAAATCAATGGTATCTCGACAATGGATGCTCGAGGCATATGACAGGAGACTCAACCAAGTTTGCTGTTGTCAACAAAAAAAAAGGAAGCGTTACTTTTGGTGGAAACCAAAAGGGCCAAATTGTTGGCATCGGCAATATAGGTAATCCTTCCAATCCTATCATTGAAAATGTTTTGTTGGTAGAAGGGTTAAAACATAATCTGCTTAGCATAAGTCAATTGTGTGACAAAGGCTATAAAGTCACTTTTAAATCAAATGCTTGTGTGATCAAAGACATTTCAAATAATAATGTACTGTTTAAAGACTATAGAAAAAAAATGTCTATATTATTGATCTGAATGATATTGAGCATGTTGATGAGAAATGCTTTGCTGCTAATTCTTCCAATGATAGTTGGATTTGGCATAAGAGATTAGGACACGTAGGGATGGATACCTTAGCTAAGATTACTAAGGAGATTTTAGTTAGAGAGATCCCTAAGATATCCTTTGAGAAGAATAAAGTCTGTGAAGCTTGTCAAATGGGCAAGCAAATCAAAAGCTCCTTTGCATCGAAGAATGCAATCTCTACCTCCAAGCCTCTCCAACTTCTTCACATGGACCTCTTCAATCCTGCTAATATAGCCAGCTTAGGAGGTAAATTCTATGCCTTTGTCATTGTTGACGACTTCTCTAGATTTACTTGGGTGTTCTTTCTGAAGTCAAAGGATGAGACCTTTGATACCTTCTCTAGTTTTAGGAAAAGAGTTCAAAATGAAAAGGAACTCACCATTGTTGCTATTCGTAGTGATCATGGTGGAGAATTTGAAAATGAGAGATTTGAACTCTTGTGTCTCAAATTTGGAATTGAGCACAACTTTTCCTCCCCTAGAACCCCTCAGCAAAATGGCGTTGTTGAGAGGAAGAATAGGTCTCTTCAAGAGCTAGCCCGAACTATGTTTAATGAAAATTTCCTTCCAAAATATTTCTTGGCTGAAGCTGTTTCAACAGCTTGTTATGTGCTGAATCGGGTCTCTATAAGACCTATTCTTGAGAAAACTCCCTATGAGCTTTGGAATGGCAAAACCCCTTCTGTCAAATATTTTAGAGCCTTTGGTTGTAAGTGCTTCATTCTGAACACTAAGGATAACTTAGGAAAATTTGATTCCAAATCCGATCTTGGAATTTTTTTGGGTTATTCTCTTTCCAGTAAAGCATATAGGGTGTTCAATAGAAGAACTCTGGTTGTGGAGGAATCTGTTCATGTCAATTTTGATGAATCTCCTCAACTCACAATCAATGTGGATGAGAATAACTCTTTAGAAAAACATCTGGATTCTCTTTCTTTAGACAAGCCTACTGATCACCATCAAGGTGATAAATCCTTAGATCCTTCCTCAAGTTCTCTAGATATTGTTCCTGTCAAGGATGAAATTTCTGCTCTTCCTAGGGATTGGAAATATGTCAAAGATCATCATTTGGATGAAGTTTTAGGTGATCCTTCCTTAGGTGTAAAGACTAGATCTTCTCTTAGAAATCTCTGTGCCAATGTGACATTCATTTCTCAAGTAGAGCCGAAGAAGTTTGAAAAGGCCGAGAATAATGATGATAATTGGATTTTGGCTATGCAAGAGGAACTAAATCAATTTGAAAGGAGCAAGGTATGATAACTTGTTCCACGGCCTAAGGATCATCCCATTATTGGAACTAAATGGGTTTAAAAGAATAAATTGCATGAAAATGGGATTGTTGTAAGGAATAAAGCTAGACTAGTTGCTAAGGGATACTCTCAAGAAGAAGGTATTGACTTTGAGGAATCTTTTGCCCTTGTAGCTAGATTAGAGTCAATTAGAATGCTCTTAGCTTTTGCTTGCTACAAGAACTTCACACTCTTTCAAATGGATGTAAAGAGTGCATTCTTAAATGGTTTCATCACAGAAGAAGTTTATGTTGAGCAACCTTTAGGTTTTGAAGCCTTTGATAAACCCGACCATGTATACAAACTAAGGAAAGCTCTTTATGGTCTTAAGCAGGCTCCTAGAGCTTGGTATGATAGATTGAAGAATTTCCTTGAGGAAAGGAATTTCAAAAAGGGTAACACCGATTCAACTCTATTTACCATGCAAAAGGATGAGGTTATTCTGTTAGTTCAAATCTATGTCGATGACATTATTTTTGGATCAACTAATGTCACTATGTGTAATGAATTTTCCTCCCTCATGCAAAGTGAATTTGAGATGAGTATGATGGGGGAGTTAAAATTCTTCTTAGGATTCAGATCAGTCAATCTCCTGATGACATTTTCTTCTGCCAAGAAAAATACATTAAGGAGCTCCTAAAGAAATTTGGTTTATAATCTGTTAAATTCTCTAGAACTCCAATGAGTACCACAACCAAATTGGACAAAGATGAAAATGGAATAAGTGTGGATATTAAAAAATATCGTGGTATGATTGGTTCATTGTTATATCTGACTGCAAGTAGTAGGTCAGATATTCTCTTTAGTGTATGTCTATGTGCTAGATTCCAAGATGCCCCTAAGGAGTCTCATTTATCTGCGGTCAAAAGAATTTTCAAATATTTGAGTGGGACTTATGACTTAGGATTATGGTATCCGAAGGGCACCTCTTTTGATCTAGTTAGATACTATGATTCTGATTATGCTGGTAGTCTAGTTGATAGGAAAAGCACCAGTGGCACTTGTCAGTTCTTAGGAGAATCTCTAGTGTCTTGGTACTCTAAGAAACAGAATTCTGTTGCATTATCAACTGCTGAGAGTGAATATATTACTGCTGGCAGTTGTTGTGTACAAATGTTATGGATGAAGCAAACTCTAGAAGATTATAATCTTTTCTATGATACGATTCCTATTCGGTGTGACAACACCAGTGCCATTAATATTTCCAAAAATCCGATCCAACATTCTAGAACTAAGCATATAGAGGTCAGATATCACTTTATAAGAGATCATGTTTAAAAAGGTGATATTTCCTTAGAATTTGTTAATTCTGTTGATCAATTAGCTGACATTTTTACCAAGCCTTTGGATGAAAAGACCTTCAATAATATTAGAATAAGGCTAGGTCTCATTCGGGTTGAGAAAATCTAAGATTCTTCTTCTATTGGTAAATTTTTTAGTGATAGAGAAGTTTGGTCTCTGAAGGCATCGGAAGATGTATGTCTTCTATTAGGCATCAGATGATGTATATCTACCGATAGGCATCGGAACATATATTCTTCAATCTGCCGACACATGTCATCCATCGAACGATATCCAATTTTCAAATATATATTCTTATCGGGCGAAACCCTCAAGCATTTAAAACTTGTTTGTCTGAGACGCTTCATCTTTCGCGCCCTTCCAAAAGCCTCTGCCCTACCAGTCATCTCTTCACTTCCTAAATTTCTCCTCTCTCAAGTTTCACTCTCTTGTCGATCAAATGGCTTCATCATCCCGTCCTGTTCCGAAACCGGCCAAGAAGAAGGCTAAAATTTCAGTCCGTCAGTCATGAGAGCTTCCTCGTGCAATCCATTGGCCATCGTTATATTTTCACGATCAGGCTGCTGAAGCCAGGTATCATGATGATTTCAAACATAAATCCTTGATTCCCAGTAGAGATATTATCCCTGATGATTTAGTTGGATTAGATATTGTCGAACCTTTGACAGATCTTGGATTACTGGAATTATTTGACGTCGAATCTTTCTATTATCCTGAGGCGATCAAAATGTTTTATGCAAACCTTAGTTTTTCCTCGGATATCTCTACCTTTTCAAGCTGTGTATGGAAAACACATAGTTATTACCTCCTAAACCATCAATGCCCTTCTGGGGAGTCCACACCTAGATAGTCTTCCCAAATTTTATGGGTCAGGACTTGAGCTCCCTTTTCTTAACTCTCCTGCGGGCCATCAATTTTTGAAGGCTATTGCTTTGGACCCGACTGTCATCCCTGATATCTTAAAGAGTAAGCATCTCAACATCAGGGCTCGGCTTTTACACCAGATGATCGGGTACAATATCATTCCTAAGGGTGGTCACCACGATGAAGTAAGTGGTATGGATTTGTTTGTTCTGTTTGCCCTTTATCAAAAGACCCCTTTTATATGGGCTTCATTGTTTTACGGAGGATGGTACAGAGTGTCTCCTCCAGGGCTTCTTCCCTTCCTTATAATCTCCTACTCATGCGACTCTTTGAGCAATTTGAAGTAGAATTTCCTGAGGAAGATGATCCCTTTCGATTGCAACCTTCCAGTTATTACTCTATCACCACTCTGAATCGTATGGGGATCATAAAGACTAGGAAAGGGGATTTTGTTTTGGATGCAACTAAGAGGAAGGCTTCTAAGGCAGTGACTGTCAGGCTTGGGAAACGGAAGCTTATCCTGCCTGAGGAGTCTGTTCAAGAAGGAGGGGATGACTCTGAGATTCCTGCCTTTGATAATTCACCTTTCACCTCTCAGGTGTCTCGCTTCCAATCTCCTCCTCAAGTTCCCAGACTCCCTGCCCTCTCCTCTCAAGCACTTTCTTCTGAGGCACTCTCAGCTCCATCCAATGTGCCTCCTCCATTTCCAGAAAGTACTCTTTCTCCTCCACCTTCTCTTGTATTACCTTCTTTGCTTGCTCCAGCTCCTATTCCTCCAGTCCTCCACACTACTCCTCCAAGTCCAAATGTTCCTCCAAGTCCACATGTTCCTCCAGTCCAAACAACTCTTCAAGTACAAGTCTCCTCCCCACTCCCGTCCAATGCTCCTGCCACTCCACGAACTTATCAGAGGAGATTTTCAATGAATGAGGATCAATACATTGATTTGAAGTCCTGCATTGAGAGCCTAGGGACAACTCTCAGTTCTCTTAAGACCCAGCTTGATGCATCTATCGATGAAAAGCTCAACCTGATAAAATCGGCCCTGAGCACGGATCTTGATGTGTCTCTCGATGCAAAGCTCAAATAGACAAAACTGGACTGGAGTAGGGATATTGATTCTGTCCAAGATCAGCTGGCTCATAAATTAGATCGATATAAGGACATTTTCACAAGGGATCTTCGGTCTCTCCAGTCTGATGTTGAAGCTCTTCGGCCAGCACCACATAGCCCTCTGTGTTTCCCAGAGGATTGCTTTGAAGACCTCCTCCCTCCCATCATGAGACCTGAGGTTGGTGAAGTTGCTCACCTCATGCCTATGGATCTTCAGGAGGCAGAACTGCTATTCCCTCCTACTATTGCTCCTCCTGTTCGTGAGCCTTCATCTGTTCCAGACAGTCCCATGGATGCCTCTTCTGCTGGACCACCTATCGAGCAACCATCCTCTGCTCCTCTACTAGAGCCTCCTACCAGTATGAAATTGGTAGTCTCTCAAGAAGCATTTCCACCTCCTCCTCCATGTCTGGACCTGGTGGTTTATCAAGCCCCACTTCCTCTCGATCTTGCTTCACTTCAAGCACTCGTGGATGCTTATTTCTCCCCTGAACCTTGAAGTGCCTTCCTGGCTTCTCCATGCTTTTTGGCAGCATTTTTTAGATTTCTTTAAATAGATGTTTTTTTATTGACATTCTAATGTTGTGTATTTGACAATCTTTCTCTGAATTGTGTTGAATGTATTGCTTCTTATATCTCTCTGCTCATTTTTTTTATAATGTCAATGGGGGAGAAAGTATTTGATGTATACTTATATGTGAAATTAAATACTTTATATGACAGTACTGGAATGAATGAATGAAATCTATTTATGAACAATGTTTGTAATTGGTTTGAATACATTGTTTATGATGCATATGCTGTGGGGGAGCTAGAATTATGGGGGAGAGTTTTACTTAATCAAATTTATAGGTTATTATCATCAAAAAGGGGGAGATTGTTGACTTATTGAGTGTTTAAGTCTAAATATGTTTTTGATGATGTATTTTTATGTTCAGGAATACAATTTGATTATGTTTAATATATGAGAATAATGAGTTATGCATATGAAATTAATCGGTTGGAAATACCCTTGAAAAGGGTATTTTAGTAGTCTAACAACTATGGTTAAGTGTACAGGGCTGAATAGTAAAACAAGGCTGAAAACTGAGAGACAAAATTCTTCATCTGCCAGTGATTTTTAAAGTAGACTTACACCGATCGCTAAACGACAAAAGCGGAGTCGTTTAAAGAGAAAATCATCCGATTGCTCACACCGATCGCTAAACGACAAAAGCAGAGTCGTTCAAAGAGAAAATCATCCGATTGCTTACACCGATTACTAAACGACAAAAAGCTACAGATACCGTCGGCGTCTCAAAGTCTTCCAAAGAATAACTCTGCCGATAGCTAGACGACCAATTTCTGAAGTCTTCTACCAATAGCGGTTCACCTCTTTAAGTCGCATATTCCGATGGCGGTTCAGCTTCTTAAAGTAACATATACCGATGCCGGTTCAAGATTCATAAAGCTACATCTACCGAAGGCGGTTCAAATTTATAAGTTGCATCATCCGATGGCGGTTCAAGTATTTCAAAGGCAACATCATCCGGTGTACAGTATCTTCCGCCAAATTTAAATATACCGCGAAGCAACAGAGACCTCGTTCCAGAACTTAAACTCTAGAGCATTAATGGCGATGAGTAAATAGCAACCCCAGAGAGCAACTGCTAGCTACTTTGTATGGATGCTGCTCCAGTGGTAATAAAACTTCCATATTCAGATAAGGAGCATTAAAGTCTAAGAGCCGATTGCAGACAGAGTATAAAAGACGAGAAGAAAGTTCGAAGAAAAAACTTTTGCAAAAATCATATTTGAGCCCTAATGAGCCGAATTTCTCATACTCTGTATTTTCATCTACTCCTCTCGAATCCTTAACTTGAGATTTAATCATTGAGGTAGAGTAGTCTGTACTGAAAAGCTACAAATTTACTATTTTGTAAAAAGTAGTGGATTGTCGCCCGTGAAAAACAAATCCTTGTTTGTAAAGGCTGTAGATCGACGCCCGTGAAGTGCGATCTCTTTATTCTCTGAAGAAAAGGAAAGGATCTTCAAGGGAAAAATCTTGAAGCGTGGACGTAGGCAGTGTTTGGCCGAACCACGTAAAAACTCTGGTGTCAAAATTCTCTTACTCTCTCTTTTACATTTAGAGTTTAATTGTTTGTTGTTAGTTTTTAAAAAGGAATTAAAAGTCTAATTCACCCCTCTCTTAGACAATCTCGATCCTACACTTTCCTGGGTGGTACTTGATATCGAAATCATAGTCTTTCACGAACTCCAGCCACCTTCTTTGTAACATATTAAGTTCCTTCTGAGTAAATAAGTACTTCAAGCTCTTGTAGGTCTGAAAATATCTCGCACTGCTACCCATATAAATAATGTCTCCAAATCTTCAGTGCGAAGACCACTGCTGCTAACTCTAGGTCGTGTGTAGGATAATTCTACTCATACGGCTTCAACTGCCGAGAAGCATACGCAATAACCTTTCTCTCCTGCATCAATACACAACCGAGTCCAACTCCAGATGCATCACAATATACGCTGAATTTATCACCTTCAACAGGCACCGTTAGAACTGGAGTTGTGGTCAACTTCTGCTTCAACTCCATAAAACTGTCATCACAAGCAACCGACCATACAAATTTCTCGTCGTGAAAGGGGAACTGCAATCTTCAAAAATCCCTCTATGAACTTCCGATAATAGCCAGCCAATCCGAGAAATCCACGTACTTCACGCTTGACCAATCTTTGACCACCTGAATTTTGCTCGGATCCACAGAATCCCCTTCTTCTGATATAATATGGCCGAGAAAACCGACTCTATCCAGCCAAAACTCGCATTTCGAGAACTTCGAATAAAGCTGGTGTTGTTGTAAAATTCCGAGAACAATCCTCAATTGCTCTTCATGCTCCTCTTTCGTCTTAGAATATATTAGAATATCATCGATGAAAACCACAATGAATTTTTCCAGGAATGTCGCTCGGCTTTACTTCGTTGAGCAACTGCACATCAATTAATGTGGCCAAATAAATAGTGCACTCACCTTTAAATTGCTCGTTGACCTTCATAGAATAGGAAATAGGCGATCCATTCCATTTGTTCATCTCCTAATAAGAAAACTCGGCTTTACCCGGGGGTCGAAATGTCACAATCCCGGATCGACAATCGATGGTGGCGAAGTGCTGTGATAGCCAGTCCATCCCTAAGATAAGATCGTAGATCTCTATGCCCATAACAATCAGGCGAGCATAGAGGGTACTGTTCCCAACTGAGACAATATTGCCCCGGACGACCTGACCTGACTGCATACGCTCTCCTGAAGGTAGCATCACACTATATTCGCATTCTGCTAACTCAGGCACAAGCTTCAGTCTAGACACGCATGCAGTGGAAACAAAAGAGTGCGTAGCCCCCCATGTCTATCAAAGAAAATACAGCTACCCCCGAAATCAGAATAGTACCTACTATCACGGAGGGCTGAGCCTCGTCATCGACGTCGCCAGGCTCGATAAATGCGAAGATCCTCGGCATAACTGTTCTTTGATCGGTAGCTGCCCTCGGACAATTCAAAGCAAAATGACCGACCTCTCCACATCCGTAACAACTGTTCGTGCCCAATCGACAAGTGCCATATTGTTCCTTCTGGCACCTTCGGACAAACAGGTTTCTGTGCAGCCTCTTGGACTTACTTGCCTTTCCCCCGATCATTACCTCCCTCTAAGGGCCTTTTAACGCCCCGTTGTTGTAGTTGTTGCTGTGGCTGTGCTCTCGATTGCCAGCCTCTATTCTGAGGCCGTGGCTGTATCTCCCGAAAGAACCCTCTAGCTGGCTCCCTCGGCTTAACTGAACTCTGATGTACAGCCTTGATCTCAAGTGCCCTGGCCACAATCTCATCATAGGACACATTCCGTACTCCTGATATAGTGAGGCTTTTCCGAATTTCTTGACCAAGCCCCTGTACAAATATGCATACCTTGTCCTCATTGACACTGACCTGACGTGGCGCGAATCGTGACAGTGCCTCAAACCTCTTCACGTACTCGGCAATCGAACCAACTTGCCACAACTGCATAAATTCAACCATCTTCGCCTCTTGTACTGTATGGCTGAAGTATTTATCATAAAACATCGTTTTGAAGCGCTCCCAATTCATAATCGTCACATCGGTGGTTGCCTTGATAGAATCCCACAAGAATCGGGCATCCAGCGCTAAATGGTAGCAAACCAATGCAACTTTCTCTCCGTCTTCAATGCTTGCATAGGCCAGCATGTCCTCCATGGTTCAAATCCACTCCTCAGCTGAAGAGGGATCCGTAGACTGTCCGTTGAACACCGGAGGTTGGAGCCTCTGAAATCTTTTCATCCCTCGGTTACCCTGAGTCGCTGTCTCCCGGACTCTAGCACCTTCACAGTCGATTAAGGTGCCTAGCTGCTGGGATTGCCTCTCCATTTGTTGGGCCTCACGCTCCATATATTGGGACTGTTGGGCAATAAAATCTTTAAGGGTGTCTATCGTATCGTCTCAGTCGTTTCCTTGACGCACCATAATTATATATTTCCTATAAAGGTTAAAAGCACACAATTCTAAGAAACCGAACTTAAAGAAAAAACATATAAACATACTTACATTTGAGGAAGGATGTCCGCGTAGTGGCTGTGCAGTCGAGCAGTCTACAGAACCGTTTTTAAAACCCAGGGGCTTTGATACCATAAATTATAGTGACCCTTACCCGTATCCTAATTTTGCTAATAAATTTTTCATTTTATACTTACAAACTTAAACCTAACGTTCGAGCGGAAATAAAACTTTTAAAATCGAAATCGAAAGTTTATGCTTTTAAACCATTTAATAAACTTAAAAACAATTTAAATAAAACATAAAACAATATATTAAAACATTTAAAAACAAAGAAAAACAATCGCAGAGGCAAAAAAGGACGTCTATCCCTAAAATGATGGGGCGATTCGATCGCCAGTTATAAAAGGGAGGGGCGATCTGATCGCCCCTCGCAGTGGTGAACGATCGCCTCGCGATCGTTCACCAGGCGATTGATCGCCCACCTTGGGGCGATCGATCGCCACACGCTCTGGAAAAATTCCAGAGCGTGGCGATCCCCTTGGTGACTGATCGCCCCTCTTGGCGATCAGTCGCCAAGCGTTCCGCCTCCTCTTCCATTTTTTTTCTTTTTCTTTCTCCTTCCTCTTTCCTTCTTTCTTTTTCTTTCTCCTTCTCTTTCCCTACATATATATACACATAACTCATACTAAAACTTCAACGTACTCTACTCCATAAACACGTGACATACGATAAATCAAATCTCACTCATTTCAAACTTCACCAAAATAAACGATTCAAAACGCAAATAACACCAAGTACATTTTCATAAAAACGAACTGCGTGGTTCCGTTCGAAAACCAAACATTTCCTCCTGCTAAAATCACCAAGCAGTTCATAAAAATCTCGACAGAAATCTTAACAAAACGTTTTATAAATTCAATTTACCAAAACGTTTAAAAAACCTCAAAACGTAACCTATAAACTAATCAGAACCAAACATCCTAAAATGTTCTAACTATACAGTTATTCGTTTTAGTCTATCATCAGCCCAAAACACCCCAATACCCTCAAAACACATGCATATATCCCCACGGGTCAGGTTAAGCATCGACTGCCCAGCACACCCCTGCAAGCCATCCTCCGACAACTGCATCACTCCTCGGGTGGAGGGATCTCGTCCTCACGTGGATCTATGTCACCTACACCATAAAGACACCTATGAGATAAAAATCTCAGCAAGTTCTACATAAATGCTGATGCATGATCATGTATGCTCAATGCTATGAAAACCGTCCATATCATTTCATATATCAGTACGTGTAAGTCTATGGTTATCAGAAACGCTCGACAGATGGATAGGGCACGTCCAGTGGTTAGACAGCCCACACCATCTGAAGGGAGGAAAACCCGCTCACCACGGAACGCCAGGTCTGAACCTCATCCCCGATAACCCCATGTCATGGTTATTTACTGTGATACTTTACTTGCCTTTACATGCATGTTCTTTTCATGAAATCCGTGCATAAATTTATTTTCATGACATTTTTAAAACCATGATGCATGAACAGTTCAATATAAACATAAACATACGTAAGGAGTATACCATCAAAACACTATAACAAACAACCTATAGAACAACCGAACCTAAACTACCAAACCAAAGCAATTTAAATAAACACATCATCAAAACTCCTCGAGACAATTTCGACGTACGGTGTAGGCCTTTCGGCCAAAGTAAGTCATGAGAACTTACCTCGTGCGCGTTGAACTTTTAGCTCCGTCCACGAGCGTTGTTCACCTAAGCAAATTCACCACAATTATCATTAGAACGAATTCAAACGTTTAACGTCCAAATTAACGAAATCCTTAACTAAGGAAATTCCTAACGTTCTAACCTAACTAATCGAGGCATTTTAACAAACAATTAACGCTCGATATCTCAGAATCACCATTAACGAGTTTTTTTTCCAAAAACCCCTAAAATTCTCAAACCTAACATTTCTCACAAATCGACTTAACTTCGTCCAATAACGTTCAATACGTCCATTATATTCACAACTACGATAAACCTATAAATTTCTAATCCTAAATCACGTTTTTCACAAACCCTAAACAAAATCCTAATCGTTTTTAACTCCGCAAAACTAAGAACTAAAGCTTGGAAACGTTAGAGACTTACTTAGAATCGTGAATGGAGAAGAAAACACGAAGAACCAGAGGTCGATTGAAGAAAGAACGAGCATCAGCAATGGAGGTCGTCGATGGAGAAAAGAGAAATCACAGGGAGAGAAGGAAAAAGGAGAGAAACCGTGGAAGAAGAAGAAGAATTGTGATATTTTATAATATTGACTTGGCAAATTACCATTTTGCCCTTCCTTTAATTTTCTATTTGTTTCGTTCTTCGTTTCGTTAATTGTTTAACGATTCGGTTTCTCCAATTCTCCTTATTTCGCCAATAGATCTAACTCATTATAAGGGTTCTATTAAAACTGTCCGTTCGCAAAACGGACCTCGTTTACTATTTTTACCAAAGTATCCATTATATTACGATAAGCGTAATTCTTGTGAAATTAGCGTTAAACTCCTAAAATTCCCGAAATTTTCTTAAAATCCTTATTAATTATTAGGATCATAATAACGCTTTCTTTTCGCAAAATAGACTTGATTTGACATATTAACAAAAATGCCATTTACATTTATAATATTAATATTCCATACAGTCGGGTATTACAAGTGATTTATCTGCTCTTATACGTAGATGATATGTTGATAGCAGCTAAAGATATAGAAGATATTAAAAGGGTTAAAGTAAAATTGAGTAATGAATTTGAGATGAAAGATTTGAGAGCCGCCAAAAGAATTCTTGGTATGGAAATACAGAGAGATAGGAAAGCTGGTAAACTATACCTAAGTCAAAAGGGGTATATTCGGAAGGTTCTCTGCAGGTTTAACATAAATAAATCAAAGCCTGTTAGTATTCCATTAGCAGCTCATTTCAAACTTTCATCTACTTTATGTCCTCAGTCAGATGAAGAAGTTTATATGTCACAAGTTCCATATTATAGTGCAGTGAGATCGCTTATGTATGCTATGGTTTGCACGCGTCTAGATTTAACGTATGCAGTCAGTGCAGTAAGTAGATACATGGCTAATCCAGGAAAGGAACATTAGAAAGCTGTTCAGTGGATTCTTAGGTATCTGCGGGGGACTAGTGATGTATGTCTTGAATTTGGAAGAAATAGAGATCCGGTAGTTGAATACGTTGATTCTGACTATGCAGGAGATCTTGATAAAAGGAGATCTCTCACATGATGTGTTTTTACAGTTGGAGGTTGTGCCATCAGTTGGAGAGCTACTTTACAAGATATCGTCGCATTGTCTACTACAGAGGCAGAATATATAGCTATTACAGAAGCATGCAAGGAAGCCATATGGTTGAAAGGTTTGTTTAGTGAGCTCAATAAAGATTTGCAGATTTCCACAGTATTTTGCGACAGTTAGAGTGCTATTTTTCTCACCAAAGATTAGATGTTTCATGAGAAGACGAAACACATAGATATTCGTTATCATTTTGTTCGTGATGTGATTGGTCGCGGTGATTTCGCAGTGAGTAAGATTAGTACTCAAGATAACCCTGCTGATATGATGATAAAAGATTTTGTCCACATTTAAATTCAAACTTTGTTTGAGCTTGGTTGGTATTAGTTGCTTATTTGGTCCTGAGGGGGGTTTATGGTAGAGAAGCTTTGTTGGAGTTTTGGAGTATATTTTTATGCAGTAGAATTCGTGTCAAGGTGGAGATTGTTATTTTCGGTGTGACCCGATTTCTGACTGGGCCAGATCGGTTCGGCTCACGTTGTGAATCTCAATATGACTAGAGTTTTATGTTATGTATAAATATATGCTTGTGTGGCAAAACTCATTGTACCTTGATTTGACATAGTGATTTCTCCTCTGCCCGTGGTTTTTTCCCTTCTAGGGTTTCCACATAAATCTTGGTGTCTACTGTTTCTCGTTTTTCTTTTTCGTTTTCAGTTAGGTTTTTCAACACTAACCCACACTGAAAAAACTCCAACCGACGATCTCCTAAACTCAGATTTTCTAAGTTCCATCAACCCAACAGTGTTTCACTAAAAATCTAAAAATTCATATTACAAGAGAAAGAATGGTTTATGGTTCCACTTACCCAGGAGTTACAGAGTGATCCACACTTGGAAACTCTTATCTCCTCACCGAATTCGCAATCCGTTTTGCCTCGGAAGAGATCAATACTCTCCTTGAAGTCTGAATGTGTTAGTTGAGAGGAGAAGGGTGGTTTCTTGACTAAACAAGAGAGACATCCCCTTGATCTGTGTAGACTTCCCCTCAAAAAGAGGAATAAAACTAATTAAATTTTAGTTATAATTTAATACCTTAATTTCCTTGTTTTAAAATATGGTTGATACATTACATAAATCTTATATTTTGAAAATAACTTAAATGACTAGCTCAAAATACTAATTGGATACTATGAAATTCATTTCTTCCAACGATTTCTTTATTGTTAGTTAATGAATCAAATAATTAGCGGATAAATTCATAGATATTAAAAATCAATTATTCAATTAAGAACTAATAATAATCAATGATAAAGAAGTAAATGAAATGCCAATGAATATTAAATCTATCTTTTTACAAATGTACTATGGAAGATCAATAGGAATGTAATGAGAATATATTGAACATTACCTTAATTAACTATATTATATAATTCTAAGAGTTCAATAGATTCTAGAATTAGAATTACGTTAGTATATTAACTAATGAAAATTACTTAAACTTGGAATAATAGTTTTTTAGGTCCGCTCAACATTTTCTGTCATTCTTTATACAAAAGATCAGTTTAAATAATATTTGATAGAACAAAGTAAATGATTAATTACGATAAAAGTTAAAAGTGATCCAAATGTAATAGTACAGGACAATGGTTGTACAAGATTACGATATTTGGACAAAAGATGTCTAAACCAATTCTTTAAAAAAGAATTTCAAACCTCGTCGTCACATTTCATTAGATAAGACTGGTCTACACATAAATGTCAGAGTTAAATAACTTGACTCTAAGAGATAACCCAATTGACAATCCCAAGACATAATTCATGTTTCGTAGTAGAAGACTTAAACCAATTTACAAAACCATAACACATATGACACGAGAGTCACTTTCGGGTTGTAGGGCGGGAATCCATTCCCTCTTTGCCAGTAGCTAGTTTAGATATGGCAAGCGGTTCGAGTCAAGTGCCAGTTAAAGAACCAATTGTTGGCAAGAGTCACAAATATGAAGTAAACGACTTGGTCTCTTCTTTTCTTTCTTCCTTGCTATTCTGGAAGGAAAAAGAATGAATTTGTTAAGACAATGGTAATCTTTCTTTTTGAACCCGGAGATTGGGTTTGACTACATCATTCCCTCCCTCTTCGAAAAGATTCGTCCTCGAATCTGCATCAAACAAAGATAAGTCACTAACATTAAAAGTAGCGCTTACATTACCATATTCGCTCGGTAAGTCAATCTTGTAAGCATTGTCGTTGATGCGTTCCAACACTTGGAAGGGACCGTCTCCTCGCGGTTGTAACTTCTTCTTTCTCCGCTCCACAAATCTCTCCTTTCGTAGATGCACCCAAACCCCCGGGTTCAAAGATTCTTTCTTTTCTACTCTTGTTGGCTTGTCGCGCATAGTGCTCGTTCTTTTGTATGATGTTTTCCCGAACCTTCGCGTGTAATTCCCTTACAAATTCTTTCTTTTTCCATTTAAATCAACCTAATTCATTAGAAGGTAACGGTAAGAAATCAAGCGGTGTAAGAGGGTGAAAGCCATACACAAGTCTCTCACAAATCTCCTATAAAAGCTAGCCAAGCCGTGAAAGCTACGTACCTCATTTGCGTTCTTTGGTGTGGGTCATTCCTTGATTGCTCTTACCTTTTCCTTATCCACGGATACTCCCTTTGAGCTAACTACAAAACCGAGGAAAACTACTGATTCCATGCAAAAGGTACACTTTTTAAGATTAGCATACAATAGATTCGATTTTAACACACTAAATACGGATCTCAAATGCTTAACATGTTCGTCAAGTGACTTACTATACACCAAAATATCATCAAAGTAGACCACAACAAATTTTCCAATAAATTGCCTTAAAACATGATTCATCAATCTCATAAACGTGCTCGATGCATTAGATAGTCCAAACGGCATAACCAACCATTCATAAAGACCATATTTTGTTTTAAAAGCTGTTTTCCATTCATCTCATTGTTTCATGCGAATTTGATAATATCCGTTCTTTAAATCAATTTTGGAAAACATATATGCACCATACAGTTCATCAAGCATATCATCAAGGCGAGGAATAGGGTGTCAATACTTTACCGTAATTTGATTTACCGGTCGGCAATCGACGCACATTCTCCAAGTGCCGTCCTTTTTCGGAACCAATATGACCGGAACCGAGCATTGGCTAAGACTCTCCTTCACTAGACCTTTCTCTACCAACTCATCTACTTGCCATTGAATTTCCTTGGTTTCCTCTGGATTTGCTCGGTACACGGGTCGGTTCGGGATCGTCGCTCCGGGGATGAAATTGATTTGATGCTCGATTCCCCTAAGCGGGGGAACTCCTTTAGGTAATTCCTCTGGAAATATGTCCTCAAATTCCTGCAAAAGAGAGGTCACACTTATGGGAAGAGAATTCGTTAGTTCAGTTAGTGGAAAAAGAAACATTAGTAACAAAATCATCTCCTCACCTTTCCTCACAAGTCCACTCTTTTTTCTCTCTTCTCCCTCGTTTCTCCTCTCTTCCTTCAATTTCCTTTCTTCCTCTTTGCCTTTTTTGCTTTCTTTCTTTCTTTCTCTCATCGGCTTTTTTGTCTCCTCTTTCTTTTTCGCCTTTTTTCTTCTCTTCTTTCATGCTTGAATTTTCGACTACGCCATTTTTGTCAGTTTTCCCACCTTTTTCATTTAAGATTTTGTCATTTTGGATCTCTTTGGCAATCCTCTCTTAATCCAAGCTTGCTTCCCACGGTGGTAATGGTTTGAGTATTACCAACCTCCCATTTTGAGTAAGCAAATACTCATTTTTATAGCCGTTATGCTTAACCGTTCTATCATATTGTCATGGTCTCCCTAATAGGATGTGAGTTGCTTGCATTGGCACTACGTCACACAAAATCTCATCTTTGTACTTCCCGATTCATAATGCGATGTTTACTTGTCTTGTTACTCTAATTGCAATTTGTACGACTTTGGGTGTCGTTTGGTTTTCAAATTGAACTTTTGGACCAATAAGATTAGACTATAGATTAGTTCTTGTTGAAAGCATGGTCCTAGGGTGATATTCTTGTTTGGTTAGATTCGATGAGATTTCGATAATTACTTATACACAGTGACTATAAACGTATCAAAACTTTAGTTTTCGTGTTTCTAAAATTGTTTTCAAGGTACACCTGGGACACGAACAAATTTGAGTTATGAATCTTGGTGATTTTTGCTTTGCTAGATTACCCTAAATCTAGGTGTAGGCCTCTGCATTTACTATTGACATTGATGAATGTTGATTGACATTATTGGAATGATAAATGTTATTATTATTGGTTGATTTAGGTTAGGATTTTTTTAAATCAAAAATTTTAATAATAATTTTGTAAATCCAATTGTTTAGATATTTCATTATATTTTGTAATTTCTACTTGAGAATCTGGATTTGGAACATGACGAATTAGCCGAGGTAAAGTAATCATATATTTAATCGGTTGATTAATTCAAATGAAGCAAATGTACTATGGTCGCGATGATATGTGATTGAGTAATGCAGTGCATGACATTTTGTGACCAATGTTGTAACACGCATGTCGCGATGACTGAAATAGAGGTAGAGGTTGTAGCATTAACGTGGAGTTTTCAAGTGCTCGCAGTATAATATTGTCCGCTTCGGATGAGAATTTGCACAGATTTGTTATTAGGGTTAACCCAAAACGCGTTGTACTAGGTAGGGAGGAAGACTCTACTTATGTACCACTCAATTTCCACTCTTTCAAGCAATGTAAAATTGTGCACCTCCCATGGACTATACCCTCACAATCAACAGTATTTTTGGTCGTTCTTGGCTATACAGAGCAGATTGCCATAACTAAATAGTTGACGTCCCAATGCCAATGCCGAGATGACCACATTGATGATGGCGAGGATCCAAGAAGAGAAAGATTTCACAGTAATTAGTTATAAAATGTATACGTTTCATGTAAAATTAATATGTTGTTGTGCATTCACATGTCATATATTGCATCTATGATCTACCTGTGTTTCTCATATTGCCATGCAATGATATAATAAGTTTAAGTTTTAATAAGTGAGTTTATTAAATTAAAATAGTTTTACTTTGATTAAAAGTATAACTATTTGTATTCATAAATTATGGGAAAAAAATTAAATGTTATAAAATTGTAATTATTAGAACTTTCACATTATTTTAAAACTTCAAATAAATTTGTTTATCTGAAAGTATTTATTTTTTAATTGATTATAAAATTAATAGTTTATATACCATTAACTAGAATAATTAATTATTATACAAGTTAGTTGAACATATGATGTTCTTCACTGAATTCCAAATAATTAGTGAAGCTGAGAGTTCAACTCAATATCAAGGTGATCTCCTTCCTACAACTTTGTAAAATGTATTTTACAGTTGACTAATCTTGAGACTGCAATTATAATATAAGTTTTATGAATTCTAAACTGTGGGTACACTAATGAAAGTTAATGATATTTGACCAAATTTAATAGGAGTTAATAAATTTAAAAAATATTAGGCACTCAAGTTATTTTATTAATGGATATATTTTTCATCTAATGTGATACATTATACTATTGAGGCTATAGCAGCACACTAGTATTTGTATTTTTGATTAAACACGTTCGTGCAACATTACACTAAGTCATAAGATATTTGAATTTTAAACATGAAAGGCTTATTGTTTATTTATTTATTTATTACACCATCATGTCATATCATTACTTGCAATTTAAAAGGGACTGAAGACAATTTTATTAAATGAAAAAAAGAACATAAATTTGATTTTTTACGTGACAATTTTAAAAATTCGTCCTAACTAAGGGATCCTGCAATCCTTGCTCATAGTTTCTTTAAGAACTTAAAAAGACCAAATAGAAAGAGACTTTCTCATTATTATTTGCTCGCACTATGTCTGATGTTCTCCACAGTAAGTTTGAGAAGATAGAGATGTTTTACGAGATAATGGACTCTCCATAGAATTTGTTCAACTGATTATCTAATCGTCTCATCTTCAAGCAGTTAAAAAAGCCATGAACTCAGATAAGGGTCAAAGCCATTGTTTGTGAGCATATGTTGATTATGATCAACATCAATGGGACTCAAATTGATGATTCTAGAAAGTCTTAGTAAAAGCTTTTTAATTTCAAGAGAACTACTCAGTGAACAAGTTAAATTACAATATGACCCAGTAACTCAATTAGCTATAGACCTTGGAGTAGCTAAGTTATAATGATTCATTCACACAATTAGTTTAACACTTTTGAGTCTATCTCTGTGGAGAAGATCAGAGAAACAAATATTGTTGAACTTTTCTCGTCTATCTTTTCTCATAGAAAGAGATATATTTTAGCAGAAGACCAAAGATCAAGGAGCTTGTAAAGCAAGGAAGAGAAATGATAATCACAAAAAAGAATATGTAACACCCGGATTTTTCTTTTTGGATGAATTAATTAAATTATCTTATGATTAATTAGTCACTTAGTTGTCAGATCTTCGAGAGCGCAGATGGAGGAGTTTAAACCGAGCATGGAGAGAGAGTTGATTTATAGAAATTGGCTGACGAATAAAAGAATTTATCAGAATCTTGGAAGGGCTAAACAGGTAAACGTTATTATTATTATGATTTTTGTTTTAAAAAAAAATTATTAATAAAAAAAATTAAATTAACATTTATTTTTTTTTTAAAACAGACGAACGGCTTCGCGAAGAAGCCATTCGTCTGTCGTTCTTCGCGGGCAGAGAGCAGGGCAGGGGAGAAGAGAGGGAGCGGCGATCGATTGAGCACCGACCACCGACGATTCTCGGTGCTCTCCGGCCGGAGTTCGTGGGTGAGCCGATTCCGACCATCTTCGTGCGTCAGCAAACCGGTAAGGCACATTTTGTGCCCTGTTCCGTCTCTGTTTAAGGCCGAGAGGGACGAGCTCGATTGAGCTCCGACTACTGGCCGCTTTTGGCCGTTCTTGACGTCAAATGACCGAGCTTAATGCCGGCGAAAGTTGCCGAGCAATGGTGAGCTCGGATTGGGGGAAAAACCGAGGGCTCCAATGTGGAGAATTCGGGTTTTCCTATGTAAAGCCTTAGAATTTCGTTAAATTATACTAATTGGGTGCGAGGGTGGTCGAATGGTGAGGAAACGAGTGAAAATTGATAGAAAATTTGGAAAGGGAAAAATCCCCGACTTAGGGCAGTTCGGATTTTGCCATTTTTGACCTAGCTACGGTCGTTTGTTTTGAATTCTGTTTTGGCAAGTTAAACTAGGTGATTAGGGGAGTATGTGGTTGCTGGAATCGTTCGATTCCGATGACCGA
This sequence comes from Begonia masoniana, assembly GCA_022432975.1. NCBI lineage: Eukaryota > Viridiplantae > Streptophyta > Magnoliopsida > Cucurbitales > Begoniaceae > Begonia > Begonia masoniana. Next base: position 25,501,138 of record CM039505.1, on the reverse strand, counting down.
CATGTGAGTTATGCGCTTTTAAAGTTTCAGATCGGGGTTGGTGATGTGCTCCGCGAATTTCGAGTGAGACTCGGGCCGGAGGTGATGTGCTCCGCGAATTCCGAGTGAGACTCGGGCCGGAGGTGATGTGCTCCGCGAATTTCGAGTGAGACTCGGGCCGGAGGTGATGTGCTCCGCGAATTCCGAGTGAGACTCGGGCCGGAGGTGATGTGCTCCGCGAATTTCGAGTGAGACTCGGGCCGGAGGTGAGGTGCTCCGCGAATTTCGAGTGAGACTCGGGCCGGAGGTGATGTGCTCCGCGAATTCCGAGTGAGACTCGGGCCGGAGGTGAGGTGCTCCGCGAATTTCGAGTGAGACTCGGGCCGGAGGTGATGTGCTCCGCGAATTCCGAGTGAGACTCGGGCCGGAGGTGATGTGCTCCGCGAATTTCGAGTGGGACTCGGGCTGGAGGTGAGGTGCTCCGCGAATTTCGAGTGAGACTCGGGCCGGAGGTGATGTGCTCCGTGAATTTCGAGTGAGACTCGGGCCGGAGGTGATGTGCTCCGCGAATTTCGAGTGAGACTCGGGCCGGAGGTGATGTGCTCCGCGAATTTCGAGTGAGACTCGGGCCGGAGGTGATGTGCTCCGCGAATTCCGAGTGAGACTCGGGCCGGAGGTGAGGTGCTCCGCGAATTTCGAGTGAGACTCGGGCCGGAGGTGAGGTGCTCCGCGAATTTCGAGTGGGACTCGGGCCGGAGGTGATGTGCTCCGCGAATTCCGAGTGAGACTCGGGCCGGAGGTGAGGTGCTCCGCGAATTTCGAGTGAGACTCGGGCCGGAGGTGATGTGCTCCGCGAATTCCGAGTGAGACTCGGGCCGGAGGTGATGTGCTCCGCGAATTTCGAGTGAGACTCGGGCCGGAGGTGATGTGCTCCGCGAATTCCGAGTGAGACTCGGGCCGGAGGTGATGTGCTCCGCGAATTTCGAGTGAGACTCGGGCCGGAGGTGATGTGCTCCGCGAATTTCGAGTGAGACTCGGGCCGGAGGTGAGGTGCTCCGCGAATTTCGAGTGAGACTCGGGCCGGAGGTGATGTGCTCCGCGAATTCCGAGTGAGACTCGGGCCGGAGGTGATGTGCTCCGCGAATTTCGAGTGGGACTCGGGCCGGAGGTGAGGTGCTCCGCGAATTCCGAGTGAGACTCGGGCCGGAGGTGATGTGCTCCGCGAATTTCGAGTGAGACTCGGGCCGGAGGTGAGGTGCTCCGCGAATTTCGAGTGAGACTCGGGCCGGAGGTGATGTGCTCCGCGAATTCCGAGTGAGACTCGGGCCGGAGGTGAGGTGCTCCGCGAATTTCGAGTGAGACTCGGGCCGGAGGTGAGGTGCTCCGCGAATTTCGAGTGAGACTCGGGCCGGAGGTGAGGTGCTCCGCGAATTCCGAGTGAGACTCGGGCCGGAGGTGATGTGCTCCGCGAATTTCGAGTGAGACTCGGGCCGGAGGTGATGTGCTCTGCGAATTCTGAGTGGGACTCGGGCCAGAGGTGAGGTGCTCCGCGAATTTCGAGTGAGACTCGGGCCGGAGGTGAGGTGCTCCGCGAATTTCGAGTGAGACTCGGGCCGGAGGTGAGGTGCTCCGCGAATTTCGAGTGAGACTCGGGCCGGAGGTGATGTGCTCCGCGAATTCCGAGTGAGACTCGGGCCGGAGGTGAGGTGCTCCGTGAATTTCGAGTGAGACTCGGGCCGGAGGTGATGTGCTCCGCGAATTTCGAGTGGGACTCGGGCCGGAGGTGAGGTGCTCCGTGAATTTCGAGTGAGACTCGGGCCGGAGGTGATGTGCTCCGTGAATTTCGAGTGAGACTCGGGCCGGAGGTGATGTGCTCCGCGAATTTCGAGTGAGACTCGGGCCGGAGGTGAGGTGCTCCGCGAATTCCGAGTGAGACTCGGGCCGGAGGTGAGGTGCTCCGCGAATTTCGAGTGGGACTCGGGCCGGAGGTGATGTGCTCCGCGAATTTCGAGTGAGACTCGGGCCGGAGGTGATGTGCTCCGCGAATTTCGAGTGGGACTCGGGCCGGAGGTGATGTGCTCCGCGAATTTCGAGTGAGACTCGGGCCGTAGGTGGTGAGCCTGGTGAGGGTTGTGGGAGTAGGTAGTGAGCTTGTGAGGGTTGTGGGACGGTTGTATGTAGGCAGTGAGCCTGGTGAGGGTTGTGGGAGTAGGTAGTGAGCCTTGTGAGGGTTGTGGGACGGTTGTATGTAGGCAGTGAGCTTTGTGAGGGTTGTGGGAGTAGGTAGTGAGCCTTGTGAGGGTTGTGGGAGTAGGTAGTGAGCCTTGTGAGGGTTGTGGGACGGTTGTATGTAGGCAGTGAGCTTTGTGAGGGTTGTGGGACAGTCGTACGTAGGTGGTGAGCCTGGTGAGGGTTGTGGGACAGTCGTACGTAGGTGGTGAGCCTGGTGAGGGTTGTGGGACAGTCGTACGTAGGTGGTGAGCCTGGTGAGGGTTGTGGGAGTAGGTAGTGAGCCTTGTGAGGGTTGTGGGACAGTCGTACGTAGGTGGTGAGCCTGGTGAGGGTTGTGGGACGGTTGTATGTAGGCAGTGAGCTTTGTGAGGGTTGTGGGACGGTTGTATGTAGGCAGTGAGCTTTGTGAGGGTTGTGGGAGTAGGTAGTGAGCCTTGTGAGGGTTGTGGGACGGTTGTATGTAGGCAGTGAGCCTGGTGAGGGTTGTGGGACAGTCGTACGTAGGTGGTGAGCCTGGTGAGGGTTGTGGGAGTAGGTAGTGAGCCTTGTGAGGGTTGTGGGACAGTCGTACGTAGGTGGTGAGCCTGGTGAGGGTTGTGGGAGTAGGTAGTGAGCCTTGTGAGGGTTGTGGGAGTAGGTAGTGAGCCTTGTGAGGGTTGTGGGACAGTCGTACGTAGGTGGTGAGCCTGGTGAGGGTTGTGGGACGGTTGTATGTAGGCAGTGAGCCTGGTGAGGGTTGTGGGACGGTTGTATGTAGGCAGTGAGCCTGGTGAGGGTTGTGGGACAGTCGTACGTAGGTGGTGAGCCTGGTGAGGGTTGTGGGACAGTCGTACGTAGGTGGTGAGCCTGGTGAGGGTTGTGGGACAGTCGTACGTAGGTGGTGAGCCTGGTGAGGGTTGTGGGACAGTCGTACGTAGGTGGTGAGCCTGGTGAGGGTTGTGGGACAGTCGTACGTAGGTGGTGAGCCTGGTGAGGGTTGTGGGAGTAGGTAGTGAGCCTTGTGAGGGTTGTGGGAGTAGGTAGTGAGCCTTGTGAGGGTTGTGGGACGGTTGTATGTAGGCAGTGAGCTTTGTGAGAGTTGTGGGAGTAGGTAGTGAGCCTTGTGAGGGTTGTGGGAGTAGGTAGTGAGCCTTGTGAGGGTTGTGGGAGTAGGTAGTGAGCCTTGTGAGGGTTGTGGGAGTAGGTAGTGAGCCTTGTGAGGGTTGTGGGACAGTCGTACGTAGGTGGTGAGCCTGGTGAGGGTTGTGGGACAGTCGTACGTAGGTGGTGAGCCTGGTGAGGGTTGTGGGACGGTTGTATGTAGGCAGTGAGCTTTGTGAGGGTTGTGGGACAGTCGTACGTAGGTGGTGAGCCTGGTGAGGGTTGTGGGACGGTTGTATGTAGGCAGTGAGCCTGGTGAGGGTTGTGGGACGGTTGTATGTAGGCAGTGAGCTTTGTGAGGGTTGTGGGAGTAGGTAGTGAGCCTTGTGAGGGTTGTGGGACGGTTGTATGTAGGCAGTGAGCTTTGTGAGGGTTGTGGGACAGTCGTACGTAGGTGGTGAGCCTGGTGAGGGTTGTGGGACGGTTGTATGTAGGCAGTGAGCTTTGTGAGGGTTGTGGGACAGTCGTACGTAGGTGGTGAGCCTGGTGAGGGTTGTGGGAGTAGGTAGTGAGCCTTGTGAGGGTTGTGGGAGTAGGTAGTGAGCCTTGTGAGGGTTGTGGGACAGTCGTACGTAGGTGGTGAGCCTGGTGAGGGTTGTGGGAGTAGGTAGTGAGCCTTGTGAGGGTTGTGGGACAGTCGTACGTAGGTGGTGAGCCTGGTGAGGGTTGTGGGACGGTTGTATGTAGGCAGTGAGCTTTGTGAGGGTTGTGGGAGTAGGTAGTGAGCCTTGTGAGGGTTGTGGGAGTAGGTAGTGAGCTTGGTGAGGGTTGTGGGACGGTTGAATGTAGGCAGTGAGCCTGGTGAGGGTTGTGGGACGGTTGTATGTAGGCAGTGAGCTTTGTGAGGGTTGTGGGAGTAGGTAGTGAGCCTTGTGAGGGTTGTGGGACGGTTGTATGTAGGCAGTGAGCCTGGTAAGGGTTGTGGGACAGTCGTACGTAGGTGGTGAGCCTGGTGAGGGTTGTGGGACGGTTGTATGTAGGCAGTGAGCCTGGTGAGGGTTGTGGGACAGTCGTACGTAGGTGGTGAGCCTGGTGAGGGTTGTGGGACGGTTGTATGTAGGCAGTGAGCTTTGTGAGAGTTGTGGGAGTAGGTAGTGAGCCTTGTGAGGGTTGTGGGACAGTGTGATGTAGCAATAGCACTTTCATCATCCGATGGCTTAGACACTACATCTGCCGATCGTTAGACGACAAAATAGCACTTTCATCATCCGATGGCTTAGACACTACATCTGCCGATCGCTAGACGACAAAATAGCACTTTCATCATCCGATGGCTTAGACACTACATCTGCCGATCGCTAGACGACAAAATAGCACTTTCATCATCCGATGGCTTAGACACTACATCTGCCGATCGCTAGACGACAAAATAGCACTTTCATCATCCGATGGCTTAGACACTACATCTGCCGATCGCTAGACGACAAAATAGCACTTTCATCATCCGATGGCTTAGACACTACATCTGCCGATCGTTAGACGACAAAATAGCACTTTCATCATCCGATGGCTTAGACACTACATCTGCCGATCGTTAGACGACAAAATAGCACTTTCATCATCCGATGGCTTAGACACTACATCTGCCGATCGCTAGACGACAAAATAGCACTTTCATCATCCGATGGCTTAGACACTACATCTGCCGATCGCTAGACGACAAAATAGCACTTTCATCATCCGATGGCTTAGACACTACATCTGCCGATCGCTAGACGACAAAATAGCACTTTCATCATCCGATGGCTTAGACACTACATCTGCCGATCGCTAGACGACAAAATAGCACTTTCATCATCCGATGGCTTAGACACTACATCTGCCGATCGCTAGACGACAAAATAGCACTTTCATCATCCGATGGCTTAGACACTACATCTGCCGATCGCTAGACGACAAAATAGCACTTTCATCATCCGATGGCTTAGACACTACATCTGCCGATCGCTAGACGACAAAATAGCACTTTCATCATCCGATGGCTTAGACACTACATCTGCCGATCGTTAGACGACAAAATAGCACTTTCATCATCCGATGGATTAGACACTACATCTGCCGATCGCTAGACGACAAAATAGCACTTTCATCATCCGATGGCTTAGACACTACATCTGCCGATCGCTAGACGACAAAATAGCACTTTCATCATCCGATGGCTTAGACACTACATCTGCCGATCGTTAGACGACAAAATAGCACTTTCATCATCCGATGGCTTAGACACTACATCTGCCGATCGCTAGACGACAAAATAGCACTTTCATCATCCGATGGCTTAGACACTACATCTGCCGATCGTTAGACGACAAAATAGCACTTTCATCATCCGATGGCTTAGACACTACATCTGCCGATCGTTAGACGACAAAATAGCACTTTCATCATCCGATGGCTTAGACACTACATCTGCCGATCGTTAGACGACAAAATAGCACTTTCATCATCCGATGGCTTAGACACTACATCTGCCGATCGTTAGACGACAAAATAGCACTTTCATCATCCGATGGCTTAGACACTACATCTGCCGATCGCTAGACGACAAAATAGCACTTTCATCATCCGATGGCTTAGACACTACATCTGCCGATCGCTAGACGACAAAATAGCACTTTCATCATCCGATGGCTTAGACACTACATCTGCCGATCGTTAGACGACAAAATAGCACTTTCATCATCCGATGGCTTAGACACTACATCTGCCGATCGTTAGACGACAAAATAGCACTTTCATCATCCGATGGCTTAGACACTACATCTGCCGATCGTTAGACGACAAAATAGCACTTTCATCATCCGATGGCTTAGACACTACATCTGCCGATCGTTAGACGACAAAATAGCACTTTCATCATCCGATGGCTTAGACACTACATCTGCCGATCGTTAGACGACAAAATAGCACTTTCATCATCCGATGGCTTAGACACTACATCTGCCGATCGTTAGACGACAAAATAGCACTTTCATCATCCGATGGCTTAGACACTACATCTGCCGATCGTTAGACGACAAAATAGCACTTTCATCATCCGATGGCTTAGACACTACATCTGCCGATCGTTAGACGACAAAATAGCACTTTCATCATCCGATGGCTTAGACACTACATCTGCCGATCGTTAGACGACAAAATAGCACTTTCATCATCCGATGGCTTAGACACTACATCTGCCGATCGCTGGGGTAGTAATACTGCTGTTGACGAGACGCCTGTCGATAGTTGGTCATAGTGTTAGGACTGTGCGGTCTTCGGTGTGTTGTGGCCATAGGTGTAACGACACGGGAGGGATCGTCATCATAATCAATATCTTTCTTAATCATTTAATTCTTATTCTCACCTCAACCTATTTTCGTAATATATTTTTTTTTTCTTGAACATCTATTGTAAATTGTGGTCTGACAACAAAGAACTAACTTACATCGACCGGTGGTCATGTGTGCCTTCACGTGACCGACTTAACACATACCTGACATAAACAATAAGAGAATCCTCACATCATCCGGTCACTGAGATGGACAAATTCACATTCCACATCATCCGGTGAAGAATTACACTTCATCCACTGAATGCTAGACGACAAAATACCATATACATCATCCGGTGAAGGAATACACTTCATCCACCGAACGCTAGACGACAAATACCATATACATCATCTGATGGCTTAAACACTCTACATCTGCCGATCGCTAGACGACAAAATAGCACTTTCATCATCCGATGGCTTAGACACTACATCTGCCGATCGTTAGACGACAAGATAACGCTCTCATCATCCTATGGCTTAGACACTACATCTGCTGATCGTTAGACGACAAAATAGCACTTTCATCATCCGATGGCTTAGACACTACATCTGCCGATCGCTAGACGACAAAATAGCACTTTCATCATCCGATGGCTTAGTCACTACATCTGCCGATCGCTAGACGACAAGATAACACTCTCATCATCTGATGGCTTAAACACTCTACATCTGCCGATCGCTAGACGACAAAATAGCACTTTCATCATCCGATGGCTTAGACACTACATCTGCCGATCGCTAGACGACAAAATAGCACTTTCATCATCCGATGGCTTAGACACTACATCTGCCGATCGCTAGATGACAAGATAACACTCTCATCATCCGATGGCTTAGTCACTACAACTCACCCGAATTTTAACTTAGTAACCATAAACCTCAAAGAGTAAAAATCATAAACTCATCTAAAATACGCATAGCGGAAGACTCAAGCAAAACAAACCATTCATTAATCCTTAAAATCGTATTCAGACTCTAAAGACAAGCCCTTCAAATCCAAATCTCATTGTTATAAGAAATTCTGTTCTATTTAGTCATCTGTTCATCGTAAACTTTTCTGACTTACTATGAGCATAACTAGGGAGCTTAATCGCCTATCCAGCCTTCACTGTCACACTGAGCATCCTCCGGCAACCAACTTTAAACATCATCTCTGGACTGGAAATCCTCACCTTCTAACTTTTCACCTACATCATAAGATTTAACTATAAGCCTAATGCTTAGTAAGGAATGCAACGCTAACATGGATGCATGAATGTATAATTTGGGAAAATCACATGCTCACAAGTCTTTTCTTGTTCATATCTTTGCTCGTAATCATCATTCATAGTCATGGATCATATTCATCATTCATAGTCATTGATCATATTCATCATCCATAGTCATGGATCATATCCATCGTTCATAGTCATTGATCATATTCATCATTCATAGTCTTTGATCATATTCTTTGTTTAGGTTGTGTGGATTAAGAGAGGATTTGTACCTGTAAAGGAGGTTTGACAGTGAGTTTGATCTTGTTCCCTATTGCGGGTCGTATTCATATGTCCCTCTTTGGACTGTGACATACGCCGAACCGCCCCCAACCTTCACTTAGTCCACGTTGCATAAAATCTTATATATATACATATATACATACATATCTTGTTAATGGAAAACATGCATTAAAACATTTTCTTATGCTTGAGAAACATTCATGATGCATGAACATGAGAACTTTTAACCCATCAGACTATGACAAGGATCATACCAGAGCAAACAACTTCACATTCACTAGCAGGTCATCAAATAGTATAACTCACAATATTCATCAATCCTTCAAGTGCAGACAAGCTCATCATCATAAGGTAAACATTAGACATCTAAAACAACCTAGTACTCCCACGATGTAGGGCTCTATTAGCCGAAAATCTTAATACATTCACTTACCTGGTCTCCTTAGCACTTGAGCTCCTTTCTCTTCAAACTTCTTCACCTAAAACATTTACATTGCAATAGTTAAAACAAAATCCTAATAGTTCTAATCTCAAGTTATCCTAAGATTTAATAGCTAAAGTCATTCCTGAATCCTTAGTCTAGTACCCTGTGCAGTTTGAAATCCAAATCCCAGAACAGACAGATTCGATTATCGATTACTCAGGGGTGGTTGTTCTAAATGTCCAGATTCGATTTGATAAAAGCATTCCCACTCTCAGATTTCAAGTGTTCTTATTATTAGTCGGCCATTGGAAAAATCCAAAACTCCAATGCCGAGTAGAAAACAGGGCTAACAAACTAACAGATAGCTACGTTGTCTATTGCATACCTCGGGCACAGAGTAGTTGAGTAGTGGCAGAGAAACCGATCGTCGAAGAGAGTGTGCTGAAAGCGAAGAGCAAGAGCTTGGGAGGGAAGAAATCGTCGAAAAGGAAGGTGTCGGCTACAGTGGTTCAAGTGAGGTTTAAAACATTTCCTTTTTCTTTATATATTGGTCATCACCCTCCATTATTACAACTTTGCCACCCAACCTAGTTTAAATCCACATGAAATTAATTATTCTTGGTATAAAACTCTAAACCGTGAAGATTGAATATTTATGACCGTTAATACAGTTAGGAAGTCACCTGGCTGAAGTTGTCGGGTGTTACAATAGGTACGTATGTGTATGTGTAGTGATTGTTAGTTGTATATTGTGAGTCTTGCGTACGTGGCGGGTTGTGGGTACGGGTTGTGAGTCCTGTGTAGATTATGGGATAGCTTTGTGTAGGTCGTGGGCTAGTTGTGTGTATGTTATGAGTTTTGTGCAGGTTATGGGTTGTAGACACTTTTGTGAAGTGATGCAGTGAGATGATGACAACGTGTGTAGAGACCTGCATGTGTTAGGATTACATAACCAGTTTTCATGCTTCACGTTTATTTTCTAGCACTTTTGTAACACCCAAAACAACGACCAGGTAATTTCCTTATCCGTTTTAACGGTCGTGTTTAATTAATTTTTCCCGGTTTAGAATTTTATACCGAGCTTAATTAATTACATGTGGATTTAAGCTAGGTTGAGTGGCAAAGTTGTAATAATGGAGATTTGAGACCGGTATTTAAAGAAAATGGAAAGGGTTCAAACTTCATTTAAACCACTGTAGCCGACATCTTCTACTCTCGGCGATTTCTTCTTTCCCAAGCTCTTGCTCTCTGCTTTCAGCATACTCTCTTCGACGATCGATTTTCTCTGCCACTACTCGTCTACTCTGTGCCTGAGGTATGCATTAGGCAATGTAGCTATCTGCTAGTTTATTTGCCCTGTTTTCTACTCGGCATTGGAGTTTTGGATTTTCCAATGGCCGACTAATAATAAGAACATTTGAAATCTGGAAGTGGTAATGTCTTTCTGAATCGATTTTTGGACACTAAACAACCAACCCTGAGTTATCGCTAATCGAATCTGTCTGTTTTGGGTTTTAGATTTCTAACTGCACAGAGGACTATACTAGGGATTCGGGAGTGACTTCAGCTATTAGATCCTAGGGTGACTTGTGATTAGGACTAATAGGATTTTGTTTTAACTACTGCAATGTGAATGTTTTAGTTGAAGAAGTTTGAAGAGAAAGGAGCTCAAATCGCTAAGGAGATCAGGTAAGTGAATGTATAGGATTTCCGGCCAATAGGGCCCTACATCACAAGGATGCTAGATAGTAACTGATATGACGGTTAGAGGTTATTATGCTACAGTCTAGTACTTATGTTGACGTTTAGTTTAATGGTAAGTTTTCATACTTGATAATGTTCTATTCTGTAACTTGAATGAGTTAAGAATTTCCATGTTCATGCATTATCAATGTTTTATGCACATGAAAATGTTTTAAAAGCATGTTTTCTCATGAACAAGATAAGATGATAAAATCCCTGCAACATGGTTGAGTGAGGGTTGGGGGCGGTTCGGCGTATGTCACAGTCTAAAGAAGGACATATGAATGCGACCCGTAGTAGGGACCATGATCAAACTCACTGTCGAACCCCCTTTACTGGCACAAATCCTCTCTCATTCCACACAACTTAATTGATGAATATGAACAATGATTATGAATAATGATTACGAATGCTGAATATGAACAATGATTATGAACAATGATTACGAATGATGAATATGAACAATGATTATGAACAATGATTACGAACGATGAATATGATTCATGATTATGGACGATGATTATGAACAAGAAAAGACTTATGACCAAGTATTTCTCCGAAATATGCATTCATGCATTCATGTTATTGTTGCATTCCTTACTAAGCATTAGGCTTATAGTTGAACCTTATGATGTAGGTGAAGAGTTAATAGGTGAGGATTCCCAATCCCAATAGAACGTTTAAAGCTGGTTGCTGGAGGATGCTCAGTGTGACAGTGCAAGGCTGGATAGGCGATTAAGTTCCCTGGTTATGCTCATAGTAAGTCAGAAAAGTTTATGATAAGCAAATGACTAAGTAGAACAGAATTTCTTATAACAATGAGATTCGGATTTGAATGGTTTGACTTTAGAGTCTGAATACGACTTTAAGGATTATTGAATGGTTTGTGTTGCTTAAGTCTTCCGCTATGCATATTTTTGGATGAGTTTATGATCCTTACTCTTTGAGGTTTATAGTTACTAAGTTAGGAATCGGGTGAATTGTGATATGTTCTATCGGATGAAGATGTTTGATGATCATAGTGTTTTACTGCCGTATGATAGAAGCTGGATGAGGCAATCATCCGGCTGACGTCATCGGCGGATGTCAAATGATGAAAGTTGAACGATTGAGTCTTCCGGATGACGTCACCGGAAGATGTAGTATGTTTCCTCGCCGGATGATGTAAATGTTATTTTGTCGTCTAGCGTTTGGTGGATGAAGTGCATTCATTCACCGGATGATGTAAATGGTATTTTGTCGTCTAGTGTTCGGTGGATGAAGTGTATTCCTTCACCGGATGATGTAAATGGTATTTTGTCGTCTAGCATTCGGTGGATGAAGTGTAATTCTTCACCGGATGATGTAAATGTCAATTTGTCGTCTAGTTACCGGATGATGTGAGTATTTTCTTATTGTTTAATGTTTAGGTAATGTTTTAAATCGGTCACGTGAGGTACACATGTCCACCGGTCGATGTAGGGTAAATATGAACATCTAGTGGAGAATGTTCGGGATCAGGCGATGTCTTTAATTAGGCACGTACAATGCATGTGGCCACCGGTGGATGTCTATTGCTGGTTGGGATTAGATGTGTCGCGTGGCGGACACGTGATCATCGGTCGATGTGAGTCTATAACTCTATCGGTAGATGCAGATCAAGAGATGTTTGAAAAAAAAAAAGAAAACAAAGAGGGAATAATATTAACACTAGTAATGAACAAGGTGTATGGAAGTAAGAATCAAATGATTAAGAGATTAATGAATTGTGTGGCGATTCCTCCACTGGGGTCGTTACAACTTTACTTGTTAAGCTTTGAGCTTACGGTGTGTTTTGTGGTGTAGGTATTGCTGAGCTGGTGGCTGTGTACCGAGAATCCGACTAGGAGTAGGTGGCAGTTGGTGGCATGTGACCAGGGCCCCGGTTGATGACAATGTTAGGGCGACCCGACTTAGGATGAGCCGTAGCATGGTGTTGATGGGGAATAGGACTTTTTTTGTCTTTTGTGGGGATATTTGTATTTGTTGTATATAGTCATAGTTAAGAGTGATATGTCACCCTATAATATAGACTTTCTTTATTTTGGTCGATAGCATTTTCGTTCTGTTATGATGATTGTTTGAAGATTTCGTAGTCTAGGTAGTTGTGTAGGAGTACTCTGGATTGGTTGGGATTTATTCGTTTGCAGGTATTTAGCATTTTGGGGGTGCCATTTTCAGGCGTTACTCTGCCGAAATTTTCGGGGAGGACGTCGTGGTGCTTATTGGCTAGGATTAAGGAAAATTAGTGAGTCGTTTAGCTCAGAGTAGTCCCTGTAGCGAACTGTGAATCCGGGTGGGTTTTCGGGGCGTTACAGAATAAGCATGACGAGCAAACCAAGTTAAGATTGGAGACCATTAACATAGTTAAAGCTAAACTATATATTTCAATTGTGATGTTTAGGGTCACTCGAAGAGAAACTGCAAACAGAATCTCAAGGAGTTGAAAAAAAAAAAGAAGATAAATGTGATTTACTATATCATTGAGTCTTATTTGTATTATTTGTATGATTGAAGAATGACAGACTATATTTTTGTTCTTTGCACATGCTTTGTTCCTCGAACAATAAAACACTTGTTTCAACTTCAAATAGAGGAAGACTCTAGATTATATATAGAAAATAATATATATTTATCTTTGCAAGGCTTTTATTCAGTATTAGGGTTTACCAAAATTCTCATTTATTTAAACATTTGTATTTCTTTTAATAAAATTTCAATTATTATTTTTAAAAATAATTTGTCTAATTGTTTTGGTATTACAAAGAATGAACTTTATATGATAAGGTCAATTACCATATCACTTTTAAACATTATAAAAAGTTTAATTGCCCAAGTCTAAAAGGTAAAAGATGTTTCACGTGTTGAGAAAAGTAACGAAACTTTGGTGGGAATGATAATAATAATACCACCGCTGTAAAACGTGGAGAGTACTGATCATGATAATTCTTAAGAAAGAATGCTCTTGGCAATCTCCTTAGAAAAAATTACCTTTATAAGTAAGTTTCCAGGAAAAACTGGAGGGTCACAAATGGTCCACTTAAATTCCAGTCTCCTAGACAGAATTTACTTACACAATACAATTACACCACTAACCAAGCGATACGAGAAATGATAGTAGATACGATCCGAAAAATACCAGGAACAGTTTCAACTGCCGTAAAATTATAACAACCAAGAAGTAAGAGAAATAATGGCGAAAACCAATACTGAGAATTTTACGTGGAAACTCAAATCGGAAAAAATCACGGGGACCGAATCCAGAAATATCTCTCTATGAAAAATAGGATTTACAATATTTTTCTAGATATCAAAATATTCTAGACAATATTCACTAAGAGAAATCACCACTCTTAGAACTCTCAATGTGTACAAAAGCACCACACCTATTTTTCTCTCAGACTCTTTCTTTTCTCTCCCTAAAAAATAATCTTCATTATATTTCTATTCCTCTTCACTCACAAGTGATTTTGTCCTTCACTTCTTCAGATGTTTTTGGATGCTCTTCGAAGTTCCTTCAGGCCTCTATTTATAGAGCCTCTGAAGGAACACATTCCTTAAAATAAGGAATGTGAACTGCCACAATTGAAGGCGATGAAACTTTCTTCTTTTTCATTTTCAACATCTCATTAAATGATATGTTTGTTGTAGGCACTGAAAGAAGGAGGTATTCTTCTCCTTATTCAATTTTTCAATGAAAAATTAAATGAGGAGGTCCCTCATCATAAAGGGGGGACCTCACAAATCTCCCCCTCCCGACTTATGATGAGGTATCTTCAATCCTGCTGAGCCTATACAGAATTCATGCTTATTCCTTTGCAAAGCCTTTGTCATTATGTCCGAACTATTATCATCTGCGTGAGTTTTCTCAAGATGCACTTGCTTGTTGTCCAACACATCTCGTATCCAATGATATACTTGATATCTATGTGCTTTGATTTCGAATGAAAGCTCAAGTTCTTTCTTAAATGAATAGCACTTTTACTGTCGCAATATAAGATATACTTATCTTGTTTATGACCCAATTTTTTCAGAAATATTTACATCCACAAATTTTCTTTAAAGGCTTCTGTAGCCGCCATAAACTCAGCTTCTGTCGTAGACAATGCAACTGAACATTGTCTCTTAAATTGCCATGACACAGCTCCCCCTCCAAAAGTAACCAAATACCCTGATGCTGATTTTCTGGAGTTCATGTCTCCAACCATGTCTGCATCAGTATAGCCTACCAACAAAGGCTTCTCACTTCCGAAACACAGACTGAATTCTGAAGTAACTTTAAGATACCTAAGAATCCACTTTACCGTATTCCAATGCTCTCTGCCTAGATTTGTTAGAAATTGACTGACGACTCCAACAGAATGTGAAATATCAGGTCTCGTACAAACCATGACATACATCAAGCTGCCAACTGTTGATGCACATGGAATTTTCTGCATTTCTGCTTTTCCTTCTTCAGTTGACGAACTTTGTTTGAAAGTAAGTTTGAAATGCTTACCAAAAGGAGTACTGACCGGCTTTGTCTTATCCATATAGAATCGGCTGAGAACTTTCTGGATATATTTCTCCTATGATAGCCATAATTTTTCATTCTTCCTATCACGAGTGATTCTCATCCAAAACATCTATTTGTTGGTTCTAAGTCTTTCATGGGAAAAGACTTGTTAAGTTCATTCTTCCACTTAACAATCTTTTCTCTGTCTGGACCCACAATTAGCATGTCGTCGACATAAAGTATGAGGATTATAAATGTACCATCCGTGAACTTTTTCACGAACACACAATGGTCTCAGGAAGTTTTCTTGTATTCTCGATTTTCCATTAAGAAATCAAACTTCTTGTACCATTGTCTTGGAGCTTGTTTTAATCCATAAAAACTTTTCTTCAATTTACATAACAGATGTTCTTTTCCTTTGACAACAAACTCTTATGGCTACTCCATGTAAATCTCTTCTTCTAATTCACCATGCAATAAGGCAGTCTTCACATCGAGTTGCTCGATCTCCAAATTAAGACTTGAGGCTAATCCAAGTACCACTTGTATGGATGACATTTTCACTACCGGTGAAAAAATTTCCTCAAAGTCAACTCCCTTCTTCTGTCCAAAGTCTTTTACGATCAGTCATGCTTTATACTTTGGTTGTGAATTTTCATCTTTGAGTCTGTATACCCATTTGTTCTTGAGTGCCTTTCTCCCCTTTGGAAGCTGAACTAACTCATAAGTATGATTTTCATGCAATGATTTCATCTCATCTTGCATCGCATCCAACCAGTTCTTCTTTTGTTGATGCTCCATAGCTTCTTTATAGCACTCAGGTTCATCGCCGTCAATGATCATCACATACTCATTCACAGAGTATTTTCTCGATGGTTGACGATCTCTTGTTGACCTCCTTAACTCTGGTTCTGCAGCTGATTCAGAAGAAATCTCTATTTCTCTTTGGTTAACATCATCAGCTGTATGATCACTAGATTCTTCAGCATCTCGCCCGTCAAAAGTTGATTTCTCCAGACCAACTCTTACTGGATGCTCTTCAGTGATCCCTACATATTTCTTCTTGCATTCAATGGTCTGATCTTCAAAGAAGACAACATCTCGACTTCTGACAATCTTCTTGTCAACTGGATTCCAAAGCCTATATCTGAATGCATGACTTCCGTATCCGAGAAATATGCATTCCTTAGCTTTTCTCTTTAGCTTGGACCTCTCATCTTTAGGAATATGGATAAATGCTCTGCATCCAAACACCTTTAGATGTTTATAAGAGACATTTTTTTTCTGTCCATAGTCTGTTTGGCACTTCTCTACTCAGAGGTGTTGATAGAGACAAGTTGATAATGTTTACTGCAGTATTCATTGCTTCTCCCCATAATGTTTTGGGAAGTTTTGAATGAGATAACATGCACCTTATCTTCTCCATGATAGTTCTGTTCATTCTTTATGCAACGCCATTTTGTTGCGGAGTCTTCAGAATAGATCTTTCGTGCCTGATCCCGTGCATTTTGCAATATTCGTCGAATGATCCCATATATTCACCACCATTGTCAGTGTGAATGCATTTTAACTTCTTTCCAGTTTCTCGCTCTGTGAAAGTATGAAACTTTTTGAAAACGTTAAACACCGCATCTTTGGTCTTGACTGCATAAGCCCAAACCTTCCTTGAGTGATCATCAATAAATGTGACCATGTATTGGGCACCTCTTAATGTTTTCGTTGACATGGGACCACAGACATCTGAGTAAAAAACTTCCAACACGTTTGGCTTCCTTGATGCAGAATTCTTCTGAAAGGAAACTTTGTGTTGTTTTCCTGCCAAACAATGAACACAACTTCGCAGAGGTTCATCTTTGAGATATGACAAACCATCTCTTTTACCAAGTAATCGAAGTCCTTTCTCGCTCATGTGATCAAGCTGTTTGTGTCATAACTTAATAGACGAGTCATTTTGGGTAGCATTTACTGATGCTTCATTCACAGTCACTTGAGTCACATACAAGCTAGACTCTTTGATCCCTTTCGCTATGATTAGCGAACCTTTGTTGAGCTCTTATTTACAGCCAGCAAACTTGCTCTTGTAGCCAGCCTCATCAAGAGCACCAATTGATATTAGATTTAGTCGAATATCCAGAACATGTATGACATCTTTAAGCACCAACTCACATCCTATGTTGGTCTGGATATAGATGTCCCATTTTCTAATTATTTTGGAAATGTAACTATTCCCCATTTTGACAATGCCAAAATCACCGCTGGTGTAAGATGAAAAATACTCCACTTTTGAAGTAACATGGTTAGATGCTCCAGAATCACACACCCAACATGATTCATTCATCGTGAGATTGACAGCATCTTCTCATAGAATAACATCTTCACCCTCACAGACAGTTGTAGTCGTACTCTTCATTTCTCCTTTAGCACCTTCTGTACCTTGTTCTTTCTTCAACTTCCAACAATCCATTTTCATGTGGCCCATATTGCCACAATGATAGCATTTAACGCTCTTTTTACTTTTTGACTTTGATCTTCCCGACGTGCTGGCTCTAGAGGCCCCACGTTCCATTGACCACCCTCTCGTTATCGATAAAGCCACCTTAGAAGACTGCTTCTTATTTTTCTGCCTACTTTCTTCGTCAAGAATAGTGGCTGCAATATCATTGAACATCAATATTGTTTTTGCAGTACCATTGAGCAAATTTACGATGAGGTGATCGTCTGAATCTGGCAAACTTTGAAGTAAAAGCTCAGCCCTTTCATTTTCGTCGATTTTGTGCTTCATTGCTATACGTTGAGAAAATAATGTATTGAGAGTATTGACGTGGTCTGTCACTGTTGTAGATTCTAACATTTGAAGGGTATATAATATTCTTTTCAAGAAAATTTTATTATACCACGACTTCTTCTCGTACAATTTTGTCAGCGTATCCCTGATCTGTTTTGCTGTTACCCTTTCTAAGATAGTTGACAAATGCCAAAATCACCGCTGTTTTACAGTTACAATTTGGTCGGTGCTTCATCAGCTTTGTTCTATTTCTTGTCTTCAACATTCATCGGCTAGTCGCCGATGGCCATAGCACAATCATCTCTTCACAATAGCAAATTCATTTTTAATTTCCACAGAGAGAAATGATTTCTGTTGAAGTTTTCAATTTCAATATTTCCTGCCATAATAACCTCGCTCTGATACCACTTGTTGAGAAAAATAACGAAACTTCGGCGGGAACGATAATAATAATACCACTGTTGTAAAACGTGGAAAGTACTGATCATGATAATTCTCAGGAAAGAATGCTCTTGACAATCTCCTTCGACAGAATTACTTTTCCAAGTAAGTTCCCAATAAAGGCTGGAGGGTCATAAATGGTCCACTTAAATTCCAGTCTCTTAGTCAGAACTTACTTACACAGTACAATTACAGCACTAACCAAGCGATACGAGAAATGATAGTAGATGCGATCTGAAAAATACCGAGAATAGTTTCCACTACCGTAAAATTATAACGACCAAGAAGTAAGAGAAATAATGGCTAAAAGCAACACTGAGAATTTTACGTGGAAACCCATATAGGGAAAAACCACGAGGACTGAATCCAGAAAGATCTCACTATGAAAAATAGAATTTACAATATTTTTCTAGATATCAAAATATTCTAGAAAATATTCACTAAGAGAAATCACCACTCTTAACACTCTCAATGTGCACAAAAGCACCACACTTTTTTTTCTCTCAGACTCTTTCTTTTCTCTCTGTAGCACTCGGCACTATTGACTCGGTTTATTTTAACGATTAGTGTTGTATGTTTTATAGAAGAAATTGGGAGAAATAGTAGTTAGGTTAAAGTGTGACTAGGCAAGGGCACAATTGTAATTGAGGACTAATTAGTGGATAAAGTATTTAAGGGAAATGATTCTGTGTACAAGGCTTTGTAACCGCCACCTTACTTCTCTTCTTCTTTTCCTTTTCGGACCTCGGCAGACTCCTCTCTAGCGGATTCTGCCCAGCGATTTCCTTCTCGATTTTCTTCAACCTAGGTAAGTTTTACTATGATTTCCTGCTATTTAGTGGTTAGATAATAGAGGGGTTGTAGAATGCGTGTTTTGAGAGTGTTGTGAGTAAAAGTTTGATTTGGGTTTTATGGTGAATCGGGGAATGCACGAGGGACAAAGTTCCAAACTAGCTTCCTTAGATTTCTGGTGGTTTAGAATGAAGTTTGGTGAAGATTTAATTAATACTCTGTTTATGATTTTAGGTTTGAGCAAACTCCCGAAGTAGCTTACAACCAAACATTTTCTAGGAGGCCAGGTAAGTAGAGTCTGTGTGTGCCTTCGGGCCTACATCACAAAACAGTAGAGTGTATGCATGTTTTGTATGTTTCGGTATGTCATGCATCATGTTTATTTTTGAAAGAATACGAAAATGAATTTACATATGAAATGACATGGTAAGACTTGAACAGATTGAATCAGATTAACTATTAAGGGAACTAATCCGCCCCTTAATCGAGACAGAGGATATTTATACTTTGGGAAAAATGATCAACTTCCCATCGAACAGGGGGATCAAGATCAGCTATTAAGGGAACTAATCTGCCCCTTAATCGAGACAGAGGATATTTATACTTTGGGAAAAATGATCAACTTCCCATCGAACAGGGGGATCAAGATCAGCTATTAAGGGAACTAATCCGCCCCTTAATCGAGACAGAGGATAATTATACTTTGAGAAAAATGATCCACTTCCCATCGAACAGGGGGATCAAGATCAGTTATTAAGGGAACTAATCCGCCCCTTAATCGAGACAGAGGATATTTATACTTTGAGAAAAATGATCCACTTCCCATCGAACAGGGGGATCAAGATCAGCTATTAAGGGAACTAATCCGCCCCTTAATCGAGTCAGAGGATGCAGACTTTGGAAAAATTGATCCGCTTCCCATCGAACAGAGGGATTAACAGGGAACAACCATTAATACAACTGAGTTATGAAAGTAGAAACTGCATGAATAGGGTTTATGTTTCAGTATTTCATTTCATTATTGCTCTACTTATTTAGCATTAGGTTAAAAGATGAGTTTTGTGATGTAGGTGCAGAGGTGACTACAGGTGAGTTCTCTGAGTATATTAAGGAATAGGGACAGTTGGAGGAGTGCATTCATGCAACGGCTTGGTAACTGATGAGGCGATTTAACTAGTGGCGGTGTGTGAATTTTAGTAGACTATCGAATAGCCAATGAGTAGTCAAATTTTTAATTGATAGTGATGACTTTTAACACTTTGATTATGGATTGAAAACTCTTTGGAAATAGTACTTGTGTCTTGTCGAAAAAAGAGTGTGTGTGTGGATTTTAGTAGATACTTGATTAGCTGAATTGTGACTGAGTTTTAAATTGACAGTGATGACTTTTAACGTTTCGATTGTGGTTTGAAGACTCTGATTATGAAATTTGTTGATTTTGAAAGAAGTCCTTTGAATTGAAATTACTGGAAGTGTGGATTTGACTAAGTTTTGGATTAGTGTTGTTTGTAAATGGTTATGGTCGAGATGCTTCAAGTTTTCTTAGCTGTTGAAGTTGTCCATCGATTAGTGCATAATCGGTTAAAGTATTGTTCAGTTGTTAGAAATGTTGTTTAGAGATGTGGATGAATTATCATCTAAAGTCGTGGATGAGAACATCGTCCAAAGTCGTAAGTGAAAATAGTCGTCCATTTTGTGGACAAGAGTAGTCGTCCAAAGTCATAAGTACTCTGAAGGTAAAATAGTCGTCCAAACTGTAGGAGAAAATAGTCGTCCACAATCGCAGGGAAGACAATTGTCCATTCTGTGGACAAGTTGTCTGAAGTGTTGCCATCCAAAGTTATAAAGTCACGTGGTCCATGGACGATAACTTTAAGTAAGTCTATGGACGTTAGTCTGTGGATGATGATCTATGTAACCCGTGAGTAATGAAGTCACGTGGACGATAAAGTCACGTGGTCCGTGGACGATAAATTTAAGTAAGTCTGTGGACGACAATCCATAAACAATAAGTCTATGTAGCCGTGGACGACGAGGAACAGTTGTCCGAAGTATGAGTACATTGTCATAGAGATTAGTGGAAGAGTCATCGTTCAAAGTTGTCATCCAGAGTGTTGTCGAAACAGTGTCATTCAAATTAACGTATCCTGGTCGACGTAGTCTGGTCGACGTAGTTTGTTCGATGTAGAGTCTTGATGATGTAGTTTGAGCGATGAGTTCTGATGACAGTTTCTGTGGACGACAGATTACCTAGTAGTGTCGAACTGACTGCAGATGTCGCAGAGAGATTTTATACAATTTTGAACTCAAAGTTTTGCTAGTCTGTTTTCGTCATGACTCTGTTTTTACATAAATGTTTTCTGCTGCAAAGTTTTGATGTTTTAAACAATGTCGATTTTTGCCGTTGAGTGGAGTTTTAAATTTTACCAGAATTTCCTAGTTCAGTTTAGTGAGTGTGAGTAGCAACCCGGGTTGATTAATTCGGGGCGTTACACTCTCCTTAAAATATAATCCTCACTATATTTCTCTTCTTCTTCACGCAGAAGTGATTTTCTCCTTCTCTCTTGGATTGAAGATTTCACTTCTTCGGATGTTTTCGGATGCTCTTCGAAGTTCCTTCAGATCTCTATTTATAGAGCCTCTAAAGGAACACATTCCTTAAAATAATGAAGGTGAACTGCTGCAATTGAAGGCGTCGAAACCTTCTTCTGTTTTATTTTCAACATCTCATTAAATGAGATGTTTGTTGTAGGCACCGAAAGAAGGAGATATTCTTCTTCTTCTCTAATTTTTCAATAAAAAATTAAATGAGGAGGTCCCTCATCATATAGAGGGACCTCACTTTACGAACATATATCTTCGAGGCCTATGTGATGATAATAAAAGAGTTGTTTTAAATGATTCATTATAAGGTCGAAAACTAAAAAATGCACCTAGGGTATTAATCCAAGTGATTTCGACTTAGTTAATATTATCAAAGCAATAGAAGAAGTTAATTAAAAGTCATGGGCGTGAAGCCCACACTGGCAGCAAAAAATTACGATCAATTGAATGAATTTTTCTATAACTTATCAGTTGGATGGTTGCCAAATGAAAATACTTTGTTTGCCAACTTTACCTTTCAAAATAAAGAGCTAATTGCAACCTAATCAATGAAAGATTCTTCAGTATCTTCCATGATAATTACTTTCATATGGACGACACAATCTGTGCATATAAGATATTTTGGTGGAATATAAGTTTCCAATTTCCAATCAACAACGAGTAGATCTATAGAACATACACGAACATAAACTTCACAAGAAATACCTTTATGAAATTCAAAATGGATTTGATTGCGGAAATGCTCGAATGTGATTAATGTTTTATAAGGATATTAAATAGTTACATGCAAATGATTTGCGTGGGATATCTAGTCTTTCTTTTATATATTTAATTATTATTTTTGTAACAAGACATAATTGTCAATTAAAATCTTTTCTTCTCTTATGTAAGGCATTACTTCCACGGTATTCTTTTTCTTTACAAAGACTTATAAGGTTTTGAATCGTCATTAGAAATATTTTTGTTCTCACCACGACATGTCTAACAAGTTTTAAGTGTCTTTTATAGTATATAAATAATAAACATGTTTGTTTCTTTTAAAAAAAATAAGTTACCAATATTATTATTGAGAAAATTTTCTCTTACTTCTTCAACAAATATTATGAACTTATCAAGCGTTTCTTGTGATGTTCGTTCTTGACCTAACACTCACAAAGTTTCTTATATTTTCTTGAGTGTGGTGCCTATTCTTTATACACTCTTATTCTTATATCTTTATAGATGACTAGTTATGATTTTCATTTATCACAATTATTATATATTTGGTTCTTATAGCCTCATAAATAAAAGGGTGAATGTTTGTTAATCATTTTTGTTTAAGACTTAGAATTTAAAATGTTTTTATTTTTTTGTTTTTGGTGAAGTTCATATCATGATTTTGTTATTTCCCTTATTCACTTTGCTTCTTAAGTTGTTTTAAGTACATCAATTTTGTGCTTATTCTTTTCTTCTTCTTCTTGTTCTATTTGATTACCCATTATCACATTATTCCCATCTTTTATTCTCTCCTATTCATTGTCTTAGTATCACATTATTTCCTTTGCTTGTAAAATTCTATTGTCCTTTCATTCTTTGCATCGAACCATTTTTATTCATGGTAAACTAATTTTTTGAGTTTGGAGTTGAGATTGTTGCAAAAAAATCTAAATTTTAGCTTACTGGAGTTTAATGCAAAGTGACAAAATTTTTTGAATAAACATGAGTATGAGTGATTTCAAAATTGAGAGTGTTAATTATTGGTTCTACGTTTTGGTTCGGTTTGGTTATAAAGTTTTTGAATTAGATTTGCAATTAGATTTGCGGTTATTTTATTTTTATTCAAATTTGTATTAATCTATTTAAAATAGATTAGTTAGAGAGTTGTTGAAGATAAGAAAGAAAAGAGAGAGAATCAGATTTGATGTGAGAAGATTCAAAGAAAACATAAGTGAGAGAGAAAAATGTGAGAGATTTTTCGAAAAACGTTATTTTTCTTGTTGTTGAACCATATAACTTAGACCGGGTCCAGTAAACCGTGCTTCTCCAGAAGGTTCACTATTTTGTTACAATTTTGCAGATCTCTCTCTCTCTTTGTAATCTTCTCCTCTCTTTCCTTGTGTCTTTGTCTTATTCTGGGTGTAATATTATAATTACTATTGTCTTGCTGCTGCAATGAATTAGAGAATGAATAAACAAAATTTCCAGAACTTCTCATTTTTATCATGGTATCAGAGCCATTAACGGCTTCTACCTTTCTCGGTCCTCTGTTGTTCTTTCCCGTTCCTAAACAATGGCTTCCTCACAAAGTACGACAGATATTCCTTCGTCGTCTTCTTCTCACCCACCCTCCCTCCCTCCCTCATATTCCTTCTGTCAATCAGCCTCTCACTATTAAACTCGACGATTTTAACTTTCTGGTTTGGAAAAATCAAATTCTCAATATTGTCAATGCCCATGATCTCGAAGATATTCTCACTGGCTCTCGTCCTTGTCCTTCACAAATTGACGATTCGCATTCACAGGTCATTAACCTAGATGTTATCTCCTGGCAAAGATACAATCATCTTATCATGAGTTGGATTTATGCGTTCATGAATAGTTGCTAAGGCAACTAATCAGATACTCCTCAGCCTTTGAAATTTGGGAAGCACTTGGGCAACTCTTCTCTGCAGCTTCATTTGCTCGGATCTTTGAGCTTCACAACAGTTTACAAGGATTTCGCAAGGATGGTCTCAGTGCTATGAACTATGCCCAGAAATTTAAAGGTCTTTGCAACACATTAGCAACAATCAGGGAACCCGTAAGCTTCAAGGATCAAATTATGTATTTTTTGAATGGCTTGGGAGCATAGTACAATGCCTTCGTCACTTCTGTTTCCACACTTCCTAATCAACCATCTATTGAAGAACTTAACAATCTGCTGTTAAGCTATAAAGCTTGCCTCGACCGCCAAAATCCAGTTGGATCGTGGAGCTCTTTTCAAGCCCATTACACCATAGCCTCAGGTCATAAACCAAAGTTTCCTTCACCCCCTGGACCTCATTCTAATTTTTCAGACCGACCACGCGGTCCTCAACCTCCTTACTTTAATTCCCCTCTGCTTCCCTCTCCTTCTTTTCGTCCACCTCCACCTTTCTTTCCCCAAAATCGACCACAGTCTCGTCCACATAATAGACCTCGCTGTCAAATTTGCTTCAAACCTGGCCATAGCACAAACATTTGTTATCATTGATCCAATCTCCAATATCAGCCCATCTCTAATCCACTGCTGAAATTTCTCTGCTATCCTTCCCACTCCCAATCTTCACCCAGTCACTGGTGCACCGCCTCTGAATGCTAACTGGTATATGGACTCTTGTCCCTCACATCATTTCACGCAATTCTTAAACATGCTGGATTCTGCAACCCCGTACTCAAGTGATGCTCAAATCACAGTCGGAAATGGTATGGCCTCTCCTATTGCTCATTTGGTCACACTTAAATTCCTGCCTCATTCTCTCTTTTACTTTTACAAACTGTTTATCATTCTCCTTCTATTCAAAAGAATCTCCTCAGCATTTCCTTGTTGTGTCTTGATAACAGAGTGTTTATTGAATTTTATCTTTCATTTTTTGTTGTCAAGGACCAACTCACTCACAAAATCCATCTTCGGGGAATCCTTGATAACAGACTTTATCAGGTTTGTCTTCCTCCAGTTCGGCCTTCTTCTACTCAAGTCCTCCCTGTCTCCAGCAATCCTTCCAACCTTTGGCATTTCCGGTTAGGCACCCTTCCTCAATGGTTGTTCATGCCGTTTTATCTCGTTGTAATATTTCTTCTAAGTGTTTTGATTTTTGTTCCTCCTGTCAGCTTGCTAAGTCTCATAGACTACAATTTTTGCTTTCTATTTCAATTGCCACTGCTATGTTTGAATTAATTCATACCAATTTGTGGGGCCCTTCTCCTGTTGCGTCTATTACGGGCGCTAAATATTTTATTATCTTCATTAATGATTTTTCGTGGTTTACTTGGCTTTATCTTCTAAACTCTCAAGATGAAGCCTATGCTACTTTTCTTACATTCCAAAAATTAATTCACACTCAGTTCAATAGTAATATTAAACGTGTCCGTTCAGATTAGGGGGTGAATTTCGGTCTTTGTCCAAATTCTTTTCTACCCATGGCATTATCCATGAGGTCTCATGTCCCTACACTCCTCAACAGAACGGGCACATTGTTGAAATGGGCTTAACTCTTCTAGCACTTTCTTCTATGCATTACAATATTGGCCATTCGCTTTCAGTACGCAGTTTATTTAATTAATCGTCTTCCCTCAAAGGTTTTATCCGATCAATCTCCTTTTCAAACTTTGTATAACAAACAACCGTCTTATACTCATTTTAGCATTTTTGGATGTCAGTGTTTTCCTTTTTTACGTCCTTATAACTCTCATTAACTTGAATTTCAGTCCAGCCCTTGCACTTTTATTGGTTATAGTAGTAGCCACATAGGGTACATTTGTCTTCAACCTTATACTGGCAGCCTTTATATTTCACGTCATGTAGTATTTAATGAACTTCTATTTTCGTTCCAGAACCTTTCCTCTCCAATCATCAGCTCTAATCCCACACCTGTCATCTCCTCTCTACCCTTTATACCCGCATCTGATTCCCAGGTTACTTCCATCGACCAGTTTCTGTCCTCCTCTTCCCAGCCATCTACGAGTCGCTCTCCTTCCTTATCTTCTTCCCCCTCTCTCCCCTCGAGTTCTTCCTCTCCTGACTGTTTCGAGCGACCTCTTACTCCTTTGATTGTGAAAGAGAACCCGATGATTACACGGTCCAAATCTGGCATTTTTAAACCCAAGGTGTTCTTCAGTGTTTCCGGTCATATTCTCAGTGAACCCTCTTCTTACAGTGTCACTTTTGTCCATCCTGAGTGGAAAACTACTATGTAATCGGAGTTTCGCGCTCTTCACTCTCAAGGCACCTGGTCCTTTGTTCCTAAGGCTGTCAATTATTGGGTTATTGGCTCTAAATGAGTTTACAAGATTAAGCTCCGTCTAGATGGCTCGATTGATTGTTTCAAAGCTCATCTCATCGCCAAGGGCTTTCAACAGATGGGTCTTGACTTTCATGAAACCTTTAGTCCTGTCATCAAGCCGGCCACCATTCGCCTCCTTATGAGAATCGCCGTGTCTCGGCAATGGCAGATTAAACAGCTAGATGTCCAGAACGCTTTTCTTCATGGCGATCTTTTCAAAGACGTTTACATGGCACAACCTCAGGGCTTCACTGATCTTACTCATCTTGATTATATCTGCAAACTCCATCGTTTGATTTATAGCCTCAAGCAGTCTCCCCAGGCGTAGTTTCTTAAATGGAGTATGTCGCTTCTTCATCTGGGTTTCAAAGCTTCTAAAGCAGGCACATCTCTTTTCATCTACCACTCTGCTTCAGATATTATTGTTGTCTTGGTTTACATTGATGATATTATCGTCAGTGGCTCTTCCTCAACACTAATCTCTGCTTTGCTCTGTCATATCTCTCAGCACTTTGCTATTAAAGATCTCGGCCCGCTTTCATTTTTTCTTAGGTATCAAGGTTCATTGTCACTCTACTGGCCTTCACCTCAGTCAAACCAAGTACATCAGGGATATTTTGTTAAAAAGAGGGATGCTGGATTCCAAACCTCAACCTACACCTCTTGCTCTCTCGTCCTTGTCCATCCACGACGGTACATTGCTCTCTAATATTACAGAATATCACAGCATCCTCAGTGCTCTTCAGTACTGCACCATCACTAGATCGGACATCTCTTATGCTGTCAATAAACTGTGCCAGTTCATGCACGCTCTAACTGATCTTCACATGCTTGCCGTCAAACGAGTTCTCCGATACCTTCGAGGTACTGCTCATTTGGGACTTTCTCTTCAACATAGCTTGGATCATTCTCTTTACTATTATATCGATGCTGATTGGGCATCTTTCCTTGATGATCGCTGTAGCACTAGTGCCTATTGCGTCTTTCTCAGTCACAATCTCATTTCGTGGTCCTCCTCAAAACAGAGGACTGTATGCCGTTCAAGTACAGAGTCAGAGTACTGAGCTCTTGCTAACGGAGCTGCTGAATTGATCTGGATCTAATCTTTGCTTGTTGAGCTATGTATGTTTCCCCACTCCTCTCCTCTTCTTTACTGTGACAATCTTAGCACGCTCAGTTTGGCATCTAATCCCGTTCTTCATACTCATACCAAACATGTCGAGATTGATCTCCATTTTGTTCATGAGAAAGTCGCTACTGGCTCTCTGCGCTTGGCATATGTGCCCTCCTTCGATCAAGTTACCATCTGTTTAACCAAAGCTTTGGTGGCTGCTCAGTTTTAGGAACTTTGGACCAAACTTATAGTTCTCCTCAGACCCGTCAATTTGAGGGGGGATGTTGAACCATATAACTCAGACCAGGTCCAGTAAACCATGCTTCTCCAAAAGGTTCACTATTCTGTTACACTTCTACAGATTTCTCTCTCTCTCTGTAATATTCTCCCCTCCTTCCTCGTGTCTTTGTCTTATTCTAGGTGTAATCTTATAATTACTACTGTCTTGTTGCTGTAATGAATTAGAAAATGAATATACAAAATTTTCAGAACTTCTCCTTTTTATCACTTGCAATCTCGGGTGATGGTGTAACATTACAAAATACTTATTTTTTGGATTCTCTAATAAAATTTTCCGTTAGAGTTTTGTATCGTGAACGTAGAACGATTTGGTTCAAACCACGTAATTTTTTGTGTCTTGATTTGTTGTTTCACTTTTCTAATTAATTATTGATTCAATTCTATAGGTGTGATTGATTTTATCACAACAGAGAAACATGCAAGGCATTGTTGTGCGAGTTTTTTTAAAACATTTCTCTATAATTTTAGAAAAAAGATGTCTTATGGGGGCAACTCATCAAACAAAAAGGAAAAGACGTCATCTTTCATGTTGCACGTTTAGGCACCAACAGTTTGAGCGTATGAACCTGCTGTTTAATGAGATTGGAGATTAGAAGGATAGACGAGATGTTGTGATTTCTACTTTGTTAGAGAGTTCACCTTAGAAAGTCGATAATGACGACCACAATTTTTAGTTCAGAGATGAAGAAGATTAACCTTCATTGAATGGTGAAGGCAGATGTGTGCAATGAGAAAAATTCAAGTGGGTGAGATAAGAATGTCAGAAACTTAAAAAATAAAATGCTCCAAGGGAAAAATGATCATCAAGTGAATACAAAAGAAGGGGGATTATTTGATTTTTGATTGCCACAAATATTTCAAAAAAAAGGAAAGACTAATAATTGTTATTGAGTGTACTGATAATGTTATTGTATGGTGGGATAAACTTGTGATGAACATGAGGAGAAATCTTGAGAGCCCTATAAAATTGTGGAAGGAAATGAAGGAAGTTAGAATATAATTTTGGAGAAGACGACAAAATTATGAGGTAAGAGGGATTTCTATAATTCTCTGCATATTTTACATTGTTACTATCATGTGCTATTTATAGACTACAGATATATTCTATACACGTGAAATATAGCAGAAAGGAGAGAAAGCCGAGAAATGCTAAGGAATGGGTGGAGGATGAATACACTCGGCCTAACAAAGGATATGTGATGAGGCAATTTGTCTCTCTCAACGACTACAAGGACTTGCGTTAACAATTAAAGTCTTACTCAAGGATATAGGTGGATAGACGACTACCACTTGGAGATCGTGTTAGCCATGATTCAAGATAGGGTAAACGAGGATAAAGAAGCTACCATGAAAGAGTTTTTGAATGGACTATAATGATATATTATCAATGTGGGGGAGTTGAAACACTACTTGGAGTTGAAGAATATGGCATAAATGACAATAAAAGTTGAAAGACAGCTTAAAAGGAAAGAAAAACTTGGTCATTTCAAAGTACAAGCTCCTTTACTTCGAGGAGGTCAAATTGGAGGAGAGATAAGGGGGTTGTTTTTATGTTCAAAACCAATCCACCAAAAAGAAGGGATATAGTTCTAGTGTGGACAATTGTAAAATCGAATCCGAAACTCATACTTGTCATATTCGTTGAGTTTTGTAACCTTTGATTAAAGCTATGGCGGCAGATGAAAATAGGTTTTTCAGTATGATTTCAAAAGCTGTAATATATTGTACAAGTATAGAAAAAAACGTAATGATTGGAATAAAAAGACAGAGTTACAAATGAACTATAATACTTAGGACTAAACTAAAACCTAACTATATATGCTGATACCCCCCTCAAGATCAAGGCCGGTGGCCAAAGATCGCCTTGATCTTGGAGAGAAAGCGGTTGAACAATGCTGGAGGGAGGGGTTTGGTGAGAGCGTCAACCAATTGATTTCCTGAAGGAGTGAATTTTACCAATAACCTCTTTTGAAGCACTTTTTCTCCAACGAAGTGGTAGTCTATCTCCACATGCTTGGATTTGGAGTACATGACTGGATTAGAAGCCAGATAAGTAGCACTGAGATTGTCACAGAGGATGATAGGTGGGTCGGGGGGAGTAATACCGAGTTCTTGTAATAGTGACTGTATCCAAAGAATCTCGGTCGCACCATTTGCAACACTGCGATACTCTGATTCTGTGATGGAACGAGACACGACCTTCTGTTTAGTAGAGGACCAGGACACGAGATTCGTGCCAAGAAAAATACAGAAACCATTGGTGCTTTTGCAATCATCTGGGCAGAAAGCCCAATCGACATTCGTATAGCAAGTTAAATGAACAGTAGCATAGGGCCTAATGCAAGATGTGTTTGACGGCTTGCTAGTAAGCGTCAGACGGGGTATGCATAAACTGAGAGACTTTATTGACTGCGTAGGCAATATCAGGTCGCGTGAGACAGTAGTATTGCAAACCACCAATAATGCTATGGTACAGAAAACCATCCTGAAGAGGTGTGCCTGACTGTAAAGCGATGATTGGGCCAGCCACCATTGGAGTCAGAACCGGTTTGCAAGATGCCATATTGGCTCTGTGGAGAAGGTCCATGATATAGTGGGATTGAGAAAGATGCATAGCAGTAGAGGTCTGAGTGACAGAAATGCCTAGAAAGTAGGACAGAGGCTCGAGCCCGGACCTTGAACTGAGAATGCAGATATATGAGTAGCTCCTCTAACAGTGTCGGGGAGTCACCTGTCAAAATGATATCATCCACATATATGAGCATAATGATAACAGAAGATAGTGTCCGACGTATAAAGAGTGATGACACAGACCGTGATGGGGAGAAACCCCAAATGAGTAAAGCAGTGTGGAGTTTGGTGTACCAGGCTCTCGGAGATTGTTGAGGCCATAGAGGGTTTTATGTAATAAGCAAACATCCAACGGAGAGGAGGAATCAACAAAATTGGGGGGTTGTTACATGTAGACCCTCTCAGTGAGATCACCGTGTAGGAAAACATTGCTAATGTCAAGTTGTTTAATAGGCCACTGAGAAGACACAGCTAAAGAGAGCACGAGACAGACAGAAGTGGGTTTGACCACTGGGCTGAAGGTCTCATCATAATCAACGCCTTTAGTTTGATCATACCCTTTGGCTACGAGATGAGCCTTATACCGAGAGATCGTGCCATTGGGATTTAACTTTGTTTTGAAACCCACTTGCAGCCTATAATTTTTGCACCGCATAGAAGGGGAACCAAAGTCCAAATATTCGTTTGCTGGAGGGCAGAAAATTCCTCTCTCATGGCGGCAAGCCACTGAGGACATTTGGCAGCTTAGCTAAAAGTTCGAGGTTCGGTGGCAGGCTCCAGAAGGAGAGCTCTTAACTTAAAAACACCAACTTTTGCTCTGGATTGTCATTGGGTGGGTATTTTGAGTGGAGGGAGTGGGTAGGGTTATGGCAACAGGTGGAGGGGATTGAGGCATGGTGGGGGAGCTTAGGACGGAAAGAGGAGTAGGGGCAGTCAGAGGTAAAGGAGAAGGAACTGGCATAAGTGGGAGAGAGGGAGATGAGGATGATGTAGGGACAGTGGAGTGATTGGGATGAGGAATGTAAGGGATAGAGAGTTCGAAGGGTGATGGGATAGGAATAGGTTTGGTAATGGAGGCAAGGGGAAATTGAGACTCTACAATTGTGACATGACGGGAGATATAAATTTTATTTGACTCGGGTTCAAGACAGAGATAACCTTTGTGATGGAGACTAGGTCCTAGAAAGACATATGGACGAGAACGAGGTTGGAGTTTGTGTCGATTGAACAAGCGAAGAAGAGGGAAACACAGACAACCAAAGGCACAAAGTGACAAGTAATCTGGAACTTTATGTAGCAGGCATTCATAAGGCGATTGATGTTGGAGGACGAGAGTGGGAAGTAGATTTATTAAGGTGGCAACGTGGACGAAGGCATAAGGCCAGAAAGGGAGAGGAACAGAGAATGAAAAAGTAGAGTGAGGCCCGTCTTTACAACGTGGCGATTTTTTCTTTAAGCTCTACCGTTTTGGTTAGGAGTATATGGACAGGAGACACTGGTGCTGAATGCCAAGAGATGCAAAAAGAGGGTTAGGGCCTGAAATTCACCACCCCAATCTGATTGAACAGTTTTAATTTTCACATTGAACTGCATTTTAACAAACTGATAGAAATGAACAAAGGTGTTATACACATCACTTTTTAATTTTAAAAGAAAGAGCAAAGTAAAACTGAGTACAGTCATCCACAAATATGACAAAATATCGAGCACCAGTACTTGATTTAATGGGAGATGGACCCCAAACATCCGAATGTACAATATCAAGAGGGAAATGTGCACGAGAGTGAGAAATAGAGAAAGGAAGTTAGTGGCTCTTGCTCATATGGCAGGAGGTATAAAAGAGGGGTGGTGTGGGTTTAACGTGCACATTACAGGTGTGAAGAACCTATTGCATCACCGAGAAGGATGGATGCCCCAATCGGTGATGCCAAAAGTTCTCCGGGTGAGTCACGGCAGGGGGAGACCGAGCTTAGAGCATCAAAAAAGGGGCGACTGATGGAGTATGATACAGACCATCACTGAGACGGCCATGGAGCAGCGTCTGGTGCAAAGTCCGATCCTTGACAAAAAAAGGAATTTGGGTGAAACTCAACAAACACGGAATTATCTTGACAGAGCTTAGAAACACTTAAGAGATTGTGAGACAGAGTAAAAGAGTGATAGAAATGCTGCAAATTTAGGGATCGGCCAAATGCCAGAATAGTAGCAGAACTGAATTTGGAGAGAGGGAGAAGAGCACCTTCAGTAGTTGCTACTTGCGACGGAGAGGAGAGGTGCTGAGGACGGCTGAGGAGATGATAATCCGGTGTGAAATGATGGGTAGCGCCGGAGTTGAGAACCTAGGGAGTGGCCGGCGACAGGGCAGAGGTAGGGAGAAGGCCGGGAGAATTCTGGCAAGGAGCAAGGGAGAAGACGGGAGAAGGGAATTGAAGATCTGGGCAGGCCAGGTAGGGTGGAGAGTAGGCTTCTGGGCGGGTATGAGAGGGATGGTAAGAGGGCTGGGGCTGGGTTTGAGTTGGGTAGAAAGTAAGTAAAATGGGCTTGGGCTGGGGAGTATGCCTGCTGGGCTATAGAGGGAAGCTGGTAGCAGCGCAGAGCCGAATGACCCGGTTTGTTGCAAATCTGGCAGCCAGCCAATTTTGCTGCATGGGCCGATTAGGTCGCCATGGCCCGGCCTGCTGAGGGAACTCTGGTCAACACTTAAAAGGGGCAGGCGAGAATGGGGGACAGACAGAGGAATTCTGGCGAGAGTTCCACGACGGCCGATAGGGACGCTGAGAGACAAAGTGCTCCTGCATCTGAGCTAGCATCGAAATGGCGATGACAGAGTTTTGTTTTTCCTGGAAAAAATCAAAACTTTGGAGCTGACTCTGGACTTATTCCAGCGGAGGTTCATCGGCGCAATTGGTCATCGAGGTCACGAACGCGTTGTACTCACTGCCCAAACCGTTGAGGAAGTAGATAATTTTCTATTTGTGGCTGACGGGCTCGTCGACTGCCTCAAGAGTATTGCACAAGGTAGTGAATTTCTGGGAATAGCTGGAGGCTGAGAGGCCGTCTTTGGAAAGAGAGTGCAAACGGCTTCGTAGATCCGTGATTCGGGCAAAGGAGGAGGCAACAAAAAGCCGTTTCAGGGCCCACCAGACTTCTCTGGCGGTGGAAAAAGCAACAATCTAAGGAAGGAGGTCCTTGGACAGGGAGGAAAAAATCCAACTCATAACGATTCTGTTGTATCGTTGCCAGAGGGTATGTTCTGGGTTGATTTGGGTGGAGGTTGCATCCAAAAATTTAGGAGGTGAGGGAGAGCAGGGGTTCAGGAGATGTTCAGTGCCGTTCACAATGACGACGTTGAGGAGTTGCCCCTTCCAGACTAGGTAGTTCGAGTTATTGAGCTTAACTGTGAGTGTTTGGTTAACTGTAGGTAATGGAGGCAGAGGAGAGGAGTTAGAAACCATAGGAGAGGAAATGGTCGAACTAGAGGAGGCCATTTCTAGCTCTGATACCATGTTGAGTTTTGTAACCTTTGATTCTTAAACCAGGAAACAGGAAGAAGATGAAGAGAAGGAGAAAGCTATGGCGGCAGATGAAAATAGGTTTTTCAGTATGGTTTCAAAAGCTATAATACATTGTACAAGTATAGAGAAAAATGTAATGATGAGAATGAAAAGACAGTAGTTACAAATGAACTAAAATACTTAGAACTAAACTAAAACCTAACTATATATGCTGATAATATTAAGTGTTTTCGTTGTTCAAGAGCTGGAAACAATTTGGATATGCTCAAATAAGAAGACCATGATTGCAAGAGTTGATGGAGAGGTGGAAACAAAAAGCGGGAGTAGTGATGGTCAACTGCTTGATGATAATTGTGATGATGACAGAGTATATGATGAAGGTTGAGTCATTGGTGGCTAGGCATGCTTTAAGCGCCTCAAATCAAAGAGACATATAGAACAATAGAGGAGAATATTTTTCATACTAGATGTCACACCAACAATAAGGTATTAGCATACTCATTGATGGAAAAAATTATACTTGTGAGGCTAAAACAAGTTTAGTTGATTAATTGAATTTACCTACTTTGAAATACCCTAGACTGAGATAAGTTATAATAGTGGAATGATTGATAGGAGGTTGCGGTTAGCAAGCAAGTGATTTTTTTTCAGTGGAAAAGTACGAGGATCAAATACTATGTGATATTGTTCAAATGCATACTGTTCACACATTGTTGAGTAAACTGTGACAATTTGACTGGATAGTCGTGATTGTGGATTTAAGAATAGACATTCTTTCCTCAGAGATAGTAAAACCATACTCTTGTAAAGTTGATTTCAAGATAAATGTATCAAAGTGAAAGAATATTGAGAAACCAAAATAAGTTGAAAAAATTGTGAGACCAATTGTTTAAAAAAAGACATTAAAAAAATGAGTGACAAGAACAAAGTACGTAAAAAAAGAAAGAGCGCGAACAGAAAAAACATAGTAAAGAAAATGAAAG
Organism: Begonia masoniana; assembly: GCA_022432975.1. NCBI lineage: Eukaryota > Viridiplantae > Streptophyta > Magnoliopsida > Cucurbitales > Begoniaceae > Begonia > Begonia masoniana. Next base: position 25,466,190 of record CM039505.1, on the reverse strand, counting down.
AGAAACACGAAACAAGTGAGTTCAAGAGTTCCAACCCTTTCTTAAATCAACAACAAAAGATGTGTTTTTAAAAGATGAGTACAATACCTAATGTGAGAACTAGGCAAGAAATGCTCAAATGGACGCTCAAAGATCTAGTTAACATTTTGTAGCGAATGTGAGGATCTATTTATTTATACAAGAGTACTAATGTCTGAGGTGGTTGTCGACAATGGCTTGCTCCTACGACTATCAGAAGAAAGTTACGCCAAAACTAAATCACTAGACATCTATGATGATTGTCTAATTTTATATTCTTCATGAACTCACTAGACATATTTAATTAATATCTATTTTATATGTTCTCTACAAAATTTACTAGACATTTATTTTTCATGTCCAATTAAATTTATGTTTATCATATTCCTCTCTACATGAATTAATCAATGCATATATGAATATGCCTAGAAAAATGACAATATAAATCATTACCTAGATGCCATAAAACACTCATTTCTCATTCTTATACTCAATTATGTGTAATGAGTATGATATACAACTTCCACACACCACTTGTGCCAAATTAATACAAGTATGTGTGTGCACCATATTCTTATTTGATTGATCTCATATTTATCAAATATCATATTAACATGTTATGCGATTGTTAATATGCATAAACAATATCAACATGTAATATAAATGCTGATATTCATTATCAATAATCTCAATATGTAAAGCGGCACACATACATACTCTTATTGACTATTTCACAGTAACACCTGCACGTCACAATATACCTCTGGAGGGCTAGGGATTTCCAACCCAAGGGGCACTCATAGTCACTACCCTTCTATTTTCTGACTTTACACACATCACACAATACATAGCCGATGAGATATATGTTAGGTTCAAATGTAACCAATCATACCTCCTGTAACACCACACACACGCGCGCGCACACACACACATGTATATATGTATCTAATGCATGATTTAAGTATCCTCACTACGCATACATTAAATGCATAATACATACTAATAATGCATGAAATATGAGCATGCAATTTTGTTAAATGAAAAGCAATATGTTACATTATTATGCATGAATGATGTCATTATTTTTATCTAGACACTCACTAAACTTGTCTCACAGTTTAAACTTATCCTCTATTGATGTGTTTCAAAAATGGATGAACTTCAAAGCACAAGAAACTTAGTTGTACATTGTTTTGGTTGTCACGAGCAACAACTTCAAATAGCCATAAGTTGACGATCCCTTGGCATTTGTGGTTGAAATTTGGGCAGTTTCTATCCTTGAATGTTGGGAAGAAGCTGTCAAGGCCCGGTCTCGATCCTGAACCGGATCCCGATGGATTAGGATTCCCGAGATGGAAAATTCAAACCGCCAACAACCTGGTCAACTAACAGACATTCCCTAAGTGGGAACACTGACCACACGACATACACACCAACCTGGCATCCTGAATTAGGATTCACATCAATTTATTCCAACCAAACATATATTTCATAATTAAAATATCCACATCATCATTTTCATCAATCTTTACATCAGAGTACTCATGCGGAAGCTAAACAAAATAAATACATAATTCAGTCATGATGTATAACTTTACAACCCAAAAGTCTTATGCTTCATTGTACACTGTACCTTGCCATGGTTTCTCCATCCTAGTGAACGTTCTCACTATCTGAAAAATGTAAATATCCACATAATGAGTCATTGGCCCAGCAAATAAGTCTAACCCTTAGAGTAGCCAATTCAAACTTTAAATGCATCACATAATGTTATTCTCCATCATCCACTACAATCATTCATGGTAAATTTTCCATGCTTCTTTAATAACCATACTAATGCTATAAAACAGGCATGCTTAAACTCTACATTTTTCAAATCACATGCATAACCTAATATCAAATGCAATTGTAATAAATTAAGCATTCAAAATTACAAGTTCAATAAGAACGCCAATGTCACATTGCATTTAATCCAACATTCTGATACAATCGACAATGCATCATTTAACAATCAGTAATCTTTGTTTAACAATGCAAACCAATCCACAATTGCAATAAACATCAATGCAATTCCACAATGCCACACCAACCACAATCAAGAAACACCAATCCACCAATCTCATCACAAAAAAAATATCCAATGAATTATTTAACAAGCAATGATGTTTATAAAAAATAATTCGCACATATGTCACTCCAACATATATAATTATAAAACATCCCTACAGATTTATGGGCTTTCATCGACTGGGCTGTAGTACCCCGAGTTTACTTTTCTCGCGAGGTTTAGGGACTTTCAACCCAAAGAGGAAGTTATACGTAAGGCTCCTACTCTTTTCGCAGTCACACACTTCCTATTCGTAATTGCAGAGGCAAGTCCAAGCGTACAAGCAGCATTGCAAACTTCCTCACAACGAATAGGCAAGTCCAACCATTGGTTTTATCAGTTGCCAATTATTGCCAACTAAATTTTAAAATCAACAAGTTAAATTGGTGTAAACATTTTTTTCAAAGCCTTTCATTTGTCTCGTAACAAAACAATCTTTGTTCATAATTTCTATTAACAACACTTTCTACACATGGTAAAGCAATATTCATTTCATAAATTCAATCCATCATCCTCATTTAATTCACATTAGCCACAATATTCAATTAACCTTCTAAATCCAAAATCAACAACAACTAATTCTACAACACATAATCCACACTTATCACATAACACTTTTACACAAACACAATTCCATTCACAACATATACATATCCATTTCATGTAATGAATTCAATACACAATCCCAACACAAACAATTTCAATTTCTCATAACACTTTCACTTTAATCATATTCAATTCATATTCTAACACGACATCAAAATTCACATCCAATACACATCTAAATTCACATCCAATTCAACATCCCAATTCACATCCAATTCAACAATATCAGTTCCATTATTTCAATTTCACAATCAATTATAGTTCTTTTCACAAACACTATCAATTCACACCCAATAACATCAATCAATTCAACAACATCATCTCATTCAACAATACAATACAATTCAACCTAAGAAAATTTAAATCCACCATCAAACATTACAAACCATTTTCAATAACACAATTCATTTCATTTAATGAATTACATACACAATCACAACATACTCTTTATAATTCACAATCAACACATATAACCCTTTACAATTTATCACCCAACAACATAACCTTTACAATTCACAATCCATCAATAAAACCATTTATTACTTCAATTTCACAATACAAAAACCTAACTCATCAAAATCCACATCAATTCAATCACGTCAATATCACACTACAAATTATTCAAACCTAAATCAAGCAATTCATCAATTCTATTCACAATTAAAAAAAACAATGCACAATTCATCAATTCTATTCACAATTAAAACTAATACCCAATTCATTAATTCTATTCAGAGTTAAAAACAATACCTAATTAATTCTATTAAATCCATAATCCCAAAAATATCAATCCAACCACAATCCAAAAATCGAATCTAACCAAAACCAAAAGATTAAATTCTATCTCCTCATAAATTAAACAATAAAGCTTAAATTAATTATTATAAGGTTGGATTTACTTACCGTACGCCGGTTCCTCCATCAAGACCTACTAAAATCTCCACCTCTTGAATCGGTTCTTGGACCAAAAGAACTGTCTTACCTAAACGAACAACTTTCTCTTTAGGAGCTAGGGCAAAAACCCAAGTTTCTCTCTCTCTCTCTATGGTTCTCACGTAAAAGGAGGGATGATTTTTTAGCTACTAAAGCTTCTAGAGGAAGTGTTTTGAGCAAAATTACTATTTTACAAATTCTTATCCAATTAAATGACTCTTTTACCCTTCCCTTTTTTGTTTATTACAAAAACACCAATTTAATTTTCTCTTAATCCTTCTTAACTTAATCTAATCCTTTTAGATTAGTTCTAAACTAATCACCATAATTAATTTAATTAACCAAAATTAATTAATCAAAATTATCCAAATTTTTATCTTTTAAATGCACTATTTTCTTTCATACAACTTATTTATTTTCACTTTATGACTTTTAAATCTTGCCATATCTTCTCAAGTTTTTGACTTTTCGATTCCACATCTAATTAATTACAATAATTTTAATTGAGTATTAAAAATTTCAAACCGTTACGTGGTTTTTCAGCAACTAAAACTTCTAGAGGAAGCTTTTTGAGCAAAATTACCATTTTACAAATTCTTATCCAATTAAATGACTCTTTTACCCTTGCCTTTTTGGTTTATTACAAAAACACCAATTTAATTTTCTCTTAATCCTTCTTAACTTAATCTAATCCTTTTGGATTAATTCTAAACTAATCACCATAATTAGTTTAGTTAACCAAAATTAATTAATCAAAATTATCCAAATTTTTATCTTTTAAATGCACTATTTCTTTTCATACAACTTATTTATTTTCACTCTATGACTTTTAAATCTTGCCATATCATCTTCGCAATTTTTTGACTTTTCAATTCTACATCTATTTAATTACAATAATTTTAATTGAGTTCTAAAAATTTCAAACCGTTACATGGTTTTTCAACAACTAAAGCTTCTAGAGGAAGCTTTTTGAGCAAAATTACCATTTTACAAATTCTTATCCAATTAAATGACTCTTTTACCCTTGCCTTTTTGGTTTATTACAAAAACACCAATTTAATTTTCTCTTAATCCTTCTTAACTTAATCTAATCCTTTTACATTAGTTCTAAACTAATCACCATAATTAATTTAATTAACCCAAATTAATTAATCAAAATTATCCAAATTTTTATCTTTTAAATGCACTATTTCCTTTCATACAACTTATTTATTTTCACTTTATGACTTCTAAATTTTGCCATATCATCTTCTCAAGTTTTTGACTTTTCAATTCCACATCTTATTAATTACAATAATTTTAATTGAGTTCTAAAAATTTCAAACCATTACAGAAGCCCTCCAAATATCGTGCAAAGATTTGCTAAGAAGCGGAAGGAGTAGAGGTTGCTGGAGACTCAGATTACACCACTGGCAGAGAAGATGGGTCAGTTTTTGAATGATATAACTCTTCCGTGTGAAGTGGAATGAACATGATTTTTGGACAGGATTATGCCTAATGTTTGAGGATGATTGTCTCCAAAATGAGTGGTTGAATCGATGTTGCTAGAGAGATATGGTTGCAAGAGTGATCACTGCTTGGCTTGGAACAAATTTTTTTTTTTCTTCTGAAAATAGCTTTGCTTCAACTTGGGGATGATGAAACTTCAATAAGTGGACTTGAGAGCCTTTTCAACCTTGCTATGGATTCTCAGTCCACAGAGGAAGAAGAAGAAGGTTGTAGTATTGAATAATCACCACCTACACTCACAAAGGGTGGAGATCACTTTACACACACACTCAACTGCAAATATTACACACCGAGAAGGGAGGCAGCCACTTTAGTTTTGAGATCAAGATTTCGAAGAAACTCTTCAATATTCATTCATCATTTGCAACCTAAGAGAAACCCTTAAGGATGTTATAAATACCTTCTTAAGGATTAGGGTTTGGCAACTTTTAAGAGAAACTATTACAAAAAGTGTTAAACAAAAGTAAGTGAAAGGGTGTTCGACCAAATGAGGAAAAACCAAACACCTTTTGATTTCTCTTTAGCTTTTTTTTGCCCCCTTAACCTAAGATGGTCCCCCACCATCAATATTACAAAAATATAATATTAAAACCATTGTTCTTAGACTCTAAATAAAGATACAAATAAGTTGCATAAAATGGAATAGAAAAATTCATGTGCTTCCAAAAGGTGATGCTTGATGTGTTGATAACTTGGTTTGGGGATTCGTGCTAGGAGCTCTACAAACCAAATTCTTGGCTCCTCTTGGTGCTTCTTGGGCTACATCTTTCTTCAAGCTTTCAAGGGGAGAGAGGCACAAGTTGATCTTTTGAATGATGTTGCATGTTCGTTAATCTTTGGTTCTTGGGAACTGAGTCCTTCTACATTGCTCTAATCTCTTGTCTTCTTTTGTTTTTGAATTATTCTTCTTCATCCAAACTAAGAAAGGCAGACCTAAAACATGAACAATCAAGTTAGAAATTCTTTTGGCTTGAGATTTTTGAAGTGGATCCCGTGGCACATCATCTATTCTAAGTCTTATCAAAACTAACCAAAACTTATCACATTAATAATCTTCTCAATAGACATTTAAACTGTATTTTAAACCACCATTAACATTTTATATATTAATGCTTCTAACTATGCACTATTTATGCATAATAACACTATTTGATTTCTATATTTCATTCACCCAAACAATTTAAATTCATGTTTCTAATCCATCAATTACATGTTTCTATCATCTATACTAGCTCATTTAAACTTTCTCAAGATTTTTTACATGCAATTCTATCATTCAACTTGTAACAAACCATTATTATCCATTTTACCAAGTATGGATATTAACACAACCTTATTTTAAACATTAGAACTATCATTCTTTCTATTGATTTAATCAAAGCACAATTAAATTATCAATATTAATCATATGAAATGCCATATATTTCACATATGATACTCCACATACCATTTTCTCAACCTAAACCATGCAATTTTCAAAATAGTTTAGAAAACTCTTAAATTAGAGATTCTTACCTCTTGAAGTCCTTATTTCTTCAACTTGTCCTTTTGATTCTTAACTCAAAAGATTCCTCTTGGTGAGGAGAACAACTTTACTTGAAGAATGAAGGGTCAATTCTCACTTTTTCACTTCTAATTTCGTCATTTTCTTCTCTTTCTCCCTCTTTTCTCATTTATTTCAGCCTGAATTACGTCTGATCTTCATCCTCTCTTAGTCTTTTACTTGGAATATGATGAAGAATCTAATGAAAAACAAGTTTGTGTCAAGTCCACAAAAAGAAAATCATTATTCTCGATTTTTGTCAAACTCACTGAATGGAACTAAGCTCCCTCTTTGCAAGCTCAAGCTCAAGTCGAGTTTGATGAAGAACCTTTAACAAAGTTGAAGAGGTGAAAGAGAAGATCATCCTTTTCCATGAAGAGCCAATATATTTAGATGAGTCCAAATTTGTTGAAGTAAACAAAATTAGTTTTGTAGAGCTACCTATCCCAATCAGCTTTGATAAAGATTTTGTTGTTTTTGAGCATTTTGAAGAACCTCTTCGAAAAAGGGAAAGCAAAGATATCTCCTTGGTAGCAAACATTAAGGGGGAGAAGGGTAGCAAAGTTATTTTGGTTCATGAAGAACCTATACTCGAGTTGGAGCATTAAATGGTCGAAAAAATTTGTGCAATCACACAAGTGGCCGAGGACAACCACATAGAGGATGGTACCTCTTTCTTCGCAACAACAATTGAAGGAGAAAAGGAGTATGAGGAGACACCTTTTGGTCATGAGGAGCTCCTTCAAGTATTTTCTTATATCCTAACTTGCAAAAACTTGGAAGAAACCGCATTAGCCGATGCTATGATAATGAGGTATGTTCCATTAAACAATTTGGTTAATTGGCTTCTTAGGATTGGCTGGATTGGAGATTCCATTGATATTAGTATTGATTTAAAATTTGGCAAAGAAATTTTGGTGTTATGGTTAAGAACACATATTTTAAAGACATAAGGTTTCCATTAGCGGTTCATAAATTTTGGTTGCTTAATTTTAAAGCTATAGGTTTAATGAGCCAAACCTTACTTGGAGTTGGACCCAAAAGCATTTATGTAGATCCATTTTATATTATGAACCCATGGCACCCATTAAGTGTTTTCAAAGAAATTGTTTTATTTTTTAATGGATTAAAGTTAAGTTATGAAGTTTATGGAAAGTTTTTAAAATACTATGCTCAAGTACTTTGTGTAGGATCAGAATTGTCTAAGAGGGGGGTGAATTAGACTTTTTAATTCTTTTTCAGGGTTAACAGCAAACGATTAAACACTAAATGTAAAGAGAGAGTAAGAAAAATTTGACACCAGTGTTTTTACGTGGTTCGACCAAAAACTGCTTACGTCCACGCTTCAAGGTTTCCCCCTTGAAGATCATTTCCTTCTCCTCATAGACAAACTTGATCGCACTTCCCAGGTGTCGATCTACAGCCTTTACAAACCGGATTTTTCTTCACAGGCGACAATCCACTGCCTTTTACAGAATAATGAATTTGTAGTTTTTCAGTACAGACTACTCTCCTCAAGGATTAAATCTCAAGTTAAGGATTCGAGAGCAGTAGATGAAAATACAGAGTATGAAAAAATTCAGCTCGTTAGGGCTCATAAATGATTTTCGCAAAAGTTGTTTCTTTGAGCTATCCCCTTGGCTTAAATACTCTGTCTGCAATCGGCTCTTGGACTTTAATGCTCCTTATCCGAATATGGAAGTTTTATTACCGTTGGAGCAGCATCCGTACAAAGTAGCTAGTCGTTGCTCTCTGGGGTTGCTATTCGCTCGTCGCCATTAATGCTCAGGAGTTTTAGTTCTAGACGACGTCACTGTAGCTTCGCAGTATATTCAAAATCTGGCGGAAGACTCTGTACACCGGATGATGTTGTCTTTGAAAAGCTTGAACTGCCATCGGTTGATGCGAATTTAAAAACTGAACCGCTATCGGTAGATGAAGCTTTAAAAAAACTTGAACCGCTGTCGGTATGTGTAGCTTTTTGTTCGTTTAGTAATCGGTGTAAGCAATCAGATGATTTCCTCTTTGAATGACTCTGTTTTTGTCGTTTAGCGATCGGTGTAAGTAATCAGATGATTTACTCTTTGAACGACTCCGCTTTTGTTATTTAGCGATCGGTGTAAGCAATCGGATGATTTACTCTTTGAACGACTCCGCTTTTGTCGTTTAGTAATCGGTGTAAGCAATCAGATGATTTCCTCTTTGAATGACTCTGTTTTTGTCGTTTAGCGATCGGTGTAAGCAATCAGATGATTTCCTCTTTGAACGACTCCGTTTTTGTCGTTTAGCGATCGGTGTAAGTAATCAGATGATTTACTCTTTGAACGACTCCGCTTTTGTCGTTTAGCGATCGGTGTAAGCAATCAGATGATTTCCTCTTTGAACGACTCCGCTTTTGTCGTTTAGCGATCGGTGTAAGCAATCAGATGATTTCCTCTTTGAATGACTCTGTTTTTGTCGTTTAGCGATCGGTGTAAGCAATCAGATTGTCGTTTAGTAATCGGTGTAAGCATCAGATGATTTCCTCTTTGAATGACTCTGTTTGTCGTTTAGCGATCGGTGTAAGCAATCAGATGATTTACTCTTTGAACGACTCCGCTTTTGTCGTTTAGCGATCGGTGTAAGCAATCAGATGATTTACTCTTTGAACGACTCCGCTTTTGTCGTTTAGCGATCGGTGTAAGCAATCAGATGATTTACTCTTTGAACGACTCCGCTTTTGTCGTTTAGCGATCGGTGTAAGCAATCAGATGATTTCCTCTTTGAATGACTCTGTTTTTGTCGTTTAGCGATCGGTGTAAGCAATCAGATGATTTCCTCTTTGAACGACTCCGTTTTTGTCGTTTAGCGATCGGTGTAAGTAATCAGATGATTTACTCTTTGAACGACTCCGCTTTTGTTATTTAGCGATCGGTGTAAGTAATCAGATGATTTACTCTTTGAACGACTCCGCTTTTGTTATTTAGCGATCGGTGTAAGTAATCAGATGATTTACTCTTTGAACGACTCCGCTTTTGTTATTTAGCGATCGGTGTAAGCAATCTAGCGATCGGTGTAAGCAATCGGATGATTTACTCTTTGAACGACTCCGCTTTTGTCGTTTAGCTATCGGTGTAAGCAATTGGATGATTTACTCTTTGAACGACTCCGCTTTTGTCGTTTAGCGATCGGTGTAAGCAATCTTTTCTACTTCACCGGTGGATGTAAGCTTTAAGCACCAACGGATGATGAAACACTTTGTTTATCAATATTCAGCCCTGTTTTACTATTTAGCCCTGAACACTTAACCACATTTGTTAGACTACTAAAATACCCTTTCCAAGGGCATTTCCAACCGATTAGTTTCATATGCATAACTCATTATTCTCATCTATTAAACATAATCAAATTACATTATTGATCCTACAAATACATCATCAAAAACATATTTAGACTTAACCACTCTATAAGTCAACAATCTCCCCCTTTTTGATGATGACAATCTATAAATTTGATTAAGTATAACTCTCCCCCATAAACCTAGCTCCCCCATAGCATGTGCATATAATCCAGCTTCAAAAACACAATTTATATTCATTCTATCAGCATAGCAAATAAGTTCTCATACCAACAGCAATCAAATAATCAAATACTATCTCCCCCAGTGACATTATCAAAAGAAAGAGAGACATAAGAAGCAGAGCATTCAACACAATTTAAAGAAAGATAGTTAATTACACAACATGAGGATATTGAAGATGTTCAGGGTAAAAAAAAATAAATTGCCTATTTAAACTGAATCTAAAAAATGCTTCCAAAATGCGTGGAGAATCCACGAAGGCACTTCAAGGTTCGAGGAGAAGTAAGCATCCACGAGTGCTTGAAGGGAGGCAAGATAAAGAGGAAGTGGGGCTTGATAGACCACCAGGTCCAGACATGGAGCAAAAGGTGGGGATGGATCTTGAGACACCACCATATCCAGACAGGGAGGTTGCTCTAAAGATGGACCAGCAGGAGATGCATCCATAGGACTGGTTGGCCCGGATGAAGGCTCTTGAACAAGAGGAGCAACAAGATTAGAGATTGTCAGGTCTGCCTCCTGAAGATCCAAAGGCATGAGGCGAGCAATGTCAACAACCTCAGGTCTTATCATAGGTGGGAAGAGGTCTTCAGAACAAGCCTATGGGAAACACAGAGGGCTATGTGGTGCTGGCCGAAGAGCTTCAACATCAGATTGGAGAGACCGAAGATCCCTTGTGAAAATGTCCTTATGTCAATCCAATTTATGAGCCAGCAGATCTTGGACAGAATCAATATCCTCACTCAAGTCCAATTTGATCTGTTTGAGCTTTGTATCGAGAGACACATCAAGATCCTTGTTCAGGTCCAATTTTATCTAGTTGAACTTTTCATTGATAGATGCATCAAGCTGGGTCTTAAGAGAGCTGAGAGCTGTCCCTAGGCTCTCAATGTAGGACTTCAAATCAATGTACTGATCCTCAGTCATAGAAAATCTCCTCTGATAAGTTTGTGGAGTGGCAGGAGCATTGGACGGGAATGGGGAGGAGACTTGTACTTGAAGAGTAGTTTGGACTGGAGGAGCATGTGGACTTGGAGGAGCATTTGGACTTGGAGGAGCATTTGGACTTGGAGGAGTAGATTGGAGTGTAGGAGCAGTGTGGATGACTGAAGAAACAGGTTGGACTACTGGAGGAGGTAAAGAGGGCAGCATAAGTGTAGGTGGAGGAGAAGGAGGACTTTTGGAAATGGAGGAGGCACATTGGATGGAGGCACAAATGAAGGAGCTGAGAGTGCCTCAGAAGAATGAGCTTGAGAGGATCGGGTAGGGAGTCTTGGTACTGGAGGAGGAATGTGGGAGCGAGACACCTGAGAGGTGGAAAGTGAATTATCAAAGGCAGGAATCTCAGATTCATCCCCACCTTCCTGAACAGACTCCTCTGGCAAGGTAAGCTTCATTTTCCCAAGTTTGACAGACGCTGCCTTAGAAGCCTTCCTTTTAGTTGTATCCAAGACAAAATCCCCTTTCCTAGTCTTTTTGATCCCCATACGATTCAGAGTGTTGGTAGAGTAATAACTGGAAGGTTGCAATCGAAAGGGATCATCTTCATTAGGGAATTCTACATCAAATTGCTCAAAGAGTCGCATGAGTAGGAGATTATAAGGAAGGGAAGAAGCCCTGGAGGAGACACTCTATACCATCCTCCGTAAAACAATGAAGCCCATATCAAAGAGGGTCTTTTGGTAAAGGGCAAACAAAACAAACAAATCCATACCACTTACTTCATCGTGATGACCACCCTTAGGAATGATATTGTACCCGATCATCTGGTGCAAAAGCCGAGCCCTGATGTTGAGATTCTTGCTTTTTAAGACATCAGGAATGAGATTCAGGTCCAAAGCGATAGCCTTCAAAAATTGATGGCCCTCAGGAGAGTTAAGAAAATGGGGCACCTGTCCTGACTCATAAAATTTGGGAAGACTATCTAGGTGTGGACTCCCCAGAAGGGCATTGATGGTCTGGGAGGAAATAATTATGTGCTTTCCATACACATAGCTTGAAAGGGTAGAGAGATCCGAGGGAAAGCTAAGGTTTTCATAAAACATTTTGATCGCCTCAAGATAATAGAAAGATTCGACGTCAAATAATCCCAGTAATCCAAGATTGTTCAATGGTTCAATAATATCTAATCCAACTAAATCATCAGGGATAATACCTCTACTGGGAATCAAGGATTTATGTTTGAAATCGTCATGATATCTGGCTTTAGCAGCCTGATTGTGAAAATAGAGCGATGGCCACTGGGTTGCACGAGGAAGCTCTCGTGGCTGTCAGGACTGAAATTTTAGCTTTCTTCTTGGCTGGTTTCGGAACAGCACGGGATGATGAAGCCATTTGATCGACAAGAAAGTGAAACTCGAGAGAGGAGAAATTTAGGAAATGAAGAGATGACTGGTAGGGAAGAGGCTTTTGAAAGAGCGCGAAAGATGAAGCGTCTTAAAAATATTGAGTTTAAAACCTTAGAGCTTCGCCCGACTGAAAGACGACACACGTGTAAAACTGATATCGCCCGATGGGTGACACGTGTCGGCAGATTGAAGAATATATCTTCCGATGCCTATCAGTAGATATACATCATCCGAAGCCTAATAGAAGACATACATCTTCCGATGCCTTCAGAGACCAAACTTCTCTATCACTCAAAATTTACCAACAGAAGAAGAATCTTAGATTTTATCAACTCGAATGAGACCTAGCCTTATTTTAATATTATTGAAGGTCCTTTCATCCAAAGGCTTGGTAAAGATGTCAGCTAATTGATAAACAGAATTAACAAATTCTAAGGAAATATCACCTTTTTGAACATGATCTCTTATAAAGTGATATCTGACCTCTATATGCTTAGTTCTAGAATGTTGGATCAGATTTTCGGAAATGTTAATGGCACTGGTGTTGTCACACCGAATAGGAATCCTATCGTATAAAAGATTATAATCTTCTAGAGTTTGTTTCATCCAAAGCATTTGTGCACAATAACTGCCAGCAGCAATATATTCACTCTCAGCAGTTGATAATACAACAGAATTCTATTTTTAAGAGTACCAAGACACTAGAGATTCTCCTAAGAACTGACAAGTGCCACTGGTGCTTTTCCTATCAACAAGACTACCAGCATAATCAGAATCAGAGTATCCAACCAGATCAAAAGGGGTGCCCTTCGGATACCATAATCCTAAATCATAAGTCCCACTCAAATATTTGAAAATTCTTTTGACTGCAGATAAATGAGACTCTTTAGGGGCAGTTTGGAATCTAGCACATAGACATACACTAAAGAGAATATCTGGCCTACTTGCAGTCAGATATAACAATGAACCAATCATACCATGATATTTTTTAATATCCACACTTATTCTATTTTCATTTTTGTCTAATTTGGTTGTGGTACTCATAGGAGTTCTAGAGGATTTAACAGATTCTAAAACAAATTTCTTTAGGAGCTTCTTAATATATTTTTCTTGACAGAAGAAAATACCATCAAGAGATTGACTGATCTGGAATCCTAAGAAAAATTTTAACTCTCCCATCATACTCATTTCAAATTCACTTTGCATAAGGGAGGAAAATTCATTACACATAGTGACATTAGTTGATCTAAAAATAATGTCATCGACATAGATTTGAACTAACAGAATATCCTCATCCTTTTGCATGGTAAATAGAGTTGAATCGGTGTTACCCTTTTTGAAATTCCTTTCCTCAAGGAAATTCTTCAATCTTTCATACCAAGCTCTAGGAGCCTGCTTAAGACCATAAAGAGCTTTCCTTAGTTTGTATACATGGTCAGGTTTATCAAAGACTTCAAAACCTAAGGGTTGCTCAACATAAACTTCTTCTGTGATGAAACCATTTAAGAATGCACTCTTTACGTCCATTTGAAAGAGTGTGAAGTTCTTGTAGCAAGCAAAAACTAAGAGCATTCTAATTGACTCTAATCTAGCTACAAGGGCAAAGAATTCCTCAAAATCAATACCTTCTTTTTTAGAGTATCCTTTAGTAACTAGTCTAGCTTTATTTCTTACAACGATCCCATTTTCATCCAATTTATTCTTGTAAAACCCATTTAGTTCCAATTAATGGGATGATCCTTAGGCCGTGGAACAAGTTCCCATACCTTGCTCCTTCAAATGATTTAGCTCCTCTTGCAGGAATTTCATCCTTGACATGCTCAATATCATTCAGGTCAATAATATAGACATTTTCTTTTCTGTAGCCTTTAAACAGTACATTGTTATTTGAAATGTCTTTGATCACACAAGCATTTGATTTAAATGTGACTTTATAACCTTTGTCACACAATTGACTTATGCTAAGCAGATTATGTTTTAACCCTTCTACTAACAAAATATTTTCAATGATAGGATTGGAAGGATTACCTATATTGTCGATGCCAACAATTTGCCTTTTTGGTTTCCACCAAAAGTAACGCTTCCTTTCTTCTTGTTGACAACAGCAAACTTGGTTGAGTCTCCTGTCATATGCCTCGAGTATCCACTGTCGAGGTACCATTGATTTTTCTCAAGAGAACAGTCAACCTACAAAACAGAAGATCAAGTTGTCTTCTTTGGTACCCAAACCTTTTGGGTCCTAGAGTTAGATCTGGTTCCCTTAGGAACCCATTGTACTTTACTACCAGCTTTCATGTTGCTTACAACGATCCCATTTTCATCCAATTTATTCTTGTAAACCCATTTAGTTCCAATAATGGGATGATCCTTAGGCCGTGGAACAAGTTCCCATACCTTGCTCCTTTCAAATTGATTTAGCTCCTCTTGCATAGCCAAAATCTAATTATCATCATTCTCGGCCTCTTCAAATTTCTTAGGCTCTACTTGAGAAATGAATGCCACATTGGCACAGAGATTCCTAAGAGAAGATCTAGTCTTTAGACCTAAGGAAGGATCACCTAAGACTTCATCTAAGGGATGGTATTTGACATATTTCCAATCTCTAGGAAGAGTAGGAATTTCATCCTTGACAGGCACAATATCTAGAGAACTTGAGGAAGGTTCTAGAGAATTTCCTGTCTGAAGGATATCTGTAGGCTTATCTAAGGAAAGAGAATCTAGATGCTTTTCTAAAGAGTCATCCTCATCCACATTGATTGTGAGTTGAGGGGACACATCAAAATTGACATGAACAGTTTCCTCCACAACCAGAGTTGTCCTATTGAACACCCTATATGCTTTACTAGAAAGAGAATAACCCAGAAAAATTCCAAGATCAGATTTGAAATCGAATTTTCCTAAGTTATCCTTTGTGTTCAGAATGAAGCACTTACAACCAAAGGCTCTAAAATATTTGACAGAATGGGTTTTACCATTATAAAGCTCATAAGAGGTTTTCTCAAGAATAGGTCTTATAGAGACCCTATTAAGCACATAGCAAGCTGTTGAAACAGCTTCTACCCAGAAATACTTTGGAAGAGAGTTCTCATTAAGCATGGTTCGAGCAAGCTCTTGGAGGGACCTATTTTTCCTCTCAACAACACTATTTTGTTGAGGGGTTCTAGGAGAGGAAAAGTTGTGCTCAATTCCATATTTGAGACATAAGAGTTCAAATTTATCATTTTCAAATTCTCCACCATGATCACTACGAATAGCAATAATGGTGAGCTCCTTTTCATTTTGAACTCTTTTCCTAAAGCTAGAAAAAGTATCAAAGGTCTCATCCTTTGACTTCAGAAAGAACACCCAAGTAAATCTAGAGAAGTCGTCAACAATGACAAAAGCATAGAATTTACCTTCTAAGCTGTCTATATTAGCAGGACCGAAGAGGTCCATATGAAGAAGTTGGAGAGGCTTGGAGGTAGAGATTGCATTCTTCGATGCAAAGGAACTTTTGATTTGCTTGCCCATTTGACAAGCTTCATAGACTTTATCCTTCTCAAAGGATATCTTAGGGATCTCTCTAACTAAACTCTCCTTAGTAATCTTAGCTAAGGTGTCCATCCCTACGTGTCCTAATCTCCTATGCCAAATCCAACTATCATTAGAAGAATTAACAGCAAAACATTTCTCATCAACATGCTCAATATCATTCAGGTCAATAATATAGACATTTTCTTTTCTGTAGCCTTTAAACAGTACATTGTTATTTGAAATGTCTTTGATCACACAAGCATTTGATTTAAATGTGACTTTATAACCTTTGTCACACAATTGACTTATGCTAAGCAGATTATGTTTTAACCCTTCTACTAACAAAATATTTTCAATGATAGGATTGGAAGGATTACCTATATTGTCGATGCCAACAATTTTGCCTTTTTGGTTTCCACCAAAAGTAACGCTTCCTTTCTTCTTGTTGACAACAGCAAACTTGGTTGAGTCTCCTGTCATATGCCTCGAGTATCCACTGTCGAGGTACCATTGATTTTTCTCAAGAGAACAGTCAACCTACAAAACAGAAGATCAAGTTGTCTTCTTTGGTACCCAAACCTTTTGGGTCCTAGAGTTAGATCTGGTTCCCTTAGGAACCCATTGTACTTTACTACCAGCTTTCATGTTGTTTGTTTTTAAAGGACATACAAAGGATTTATGTCTTATTTCATTACAAGCATGGCAAACAGTAGATTTAACAAAGAAGTTCTTATATAATTTCTTTTTACTAAATCCATCATATCCCAAACTAGCTTTATTAAATGTCATTCTCTGGCTGCCTAAAAGCATATTTAGATTCTTGCTGCCATTAGTAAAATTCAAAACAAGTTTATTCAAAGTCTCATTTTTCTTTTTAAGTTCAGAAACTTCCCTTTCATGCTGGTTATTTTCCTTAGCATGCTTTTCAGCTAAACTAGCATTCTCTCTTTTCAACATATTATATTTAGTCTTTAGCATACCAAATTACTTAACTAAATTGTTAAAAGCATCAACCATATCCCCATCATCATCAGATTCACTCTCACTATCACTTAAAATACTGGACAAAGAAGAACTAACCTTATCTTCGTGTGCTATGAAGCACAGGTTAGCAACCTCTTCCTCTTCTGAAGAAGTGTCGCCTTCACTGTCATCCCAAGTGGCCTTCATAGCCTTCTTCTTAAACTTCTTGGGATTCTTCTTCACTTGTGGACAGTCTGCCTTCATGTGACCAGGCTTCCCACACTCGAAACAAGTGATTTCCTTTTCTCTTTGAAACTTTTCACCCTTTGGAAATCTCCTTCCTTGCATCCTCTTTCTTTGAAGGAATTTGCTGAATCTCCTAGTGATAAGAGCAATGTCCTCATCATCTTCTTCTTCTTCTTCCTCAGACACTTCATGTTTGCTTGAGGAGGCTTTCAGTGCAATGTCCTTTTTCTTTGTGGCTTCTTTCTCCTTGAGGTCCTCCTTTTCGTTTGTCCTCATTGTGATCTCATGCATCATGAGAGATCCAATGAGCTCCTCAAGCTTTAGGACTTTGAGGTCCTTTGCTTCCTGAATTGCAGTCACCTTCGGCTGCCAACTCCTTGGAAGACATCTAAGAATCTTCCTGACCTGTTCTTCACAAGAATATGATTTATCAAGAGCTTTTAGGCCATTGGTTATGTTAGTGAATCTTGTAAACATAGAAGAGACAGATTCATCTTTAGGCATAGAAAGTAGCTCATACTCGTGTACAAGCATATTCAGTTTGCTCTCTTTCACCTGATTTGTACCCTCGTGTGTGACCTCTAATAGGCGCCAAATCTCTTGGGCGCTCTCACACCCTTGTACTCTATTAAATTCATCTCTATTTAGAACACAGTACAGGGTGTTAATTTCCTTGGCATTTAGGCTCAAGTTCTTTTTGTCTGTATCATTTAGTTTGTGTGATGCTTTGGGAATCCTAATACCATTCTCTGTTTTAACAGCTATGTATGGACCACTTTCTATATTATTCCATAATTCATAGTCCACAGCTTGAACATATATCCTCATTCTAGACTTCCAGTATACATAATCATTACCATCAAAGAACGGAGGTCTAGAGGTAGACTGGCTTTCTACTTGTGTAGAGTTTGTGTTGAATGCCATTTTAAATATATCTCACATAGTATATATATATAAACAACTTAGACAATGTTTTACCTCGCTCTGATAAAAATTGTAGGATCGGAA
The DNA here is from genome assembly GCA_022432975.1 of Begonia masoniana. Taxonomy (NCBI): domain Eukaryota; kingdom Viridiplantae; phylum Streptophyta; class Magnoliopsida; order Cucurbitales; family Begoniaceae; genus Begonia; species Begonia masoniana. Next base: position 25,447,837 of record CM039505.1, on the reverse strand, counting down.
ATGTCTAAGAGGGGGGTGAATTAGACTTTTTAATTCTTTTTCAGGGTTAACAGCAAACGATTAAACACTAAATGTAAATAGAGAGTAAGAGAAATTTGACACCAGTGTTTTTACGTGGTTCAGCCAAAAACTGCCTACGTCCACGCTTCAAGGTTTCCCCCTTGAAGATCCTTTCCTTCTCGTCAGAGACAAACTTGATCGCACTTCCCGGGCGTCGATCTACAGCCTTTACAAATCAGATTGTTATTCATGGGCAACAATCCACTGCCTTTTATAGAATAATGAATTTGTAGTTTTTCAGTACAGACTACTCTCCCTCAAGGATTAAATCTCAAGTTAAGGATTCGAGAGGAGTAGATGAAAATACAGAGTATGAAAAAATTCTGCTCGTTAGGGCTCAGAAATGATTTTCGCAAAAGTTGTTTCTTTAAACTATCCCCTTGGCTTAAATACTCTGTCTGCAATCGGCTCTTGGACTTTAATGCTCCTTATCCGAATATGGAAGTTTTATTACCGTTGGAGCAGCATCCGTACAAAGTAGCTAGCCATTGCTCTCTGGGGTTGCTATTCGCTCGTCGCCATTAATGCTCTGGCGTTAAGTTCTAGACGACGTCACTGTAGCTTCGCGATATATTCAAAATATGGCGGAAGACTCTGTACACCAAATGATGTTGTCTTTGAAAAGCTTGAACCGCCATCGGTTGATGCGACTTTAAAAACTGAACCGCTATCGGTAGAGAAGCTGAGTCGGTAGATGCAGCTTTAAAAACTTGAACCGCTGTCGGTAGATGCAGCTTTAAAAACTTGAACCGCTGTCGGTAGATGCAGCTTTAAAAACTTGAACCGCTGTCGGTAGATGCAGCTTTAAAAACTTGAACCGCTGTCGGTAGATGCAGCTTTAAAAACTTGAACCGCTGTCGGTAGATGCAGCTTTAAAAACTTGAACCGCTGTCGGTAGATGCAGCTTTAAAAACTTGAACCGCTGTCGGTAGATGCAGCTTTAAAAACTTGAACCGCTGTCGGTAGATGCAGCTTTAAAAACTTGAACCGCTGTCGGTAGATGCAGCTTTAAAAACTTGAACCGCTGTCGGTAGATGCAGCTTTAAAAACTTGAACCGCTGTCGGTAGATGCAGCTTTAAAAACTTGAACCGCTGTCGGTAGATGCAGCTTTAAAAACTTGAACCGCTGTCGGTAGATGCAGCTTTAAAAACTTGAACCGCTGTCGGTAGATGCAGCTTTAAAAACTTGAACCGCTGTCGGTAGATGCAGCTTTAAAAACTTGAACCGCTGTCGGTAGATGCAGCTTTAAAAACTTGAACCGCTGTCGGTAGATGCAGCTTTAAAAACTTGAACCGCTGTCGGTAGATGCAGCTTTAAAAACTTGAACCGCTGTCGGTAGATGCAGCTTTAAAAACTTGAACCGCTGTCGGTAGATGCAGCTTTAAAAACTTGAACCGCTGTCGGTAGATGCAGCTTTAAAAACTTGAACCGCTGTCGGTAGATGCAGCTTTAAAAACTTGAACCGCTGTCGGTAGATGCAGCTTTAAAAACTTGAACCGCTGTCGGTAGATGCAGCTTTAAAAACTTGAACCGCTGTCGGTAGATGCAGCTTTAAAAACTTGAACCGCTGTCGGTAGATGCAGCTTTAAAAACTTGAACCGCTGTCGGTAGATGCAGCTTTAAAAACTTGAACCGCTGTCGGTAGATGCAGCTTTAAAAACTTGAACCGCTGTCGGTAGATGCAGCGGAAGACTCTGTACACCAAATGATGTTGTCTTTGAAAAGCTTGAACCGCCATCGGTTGAAACCGCTGTCGGTAGATGCAGCTTTAAAAACTTGAACCGCTGTCGGTATGTGTAGCTTTTTGTCGTTTAGTAATCGGTGTAAGCAATCAGATAATTTCCTCTTTGAACGACTCCGTTTTTGTCGTTTAGCGATCGGTGTAAGCAATCAGATGATTTCCTCTTTGAACGACTCTGCTTTTGTCGTTTAGCGATCGGTGTAAGCAATCGAATGATTTACTCTTTGAACGACTCCGCTTTTGTCGTTTAGCGATCGGTGTAAGCAATCTTTTCTTTGTCGTTTAGCGATCGGTTGAAGTAATCTTTTCTACTTCACCAGTGGATGTAAGCTTTAAGCACCAGCGGATGATGAAACACTTTGTTTATCAATATTCAGCCCTGTTTTACTATTTAACCCTGAACACTTAACCACATTTGTTAGACTAATAAAATACCTTTTCCAAGGGCATTTCCAACCGATTAATTTCATATGCATAACTCATTATTCTCATCTATTAAACATAATCAAATTATATTATTGATCATACAAATACATCATCAAAAACATATTTAGACTTAACCACTCTATAAGTTAACACTTTGTTGGTGGTTAAATAGATTACAACTTTATGTTATCATTATGAAGTACTCATTATTTCTATTGGTAGTCAATCACTTTGTAAATCAAGTGGATAGTCATGGGCTTACTTTGGAAGTTTTTTATCATTGGCTCACATATTTGAAAACAGAGATTGGGATTCGTATTACCTGAGTATATTTTAATTTCAATTGGATCAAGTTGGCTCCTGGAAAAGGAGCATTGTTACCAATATAGGAATGCTCATTTTGTTCCACTATCCGAGGAATTCTTGAAAGAGTTAGCTATACCTCTCGACCATCCTCATTTCCATAGCACCTTCATGACAATATTGCTACAAAAAATTTGGAAAGGCTATTACAGGAAGCTAATGGAAATATACATGCCGTATAAAAGGGTCAAGAACTGATTGCTACATTATGGTTGGTGTTTGTTCTTATTGATCACTAGTTTCTCTTGGAAAGAATTGGGCATGAAATTGCTTCACAACCATTACACTCAGCTTCAAGGAAAGATGTTATATTGGTTATGGTGGAACAATTTGAAGGATCGTGATTGTCTAAGAGGGGGGGGGGGGGGGTGAATTAGATTTTTAAATCAATTTCTTAAGCTAATTGTTTTCTCTCTTAGTATACGATTACTAAGTTAACACCAAACTAACAAGTAAGATAAAGAGATAGAGAGAGAAGTAACACCAAGATTTTTACATGGTTCGGCTAACTTTGCCTACGTCCACGCTTCAAGGATTTCTCCCTTGAAGATTCACTACGTCTCTTCCACGAGAAAACTTGATTGGACTTCACGGGCGCCAATCAACTGCCTTTACACTTTGATTGATCTTCACGGGCGTCAATCCCAGCCTTTACACTTTGATTGATCTTCACGGGCGTTAATCACAGCCTTTACACTTTTACAAGATGAAGTATTGAGCACAAATGCTACTCTCTCTCAAAGAGATAAATGTCAAGTTCTAGGGCAAAGAGAGAGGTATACAGACTTTTTGCTCGTGATAGTTCAAACGGAATTTCAACAAAAGTTCCTGTTCAATAGATTGGCAAAAGTTCTTTTTCTCTTGAGCTTTATTCTTCCTTTTATACTTTGTCCACGATCTGATTTTCATTTATGATACCCAGCATTTTCGTACTAAAAAGTTACCGTTGAGCAGACATAGTCGTTGGTGTCTGCCTTGGTCAACATTTAATTCGACGCATTAAATAGTCTGTCGCTGAGGCTCTGGAGATGCTATCACTTATGGCGGAAGACTTCGGTTGATGTTGTTCAATTGGTCGACTTCATGATTCAGATGATGTTGTCTATTTGGACGAAGTCTTTATTCGGTTGATGTTATTCACTTGGACGACTTCGTCACTTAGTATTTGGTCGTCATTGTTTTCGATTGATGTTCAAGGTTTGGACGACGTTGATTTTGATTGATGTTCAAAGTTTGGACGACGTCGATTTCGGTTGATGTTCAAAGTTTGGATGACGTTGATTTCGGTTGATGTTCAAAGTCTGGACGACGTCGATTTCGGTTGATGTTCAAAGTCTGACGACAGCGTTTTTCTTTTAACTGTGGACGACCGCGTCTTTCTTTTAAGCGTGGACGACAACGTCTGTCTTTAGTGTGGATAACTGCATTTTTCTTTTGACCATGGACGACTGCGTCTATGTTTTGAACGTGGACGACTGTGTCTGTCTTTTGAACGTGGACAACTGTGTCTGTCTTTTGAACATGGACGACAACGTCTGTCTTTTGAACGTGGACGACATCGTCTTTCTTTTGTGTGAACAACTTCGACAGTCTCTTAACTGCGGACTGACTACGTCAGCCTTTCGTGTGGACAACTGAGACCTTGGACGTTTACATCTTTCTCTGTTTTCTTTTCACGTGGACGATTGGCTTCGGACTATTAACACTTAGAAAAAAATCGTCAGAAAACCTAATGGCCCTTTTTCAAAGGGCATTTCCAGATAAAATACAATTTATATCATAATCCAATTATGCAGTCCATGTATTCCAAATTAATCATCGGTTCACCAATTTCATGTTAATCATAATCATCCATATAAAACTGAATCATCAAAAAAACATAGTTACTTAAACACATTTAAGCTAACACAATTCACAAGAATGGAAGTTAGCATTGGAAGAGAAACGGACCTTGGATTTGAGGTCAAATCCGTTTCAACCCCAGGAGGATGATGTGCCACGGAACCCGCTCACAAGATTCCGAGCAAATGAGTTTTTTAAACACTTTCCTAATTTTGTAGGTCAAGCATTTAGTGACAACTTGAAGGAGAAATCAAGCCTTAAATGCAAGAGACTTAGAAGGAACAAAATGAAGACGAGCCAATCGGGTTCTTTGAGCATTAGCATGGAAGCCAATCCGAGTATCTTCTCCAAATGCAACATAGTTCTTGAGGTTAACTTAAAGCTTGAGGACTATAGCCACTTAAAGGAATAACCAAGCTTAAAGGAGTCAAAAGAAGGCACCAATTACTCGGCACATTTTGAAGACATCAAAGAGGTCAAGTCCAAGATCAATTTGGAACCAACAATCTTCATAGAGGAAGCCCATGGCCGAATGTAGAACACCCATTTAATCATACTTTGTGTTTAAGTTATTTTGAGTCTGCTGAACATTATGCTTTAAAATTATGTATTTTCGTGGGTGGGGACCATCTAGGATACTTGAGAGAACAAAAGTACAAGTTGCTTTTTTTGTGCTAGGTATATCCTCACCTAACAAAGCATACCTTTTTCCCTTTTTAGTTATTACTTTTGTTAAAGTGTCTTAGGGTTGTAACCCTAGTGTCCCATTCTAAGGATGTTATATATACATCCTTATGAACTTTTGTAAGGGCCTTTTGTTGAATTAAAATTGTGGACTGAAGTTTCTTCAAGCTTGGAGTCCATCTCCTCAAATCGACAATCCTTCCTTGGTGTGTAATATCCGAGCAGTTTGTGAGTCACCCTTGAGACCACCTTTGTGAGTACAAGTGGTTCCTCTCTTATCCTATTTCCTTCATCTTCCTCTTGCCTTAGAGGTAGATACCTTCAGCAACGGTTTAGAAAACTCTCATCAAGCTTGTTGGAAGGCTTTCCTCAAGAAAACCGAAGAAGCCAAGGAAGTGCAACAATAGTATTTGCTAGACAAGCCAGAACCACTTGTTCAAATTTCAACTTTGTTGGAGCTATATTGAGAGAGTTGTGCATTCTGGAAGATCACTTATGTTTTCGCCAAAACTGTTTTCCAAATTGTGATCATCTTGTGATTTATCTTCCAACCCCCATTTGAAGTACATTAGGAAGTACACGCCAAACCCGTCACATGTCATCTCTTGGAATGACATCCCTGTCGAGAAGGAAGTTTCTTATGAGAAGCCTGAGTGAATTTTAGGCATAGAAATTCATTCTTTGCCACAGGCAAACTTCCTTTGTGCATGTGTTTTGGAAGAATCATGGGAGCTCAAGTCTTAGATGGTCCAAAAGTATCCCCATTTGTTTGTTTGTTGCCCATGAGGTTGTGTTGAATTTCAGGGGCGAAATTCCTTAAGGAGGAAGGATACCATTTGTAGCGTTCCTAGTCCTCCTAATACAAAATTGTCTATTTTGGACAGAAATCTGCACGATTTATGTCTTGGGGTTAGACTCTACTATAAACTATACATTTTCCACTCTCTTAATCGATATGAGCTCTCCTTGCCTTAACATGCATTGACTCTTCCACAACTACAGTTGTCTTATTAAATACTTCATATGCTTTAGTAGTTGAGGAATATCTTAAGAAAATCTTATAATCTATTTTGGAGTCAAATTTACAAAAAATGTCTTTTATGTTAAGAATAAAACATTTGCACTCAAAGAACCTAAAATAGTTAACACTAGGAGTTCAACCATTTTATAGCTCATAGACAGTTTAGCATAGGACGCAACGATTTTAGAAACAAAACAAAGTTTTTGTTAGCTTTCCCAATTTGACTAGCATCGCAACCATATCTTTCTAAAAAAATATCTTAGGAACTTCCCCTAACTAGATTCTTTTTAGAAATCTTAGCTAAGATATTTATTCTTATGTTTATGACAGAACCAACAATCAAGAGAATAATTTACCGTAAAGCTTTTTCATCAAAATAAGAAACATTTTTCAAATTAATAGTGCACGCGTTCTCATTCCTATATCCCAAAAATAAATTTTTTCCATTTAAGCTATCCTCAATCATGTAAAATTTTGATTTAAAAGTCAGTTTATAACCTTTATAGCATAGTTGGTTAATACTTATTAGGTCATACTTTAAACCATCAACCAATAAAACATTTTTAATAAAGGGTTTTAAACATTACCTATATTATCAATACTTATGATTTTTCTTTTTAGTTCCCTACAAATGTTTGATTTCTTTCTTTTTGTTGATGGAGGTGAACGAACTTTGGATAATTCTCATCATTTGTCTTGAACATCCACTATCAAGGTACCATTCATCTTTCATGAGATATTCTCCAACATACACAAAAATTATGTACTTTACTTTGGTACTCAAATTTTATTGTGTTTTTTAGCATTAGTTTTAATTTCTATAGGAACCCATTTCAATTTCTCAAGTTATTTATGACCATTAAATTTCAAAGAACACACATATGATTTATCACCTATTCTATTACAGACATGGCATGGTCCAACAAAAGAGTTTATAAGTCTTTTCTTTGTTGTCCTAATCTGACTTTATCAAAAGAAGCTTTTTGTTGACCGAAGAGCGTAGTCAAATTTTGCTACTACTTGTAAATTTAAGGACAATAGTATGCAAACCATAATTTATCTTTTTCAAATCATTAATTTATTTTTCAAATGAATAAGTAAGATTTGCATGTTTTTTTACTAACTCAACAGTTTCCTTTTTTAAAGACTTATACTTAAATTTGACCATATTGAGTAGTTCTTTTAGTTCCTCAAAAGCATCCTATAGTTCACTTTTATTATAGATTTCTTCTAGGTCGCTAAAGTAATCACATACTGTCATTTTACTTTGTCATGAAGCACACATGTTTGTTGATTCTTCATTGTCCAATTCAATTTGATGGCTTGATGAGGTTTTAAGAGTTATATTCTTGTTTTTGGAGACTTCTTCCTCTTTTAACTCTTCTTTCTCGTTTGCCTTCAACATGATCTCATGAAGCCATTAGAGATCTAATTAATTTTTCCATTTTAAGCACTGTGAGGTCATGTGTTCCTTTTATTGACATCACCTTTGGTTGCATCAATCTTGGCAGGTGCTTAAGAATTTCCTAATACATTCCTCACTTAGATAAGTCCTATTAATAGTTTTCAAGTCACTATTTATGTTAGTAAATCTTGTAAATATTTTACTAATGCTTTCCTCTTTTCTCTTAGCAAACAATTCATATTCATGCACAAGTAAAATCATTTTGCCTTCTTTAACTTGGTCTTGTGCTTTCGTGTATGATTTCAAGTAAATGTCAAATTTCACATGCATTATCACACTCTTGAATCTATTAAATTAATTTCTATTGAGAGCACAATACAACATGTTAATTGTCTTAGCATTTAAACACAATTCTAATTTATCATTGTCGCTAAACTCAAAAAGAAACTTAGACATATTCATATCATGTTCAAATTTAATAGGAACATAAGGCTCATTATTATATGTCATAAATCATAATCAATGGATCACACATATATTTTCATTCTAGATTCCCGATAATTGTAATCATTTCCGTCAAAAAAAGGTGGTTCAAAAATAGATTGGCCCTAAATACGTGCATTATTTGTATTAAAAGTCGTAAATGAAATTTCAAGAAAAATATTTCTATAAGACTTTAATCAAAATAAAAGCTTATCACCAGCTATATACCGATTCTACGATTGAAATAACCTACGAGCGGTGAATGAGGTTTTCTAACTATTTTTATGTAATTAATAGTTTGCTATCTTAAACTATATATTTTCTCTACTATTTGACAAGTTATTTCTAATATGCAATCAAACAATAACAACAATCAAGAGATAGGGAAAGAGATAGAAAATACTTTTGGTCACTTGATTCGGCCAGGCTGCTTGCATCTGTGCTCTAAGGCTCCTTGAAAATTTCTTTCTCAATAATCCTTTCAGTTATAGAATGATTGAGCTTCTGGGTGTCAATCAAACCTTACAATGACTTTTTGCAAGTGTCACTCTTTTTCTTCATTTAGCTTGCGAGTGTCACTCGAACCTTAAACTACTCTTCACGGGTGTCAATGAAAACTTAACCAACTTTTCAAGGGCGCGCTGATCCTTTTAGTTTCCACTAAGTATAAATATGGTAAAAAAGTGTAACTACAAGAGCTTACTCTCTCAATGATGAACAATCTCACATCTAGGAGTAGCAAAGGTTAGGTTTCTAGCTCAAGATTGAAGGCTCAATGTGACGACCCCAACCCGGTCAGGGCCGCCACGGACTTGCCATGGCGTAATCTTAATTTAAGCCTTCGTAAGTTCACATAAAATTTTTCGTTTTTACTCAACACTCTATAATAAAACGGACATAGACAAATGACCCACCTCGATCGACCCTTTAGAGTTTAACTTTGACTTAAACATGTTAGGCGTAAAGTTCGTCGACATTTGAAACATTTAAAATGAGGTTAAAAGTATTTTTCGATAAAATGTCAACTCGGTTTTTGGGTCTTTAAAATCCTTTAAAATACGTGGGGGTCGCTCGTAAAATACATTTAAAAAGTATCGTAAAAGGTCCGATTGAAATGTGTTTTGAAAAGTCAACTTAAAAAAAAAAAACATGTTGGGTCACATGTGGTGCTCGCGTGCACCGCACGCTGTTGCCCGCTGCCGCTGTGCGCATCGCCCACCTGGGTGCGCGCAGTGCCCAGGTGGCGCGCGCGCTGGGTGACTCCCCACGCACCACACATGAGCCAGGGCTGATCGATCGGCAAAAATGCCAATCGATCGGCAACCTCTCTGAATTTTCGACCAAAAACCATAAAAAAACGCCAATCGATCGCCCCTCAGGCGCAATCGATCGGCTGTGCGCGTTCTGGGCGCGTGCCCCACGTGCGCGCCACGTGCAACCAGCGCCCTTTTGGCTCCTTTTTCACACTTAACTATTTTTTTCCATTACATCTACTCCTCACATTAAACTTCCCTAAACCGTTCCCAACCTTTTTAAACACAAAATACATCAAAACCCCGAAAACCCGCCTAAAATACGTATCCGAAAATGTATTTAAAATTCATGAAAACAAACTGCATGGATCGCTCTTAAAACCGAACATATCCTTACAGGTTTAAAGTACCTAAAGTCATCAAATACAATCCAACCTAATCCACAACACAAACATCGAACATAAACGTGGAATTTCCTAAAACATCCCCAAAACCAATCCGTTTATCAAACCACTCAAAATAACATAACTCCAAGCCTAAATCCACAATACAATTCCACAAAAAAAAAAAAATCAAACTTTCCGATACATCCTAAAATTCATCACATCACCCAATATCAATCTAGTTCACACCTATTTACCACAAAACAGCTCGGAGCACACCCACGGGTCGGTAAGCCTGGCCAAAACACTTGTCGTCGCCATGAGCCCCCATCCACTGACCATCTATACTTGATCATTGAGAGGAGGTTCCTCACCTTCATTCTCGTCACCTACATCAACGATAAACACATTAAGCCTAATGCTTAGTAAGAGATGCACTAAAACATATGTACACATAAATGCATGATTTCTCAAAACATGTTCATTTTAACTTATTTTTGTTACATAACATGGAAGAGTAAGTTTAGGCATGAGTAGTCGCAGGCACTACCCTGTCTACCTCGTAGACCACACACTTGCCCTGAGTTGCCATGATTGGGTGTATTGTCTTGCCATTAGTTGCCATGATTGTGCCCTGCGCCCTACTCATCCTCAAACCTTACTCAACATTTACATACTTTATTTCGTTCACTTGAAAACATGCATGTAAGAACATTTCACATAATTTTAAAAAGAAAACATGATGCATAGAGAGAGAGTACTCAATACAATCATCAAAACAATTCATAACGTACATATACAAGCCTAACTCATAAACGAACCAAACCAGGAAACGTCCTAGGCTACCCGACTCTTCAGAATCCCAAAATTATGAAAAAACATCATTAAGACATTCAATTTCCAACATCGACATAATGTAGGGCCTTAGGGGCTGGAAACCTAACACCACTTACCTGGTGTCCTTAGCAAGCCGAGCATCGTTCGAAAGCTTGGTTCACTTAATACATTTCACAAATAAGAGCATTAAAACTGATCCTAAATAAACGATCTCCTAAGCTAAGCGTAACACCTAGCTAAGGAAATTTGTCCTAAAATGTAACGCCCAGAATTATATAAACCCGGTTTGCTACTCATAATACCGAACAATACTATGACATTTTGAGAAAATTTTAAAATTTCACTCAACGGTTAAAGTTTGACCCTTAAAACGTTAAAACTTGCAGCGGAAATTCATTTGTATAAAACAACATTTATTAATTTAATTAAAATAATAAAGTCAATCAGTTGAAAGAAAACAAAAGAAAACAGAACACCTCTACCGCTGAATAGTTCCAGCGATAGAAACAGAAACAAAAGGCATCCACCGATCACAAAACGACAAAAGCTACTACTCACGTCAACCGATCGCTAAACGACAAAAGCTAGTACTCACTCCTTCCGATCACTAAACGACAAAAGCTATTACTCACGTCTTCCGATCACTAAACGACAAAAACTATTACTCACGACTTCCGATCACTAAACGACAAAGTCTATTAATCACATCTACCGATAGACTACATCCACCGATAGACAACATCCACGGATAGACAACATCCACCGGTGAACAGTAACATTCTAGACCCACCGATAGACTACATCCACTGATAGATTACATCCGCCGATAGACTACATCCACCGATAGATTATATCCACTGATAGACTACATCCACCGGTGAACAGTAACACTCTAAACAAACGGACAATTCTGCCTACTAAAAGAACTTGTAAACTCTTAACAGCAGCTATTTAAAACAACATAAATCCATAACTTTATAAATCCAGAATAACAATCTACAACTAAAATCAAATCGTGTTTTCATAATCAGAAAAGCTCTAAAATTATTAAAAACATTAAACCCCTGCTGTCATTAATATTCTCAGCATACTAAAACTGAACCATTGTCAACTAGACTTTCACACCTACTTACATTAGTTAAACAGCCCCATCAGATTGCCAAGTCGAGGCATAAGTGTGCTCCAACAACTGCTCCTAGTTTTCAGTAAATTCAGAGAATTCACCGATAGTTACCTCAGCACCTACATCACAAAACTCATCTATTAGCCTAATGCTAAATAAGTAGAGCAAAATGAAATGATAAGCTGAAACATAAATCCGAGTTATGCAATTTTTACTTTCACATCTCAGTTGCATTCACATTCTTTCACTGATCTGATCCCTCAGTTCCGCTGGGAGTTGGATCAATTCTCCCAGAGTCATACATCCTCTTCATCGATTAAGGGGCAGATTAGTTCCCTTAACAGCTGATCTGATCCTATATTCCATTGGGAAGCGGATCAATTTTCCAAAGTCATACATCCTCTTTATCGATTAAGGGGCAGATTAGTTTCCTTAACAGTTGGTCTGTTACAATTTGTTCATGCCTTACCATGCCATTACATGTAAATTCATTTTCGTGTTCTTTCCAAAAACATGATACATGACATACAGAAAACATTCAAACAAGCATAAACCTACTGTTTTGTGATGTAGACCCGAAGGTACACACATACTCTACTTACCTGGTCTCCTAAAAACTTGGTTGAAATCTACCTTGAGAGTTTGCTCAAACCTAAAACCATAAACCGAGCATTAATTAAATCTTCACTAAACTTCATTCTAACCATCCAAAAATCTAAGGAAACTAATTTGGGAGCTCTATTCATTGAGCATTCCTGATTTGCCCCAAACCCAAACTAACTCTCACTTACAGCATTCTAAAAACTCACATTTAAAATCCCCTCTAACATCGATAGTTACAATGTAGCAAGAAATCGAAGTAGAACTCACCTAGCTTGGAGAAAATGGGAGAGAAATCGCCGAGAGAAACTCTGCTTAGCTGAGCCGAATGCCGAGAAAGGAAAATGAGAAACAGTGGCGGCTAAACCTTCATTAAACCTTCCATTTATAGCACTGCTTCATAATTACTCAAATTCCCTTGGCTAACAAACTTTAACATATTTAACCAACTAATCAAATTCACTAAATTCCATAAAGATAAAAGTTACAAAATGACGTTATTAATTATAGTGGACAATACCGGGTGCTACAATCTACCCTCCTTAAAAGAATTTTGTCCTCAAAATTCAGTGCTTAAACAGCTCAGGATAACGGCTCATCATGCCCTGCTGGCTTTCCCAAGTTGCCTTCACAACATTCTGATTATGCCACAAGACTTTCACTAGCTGAACCTCCTTGTTGCGCAGTACTTTTGTTGCATAGTCCAAAATTTTCATTGGTTTCTCCTCATAGGTAAGGGTAGGATGAATTTCAATGTTCTGCTGCTCCACAACCTGAGTTGGATCCCGCATACACTTCTTTAGCATAGAAATATGGAACACATTGTGAATTCCTTCCATAGAGACTGACAATTGCAACTGATAAGCTGTCTTCCTAATCTTCTTCAAGATTAAGAATGGTCCAATATATCTAGGGTTCAACTTTTCTCTCTTCTCAAATCTTACAACTCCTTTGAACGGTGAAATCTTAAGAAAGACTTCATCACCAACATCAAACTCTAATTCTCTACGCCTTCTATCGGCATAGCTTTTCTGCTGGCTTTGAACTGATAAGATTCTCTGTCAGATGAGAGCAATCTTCTCCACTATTTGCTTCACAATATTAGGACCAAGCAAATGTGCTTCACCAATTTCATCCCAGTACAAAGGAGATCTGCATTTTTGTCCATACAATGCTTCATACGGTGTCATTCCTATTGTTGCCTGATAACTGTTATTACAAGAGAATTCTACCAATAACAAATACTTACTCCAAGAACCCTGGAATTCTAATACACATGCACGAAGCATATCCTCCAATGTCTGAATAGTCCTCTCGGATTGTCCATCTATTTAAGGGTGAAAAGCTGTACTAAAATTGAGTTGCGTACCCATAGCCTTGTGCAGACACTTCCAAAACTTAGATGTAAATCTAGAATCTCGGTCTGAAACTATAGTGCTTGGAACCCCATACAGTCTAACAATCTCATGCGTATACAACTCAACGAGTTGATCCATCGAGTAAGTCATCTTTATTGGCAGGAAATGGGCAGATTTGGTTAGACGATCTACTATCACCCAGATTGCATCATGTCCTCTTACTGTTCTAGGCAATCCCACAACAAACTCCATCGTTATTTGTTTCCATTTCATTTCAGGAACTGGTAATGGTTGCAATGTTCCTGCAGGTATCTGATGTTCAGCTTTAATCCGTTGGCAAACTAGACACGATCCTACATACTCTGCCGCACTTCTTTTCATATTTGGCCACCAATAATATTGTCTAAGGTCTCTGTACATTTTTGTACTACCAGGATGAACAGAGAGTCTAGAAGAATGAGCTTCTGAAAGGATCTCTTTTCGAAGTTCTTTATCTGTTGGAACAAACCATCTATTTCGAAACTTCAGAATTCCATCAACAGAATAGTTGAAATCCGACTTATCGGTAGAATCCATACATGACATATACTTGTTACACTCAGTATCAATCATCTGAGCTTCCTTTATTCTTTCCAAAATAGTAGGCTTCAAGGTTATGGCAGAAAGCATAGCTGACACACTGGACACAGCTTCCAAGTTAAATCTTTGAAATTCTGTCTCTAAGGCTAACGGTATGTCGAGAATCAATGCTGAGGTTGAAGTCGTCACTCTACTCAATGCATCAGTCAGTACATTTGCCTTACCAGGGGGGTATTTAATCTCAAAATCATAATCCTTGACAAATTCCAACCATTGACGTTGCCTCATATTCAATTCTTTCTGTGTGAAAATATATTTTAGACTTTTATGGTCCTGAGAATATTTCACAAGATTGTCCATACAAGTAATGTCTCTAAATTTTTAATGCAAAAACCACTCCAGCTAATTCTAAGTCGTGTGTAGGGTAATTCTTCTCATATGTTTTCAAATGTCTAGAGGCATAACCTATTACTTTTCCATCCTGCATCAACACACAGCCAAGTCCAACTTTGGAAGCATCACAATAAATGCTAAATTTACCATTCTCAACAGGAAGTGTTATATTGGAGCATTGGTCAATCTCTGTTTCAAAGTTTGAAAACTATGCTCACATTCATCAGTCCATACATACTTAATATTTTTCCTTGTTAACCGAGTGAGGGCTGTTGCAATCTTCGAGAATCCTTCAATAAATTTCCTGTAATATCCTACTAATCCAAGGAAACTTCGAATATCTATAGCATTCTTCGGTTGAGGCCACTTCTTAACTGCTTGAACCTTGGCTGGATCGACAGATATTCCATCTCCAGAAATCATGTGACCAAGAAAGTGGACTCTGTCCAACCAAAACTTACACTTGGAAAACTTGGCATAAAGTTAGTGCTGTCTTAGTACTTCTAACACCAAATTCAAATGCCTTGCATGCTTTTCCTTAGTACGTGAATAAATTAAGATATCATCAATAAACACTATGACAAATTTATCTAGATACCCATGAAACACCTTATTCATAAGGTCCATAAAGGCTGCTGGTGCATTTGTCAATCCAAAGGACATCACCAGGAATTCATAATGTCCATACCTGGTGTGAATGGCAGTCTTTGGGATATCTTCATATTTGACTTTCAATTGGTAATAACCGGACCTAAGGTCAATCTTAAAGAAGACTCGTGCACCATTAAGCTGGTCAAATAAATCATCAATCCTAGGCAATGGATACTTGTTCTTGATGGTTAACTTATTCAATTCCCGATAATCAACGCACATACGAATTGATCCATCATTCTTCTTAACAAAAAGAACTGGTGCACCCCACGGTGAAAAGCTTGGGCGTATAAACCCTTTATCCAATAGTTCCTCCAACTTTTTTTTTAATTCCTTAAGCTCCGTAGGTGCTAACTTATAGGGGTTCTTAGATACAGGTTCAGTGCCTGGGTAAACATCTACAACAAATTTAATTTCCCTATTTGGCGACAAGCCAGGAAGGTCATCTAGAAATACTTCTGGAAAGTCTTAGACAACCAAGACATTTTGAGGGCTTGGTTTTCCTACTAGTTGTGTGTCTAAAACACTGGCCAAAAAGCACAAATATTCACCACATATGGAGGGTCTAGCATCGATAGTAATCATAACAGTCATTTCCTTACTCCTCTTCAAAGCTTGGAAGGTATGTTTCGAACCACCAGGGGGTTGAAAACTAACAATTCTAGTCCTACAATCGATTGTGGCATAATGTTTGAACAACCAATTCATTCCTAAGATTACATCAAATCCCGTTATATCCATAATAATGAGGTCAGCAGGTACATTCATGTTTCCTACTAACACAACACTATCAATCATCACTTGGTTAGAGTGCATGCGTTCACCAGAGGGTAATGCGACGTTAAATACATGCTCAGTAGGGGTAAACTGTACATTTAACTTAACAGCAAACGCAGACGCTATAAACAAATGTGTTGCACTAGAATCTATTAAAGTAAAAGCAGGTATAGAGTTGATCAATATGGTACCTGACATTACAGTGGGTTGTTCTTCATCACCCAACTCCATCATGGAGAATATCCTCGGCTTTATCTTAGTAGGGCCACTCTTCAAAGCTGGACAGTCTCTGTTAATATGGCCAACTTTGTTACTGTGGAAGCATCGAATGACTCTGGGATTTGGGTAGTCCTTGAATGTGTGTCAAACTTCTTCACAGTTGAAACACTTCCTCGTCCCAAACCTGCACTCGCCCAGGTGACTCTTCAAACATTTCGGGTACTGGGGAAAATTCCTGGTATCCTGTACTTTCTTTCCTGTTCCTTGGTTACTCGGGCCTTCACTAGGTCTCTTCATTACTCTCTGTTGGGGTGGCTGAACGAACTTTCGTGGGGCTTCCTTCGGTCCAGAACACTTCATTTCAGCATCTTCCACCTCCAATGCTGTGGACACAACTTCACTGAATGACAACCCTTTAATACCACAAAATTTGACTCCTCTGTAAATTTCCGGCTTCAGCCCATGCATAAATTGAAACACCTTATCCTCATTCTTGTGAATGAAATGCCCAGCAAACCTGGACAGGGACTAGAATTGCCTACTGTACTTAGCCACAGACCTTGTCTTCTTCAAGTTCAGAAACTCCACCTTCTTTGCGGCTTGGACTGTGCTGTTACAATATTTGTCAAAGAAAATCTCCTTGAACTGTGACCAAGACATAGCCAGAACATCAGTGGTGGTCTCTATTGTTTCCCACCAAAGTTGAGCGTCCCTAGCCAAATGGAATGTTGCAAGAGTGAATTTGTCTCCTTCACCAACGTAGGCACACCTGAACATACTCCCAATCTTCCTTAGCCACTCCTCAGCAACAATCGGATTGGATAACTTTCCATCAAATGTGGGTGGCTGTAGCCTCCGAAATCTGTCTCCTGAGTGCTCATTGCTGGAACCCGAGTTGGCACTTCCTTGTACTTCTCGATTCAACAGTACTCCTAACTGATCGGATTGCTGACGCACCAAATCTGTATGTTGGCGCACCAAATCTGTCAGCTGCCTAATTACACTAGGATCCTCCTCACTTCTCAAATTTGGCATCTCTCTCGGTACTCTTGGTCTTCCTGGTCGTCTAGCCATTTGCTATATTCCTGGACAAGGTTAATTACTCTCATAAACATCTAATAACTAAGGTTAACATAAACACTTACAGTTGTTGGAGTACTTCTATGCGACGATCGGCACTGATGAGTAATCTTTTGAACGGTTTAACAAAATGTCTCTGATACAATACTGTAACGCCCCCGAATTATATAAACTCGGTTTGCTACTCATAATACTGAACCATACTATGACATTTTGAGAAAATTTCAAAATTTCACTCAACGGTCAAAGTTTGACCCTTAAAACGTTAAAACTTGCAGCGAAAATTCATTTGTATAAAACAACCTTTATTAATTTAATTAAAATAATAAAGTCAATCGGTTGAAAGAAAACAAGAGAAAACAGAACACCTCTACCGCTTGAATAGTTCCAGCGATTGAAACAGAAACAAAAGGTATCCAACGATCACAAAACGACAAAAGCTATTACTCACGTCTACCGATCGCTAAACGACAAAAGCTAGTACTCACGCCTTCCGATCACTAAACAATAAAAGCTATTACTCACGTCTTCCGATCACTAAACGACAAAAGCTATTACTCATGTCTGCCGATCACTAAACGACAAAGTCTATTACTCACATCTACCGATAGACTACATCCACCGATAGACAACATCCACCGATAGACAACATCTACCGGTGAACAGTAACATTCTACACCCACCGACAGACTACATCCACCTATAGATTACATCCACCAATAGACTACATCCACCGATAGATTACATCCAGCGATAGACTTCATCCACCGATAGATTACATCCACCGATAGACTACATCCACAGGTGAACAGTAACACTCTAAACAAATAGACAACTCAGCCTACTAAAAGAACTTGTAAACTCTTAATAGCAGCTATTCAAAACAACATAAATCAACAACTTTATAAATCCAGAATAACAATCTACAACTAAAATCAAATCGTGTTTTCATAATCAGAAAAGCTCCAAAATTATTAAAAACATTAAACCCCTGCTGTCATTAATATTCTCAGCATACTAAAACTGAACCATTATCAACTAGACTTTCACACCTACTGACATTAGTTAAACCGCCCCATCAGATCGCCAAGTCGAGGCATAGGTGTGCTCCATCAACTGCTCCTGGTCTTCAGTAAATTCAAAGAATTCACCAATAGTTACCTCAGCACCTACATCACAAAACTCATCTATTAGCCTAATGCTAAATAAGTAGAGCAAAATGAAATGATAAGCTGAAACATAAATCCTAGTTATGTAGTTTCTACTTTCCCCTCTCAGTTGCATTCACATTCTTTCACTGATCTGATCCCTCAGTTCCATTGGGAGTTGGATCAATTCTCCCAAAGTAATACATCCTCTTCATCGATTAAGGGGTGAATTAGTTCCCTTAACAGCTGATCTGATCCTATATTCCATTGGGAAGTGGATCAATTTTCCAAAGTCATACATCCTCTTCATCGATTAAGGGGTGGATTAGTTCCCTTAACAGTTGGTCTGTTACAATTTTTTCATGCCTTACCATGCCATTACATGTAAAATCATTTTCGTGTTCTTTCCAAAAACATGATACATAACATACAGAAAATATTCAAACAAGCATAAACCTACTGTTTTGTGATGTAGACTCGAAGGTACACACATACTCTACTTACCCGGTCTCCTGAAAAACTTGGTTGAAATCTACCTTGGGAGTTTGCTCAAACCTAAAACCATAAACCAAGCATTAATTAAATCTTCACTAAACTTCATTCTAACCATCTAGAAATCTAAGGAAACTAATTTGGGAGCTCTATTCATTGAGCATTCCAGATTTGCCCTAAACCCAAACTAACTCTCACTTACAGCATTATCAAAACTCACATTTAAAATCCTCTCTAACATCGATAGTTACAATGTAGCAAGAAATCAAAGTGGAACTCACCTAGCTTGGAAAAAATGGGAGAGAAATCGCCGAGAGAAACTCTGCTTAGCTGAGCTGAATGCCGAGAAAGGAAAATGAGAAACAGTGGCGGCTAAAACTTCATTAAACCTTCCATTTATAACACTGCTTCATAATTACTCAAATGCCCTTGGCTAACTTGTAACACCCGACAACTTCAACCAGGTGACTTCCTAACTGTATTAACGGTCATAAATATTCAATCTTCACGGTTTAGAGTTTTATACCAAGAATAATTAATTTCATGTGGATTTAAACTAGGTTGGGTGGCGAAGTTGTAATAATGGTGGGTGATGACCAGTATATAAAGAAAAAGGAAATGTTTTAAACCACTGTAGCCGACACCTCCCTTTTCGGCGATTTCTTCTCTCCCGAGCTCCTGCTCTCTGCTTTCAGCATACTCTATTCGAAGATCGGTTTTCTCTGCCACTACTCGACTACTCTGTGCCCGAGGTATGCAATAGACAATGTAGCTATCTGTTAGTTTGTTAGCCCTGTTTTCTACTCGGCATTGGAGTTTTGGACTTTCCAATGGCCGACTAATAATAAGAACATTGAAATCTGAGAGTGGGAATGCTTTTATCAAATCGATTCTGGACATTTAAAACAGCCACCCCGAGTTATCGATAATCGAATCTGTCTGTTTTGGTTTTGGGATTTCAGACTACATTGAGTATTAAACTAAGAATTCGGGAATGACTCTTAGCTATTAGACACTAGGATGACTTACGAGTAGAACTTTTAGGATTTTCTTTTAACTACTGTAATGTAAATGTTTTAGGTAAAGAAGCTTGATGAAAAGGAGCTCTCATTGCTAAGGACAGTAGGTAAGTGAATGTATAGGATTTTCGGCCAATAGGGCCCTACATCACAAGGATGCTAGATAGTAACTGATATGACGATTAGAGGTTATTATGCTACAGTCTAGTACTTATGTTGACGTTTAGTTTAATGATAAGTTTTCATACTGGATGAATGTTCTGTTCTGTAGTCTGAATGAGTAAGAATTCCCATGTTCATGCATTATCAATGTTTTATACACATGAAAATGTTTTAAAAGCATGTTTTCTCATGAACAAGATAAGATGATAAAATCCCTGCAACGTGGTTGAGTGAGGGTTGGGGGCGGTTCGGCGTATGTCACAATCCAAAGAAGGACATATGAAACAACCCGCAGTAGGGACCATGATCAAACTCACTGTCGAACCCCCTTTACCGGTACAAATCCTCTCTCATTCCACACAACTTAATTGATGACTATGAACAATGATTATGAACAATGATTATGAACAATGATTACGAACGATGATTATGATTCATGATTATGGATGATGATTATGAACAAGAAAAGACTTATGACCATGTATTTCTCTGAATTATGCATTCACGCATTCATGTTATTGTTGCATTCCTTACTAAGCATTAGGCTTATAGTTGAACCTGATGATGTAGGTGAAGAGTTAATAGGTGAGGATTCCCAATTCCAAGAGAACGTTTAAAGCTGGTTGCTGGAGGATGCTCAGTGTGACAGTGCAAGGTTGGATAGGCGATTAAGCTCCTTGGTTATGCTCATAGTAAGTCAGAAAAGTTTATGATGAACAGATGACTAAGTAGAACAGAATTACTTATAATAATGAGATTCGGATTTGAATGGTCTGTCTCTAGAGTCTGAATACGATTTTAAGGATTATTGAATGGTTTGTTTTGCTTAAGCCTTCCGCTATGCGTATTTTGGATGAGTTTATGATCCTTACTCATTGAGGTTTATAGTTACTGAGTTAAGATTCGGGTGAGTTGTGGTATGTTCTATTGGATGAGGTTGTTTGATGATTATGGTGTTTGCTGCCGTGTGATAGAAGCCGGATAAGGCAATCATCCGGCTGACACCATCGGCAGATGTAGAGTGTTTAAGCCATCGGATGATGGAAGTGCTATTTTGTCGTCTAGCGATCGGCAGATGTAGAGTGTTTAAGCCATCGGATGATGGAAGTACTTTTTTGTCGTCTAGCGATCGGGAGATGTAGAGCGTCTAAGCCATCGGATGATGGGAGTGCTATTTTGTCGTCTAGCGATCGGCAGATGTAGAGTATTTAAGTCATCGTATGATGGAAGTGCTATTTTGTCGTCTAGTGATCGGCAGATGAAGAGCGTTTAAGCTATCGGAAGATGTAAGTATAGTTTGTCATCTAGTTACCGGATGATGTGAGGGTTTCCTTGTCGTTTAGTGACCGGGTCATGTTTTATTTATGCACGTGAGGAGCACATGTCCATCGGATGATGTAGAGAGTTTCTTTACCGGATGGTATAAATACGGTTTTGTCGTCTAGGGACCGGTAGATGTGGTTTTGTTCCTCTATCGGTAGATGCAGTCTAAAGCTAAAAGTTTTCCTTCACTAGCCGATACACATTGCACTGCCCACCGCCAGATGCGTAATGTTTTCCTTGCCGGTTGAGGCTTAACGAATTGCGTATGACATCTTGAGTTAAATTATGTTTCAAAAAAAAAAATAAAATACACTACTAATGATGAATCATGTGTGAGTAATAAAAAGTAAATAATTAAGAAAGATATGGTTTATGTGACGATCCCTCTGGGGTTATTACATAACTAACTTTAACCTATTTAACCAACCAATCAAATTCACTAAATTCCATAAAGATAAAAGTTACAAAATGACATTATTAATTAAAGTGGACAATACCGGGTGCTACATAAAACTTCTATTTTCTCCATTCGGGCATTTCATCGAGCACGTTGCGCTCACAAAAATCTATAACCTAACATTAATGGAATTTTACCTTAACTCACCCAAATCAAACCTAAAAATCCATAAATAACCATCAATGCATCGTCAATAAATATAAATACGGTAAACCTATTGATTTCTAACATAAACATGTAATTTCTCTCCAAACCAAATTGAACCCTAACGAAAAACAACCCTAAAACTAAAACAAGACGTGTCTAACACTTAGAGCTTACCTAGAGTGTCGATAGGGGAAGAAAAATCGAAGAAGAATCGTCAGAGGAGGGAGTGGTTATCGGCGTTGGAGAAACGGTGTGGGAGGAGAAGAGAAAATTGAGAGGGAGAGGTGTTTCTCCTCTTTGCTGGAACGTGAACGAAGAAGGGGGGAAAAGGGTTTGTTATTTATATAAAAAAACATTAATTCTATATTACCATATTGCCCCTTAGTTCATTTCTTTGCTCATTTCGTTATTCGCCTATCGATTTGGTTTCTCTAAAATTTTCTTATCCCACCAAATATTCCAATTTTATCTTAGGGTTCTAACAAAACTTTTCGTTAGCAAAACGGGCTTAATTTACTATAATTACAAAAATACCCATTATAGCAGAAAATCAAGAAATATGAAAAACCCAGGTGTTACACTCAAACAATCGAAAATAAACAGGCAACACTTAGACCTAAGTGTATGTCAATTAGCTACATATCAGAGTGAGCTTATTTATAGAGGCCTTTAAAATTCTTGAGCAGCGAACACTTTCTACTATTCATCTAGACATATGTAATATATCAGTTAGAGACATCAATGTGGCAGTGGACTTCCATGGGTACTTTGTTGGATTTTTGCTCTCACATTCGCACTATGTGACCTAGCGTAGGCATGAAGCTTCAATTTGAATTCTTGTCTTTAAGACCAGACTTCTACAAAATCCTCTAGGTATCTGCTACGAAACTATCCATCTGTCTCTAACGTTCGCAAGTTTAACTTCAAAAAACACTACCTCGGGATTGAGCTTCCACATATGATGTAACGCCCCCGAGCCCGCCCCAACTCGGTGTGCTACTTTGCTAACCAATCCCTCGTTTTAAAACGACGTTTAAAATAATTTTTGTAAATTTTTCGACTCGGTTTTTGGGTTTTTCGAACCCTCAATTTTTGTTGGAAAACGTGCCCAAAATACGTTTAAAATATGTCAGAAAATGTCGGGTTAAAACATAGTAGAAATGGGCAAAATTTGAAAAAAATAAATAAAATAAAAAATTTTGGTTTGGGGCGCTGCTAGGCGCCGCGTGCGCGCCCCGTGCGTGCCCAGCGCGCCCTGCACTCGCCACGGGCGATCGATCGGCGCCCAGCGGCGATCGATCTCCACCCGCTCTGTTTTCTTTAACCAAAACGCGTCCCGTGGGCGATCGATTTGCACCCAGTGGCGATCGATCGCCACACGGTCTATTTTTTACCCAAAAACGCCCAGATTTGACTTTTTCTCGACTTTGACTCCATGTCCCGTAAAAATCTAAAAAAACCGACTCAAAACGACTAACGAAAAAATAGAGAACCTAAACCCGACGTTGTTTATTTTAAAACCAAAATGAGCAGCATAACGCCTAAATTTCGATAAACCAAAACCTGCAATTAAAACCTGAAATCAAACTAGTTTAAAATCCCAAATAAGTACAACCAATATCCATAACCCAGCCGACTCCAAAACCTCCAAAATAATTACGAAAATATCTACAAATACCTCGTATCAAAACCCTCCACTTTTCTAACCTTTCTCAAAACATATAACACAAAATAATATCTATACAAAATCTCCCAATCACCAACCAAAAACGTCAAAACCATACCAAAATAACCGTAACTCATAACTCCCCAAAGACCATGGTCGAGATGCCCCGATAACTGCCTGCACCGGCATGCCCGTACATCACCAACTGCATCCCAATCTTAGCTTTCCTTAAGCCCTCACCTGTACTCCCGTCGACACCTACACCACAAAACACAAAACGTAAGCCTAATGCTTAGTAAGTAGGGAATAATGCATACGTAAAACACAATGCAACATAACCCCTAACACATGAAGTTTCTACTCGCTTAGTTGCTCTTGTTTCGATTCCATTCCTTCTATCTTTCATAAAACCTATCACACATGCTAATCTCGCACCTTAACGTGACTGGGCAACTCCCACAACGTCCCTCGCAGGTGCCACCCTAACGCGACTGGGCAACTCCCATGGAGTCCCTCGTAGGTGCCACTCTAACGCGACTGGGCGACTCAACTATAGTCCCTCGCAGGTACCACCTTAACGCGTCTAGGCAACTCCACTAGAGTTCCTCGCAGGTGCTACCCTAACGCGACTAGGCGACTCCAACACTACTAGTCCCTCGCAGGTACCACCCTAACGCGACTTGGCAACTCCACTAGAGTTCCTCGCAAGTGCTACCCTAACGCGACTTGGCGAATCCAACCCAAACCACCTTACGTTTCAATTCACACCATCTCTTACGGTTCAAGCTCACCATTCAAAACCATGCTCAAAACTCATTTTTTGTAGTTTGAAAACCGTGATGCATGTCACACAAAATGCTCAACACGAAACTAAACAAAACAACCAAACAAAGCAAACAACCAATTCCCTACCGTTCCATGCTGTAGGCCCGAAGGCAAAACCACACACATCCGCTACTTACCTGACTTCCTGCTCAGCACTTGCTTATTCACTTCGTCTCGTAAAATTACTCGCTAGACAACCTAATAAATAGAGAGAAATAACTTAGCATCAACTTAAGAAAATCTAAGGAACACTTAAACTTAAAATTAACCACATTTTTAACCAACTATACGAACCAATTTAAACTATAAACCCTAAACCCGAAATTCCACCAATTTTCACCGTTCTACTTCAATCGGCCATAACTCCCTCGTTTTTCATTGGATTTCGACGTTCCACCCCAATCTGGAAACCTCTCCATGTCTACTATCCATTGAAACGATCAAATCAACCAATCAAACACAATGACCGATCAGATTAAGCAAAAAAGAACCGGTGACACATTGATTCAAAACCGGTTTTTCACAAACTTCTACCATTTCCCTAATCTAACCTTATCAACAACCTAACTTACCTATCCCAAGCTTAAACCATCAAACATTGGAGAAAAACCAGCAAGGAACTCAAAAATTCGGACTCTCCCTTTAGGGTTTTCCAAACCCTAACTAAATTCAACAAAAACTCAACCAAAACACTAAAAATCACTCCTCCTATGTATATAACTTAAAACCCAAACCAAACATACCTTAAATCTTGACAAAAGGAAGCTTAAAATTCCAACAATGGAGGCTTAGGGCTGCTGAAGAAAAATCGTGGGAGAGGATGATGGAGAAAGACCAAGTTTTTCTTTTTAAACCACACCTTTTTCTACTTTTTGTTTTTCACCACTCACATTTCAAATTTTATAAAAAAAACCACTTCTTCTTTCTTGCTTAACTCCCACGTGAATAGCATTCATTAAACATCTAGCTTTTCAAATTTTAATTCATTAATTTGTTAGTTTCCTATTGGTTCATGCATTTGAATTTTCAACCTAACTTTTTGACTTGTCCACTCTTTTTGATTTTAACTTTTCAATCTCTTTTCTCCTTTGAATTCCAACATGAAAGCCACATTAAAATCACCACTTTTCTTCCTTTATATCCCCCTTAGCAGCCAACGTGGAACACCAACAGAAATGCAACTTCAAATAAAATTTAATTGGCTTAACACTTTGACTTTTCACACCACACTTTGATTTTGAAGTTTCAACCATTCACTTGTTATTTTGACTTGTCAATTTCTCTTCTTCCCCTTGCATGACTTACCTCTCATTCCATCATCTCTTAACACCAAACTCTCATACAACCTAGGACTACGCACGTTATTAGAATTTTTTGGGTGTTACATATGATATCTAGGGGTCCGCACTTCTATTATCAAATATTTTGAGACTCTAGAACGGGCTTCCACAATAGGCCATTTTTTGTGGGGGTCCATGGCCAACACACCTCTCGGGAGGAGGTGTCTATGAGTTCTCCATTTTGTGTATGGCTCGGGACTGTGTCCACAATTGATCTCAAAAGCGCCTACACATAGTGATCTTCAACACTTTAATCTTTTTCAATTGAGTCTGACATTTTAATTTTATTCTTCACTACATAGACTCAATAAATATATTAGAAACTCCAAATACCCACTTTCAAAGGTATTTCAATGTGAACAAAACTCATTATGTAAACAATTTAAGCAATGTTCTATCAACTATTTTGTTCTATCATCAAAATAATTATGCTTCATCCTTATTAAGCCAACAAAAGATTCCTTCATTTGACTGACTAATTTGAAGTCCAAGAAAAAATATTAATTCACTCATCATATTAGTCTCAAATTCACTTTGCATACTCTTCACAAACTCTTTATACAAGGATTTGTTTGTTGCACTAAAAATGATATCATCAACGTAAATTTGAAAATAGCATACCATTTCCCTATTGCTTGGTGAATCATGTTGAATTAATTTTACCCATCTAAAAATCTCTATCTATAAAAAAATTGTTCAATCTTTTATGCAAAGTTCATAGAACTTGTTTAAATCCGTAAAGTGCTTTATCAAGCTTATACACAATCAAATTTATCATTATGCTTCAAAAACTAAAGGTTTATCATATAGAGTTCCTCCATATTATAAGCATTTCAGAAAGTATTTTTAACATCCATTTAATATAGGATGAATTTCTTGGAGCAAGTAATGGCAACCAACATATGAAATGGCTTTAAACATGTGACATGAACAAATTCTCTTCAAAGTCAATTAAGTTTTTTCATTATAACCTTTTGCAACAAATCTTGCATTAGTTTTTACAAAAATTCCATTTTTATGCAATTTTTTCTTAAACACCAATTTAGCCAGAAATCAAATGATCTTTAGGTCTTTCAAATTGGTTTAGCTCTTCTTGCATAGCCATAATCTAATTATTAACACTTTTAGACTCTTAGCAATTTTTGTCAATTTTTTTTCTTCGGATCTCTTTGAGAGAGGAAGGCTATTAGCACAAAAGTTCTTAAGGGAGCCTAGAGTAGGATAACCTAGACGGTCAGCTATTGGGTGAGCGTTAGAATATCTCCAATCCATAGGAAAATTCTCATGATTTTTTTTAACTAGAATAATTTCCATATCATTAGCATGATTTTTGAGAGAGATACTTGCTCCTTGGGCATCATCATAAAGATTAAGGATTTCCAATTCCTTTTCCAACTCACCACTTCTATCCTTTTCTTTTGATGATTGATCGAATTCATCAAAATGATGTGCATAGATTCCACTAAAGTTAAAGTCCTTTGTTGAGAATCCTATAAGCTTCTTAGTTGTGGAGTAGCCTAAGAATATGCCATAATCTATTTTTGAATCAAATTACCTAAATTATCCATAATATTGCGGATAAAGTATTCACATACAAAGGACTTGAAATGTTCTACATTAGGAATTGTTCCATACTAAAGCTCATAGGGGGTCCTTTTTTAGAATTTGTCTTGATGAGACCAGTTAAGAAGAAAGAAAGTCGTTGCTACGACTATGGTCCCAAAATATTTAGAGTGGTTATCTTCAATAAGTATAGTTGACTCAATTCTTAAACATATCTATTTTTTATTTCAATAACATCATTTTGTTGTAAGGTTCTAAGAGAGGATGTAACGCCCCCGAACCCACCCTGGCTCGGTGCGCTACTTAGCTAACCAGTCCCGTGTTAAAACATAATTTAAATTAAATCCAAGTCTCTCAAAACTCTCTTATGTTATACCTAGCTGCCTAGATTCACTAATTTTCCTTAATCCTAACCTTTAAGCACCACGGCGTCCTTCCCGAAAATTTCGGCAAAGTAACGCCTGAAAATGGCGCCTCCAAAATGCTAGGTACCTGCATAAAATCCAATCCCAACCAAACCAGAATAATCCAACCATCTAACCAACCTACGAAATCTCCAAATAACAGTAAAGAGGGAAACGAAAATACGAACATACCTAAGTGAAGAAAGTCCACAGTATAGGGCGACACATCACCCTTAACTATGACTATATACAACAATTACCAAAAACTATCCCATAACTCTCAAAACATCAACTAAAAGAAAGCTACACATTCCCATCATTTCTACAAACAAACATTTACAATAAACTACTAAATCATAAAGCCCACATTCCCGACGACCATGGTCGAGGCGCCCCGACAATAGCCCGCACCGGCATACCGCATGCATCACCAACTGCTGCCTAGTCCTGTGCTGTCTCATCCACCTCACCAGAGTAAAACTTGTCACCTAAACCATAGAACACAAAACATAAGCCTAATGCTTAGCAAGTAGGGAAATAATGCACAACAACACACTAAATGCTCGACTCAACCCTAACATGCAGTTTCTATACACTCTGTTGTTTCTTTTCATTTCGGTTGCATTTATCTTTCACTTTCAGGTGAATCAAGTAGGCACACGCCCCCACACAGTCCAGGACGGCCACACCTTGATCCACGGAGCTAGACCAGAGGCACACGTCCCAACACAGTCCAGGACGGCCAACAGAATCTCCCCAAATCGATCGTAGAATCCTCATTGTGCCTTCAAGCACGAACAGGTCGAGGCATTCATACTCACGACACATTACGTACATTAGCATAGCATCTCGAATAGAATCCCTCGCGGGGTGCTAAACGAGCCACTACCCCGACGAAGCTATTCTACTCCGAGACCACATTGCAATTAATTCTTATCTTTTATTTCATCCTCATCCCTTAAACATGTAAAACACGTGGTTTCGTAGTTTAGAAAACAATGATGCATGACACACGATGCATGACACGAATTTAAAACATAGCAATCAAACAAACAATCCCTACCGTTCTATGGTTTAGGCCCGAAGGCAACAAACACTCAACCACTACTTACCTGGAGTCCTAGCTCACTGAGGGTACTCGGTTACCTGTCCACCTATGTGTAACACTCGGTTCTATTAAGCCACATTTAAATTATCCCATAGGATGTATTAGCTGTTGTGTAAATTTTGGAAAGAAAGTGATAGGGTAAATTAATAACTATGCAAGGACAAAAGAGTAATTAGCAATTTGGAAGAAATGGATAACGTATTTAAGGGAAGTGTTAATGAAGTAGCCGCCACTGTTTCATTTCATTTCCTCTTCCACCCTCAGCCCCTCAGCTTAGCAGAGCGCGATAGGAGATCCTCTTCGATTCTTCCAGCGATTTCCTCTGAACTAGGTGAGTTTTGCTTCTATTTCTTGCTACATTGTAACTATCGTTGGTAGGAGGGTTGATAAATGAAGTTTTGAGAATGCGGTATGCGAGTGCTAGTTTCGGTTTATGAGTTGAAATTAGGAATGCACCATGACTAGAGTTCCCAAATCAGTTTCCCTTAGATTTCTAGTGGTTTAGAATGAAGATTAGAAGAAACTTAATGTTTGCTTTGTCTATGGTTTTAGGTTTGAGTAATATCTGAAGTAGCTTGCAACCAAGTTTTTCCAGGAGGCCAGGTAAGTGAAGTTTGCTTGTGCCTTCGGGCCTACATCACAAAACGTTAGGATTATGATTATTTGTGTGTATTTGTATTCTATGCATCATGTTTTTTTTAAAAACATACGAAAATGAATCTGAAAGCATGATTGGCATGGTAAGGATTGAACATATTGAAACAGTCATGAGAATCAGTTTCACTGTTAAGGGAACTAATCCGCCCCTTAATGAGACAGGGATGTATGCACTTTGGGAGAGTTGATCCAACTCCCAATTTCACAGGGGGATCTGAACAGAGGAATCAGTTTCACTGTCAAGGGAATTAATCCGCCCCTTAATGAGACAGGGATGTATGCACTTTGGGAGAGTTGATCCAACTCCCAATTTCACAGGGGGATCTGAACAGAAACGAAGCATGAACAACTGAGTTGAGAAAGTAGAAATTGCATATTAGGAATTTATATTTTGTTGTTTCATTTCTTGATTGCTTTACTTACTTAGCATTAGGCTAATAGATGAGTTTTGTGATGTAGGTGAAGAAGTGATAGCAGGTGTGTTTACTGAGTCTGCCGAGGACTAGGCTGGTTGTGGAGTGCATCTTTGTAACAATTTGGCAGCTGATGGGGCGGCTTAACTGATGTCTGTTGGTGAGAAGGTTTAGTTGACAGTGTTTAAACTTAGAAATGTTAAGTCTCCATAACAGTAGTGGTTTCAATACTTTGAACACGTTTTGAGATTTTTCTTCGATTAACTGTAATCTGTTGAGTTTTAAATGTTTATTACTGGATTTTGGTAAATGCCATGGTTGAGCTATTTCTGAATGGTCTCGGAAAAGCAAACGAATTCCTTTCTGTAACTAGTGTTGTGTGAGTACAGTGAGGAGTAGTTGAAATGTATTCTGTTTTCTACCGGTAGACGATGTCTATCGGTGGATGTTGTTGTTGTCTACCGGAAGATGCCGTAGGAATAGTCATCGGAAGATGTAGGATTTGCCCTACCGGTATGAGTGGGTACAACGTTGACGTTTAGTGATCGGCAGATGCGAGCTGACGTCATCGGAAGATGTAGAGTCTAAGTCCATCGGATGATGTCTCGGTATACTCATCGGCAGATGCGTGCTGACGTCATCAGAAGATGTTGAGTGCGTTTTGTCGTTTAGTCACCGGTAGATGCAGTCTACCGAGAGATGTCCTTTGTTTCTCATTCGACTGACGTCATCGGCAGGAGTCTCCTATTTTGGTTGTTTTCTGCTTCTTCCGTTGACTTTATCAATCGGCAGATGTGTTTGACTACTACGACTTCTCTGGTACTTCGCTGTTTAAACTAGAATTTTCGAATTGCTGATTGTTTCTTAACCATTCAACAGCATTTCGTAGTTTTGTATAACTTCGTTGTGATTCAAATAATTTCTGCTGCAAATATTTAAATGTTTTTAAAGTTTATTTTTTTTAAAAAAATATATATATAGTAGAAATCTTAGTCATATATGGGCATTGTGTGACAAGCCGGGTTCAGATAACTCGGGGCGTTACAGTATGGTATCAGAGACATTCAGTTAAACCGTTCAAAAGATTACTCATCAGTGCCGATCGTTGTATGGAAGTACTTCAACAACTGTAAGTGTTTATGTTACCCTTAGTTCATAGATATTTAAGAGTGTAAATAACCCTGTGCAGGAATTTAGTAAAATGGCCAGACGCCCAGGGAGACCTAGAGTGCCTAGAGAAATACCAAATGTGAGAAACGAAGAGGAGCCTAGTGTGATCAGACAGCTGACCGAATTGATGCGTCAGCAGACTGATATAGTGCGTCAACAGTCTGACCAGCTGGGAGTGTTATTGAACCGGGAAGCACAAGGAAGTGCAAACTCGGGTTCTAGCAGTGAACATTCTGGAGATAGATTCCAGAGGCTAAGGTCACCCACGTTTGATGGACAGTCATCTGATCCGGTTATTGCTGAAGGATGGCTTAGAAAGATTGAAAGTATGTTTAGGTGTGCCAACATAGGAGAAGGAGACAAGGTCACGTTGGCAACCTTTCATTTAGCTGGTGAAGCTCAACTCTGGTGGGAAACAGTAGAGACCACCACTGATGTTTTGGCGATGCCTTGGTCGCAATTCAAAGACATTTTCTACGGGAAGTATTTCAGCAGCACAGTCAAGACAGCAAAGAAATTGGAATTCCTGAACTTGAAGCAGACAGGGTCAATGGCTGAATACAGTAGGCAATTTGAATCTCTGTCCAGGTTTGCTGGACTTTTTGCTCACAAAGACGAGGATAAAGTGTTCAAATTTATTCATGGATTGAAGCCAGAAATTCACCGGGGTGTTAAATTCTGTGGTATTAAAGGCTTGACATTCAGCGAGGTTGTGTCCACTGCTCAGGAAGTGGAAGAAGCTGAGAGGTTGTGTGCTAGTCCAAGAGAGGTCCCACAAAGGTTTAACCAGCCACACCAACAGAGAGGAACGAAGAGGCCAAGTGAAGGCCAAAATAGCCAGGGATCAGAAGGGAAGGTACAGAATGTCAAGAAATTTCCCCAGTGTCCTAAATGTTTGAAGAACCACCCAGGTGAATGCAGACTGGGCTTTGGGAAGTGTTTCAACTGTGAGGAGGTTGGACACACATACAAAGAGTGCTCGAAGCTTAAAGTCACCAGATGCTACAGCTGTAACAAGGTTGGTCACATTAGTAGCAGTTCCTAAGAGTGGCCCTGCTATGATTAAACCAAGAATTTTCTCCATGGTGGAGTCGGGGGATGAAGAACAGCCTGCTGTGGTGTCAGGTACAATATTGATCAACTCTGTGCCTGCTTTTACTTTAATAGATTCTGGTGCAACACATTCATTTATAGCATCTGCTTTTGCCATTAAGTTAGATGTACAGTTTGCCCCTTCCATGCATGTGTTTAATGTTGCATTGCCTTCTGGTGAACGCATGCACTCTAACCAAGTGATGCTTGGCAGTAATGTGTTAGTAGGGAATGTAAGTCTACCTGCTGATCTTATAATTATGGATATAATAGGATTTGATGTGATCCTAGGAATGGACTGGTTGTTTAAACATCATGCCACAATAGATTGTAGGACTGGAATAGTTAGCTTCCAACCCCCTGGTAGTTTGAAGCATACCTTTCAAGCTTCAAAGAAGAGTAAGGAAATGTCTGTGATGACTTCTATTAACACAAGGCCTCCCCTGTGTGGAGAGTATTTGTGTTTCCTAGCTAGCGTTTTAGACACACAACTTGTAGGAAAAGTAAATCCTCAGAATGTCCTAATTGTCCAAGACTTCCCCGAAGTATTCTTAGATGACCTCCCTGGTTTGCCACCAGATAGAGAAATTGAATTTGTTGTAGATGTTTACCCCGGAGCCGAGCCTGTGTCTAAGAATCCATATAGACTAGCACCAACAGAACTTAATGAATTAAAGAAACAGTTGGAGGAATTGTTGGATAAAGGGTTCATATGCCCTAGCTTTTCACCATGGGGTGCACCAGTCCTTTTTGTCAAAAAGAAAGATGGATCAATGCGTATGTGCATCGATTATAGAGAGTTGAATAAGTTAACTGTCAAGAACAAGTACCCTTTGCCGAGGATTGATGACTTATTTGACCAGCTTATGGGTGCAAGAGTTTTCTCTAAGATTGACCTTAGATCCGGTTATTACCAACTGAAGGTAAGATCTGAAGATATCCCAAAGACTGCCTTCCGCACAAGGTATGGACATTATGAGTTTTGGTTATGTCTTTTGGTTTGACAAATGCACCAGCAGCCTTCATGGATCTTATGAATAGAGTGTTTCATGAATACTTGGATAAGTTTGTCATAGTGTTTATCGATGATATTCTAATCTATTCTAGAACTAAGGATGAGCATGCAAGGCATTTGAGCTTGGTATTAGGATTACTAAGGCAGCACCAACTTTATGCCAAGTTTTCTAAGTGTGAGTTCTGGTTGGACCAAGTCCACTTTTTAGGACATGTCATCTCTGGGGACGGCATATCTGTTGATCCAGCAAAAGTTCAAGCAGTTAAGGAATGGCCCCAACCGAAGAGTGCTACTGAGATTCGAAGTTTCTGGACTAGAGGGGATTTGTTCGGCTTTTTACAGAAAATTCATCGAAGGATTTTTAAGATGGCTGAACAACTTACTAAGTTAACCAGGAAAAATGTGAAGTATATATGGACGGAAGAATTGAACAAGTTTCACGACTTGAAACCAGAAACTAACCAAGCTCCCAGTTTAACCTGCCAAACGGAAGGGGGATTGGGGTAAATTTAGTAGTACTGTGATGCTTCCAAGATTGGTCTGGATGTGTGTTAATGCAAGATGGTAAGGTCATAGCTTATGACTCTAGACAGTTGAAAACTCATGAGAAGAATTACCCTACCAGATTTAGAATTAGCTGCGTAGTATTGCATGAAGGTCTCCGGAAAGCAAACGAATTCTTTCTGTAACAGTGTTTGTGTGAGTACATTGAGGAGTAGTTGAAATGTATTATGTTTCTACCGGGAGACGATGTCTATCGTGGATGTTGTTGTTGTCTCCGAAGATTCGTTGGAATAGTATCGGAAGATGGTAGGATTTGCCTACCGGTATGAGTGTTTACAACGTTGACGTTTTGTGATTGCGCAGCTGCGAGCTGACTTCATCGGAAGAGTAGAGTCTAAGTCCATCGATGTGTCTAGGTATATCAGCGGCAGATGCGTGCTGACGTCACAGAAGATGTTTAGTGCGTTGTGTTGTCCTTTCGTCACCGGTAATGCTCTACCGAGAGATGTCCTTGTTGTTTCTCATTCGACTGACGGCCATCGGCAGGAGTCTCCTATTTTGGTTGTTTGCTGCTTCTTTCCGTTGACTTTATCACTCGGCCGATGTGTTTGACTCCTACGACTTCTCTAGTACTCTCTTCGCTGTTTAAAACTATACTTTTTGAATTGCCGATTGTTTCTCTAACATTCAACAGCAGTCGATTTTTTGTATACTTTGTTGTGATTCAGATATTTCTCATTTCTTCTTCTTGGCAATATTTTACATGTTTTTAGTTTATTTTTTTTAAAAAAATATATATATAGTAGAAATCTTAGTCATATATGGGTATTGTGTGACAAGCCGGGTTCAGATAACTCGGGGCATTACTGTATGGTATCAGAGACATTCAGTTAAACCGTTCAAAAGATTACTCATCAGTGCCGATCGTTGTATGGAAGTACTTCAACAACTGTAAGTGTTTATGTTACCCTTAGTTCATAGATATTTAAGAGTGTAAATAACCCTGTGCAGGAATTTAGTAAAATGGCCAGACGCCCAGGGAGACCTAAAGTGCCTAGAGAAATACCAAATGTGAGAAACGAAGAGGAGCCTAGTGTGATCAGACAGCTGACCGAATTGATGCGTCAGCAGACTGATATAGTGCGTCAACAGTCTGACCAGCTAGGAGTGTTATTGAACCGGGAAGCACAAGGAAGTGCAAACTCGGGTTCTAGCAGTGAACATTCTGGAGATAGATTCCAGAGGCTAAGGCCACCCACGTTTGATGGACAGTCATCTGATCCGGTTATTGCTGAAGGATGGCTTAGAAAGATTGAAAGTATGTTTAGGTGTGCCAACATAGGAGAAGGAGACAAGGTCACGTTGGCAACCTTTCATTTAGCTGGTGAAGCTCAACTCTGGTGGGAAACAGTAGAGACCACCACTGATGTTTTGGCGATGCCTTGGTCGCAATTCAAAGACATTTTCTACGGGAAGTATTTCAGCAGCACAGTCCAGACAGCAAAGAAATTGGAATTCCTGAACTTGAAGCAGACAGGGTCAATGGCTGAATACAGTAGGCAATTTGAATCTCTGTCCAGGTTTGCTGGACATTTTGCTCACAAAGACGAGAATAAAGTGTTCAAATTTATTCATGGATTGAAGCCAGAAATTCACCGGGGTGTTAAATTCTGTGGTATTAAAGGCTTGACATTCAGCGAGGTTGTGTCCACTGCTCAGGAAGTGGAAGAAGCTGAGAGGTTGTGTGCTAGTCCAAGAGAGGTCCCACAAAGGTTTAACCAGCCACACCAACAGAGAGGAACGAAGAGGCCAAGTGAAGGCCAAAATAGCCAGGGATCAGGAGGGAAGGTACAGAATGTCAAGAAATTTCCCCAGTGTCCTAAATGTTTGAAGAACCACCCAGGTGAATGCAGACTGGGCTTTGGGAAGTGTTTCAACTGTGAGGAGGTTGGACACACATACAAAGAGTGCTCGAAGCCTAAAGTCACCAGATGCTACAGCTTGTAACAAGGTTGGTCACATTAGTAGCAGTTCCTAAGAGTGGCCCTGATATGATTAAACCAAGAATTTTCTCCATGGTGGAGTCGGAGGATGAAGAACAGCCTGCTGTGGTGTCAGGTACAATATTGATCAACTCTGTGCCTGCTTTTACTTTAATAGATTCTGGTGCAACACATTCATTTATAGCATCTGCTTTTGCCATTAAGTTAGATGTACAGTTTGCCCCTTCCATGCATGTGTTAATGTTGCATTGCCTTCTGGTGAACGCATGCACTCTAACCAAGTGATGCTTGGCAGTAATGTGTTAGTAGGGAATGTAAGTCTACCTGCTGATCTTATAATTATGGATATAATAGGATTTGATGTGATCCTAGGAATGGACTGGTTGTTTAAACATCATGCCACAATAGATTGTAGGACTGGAATAGTTAGCTTCCAACCCCCTGGTAGTTTGAAGCATACCTTTCAAGCTTCAAAGAAGAGTAAGGAAATGTCTGTGATGACTTCTATTAACACAAGGCCTCCCCTGTGTGGAGAGTATTTGTGTTTCCTAGCTAGCGTTTTAGACACACAACTTGTAGGAAAAGTAAATCCTCAGAATGTCCTAATTGTCCAAGACTTCCCCGAAGTATTCTTAGATGACCTCCCTGGTTTGCCACCAGATAGAGAAATTGAATTTGTTGTAGATGTTTACCCCGGAGCCGAGCCTGTGTCTAAGAATCCATATAGACTAGCACCAACAGAACTTAATGAATTAAAGAAACAGTTGGAGGAATTGTTGGATAAAGGGTTCATATGCCCTAGCTTTTCACCATGGGGTGCACCAGTCCTTTTTGTCAAAAAGAAAGATGGATCAATGCGTATGTGCATCGATTATAGAGAGTTGAATAAGTTAACTGTCAAGAACAAGTACCCTTTGCCGAGGATTGATGACTTATTTGACCAGCTTATGGGTGCAAGAGTTTTCTCTAAGATTGACCTTAGATCCGGTTATTACCAACTGAAGGTAAGATCTGAAGATATCCCAAAGACTGCCTTCCGCACAAGGTATGGACATTATGAGTTTTTGGTTATGTCTTTTTGTTTGACAAATGCACCAGCAGCCTTCATGGATCTTATGAATAGAGTGTTTCATGAATACTTGGATAAGTTTGTCATAGTGTTTATCGATGATATTCTAATCTATTCTAGAACTAAGGATGAGCATGCAAGGCATTTGAGCTTGGTATTAGGATTACTAAGGCAGCACCAACTTTATGCCAAGTTTTCTAAGTGTGAGTTCTGGTTGGACCAAGTCCACTTTTTAGGACATGTCATCTCTGGGGACGGCATATCTGTTGATCCAGCAAAAGTTCAAGCAGTTAAGGAATGGCCCCAACCAAAGAGTGCTACTGATATTCGAAGTTTTCTTGGACTAGCAGGGTATTACAGAAAGTTCATCGAAGGATTTTCTAAGATTGCTACACCCCTTACTAAGTTAACCAGGAAAAATGTGAAGTATATATGGATGGATGAATATGAACATAGTTTCACGACCTTGAAACAGAAACTAACCAATGCTCCAATTTTAACCCTTCCAACTGAGGATGGTAAATTTAGTATTTACTGTGATGCTTCCAAGATTGGTCTTGGATGTGTGTTAATGCAAGATGGTAAGGTCATAGTTTATGCCTCTAGACAGTTGAAAACTCATGAGAAGAATTACCCTACCCATGATTTAGAATTAGCTGCTGTAGTATTTGCACTTAAGATTTGGAGGCACTACTTATACGGACAGCCTTGTGAAATATTTTCAGATCATAAAAGTCTGAAGTATATTTTCACACAAAAGGAGCTAAACATGAGGCAACGACGATGGTTGGAATTTGTCAAGGACTACGATTTCGAGATTAAATATCATCCCGACAAGGCAAATGTAGTGGCTGACGCCTTGAGTAGAGTAACAACATCAACCCCAGCTATAAATTTCAGTATGCCATTAGCTTTAGAGTCAGAATTCCAAAAGTTTGATCTTGAAGCAGTATCCAGTGTGTCAGCTATACTTTCAGCCATAACCTTAAAGCCTACCATTCTTGAAAAAATAAAAGAAGCTCAGACGAATGATGTTGAGTGTAACAAGTACAAGTCAAGCATGGATTCTACGGACAAATCGAATTTTAACTATTCTGCTGATGGGATCCTTAAGTTTAGAAGTAGATGGTTTATTCCTGCCATTAAGGAACTTCGGGATGAGATTCTTTCTGAAGTGCATTCTTCCAGATTTTTGTCCACCCCGGGAGTACAAAGATGTATAAGGATCTTAAACAACATTATTGGTGGCCAGGCATGAAGAGAAGTGTGGCAGAATATGTAGGATCGTGTTTGTGCTGTCAGCAGATTAAGGCCGAGCATCAGAGACCCTCAGGAGCATTGCAACCCTTACCAGTCCCTAAATGGAAATGGGAGCAAATAACAATGGATTTTGTTGTTGGATTACCTAGAACAACAAAGGGACACGATGCAATTTGGGTTATAGTTGACCGTCTAACCAAATCTGCTCATTTTCTGCCAATCAAGACAACTTACTCAATGGATCAGCTTGCCAAATTGTACATGCAAGAGATTTTCAGATTGCATGGAGTTCCAAGTTCTATAGTTTCAGACCGAGACTCCAGGTTCACATCTAAGTTTTGAAAAAGTTTGCACAAGGCTATGGGAACACAGCTTAGTTTTAGCACAGCTTTCCACCAACAAACAGACGGACAATCGGAAAGGACTATTCAAACATTGGAAGATATGCTCCGTGCATGTGTATTGGATTTTCAAGGCTCTTGGAGCATGTACCTATCCCTAGTAGAATTCTCTTATAATAACAGTTTCCAGGCAACAATAGGAATGGCACCATATGAAGCATTGTATGGGCGAAAGTGCAGATCAACTTTGTACTGGGATGAAGTTGGAGAAGCACAGTTGTTTGGTCCTGATATTGTGCAACAAACTGTTGAGAAGGTTACCCTCATCCGACAGAGAATTTTGGCAGCTCAGAGTCGGCAGAAGAGTTATGCAGATTGCAGGCGTAGAGAATTGGAATTTGTGATTGGTGATGAAGTCTTTCTCAAGGTGTCACCATTCAAGGAGTTGTGAGATTTGGAAAGAGAGGAAAGTTGAACCCCAGATTCATTGAACCATTCGCTATTCAAAAGAGAGTTGGGAGAGCAGCTTACCAGTTGCAACTACCAACTTCTATGGAAGGAATCCTCAATGTGTTCCATGTTTCTATGTTAAAGAAGTGTGTAAGAGATCCATATCAGATTGTGGAACAGCAGGACATCGAGGTTCTTCCTACTCTTGCATATGAGGAGAAACCTGTAAGGATCTTGGACTATGCAGTGAAGGTATTGCGCAACAAGGAAGTTCCACTAGTGAAAGTGTTATGGCACAACCAGAACATGGAGGAGACAACCTGGGAGCGCCAGCAAGACATGATGGACCAGTATCCATAATTATTCAGGTACTAAATTTTGAGGACAAAATTTCTTTAAGGAGGGTAGATTGTAACACTCGGTTCTATTAAGCCACATTTAAATTATCCCATAGGATGTATTAGCTGTTGTGTAAATTTTGGAAAGAAAGTGATAGGGTAAATTAATAACTATGCAAGGACAAAAGAGTAATTAGCAATTTGGAAGAAATGGATAACGTATTTAAGGGAAGTGTTAATGAAGTAGCCGCCACTGTTTCATTTCATTTCCTCTTCCACCCTCAGCCCCTCAGCTTAGCAGAGCGCGATAGGAGATCCTCTTCGATTCTTCCAGCGATTTCCTCTGAACTAGGTGAGTTTTGCTTCTATTTCTTGCTACATTGTAACTATCGTTGGTAGGAGGGTTGATAAATGAAGTTTTGAGAATGCGGTATGCGAGTGCTAGTTTCGGTTTATGAGTTGAAATCAGGAATGCACCATGACTAGAGTTCCCAAATCAGTTTCCCTTAGATTTCTAGTGGTTTAGAATGAAGATTAGAAGAAACTTAATGTTTGCTTTGTCTATGGTTTTAGGTTTGAGTAATATCCGAAGTAGCTTGCAACCAAGTTTTTCCAGGAGGCCAGGTAAGTGAAGTTTGCTTGTGCCTTCGGGCCTACATCACAAAACGTTAGGATTATGATTATTTGTGTGTATTTGTATTCTATGCATCATGTTTTTTTTTAAAAACATACGAAAATGAATCTGAAAGCATGATTGGCATGGTAAGGATTGAACATATTGAAACAGTCATGAGAATCAGTTTCACTGTTAAGGGAACTAATCCGCCCCTTAATGAGACAGGGATGTATGCACTTTGGGAGAGTTGATCCAACTCCCAATTTCACAGGGGGATCTGAACAGAGGAATCAGTTTCACTGTTAAGGGAATTAATCCGCCCCTTAATGAGACAGGGATGTATGCACTTTGGGAGAGTTGATCCAACTCCCAATTTCACAGGGGGATCTGAACAGAAACGAAACATGAACAACTGAGTTGAGAAAGTAGAAATTGCATATTAGGAATTTATATTTTGTTGTTTCATTTCTTGATTGCTTTACTTACTTAGCATTAGGCTAATAGATGAGTTTTGTGATGTAGGTGAAGAAGTGATAGCAGGTGTGTTTACTGAGTCTGCCGAGGACTAGACTGGTTGTGGAGTGCACCTTTGTAACAATTTGGCAGCTGATGGGGCGGCTTAACTGATGTTTGTTGGTGAG
Source organism: Begonia masoniana (assembly GCA_022432975.1). Classification (NCBI taxonomy): domain Eukaryota; kingdom Viridiplantae; phylum Streptophyta; class Magnoliopsida; order Cucurbitales; family Begoniaceae; genus Begonia; species Begonia masoniana. The sequence goes on along the minus strand of CM039505.1, from coordinate 25,407,335 downwards.
AAGGTTTAGTTGACAGTGTTTAAACTTAGAAATGTTAAGTCTCCATAACAGTAGTGGTTTCAATACTTTGAACACGTTTTGAGATTTTTCTTCGGTTAACTGTAATCTGTTGAGTTTTAAATGTTTATTACTGGATTTTGGTAAATGCCGTGGTTGAGCTATTTCTGAATGGTCTCGGAAAAGCAAACGAATTCCTTTCTGTAACTAGTGTTGTGTGAGTACAGTGAGGAGTAGTTGAAATGTATTATGTTTTCTACCGGTAGACGATGTCTATCGGTGGATGTTGTTGTTGTCTATCGGAAGATGCCGTAGGAATAGTCATCGGAAGATGTAGGATTTGCCCTACCCGTATGAGTGGGTACAATGTTGACGTTTAGTGATCGGCAGATGCGAGCTAACGTCATCGGAAGATGTAGAGTCTAAGTCCATCGGATGATGTCTCGGTATACTCATCGGCAGATGCGTGCTGACGTCATCGGAAGATGTTGAGTGCGTTTTGTCGTTTAGTCACCGGTAGATGCAGTCTACCGAGAGATGTCCTTTGTTTCTCATTCGACTGACGCCATCGGCAAGAGTCTCCTATTTTGGTTGTTTTCTGCTTCTTCCGTTGACTTTATCAATCGGCAGATGTGTTTGACTACTACGACTTCTCTGGTACTTCGCTGTTTAAACTAGAATTTTCAAATTGCCGATTGTTTCTTAACCATTCAACAGCATTTCGTAGTTTTGTATAACTTCGTTGTGATTCAAATAATTTCCGCTGCAAATATTTAAATGTTTTTAAAGTTTATTTTTTTTAAAAATATATATATATATATAGTAGAAATCTTAGTCATATATGGGCATTGTGTGACGAGCCGGGTTCAGATAACTCGGGGCGTTACACTACGGCTCGACCTACGACAAATATTTAAACTTCATTAAATCAAGCTTACAGTTAACCAATGACTCTCAAACTACTATTTCTAGCCTAACCCAACGAAAACCTAACTAAACGGGCTACTAATTCGGGTTCGGTAAAAACTGACCCAAAACTTCGAACGCGCATAACTTTTGCGTCAGTTATCTGAATCGAACGATTCTAGCGGCCACGTACTCCTCTAATAACATATTTTAACCTGCCAAAAGAAATTTTAAAACCAACGACCGTAGCTAGGTCAAAATCAGCAAAACCCGAACTGCCCTATAACCGAAAAATTTCCTCCATTTCGATTTTCCATCAATTTTGGCCTAATTCCTCAACAATCGACCACCCACACCCTCAATTAGCATAAACAAATAAAATCTCGAGACTACACATCACCAAACTCGAAATGCCCAAATCGGGCTTCACTAAATTTCGCCCAAACGAGGCTCATCACGGCCAGGCGATGCAAGCCGGACCATAGGTCGGCAAACCCATGCTGGAAACAACCACAAACCGCCGGTGATCGGAGCTCAAACTCGCTCCACACCCTCGGCCTTGAACAGAGCAAAAACAGGGCGAAAATGACTTACCCGTCAGACTTGTGCGCGGAGACGGGCCGGAGTCTACTCGTCGTCGTCGTCTGGCTGGAAAACCACCAAAATTGGCGGTGAACGGCCGTCGATCGCTTGCCCTCGCCTCTCCCCTTCGCTGCCCTGCCTTCGGCGTTCGCGAACGATAGAATGGCTTCGGCCATTCTGTCGTTTTATTATATTTTTTTTAAAATAATAATAATAATAATAATAAAACTAACTATTAATTAATCCTCATTTACCGTTTTGCCCTCCCGTTTTTTGACCATTTTGAATTTCGTTAAATCTCGTTCTTAATTATAACCCCCGGCTTAATTTCATTGGGAATATCCGAACCTAAATTAAGAAACCATTAACTTTTCTTTTAAATTAATTAAAATAACCTATTTTATTATTCTTTTAAAAATTCTCTCTAATTTTTCTTTTAAAAAAAATCTCGGGTGTTACAGAGGAAAAGTTGTGTACCATACTATTCTATTCTCATAACAAAGATGCTCAAGATGCTCATTCAAACTCTCCTTCATGATCACTATAGATTGCTACTGTTTGCACATACAGACAGGGATGGGCATTGGTCGTTTCAAGCCAATTTCACCCTCGAACCAGACCAAACTGTGGGCTACGACACCAAAATATTGGAACCAAAATAGGGATCATGAGGTTCTAGAACCGATCTAGATCGAACTATATCTCTTCGGTTCCGATTGAGTTCCAATATTTTTTAAAAAAAATTTATAAATAAATTCTTTCCAAGGAAAAAAAATCAATTCTTTAAGAAGAACAATAAAAAACAAAATAAAACTTTTCAAAGGAAAGAATTTAACCACAATAATTCTTGAAGAATTAAATTTAAAAATAAAAATAAATAAATTCTTTCAAAGAAAACAATTTGAACCTGTCACGACCGTTACCCGTGATATCGTTTTTTTTTTTTTTTTTTTTGCTCTAACTGTACTCAAGCGGAAATCTCAATCAAAATCGAAATCAGGATTGAAATCGAAGTTCATTTAGTAAATCGTTTAAACCATTATAAAACAATTAAAACTTAAAATAAACAAAACATTTAAAACAATTAACTAATTAACAAAAATCTTTTTTTTTTTTTTTTATAAAAGGCATGGCGATCAGTCGCCACAAAAGTGGGGACTGATCGCCCCATGGGCGATTACAACAGGCGACTAGTCGCCTGTTGTAAGTCGCCAGTGGCGACTGATCCCCACTGTTGTGGCGATCAGTCGCCACGCTCTCTGGATTTTCTCCAGAGAGCGTTGCCTTATTTCACCCAAGAGGCGATTACTCGCCTCCCAGAGGCGAGTACTCGCCAAGCTCTCTGGATTTCTCCAGAGAGCCGAGCCTCTTCTGTCACCAAAGAGGTGATTGCTCGCCTCCCAGAAGCGAGCAATCGCCAGGCTCTCTGGATTTCTCCAGAGAGCCGAGCCTCTTCTTTTATCCAAGAGGCGATTGCTCGCCTCCCAGAAGCGAGCAATCGCCAGGCTCTCTGGATTTCTCCAGAGAGCCGAGCCTCTTCTTCTCCCCCTTTTTCCTTTTCTTCACCATTCACGCCCTGCACTTCACATACAAAATCCTAAACACACAACACCCAAAACACCACAACCTCTTCAACTTTCTCGCCCAAATCTTCATCCAATTCTTACATACCACTTCTTTATACACATCCAACAATGATATTCATTCAAACACCTAAAACTGACTCAATTTACGTTAAACTATATCAACTTTCTCAAAAATGAACCGCGTGGTTCCGTTTAAAAGTTTTACATTTTCCTCCTATTAGAAAAACATTAAAAACATTTCAAAACACTGTACGTTGTCTATACAATCACCAAGCACCCTAAAAATGTATCTAATCATACCAGAATTCGTACATTTCGCCATCAATCCCAAAACATCAAAAAGACTCTCAAAAACTTCTAACCATGAGTCACCAACCTAGCCAAACACAAGCCGCCGCCACGAACTCCGCCCATCGACCGCTACACTTGATCGTCGTAAGGAGGTTCCTCACCTTCGTTCTCGTCACCTACATCATACGATAACTACATTAAGCCTAATGCTTAATAAGGAGTGTGCTAAACATAACATCACATTTATATACATGCATGACATTTATAAAACAGTTTCGTTTCGTTTCGTAAAAATCATTTTCTTGTCCCGTGAGAACCATAACTTTTAGTCCCGTGAGAACCATAACTTTTAGTCCCGTGAGAACCATACCATTAGTCCCGTGAGAACCATAACTTTTAGTCCCGTGAGAACCATAACTTTTAGTCCCGTGAGAACCATACCATTAATCCCGTGAGAAACTTACATCAGTCAGAACTCATAATCATTCATTACTTTAACATTTCATAAAAACATGCTCATAAACAGTTCGTATGCACTTTAAGAAAACATGATGCATGAGGAGACATACATAGAAACATCTAACGAACGACCACTAAACTTCACTAAGGCACTACTTAACTACCCTTCTTACCATCAACCCATGTAACTATCTAACTTCGTCACCATAAACATAATCAACATCGTTACGACGTAGGGCCTTAGGGGCCGGAAACCTAACACTGACTTACCTGGCGTCCTAGATATGCCGAGCACCGTCCTTTGAGCTTGAGTTACCTAGGGCATTTAACAATACATCGTTAATATCAACTCTCAAACATCAAATCTAACAAATTGACGTCTCGAGATAGGATAAATTCCTCTAAAAACTCTAATTAATTTCATTCAGACATTTCATTGAGCATTTAATGCTCAGCAACTTCAAACTTCATTAATGGTGTCCTATTTCATATCCAACAACCTACACTTAACATTAAACCTCAACCAACACCATTAATCTACTCCAACAACCTCAATAATCACTAAAACATCATCAATGAGTAATAAATAAACAACCCTAACGATTTCTAACAAAACCCCTAAAATTCTTCACAAACCCTAACTCGAAAATCACTCCAAAAACGAAAAATAACTTGTCTAAAGGGTAGAGCTTACCTAGCACGTTGTTTTGTTGAAGAAACTTATAGGAGAAATTGCCTAAAATGGAGGAGTGGTTGATCGATGGAGATGGCGACGAAGAGAAGAGAAAAATCGCCTAAGGAGAGGGGTTTTCGTGCGTGGAGAGGAGAAGTGAGAAAAGAGAGAGAGAGATTTGTGTTTTATTACAATTTTGACTTCCAAAATTACACAATTGCCCTTAGCTTATTTCTTTAACTTAAATCATTATTTCATCTACCGGTTTAACTTCTCCGAAATTCCTTTATCTCTCCAAGTATTTCTACTTGCTCTTAGGCTCTAACGAAACTTCCCGTTGGCCATTTGGATTTTATTTAATATTTCTACGAATTGAAACTCTATAATTGCTTAAAATATTAAAACCCAAAACCTATGGCTCGAAATTCCTAAAACGAACTTCTCGGGCATTACAGAACCCTTTCGTAATCCTATAAAAATTACATGCAGAAAAACAAAAATCCTTTCAAAGGAAAGAATTTGAAGTGAATCTCTAGTAATTCTATTACAAGTAATCACAAAAAAAGGAAAATTATTTTAAAGAAAGAACTTCGACCTAGAAATTTCCCTAATTTCCTTCTCTCTAAAATCTAAAAGTCATTGGTAAGAAGGAACTTGAAAAGCAGTCATAAAAGCTCAGAATTTTCAAATTTTTCAACCTTTCATATTCACATAGACAGAAATAAGAGGAATCATAATTGCACGCCTATATGACTCCCAGAGCTCCACCATTGAACAATGGAAACCTACTCCAACGACGAAGCTCTTTTTTTGGATGTACTAAGATTGAAAACATCGACGACCTAAGTAGTTCATCCCTTCACAATGAACCAAACAAGGAGCTTTAAAAAACCGCAAAAGACATCTCAATGGGTAGTGCCCTAGTCAATTTATTGCTTGGGTCAAGATAGAAGGTGGGTTGGGTCAGGCAAAGTTGCATTTATGGTGGGATTTATCTGATTTTTATTATGTTGATCCATGTTTTCTCACGGTTTGTAGAATTTTTGTTCCAAAAACCAAAATTCGAACCGCGAACCGCAGGTTTTTCACCATTTGATCTGGTAGGAATTTATCCCTTCAGTAGAACTCACCCAAATTGGATTGAATCACTCATGTTGATTTCGAGTACGGGTCAGGGCAGTTCTTTCCACCCCTGCTTAAACATAGGTGTATTATTCAAGTTATGCATGAGGCTAGTTGTACATCAAGATAGAGTGGTCATACATGACATTGATATGTATAATGATCATGCATTCATTACATGTATTATACATTTTTTATACATCGGAGAATCTGGTAGTTTTGACAAATAGATCATAGGAATGTGTGAACATGAGTGGCAGATTGTTTAGTCATAAATTTTATGATTTTTAAGACTAATCATGTAGGGTGATATACATTATTAGGAGGGATATCTTGGACATTAAATATTAGATAGAATGTATAATGGTACGATTACACGTGATTATTAACCAATGTATAATTGACACATTTAAGAAAGAAGAAATTATAAGATAACTAATAATTCTACAATTATGTAAGTGAGGGGAAGAAATATAAGATTAATAATAAATTTATGGAAATTAGAAATTTGAAAGGTTAAGAAACATGATAACCCGAATAATAGAAGATGGATACATATGTTCGTAGATTGATAGACCAAGGTTAAACTTTATGGGCTTAATAAGAGCTCATTGTATGGTACTTCCCTATTTTTAGGTTTTGGAGGCAACAACAGGAGAATTAAACATAAAGATTAGAGATTTTTATGTTTGATCTCAGCATAGCATAGTGTTAGAGTTTGTTTTATTTTATTCTTTTGTATAGTTTGAATGATTAACATGGCCTAGAGTTTGTGTATATTTTGAGATCGAAGTCTTATATGTAATAAGACTCATGTTTTATTTCTGTGGGTTATTTGGTTTTATTTTATGGTGACTCTATAGCATTCTAATGCATGATTTGGTTTTAATTTATAGCATGTTTAGTCTCTACAAGTCAATGAGCTTGGAATGCATAATCTCATGCAACTCTGATAATTCCTACCTAATGATACCAACTGAGCTTGATTGACTATGGCATTTTACTTGGATTGTAAGGATTAGATATGTGATCGCTCAACTCCCACTTTAAGATTGCACAATTCGTGGTTTGGCATGAGTGGACAATGCAACCATTATTAAAAACTTGGCAACAATATCTTTGGTCAACAGAATTTTCCAAAATTACTGACTATGAGTTCTTGAAGCACTTGACGATAAGGTAATTTGAATAAAAGACATACAAAGTGATTGGATTTCGTTGAACCCTTCCACTACATAATAAAAAACAATAAAGTGAGGAAAATAATGTGGTCGATGCATTATCAAGAAAGTATGCCTTTGTCTTTTCGTCAAATACAAAGTTATTGAGAATTGAAGATGTTAAGGAATTATTTGTTAATAATGACTGACTTTGCTAGTGTATGGAGTGTACAAAAATGTAACATTTGGTAAGTTTTATAGAGTAGATGGATACTTAGCTAGAGAGAATAAACTCGGTGTGGGATGTTGCACAAAAGATGGAATGGAAGTTGTTTCAAAAAATGCTCTCGGCTTGAAAACTGTTTGGCTGAGAATAGGGCAACTACCAATATGGCTCAAAGGAAGTTAAAATTTGGACAGCATGGAGTGGTAGTAATATCCTCCAAAAATTAAGGGAAGAATCGGAGGGGGCGGGCCCAAGGAATGCTTCAGCTGCACTTCTTTGGTTTCTTGGCTTTATTGGAAGAGAAAGCTCTCCAACTTACTTCTTAAGAGTTTTCTACGCCCTTGCTAGAGATTCCATCTCAAGGAAAAAGGTGGAGAAGGATGTAATACGAATGGAATCAACTACATTCACAAAATGGAATCCAAGAACACACAGTACACTCAATCAGATATGACTAGGTGCAGCCACTTGAGGTTTGAGAGCTCAAGATTTTTGAAAGTAACTTTAATCTATTGATCATGTGCTGCCTAGGGCGGCCTTAATAATGGTTTAAGTACACTTTAAGAAATTACGGTTTACAACCTCAAAAGTAGCATCACATGTGATAAGTGTGTATTTTACACACTTTATTGTACTCGTTTATACTTGATTTGATGAGTTTTACTCAAATATGTGAATGATACTAAAAACTTTGGTATTAGTGTATATAGAGATATTGAAGAATTATAGGTATGCTAAGAATCACAGGTTTCAGAAAGGAGGAAAGACAGAAGAAAAATTGGATGGCAGAGAAGTGGCCGAACGATCACAGATCAGGCGATCGATCGGCTAAAGAGCTGAAGTGAAGAGCAATCCAGAGAAGTAGCCAATCGGTCACAGAATTCCAAGCGATCGATCGGACCAAATGAAGAATTTTAAGAGAAAGTAGAGAAGTAGCCGATCGATCGGCCAAATCAAGCGATCGATTGGCTGAAGCAATGTTTTACGAAAAGCAGAAAGTGTTCCGATCGATCGGCCACTTACAAGCCATCGATCGGCTGAAGATTTCACTAATAAAGAAGCAAAGGTATAGCTGATCAATCGGCCATTTTAGGCGATCGATTGGCTATGTTAATTAATCGAGTAATTCATTTTTAATCTCAGCCATTGAAGATAATTATGGGCTTCAGATTAATTAAGAATTAAGTTAACTAATTATGAGGGAGTCCATTCAGTGACATAGAGGAGATTAAGACAGGAAGAGACATTCATTCAGGCCCTAGCGAGACGGAAACCGGAAACGAGGCAAGAGCAAGGAAGAAAGGAGATTTAGGATAGACAACCCAAGTTTTTCTTTCTCTTCCTCTTCTGAACTATGAACATCTTTATTATTTTTGTTATTTCTCTTTATTCTAGCATCAACTAGTTTTCTTTTCTAGGGCTACGATGTAGCTGGATTATGAATATTTAGTTTTTCCTTTAATTCAAGTTATTGATTTTTTGTTTCGTGATTGTGTTGATTATTTTATTCTGCTCTTAAAGTTTGCGATTGACTGATCACCAAAAGCATGTTCATAGGATTGTTTTGAGACCGAGATGTGATAAATAATCGTGCATTGAATAATTTGCCATGAAAAGGATGTTAGACTAGAGATAGCTAATGCGTTCACGTGGTAGTTTAATTTCTAGTTCTTAATGTATTCAATTAATTTTCAGGATTAGAGACTGAGGGGTAATAAGTCGTTTATTAAATAAGTTTATCATTGCTCGAGAGAGATTGATAAATAGTTTTGTGAAATTGCCATCAACACATAGAAATAGAAATTATTGAATTGAATTAGGAATACTAAATAGGATTAATTTAGGTTAAATCAGAAACCCTATAGCTTTCTCATTATATTCTAAAACTTGTTTAATTTTTTGTTATTTAATTAATTGCTCTTGTTTTATTTTGAAGTCAAAGTCACTAAAATATTGTTATTCAAATTAGACTAAAATTAATTTTGTTTGATTATTAATTAAAAAGTCATCGTGGGTTCGACACTCTATTTATCACTTTATTACTTGTTGCGACTCGTACACTTGCGAACTATTTTCCACAACAAGTTTTCCGCCGTTGCCGGGGACTTTATTAATAATATCGAATTAATTATTTTTAGTTTTATTTTGAATTTTTTTATTTTATTTCCTTATTTTCGTGTTATTTCAGTGCATGCGTAAAGAAGAAAACGCTAATCTTCTCCCGCTTAATCTTGAGATCGAGCGTATGTGTCGACAACATCATAAAGAAAGAAGAGAAGTTATTCAACTAGCGCGTATCATTACGGGAGATAACGGGAAAGATAATACTGAGAACCGGACCTTGCTGGATTATGTTATACCTATTGTATCCGAAGTGCATTCAGCTATTCAGAAACCGGTCATTGATGGGAATTTTGAAATTAAGTCCGGCACCTTGCACATGATTCAACAATCTCAGTTTAGTGGATTACCTTCTGAGGACCTCAAAGATCATATTGCAAGTTTTTTAGAAGTATGCGATACTTTCAAATATCACAATGTGGGGGATGATGCAGTTAGGTTACGACTATTTCTGTTCTTAATACGGGATCGTGCAAAGAATTGGCTTATCTCTCTGCCAGCTAATTCTATTAATACTTGGGAAGAGTTATGCCAGAAATTTCTTTCCAAGTTCTTTCCTTTCGAGAAGACTGCTAAACTTCGCAACGATATAATCAACTTCAGTCAATTTGATGGGGAAACATTATATGAGGCATGGGCACACTTCAAGGATATGCTAAGAAAGTTTCCAAACCATGGCCACCAAAATGAATGCATATTCAAACTTTCTATGTGGGACTATTATCATATACTAAAACTCTGGTGAATGCAGCTTTAGGTGGTGCCTTAATGAGAAAAACTGAAGAAGCTGCATATGATCTATTGGAGGAATTGGCACTTAATAATGACCAGCGTCCTGTGGAGTTATCAATTATGAAACGAACAACTGGCACACCAGAGATCGAAACTATGAAAGCCTTGACACTACAAGTTGCTTCGTTGACTAAACAGTTACAAGAATCTCATATAGTAGTGAGTGTGGGGAAAACACCAATGGTTAATTGTCAATGGTGTCAGGGACCGGATCAGAGTGAAGAATGTCAGTTGGGAAATCCTATGCCGAATAAATCTGTAGAACAAGCTAATTACATGGAGAATTTTAATCGACAAGAAAATCCTAGCTCAGACGCTTATAATCCAGGGTGGCAACAATATCCTAATTTCTAATGGAGCAATTCTCAAAATATTATGTCTATGCCTCAAACATCGCAATCGGGTCCATCTCAATAAGCTGAGAAGAAAAATGATCTCGAGGCAGCTCTTATGCAATTTATGACCGAAACTTGTACAACGATGCATAATCAATCGGCCCAAATTCGAAGTCTTAAGAATCAACTTGGCCAATTTGCTAGTATCATTAATGGAAGACCTCAAGGTACACTACCTAGCAATACTGAAGTAAATCTGAAAGAGCATTGTAATGCAATTACCACTCGAAATGGAACAGTGATTGAACCGGTGCAAAAAGAGTCAAGTGTGTATAAATTGGATAATGAGGGTTCAAGTGAAAAAGAAGCTCAAAGGTTTCAACCATCTCATTCTTTGCCAATACAAGCAATTCCACCTCAAGTGCCGTTTCCATAAAGACTAAAGAATGTGAAGTTTGATAATCAGTTTTCTAAGTTTCTTGATGTCTTCAAAAAGCTCCACATCAACATTCTATTCGCAGAGGCCCTTGAACAAATGCCTAAATATGCAAAGTTTCTGAAAGATATTTTGTCTTATAAGCGTAAGATCAAAGAAGGCAGTATGATCACTTTGACGGAAGAATGCAACGCTATTATTCAAAAGAAGCTTCCACAAAAGTTGAAGGATCCAGGAAGTTTCACTATTCCATGTGAAATTGGGAAGTCAATTTTGAGCGGGCTTGTGTGATTTAGGTGCTAGCATAAATTTAATGCCACTTACCTATTTTCAAAAACTTGGTCTTGGTGAAGTAAAGCCCACAAGTGTATTTCTATAGATGGCTGATCGCTCTATAAAACATCTGTATGGGGTGATTAAAGATGTCCTTGTCAAAGTCACAAGTTTATTTCCCCGCTGATTTCTTGATTCTCGATATGGACGAAAATAGTGGCATCCGATAATATTAGGGTCGACCATTCTTAGCAACAGGAGGAGCTGTAATTTATTTTAGAAAGGGGGAGCTCAAATTGCAAGTACAAGATGAAGAAGTGACATTTAAGGTGTATAAATCAATGGAGTTTCCAATAGCTAGTGAGGACATATTTTGGGTGGAACTCCCTACCACTGTACCAAGGGAAGCTTCATATCAACCAAGCGACTTTCGTGAGCCTAATGGGAACCAGTATCTTAAAAATTTGGGAGAGTTGCCATTACGGGTCCTACCACCTATTAAGAAACCACCGACTACGAAAAGCTTCTAGCGAATGATAAGTTGGTAAATGGGCAACGATTGACACCATATTAGGACGATACAGTTGAAAGTGCAAAGCCCATCGTATATCTCGACCCAACATGACGAAATAGGATGTTGGGCTGTAGACCTTAAAACAAGCGCTCGGAGGGAGGCAACCCACCCAAGTATCCTTTTTAGTTCGTATTTCAATTTTTTTGTTTGCATTAGTTTTGTTTATTTTTATTTTTATTTTATTATTATTATTATTATTATTATTATTATTATTTAATAAAAAAAAAGAGAGAAAGAGAAAGCTTCCTGATAGATGGCTCCTTCGACCGAACCTCCACAACGCTGACGACCAACTCGAGACGTTATCAGGTACACTACTTTTACCTTACTTTTATTTTCTACATTGAGGACAATGTTTGTTTTAAGCTTGGGGTGATTTTTAGCATACTTTAATACTTTGCTATATTTTGGTTCTGCAATCTGAAGTCTTAGTTTAAGAAACAATAAAAAACAAAATAAAACTTTTCAAAGGAAAGAATTTACCCACAATAATTCTTGAAGAAGAACAATAAAAAACAAAATAAAACTTTTCAAAGAAAAACAATTGAACCGGTCCGACCCGTTACCTGATAATCGTTTTTTTTTTTTTTTTTTGCTCTAACTGTACTCAAGCGGAAATCTCAATCAAAATCGAAATCAGGATTGAAATCGAAGTTCATTTAGTAAATCGTTTAAACCATTATAAAACAATTAAAACTTAAAATAAACAAAACATTTAAACAATAACTATTAACAAAAATCTTTTTTTTTTTTTTTTTTTTATAAAAGGCATGGCGATCAGTCGCCACAAAAGTGGGGACTGATCGCCCATGGGCGATTACAACAGGCGACTAGTCGCCTGTGGAAGGCGCCAAGTGGCGACTGATCCCCACTGTTGTGGCGATCAGTCGCCACGCTCTCTGGATTTCTCCAGAGAGCGTTGCCTATTTCACCAAGAGGCGATTACTCGCTCCCAGAGGCGAGTACTCGCCAAGCTCTCTGGATTTTCTCCAGAGACCGACCTCTTCTGTCACCAAGAGGCGATTGCTCGCCTCCCAGAAGCGAGCAATCGCCAGGCTCTCTGGATTTTCTCCAGAGAGCCGAGCCTCTTCTTTTATCCAAGAGGCGATTGCTCGCCTCCCAGAAGCGAGCAATCGCCAGGCTCTCTGGATTTTCTCCAGAGAGCCGAGCCTCTTCTTCTCCCCTTTTTCCTTTTCTTCACCATTCACGCCTGCACTTCACAACAAAATCCTAAACACACAACACCCAAAACACCACCAAACTCTTCAAACTTTCTCGCCCAAATCTTCATCCATTCTTACATACCAATTCTTTATACACACAACAAGATATTCATTCAAAAACACCTTAAAATGACTCCATAACTTTAGTCCCGTGAGAACCATAACTTTTAGTCCCGTGAGAACCATAACTTTTAGTCCCGTGAGAACCATAACTTTTAGTCCCGTGAGAACCATAACTTTTAGTCCCGTGAGAACCATAACTTTTAGTCCCGTGAGAACCATAACTTTTAGTCCCGTGAGAACCATAACTTTTAGTCCCGTGAGAACCATAACTTTTAGTCCCGTGAGAACCATAACTTTTAGTCCCGTGAGAACCATAACTTTTAGTCCCGTGAGAACCATAACTTTTAGTCCCGTGAGAACCATAACTTTTAGTCCCGTGAGAACCATAACTTTTAGTCCCGTGAGAACCATAACTTTTAGTCCCGTGAGAACCATAACTTTTAGTCCCGTGAGAACCATAACTTTTAGTCCCGTGAGAACCATAACTTTTAGTCCCGTGAGAACCATAACTTTTAGTCCCGTGAGAACCATAACTTTTAGTCCCGTGAGAACCATAACTTTTAGTCCCGTGAGAACCATAACTTTTAGTCCCGTGAGAACCATAACTTTTAGTCCCGTGAGAACCATAACTTTTAGTCCCGTGAGAACCATAACTTTTAGTCCCGTGAGAACCATAACTTTTAGTCCCGTGAGAACCATAACTTTTAGTCCCGTGAGAACCATAACTTTTAGTCCCGTGAGAACCATAACTTTTAGTCCCGTGAGAACCATAACTTTTAGTCCCGTGAGAACCATAACTTTTAGTCCCGTGAGAACCATAACTTTTAGTCCCGTGAGAACCATAACTTTTAGTCCCGTGAGAACCATAACTTTTAGTCCCGTGAGAACCATAACTTTTAGTCCCGTGAGAACCATAACTTTTAGTCCCGTGAGAACCATAACTTTTAGTCCCGTGAGAACCATAACTTTTAGTCCCGTGAGAACCATAACTTTTAGTCCCGTGAGAACCATAACTTTTAGTCCCGTGAGAACCATAACTTTTAGTCCCGTGAGAACCATAACTTTTAGTCCCGTGAGAACCATAACTTTTAGTCCCGTGAGAACCATAACTTTTAGTCCCGTGAGAACCATAACTTTTAGTCCCGTGAGAACCATAACTTTTAGTCCCGTGAGAACCATAACTTTTAGTCCCGTGAGAACCATAACTTTTAGTCCCGTGAGAACCATAACTTTTAGTCCCGTGAGAACCATAACTTTTAGTCCCGTGAGAACCATAACTTTTAGTCCCGTGAGAACCATAACTTTTAGTCCCGTGAGAACCATAACTTTTAGTCCCGTGAGAACCATAACTTTTAGTCCCGTGAGAACCATAACTTTTAGTCCCGTGAGAACCATAACTTTTAGTCCCGTGAGAACCATAACTTTTAGTCCCGTGAGAACCATAACTTTTAGTCCCGTGAGAACCATAACTTTTAGTCCCGTGAGAACCATAACTTTTAGTCCCGTGAGAACCATAACTTTTAGTCCCGTGAGAACCATAACTTTTAGTCCCGTGAGAACCATAACTTTTAGTCCCGTGAGAACCATAACTTTTAGTCCCGTGAGAACCATAACTTTTAGTCCCGTGAGAACCATAACTTTTAGTCCCGTGAGAACCATAACTTTTAGTCCCGTGAGAACCATAACTTTTAGTCCCGTGAGAACCATAACTTTTAGTCCCGTGAGAACCATAACTTTTAGTCCCGTGAGAACCATAACTTTTAGTCCCGTGAGAACCATAACTTTTAGTCCCGTGAGAACCATAACTTTTAGTCCCGTGAGAACCATAACTTTTAGTCCCGTGAGAACCATAACTTTTAGTCCCGTGAGAACCATAACTTTTAGTCCCGTGAGAACCATAACTTTTAGTCCCGTGAGAACCATAACTTTTAGTCCCGTGAGAACCATAACTTTTAGTCCCGTGAGAACCATAACTTTTAGTCCCGTGAGAACCATAACTTTTAGTCCCGTGAGAACCATAACTTTTAGTCCCGTGAGAACCATAACTTTTAGTCCCGTGAGAACCATAACTTTTAGTCCCGTGAGAACCATAACTTTTAGTCCCGTGAGAACCATAACTTTTAGTCCCGTGAGAACCATAACTTTTAGTCCCGTGAGAACCATAACTTTTAGTCCCCTTGAGAACCATAACTTTTAGTCCCGTGAGAACCATACCATTAGTCCCGTGGTGAGAACCATAACTTTTAGTCCCGTGAGAACCATAACTTTTAGTCCCGTGAGAACCATACCATTAATCCCGTGAGAAACTTACATCAGTCAGAACTCATAATCATTCATTACTTTAACATTTCATAAAAACATGCTCATAAACAGTTCGTATGCACTTTAAGAAAACATGATGCATGAGGAGACATACATAGAAACATCTAACGAACGACCACTAAACTTCACTAAGGCACTACTTAACTACCCTTCTTACCATCAACCCATGTAACTATCTAACTCGTCACCATAAACATAATCAACATCGTTACGACGTAGGGCCTTAGGGGCCGGAAACCTAACACTGACTTACCTGGCGTCCTAGATATGCCGAGCACCGTCCTTTGAGCTTGAGTTACCTAGGGCATTTAACAATACATCGTTAATATCAACTCTCAAACATCAAATCTAACAAATTGACGTCTCGAGCTAGGATAAATTCCTCTAAAAACTCTAATTAATTTCATTCAGACATTTCATCGAGCATTTAATGCTCAGCAACTTCAAACTTCATTAATGGTGTCCTATTTCATATCCAACAACCTACACTTAACATTAAACCTCAACCAACACCATTAATCTACTCCAACAACCTCAATAATCACTAAAACATCATCAATGAGTAATAAATAAACAACCCTAACGATTTCTAACAAAACCCCTAAAATTCTTCACAAACCCTAACTCGAAAATCACTCCAAAAACGAAAAATAACTTGTCTAAAGGGTAGAGCTTACCTAGCACGTTGTTTTGTTGAAGAAACTTATAGGAGAAATTGCCTAAAATGGAGGAGTGGTTGATCGATGGAGATGGCGACGAAGAGAAGAGAAAAATCGCCTAAGGAGAGGGGTTTTCGTGCGTGGAGAGGAGAAGTGAGAAAAGAGAGAGAGAGATTTGTGTTTTATTACAATTTTGACTTCCAAAATTACACAATTGCCCTTAGCTTATTTCTTTAACTTAAATCATTATTTCATCTACCGGTTTAACTTCTCCGAAATTCCTTTATCTCTCCAAGTATTTCTACTTGCTCTTAGGCTCTAACGAAACTTCCCGTTGGCCATTTGGATTTTATTTAATATTTCTACGAATTGAAACTCTATAATTGCTTAAAATATTAAAACCCAAAACCTATGGCTCGAAATTCCTAAAACGAACTTCTCGGGCATTACAGAACCCTTTCGTAATCCTATAAAAATTACATGCAGAAAAACAAAAATCCTTTCAAAGGAAAGAATTTGAAGTGAATCTCTAGTAATTCTATTACAAGTAATCACAAAAAAAGGAAAATTATTTTAAAGAAAGAACTTCGACCTAGAAATTTCCCTAATTTCCTTCTCTCTAAAATCTAAAAGTCATTGGTAAGAAGGAACTTGAAAAGCAGTCATAAAAGCTCAGAATTTTCAAATTTTTCAACCTTTCATATTCACATAGACAGAAATAAGAGGAATCATAATTGCACGCCTATATGACTCCCAGAGCTCCACCATTGAACAATGGAAACCTACTCCAACGACGAAGCTCTTTTTTTGGATGTACTAAGATTGAAAACATCGACGACCTAAGTAGTTCATCCCTTCACAATGAACCAAACAAGGAGCTTTAAAAAACCGCAAAAGACATCTCAATGGGTAGTGCCCTAGTCAATTTATTGCTTGGGTCAAGATAGAAGGTGGGTTGGGTCAGGCAAAGTTGCATTTATGGTGGGATTTATCTGATTTTTATTATGTTGATCCATGTTTTCTCACGGTTTGTAGAATTTTTTGTTCCAAAAACCAAAATTCGAACCGCGAACCGCAGGTTTTTCACCATTTGATCTGGTAGGAATTTATCCCTTTAGTAGAACTCACCCAAATTGGATTGAATCACTCATGTTGATTTCGAGTACGGGTCAGGGCAGTTCTTTCCACCCCTGCTTAAACATAGGTGTATTATTCAAGTTATGCATGAGGCTAGTTGTACATCAAGATAGAGTGGTCATACATGACATTGATATGTATAATGATCATGCATTCATTACATGTATTATACATTTTTTATACATCGGAGAATCTGGTAGTTTTGACAAATAGATCATAGGAATGTGTGAACATGAGTGGCAGATTGTTTAGTCATAAATTTTATGATTTTTAAGACTAATCATGTAGGGTGATATACATTATTAGGAGGGATATCTTGGACATTAAATATTAGATAGAATGTATAATGGTACGATTACACGTGATTATTAACCAATGTATAATTGACACATTTAAGAAAGAAGAAATTATAAGATAACTAATAATTCTACAATTATGTAAGTGAGGGGAAGAAATATAAGATTAATAATAAATTTATGGAAATTAGAAATTTGAAAGGTTAAGAAACATGATAACCCGAATAATAGAAGATGGATACATATGTTCGTAGATTGATAGACCAAGGTTAAACTTTATGGGCTTAATAAGAGCTCATTGTATGGTACTTCCCTATTTTTAGGTTTTGGAGGCAACAACAGGAGAATTAAACATAAAGATTAGAGATTTTTATGTTTGATCTCAGCATAGCATAGTGTTAGAGTTTGTTTTATTTTATTCTTTTGTATAGTTTGAATGATTAACATGGCCTAGAGTTTGTGTATATTTTGAGATCGAAGTCTTATATGTAATAAGACTCATGTTTTATTTCTGTGGGTTATTTGGTTTTATTTTATGGTGACTCTATAGCATTCTAATGCATGATTTGGTTTTAATTTATAGCATGTTTAGTCTCTACAAGTCAATGAGCTTGGAATGCATAATCTCATGCAACTCTGATAATTCCTACCTAATGATACCAACTGAGCTTGATTGACTATGGCATTTTACTTGGATTGTAAGGATTAGATATGTGATCGCTCAACTCCCACTTTAAGATTGCACAATTCGTGGTTTGGCATGAGTGGACAATGCAACCATTATTAAAAACTTGGCAACAATATCTTTGGTCAACAGAATTTTCCAAAATTACTGACTATGAGTTCTTGAAGCACTTGACGATAAGGTAATTTGAATAAAAGACATACAAAGTGATTGGATTTCGTTGAACCCTTCCACTACATAATAAAAAACAATAAAGTGAGGAAAATAATGTGGTCGATGCATTATCAAGAAAGTATGCCTTTGTCTTTTCGTCAAATACAAAGTTATTGAGAATTGAAGATGTTAAGGAATTATTTGTTAATAATGACGACTTTGCTAGTGTATGGAGTGTACAAAAATGTAACATTTGGTAAGTTTTATAGAGTAGATGGATACTTAGCTAGAGAGAATAAACTCGGTGTGGGATGTTGCACAAAAGATGGAATGGAAGTTGTTTCAAAAAAATGCTCTCGGCTTGAAAACTGTTTGGCTGAGAATAGGGCAACTACCAATATGGCTCAAAGGAAGTTAAAATTTGGACAGCATGGAGTGGTAGTAATATCCTCCAAAAATTAAGGGAAGAATCGGAGGGGGCGGGCCCAAGGAATGCTTCAGCTGCACTTCTTTGGTTTCTTGGCTTTATTGGAAGAGAAAGCTCTCCAACTTACTTCTTAAGAGTTTTCTACGCCCTTGCTAGAGATTCCATCTCAAGGAAAAAGGTGGAGAAGGATGTAATACGAATGGAATCAACTACATTCACAAAATGGAATCCAAGAACACACAGTACACTCAATCAGATATGACTAGGTGCAGCCACTTGAGGTTTGAGAGCTCAAGATTTTTGAAAGTAACTTTAATCTATTGATCATGTGCTGCCTAGGGCGGCCTTAATAATGGTTTAAGTACACTTTAAGAAATTACGGTTTACAACCTCAAAAGTAGCATCACATGTGATAAGTGTGTATTTTACACACTTTATTGTACTCGTTTATACTTGATTTGATGAGTTTTACTCAAATATGTGAATGATACTAAAAACTTTGGTATTAGTGTATATAGAGATATTGAAGAATTATAGGTATGCTAAGAATCACAGGTTTCAGAAAGGAGGAAAGACAGAAGAAAAATTGGATGGCAGAGAAGTGGCCGAACGATCACAGATCAGGCGATCGATCGGCTAAAGAGCTGAAGTGAAGAGCAATCCAGAGAAGTAGCCAATCGGTCACAGAATTCCAAGCGATCGATCGACCAAATGAAGAATTTTAAGAGAAAGTAGAGAAGTAGCCGATCGATCGGCCAAATCAAGCGATCGATTGGCTGAAGCAATGTTTTACGAAAAGCAGAAAGTGTTCCGATCGATCGGCCACTTACAAGCCATCGATCGGCTGAAGATTTCACTAATAAAGAAGCAAAGGTATAGCTGATCAATCGGCCATTTTAGGCGATCGATTGGCTATGTTAATTAATCGAGTAATTCATTTTTAATCTCAGCCATTGAAGATAATTATGGGCTTCAGATTAATTAAGAATTAAGTTAACTAATTATGAGGGAGTCCATTCAGTGACATAGAGGAGATTAAGACAGGAAGAGACATTCATTCAGGCCCTAGCGAGACGGAAACCGGAAACGAGGCAAGAGCAAGGAAGAAAGGAGATTTAGGATAGACAACCCAAGTTTTTCTTTCTCTTCCTCTTCTGAACTATGAACATCTTTATTATTTTTGTTATTTCTCTTTATTCTAGCATCAACTAGTTTTCTTTTCTAGGGCTACGATGTAGCTGGATTATGAATATTTAGTTTTTCCTTTAATTCAAGTTATTGATTTTTTGTTTCGTGATTGTGTTGATTATTTTATTCTGCTCTTAAAGTTTGCGATTGACTGATCATCAAAAGCATGTTCATAGGATTGTTTTGAGACCGAGATGTGATAAATAATCGTGCATTAAATAATTTGCCATGAAAAGGATGTTAGACTAGAGATAGCTAATGCGTTCACGTGGTAGTTTAATTTCTAGTTCTTAATGTATTCAATTAATTTTCAGGATTAGAGACTGAGGGGTAATAAGTCGTTTATTAAATAAGTTTATCATTGCTCGAGAGAGATTGATAAATAGTTTTGTGAAATTGCCATCAACACATAGAAATAGAAATTATTGAATTGAATTAGGAATACTAAATAGGATTAATTTAGGTTAAATCAGAAACCCTATAGCTTTCTCATTATATTCTAAAACTTGTTTAATTTTTTGTTATTTAATTAATTGCTCTTGTTTTATTTTGAAGTCAAAGTCACTAAAATATTGTTATTCAAATTAGACTAAAATTAATTTTGTTTGATTATTAATTAAAAAGTCATCGTGGGTTCGACACTCTATTTATCACTTTATTACTTGTTGCGACTCGTACACTTGCGAACTATTTTCCACAACAAGTTTTTCCGCCGTTGCCGGGGACTTTATTAATAATATCGAATTAATTATTTTTAGTTTTATTTTGAATTTTTTTTATTTTATTTCCTTATTTTCGTGTTATTTTCAGGTGCATGCGTAAAGAAGAAAACGCTAATCTTCTCCCGCTTAATCTTGAGATCGAGCGTATGTGTCGACAACATCATAAAGAAAGAAGAGAAGTTATTCAACTAGCGCGTATCATTACGGGAGATAACGGGAAAGATAATACTGAGAACCAGACCTTGCTGGATTATGTTATACCTATTGTATCCGAAGTGCATTCAGCTATTCAGAAACCGGTCATTGATGGGAATTTTGAAATTAAGTCCGGCACCTTGCACATGATTCAACAATCTCAGTTTAGTGGATTACCTTCTGAGGACCTCAAAGATCATATTGCAAATTTTTTAGAAGTATGTGATACTTTCAAATATCACAATGTGGGGGATGATGCAGTTAGGTTACGACTATTTCTGTTCTTAATACGGGATCGTGCAAAGAATTGGCTTATCTCTCTGCCAGCTAATTCTATTAATACTTGGGAAGAGTTATGCCAGAAATTTCTTTACAAGTTCTTTCCTTTCGAGAAGACTGCTAAACTTCGCAACGATATAATCAACTTCAGTCAATTTGATGGGGAAACATTATATGAGGCATGGGCACACTTCAAGGATATGCTAAGAAAGTTTCCAAACCATGGCCACCAAAATGAATGCATATTCAAACTTTCTATGTGGGACTATTATCATATACTAAAACTCTGGTGAATGCAGCTTTAGGTGGTGCCTTAATGAGAAAAACTGAAGAAGCTGCATATGATCTATTGGAGGAATTGGCACTTAATAATGACCAGCGTCCTGTGGAGTTATCAATTATGAAACGAACAACTGGCACACCAGAGATCGAAACTATGAAAGCCTTGACACTACAAGTTGCTTCGTTGACTAAACAGTTACAAGAATATCATATAGTAGCGAGTGTGGGGAAAACACCAATGGTTAATTGTCAATGGTGTCAGGGACCGGATCAGAGTGAAGAATGTCAGTTGGGAAATCCTATGCTGAATAAATCTGTAGAACAAGCTAATTACATGGAGAATTTTAATCGACAAGAAAATCCTAGCTCAGGCGCTTATAATCCAGGGTGGCAACAATATCCTAATTTCTAATGGAGCAATTCTCAAAATATTATGTCTATGCCTCAAACATCGCAATCGGGTCCATCTCAATAAGCTGAGAAGAAAAATGATCTCGAGGCAGCTCTTATGCAATTTATGACCGAAACTTGTACAACGATGCATAATCAATCGGCCCAAATTCGAAGTCTTAAGAATCAACTTGGCCAATTTGCTAGTATCATTAATGGAAGACCTCAAGGTACACTACCTAGCAATACTGAAGTAAATCCGAAAGAGCATTGTAATGCAATTACCACTCGAAATGGAACAGTGATTGAACCGGTGCAAAAAGAGTCAAGTGTGTATAAATTGGATAATGAGGGTTCAAGTGAAAAAGAAGCTCAAAGGTTTCAACCATCTCATTCTTTGCCAATACAAGCAATTCCACCTCAAGTGCCGTTTCCATAAAGACTAAAGAATGTGAAGTTTGATAATCAGTTTTCTAAGTTTCTTGATGTCTTCAAAAAGCTCCACATCAACATTCTATTCGCAGAGGCCCTTGAACAAATGCCTAAATATGCAAAGTTTCTGAAAGATATTTTGTCTTATAAGCGTAAGATCAAAGAAGGAAGTATGATCACTTTGACGGAAGAATGCAACGCTATTATTCAAAAGAAGCTTCCACAAAAGTTGAAGGATCCAGGAAGTTTCACTATTCCATGTGAAATTGGGAAGTCAATTTTTGAGCGGGCTTGTGTGATTTAGGTGCTAGCATAAATTTAATGCCACTACCTATTTTTCAAAAACTTGGTCTTGGTGAAGTAAAGCCCACAAGTGTATTTCTATAGATGGCTGATCGCTCTATAAAACATCTGTATGGGGTGATTAAAGATGTCCTTGTTAAAGTCAACAAGTTTATTTCCCCGCTGATTTCTTGATTCTCGATATGGACGAAAATAGTGGCATCCGATAATATTAGGTCGACCATTCTTAGCAACAGGAGGAGCTGTAATTTATTTTAGAAAGGGGGAGCTCAAATTGCAAGTACAAGATGAAGAAGTGACATTTAAGGTGTATAAATCAATGGAGTTTCCAATAGTTAGTGAGGACATATTTTGGGTGGAACTCCCTACCACTGTACCAAGGAAAGCTTCATATCAACCAAGCGACTTTCGTGAGCCTAATGGGAACCAGTATCTTAAAAATTTGGGAGAGTTGCCATTACGGGTCCTACCACCTATTAAGAAACCACCCGACTACGAAAAGCTTCTAGCGAATGATAAGTTGGTAAATGGGCAACGATTGACACCATATTAGGACGATACAGTTGAAAGTGCAAAGCCCATCGTATATCTCGAC
Source organism: Begonia masoniana (assembly GCA_022432975.1). Taxonomy (NCBI): domain Eukaryota; kingdom Viridiplantae; phylum Streptophyta; class Magnoliopsida; order Cucurbitales; family Begoniaceae; genus Begonia; species Begonia masoniana. Next base: position 25,384,451 of record CM039505.1, on the reverse strand, counting down.
CCAACATGACGAAATAGGATGTTGGGCTGTAGACCTTAAAACAAGCGCTCGGAGGGAGGCAACCCACCCAAGTATCCTTTTTAGTTCGTTATTTCAATTTTTTTTGTTTGCATTAGTTTTGTTTATTTTTATTTTTATTTTATTATTATTATTATTATTATTATTATTATTATTTAATAAAAAAAAAGAGAGAAAGAGAAAGCTTCCTGATAGATGGCTCCTTCGACCGAACCTCCACAACGCTGACGACCAACTCGAGACGTTATCAGGTACACTACTTTTACCTTACTTTTATTTTCTACATTGAGGACAATGTTTGTTTTAAGCTTGGGGTGATTTTAGCATACTTTAATACTTTGCTATATTTTGGTTCTGCAATCTGAAGTCTTAGTTTAAGTGTCAATGATTTAAACTTTGAACAAATTTATGCTTTAGCTTCTAGATAAACTCTAAGTAGAAGATGACTTGTAGTAGTTAACATTGACTTTAACTCATGAAGTTAAACTTAAAACCCTGAGCACTTTTCAATCTTGTTTAACCTGATCTGTTGGTGTTATACTCATTTAGTCTGCATCTATCGAAACCCAAAAAAAACAAGGGAGTGAAGCTCTAGTCAAATATAACGTTAACGAGTGTTTACTGAGAAAAATCCTTCTTGATTTTGCCTAACATCCACGAATGCGAATTGAAATTTTACCAAACTAAGAGAATGACTTAGACCATCATTGGACCGTTTGAGCCTTCTTAGCTTACCATATTGTGTCATTTAGTGACACCCATAGTCACCCTTTTGAGCCTATTATTTATGTAATACTCGGTTCTATCAAACCGTTTCTCTGTTCCTTTTAAACAAATGACACAATTTATATGACAATATTATATGTAGGGTTAGTGGATGACTAGGCAGGGGCATAAGAGTAATTAGAAATTCAAAGGTGGATAACGTATTTAAGGGAACTATTAATGAAGTAGCCGCCACTGTTGATTTATTTCCTCCCCATTCTCAGCTCCTCAGCTTAGCAGAGCGCGATAGGAGACTCCCTTCGACTTCCTCCAGCGATTTCCTCCGAACTTGGTGAGTTTTACTTCTATTTCTGGTTACATTGTATCTATCGTTGGTAGGAGGGGTGATAAATGAGGATTTGAGAAGGCGGTAAGCGAGTGGTGGTTTCGGTTTAAGTTGAAATCGGGAATGCACAATGGCTAGAGTTCCCAAAACAGTTTCCCTTAGATTTCTGGTGGTTTAGAATGAAGATTAGAGAAAATTTAATGTATGCTCTGTCTATGGTTTTAGGTTTGGTTAATACCCGAAGTAGTTTGCAACCAAGCTTTCTCCAGGAGACCAGGTAAGTAGAGTTTGCATGTGCCTTCGGGCCTACATCACAAAACAGTAGGATTTGTGTGTGCATGAATGAATGTTTCTTTTCAGTTGCCATGCATCATATTTTGAAAGAAAACGAAAATGAATTTACATGAAGTAGCATGGTGAGATGTGAACAGATTGTGACAGTATACTTTTAAGGGAATTAATCTGCCCCTTAAATCGTACATATGGATTTATACCCTGAGAAAACTGATCCACCTCCCATTGTATCAAGGATCAACAGTATACTTTTAAGGGAATTAATCCGCCTCTTAAATCGTACATATGGATTTATACCCTGGGAAAATTGATCCACCTCCCATTGTATCAGGGATCATCAGACCAGTGAACGAATGCAACATAACTGAGGAATGAAAGTAGAAACTGCATATTTGGGATCATATTTCAGTATTTCATTTCATTATCGCTTTACTTACTTAGCATTAGGCTAATAGATGAGTTTTGTGATGTAGGTGTTGAGGATACTGCAGGTGAATTTCCTGAGTGCACAGATGATTAGCTGTGGTTGGAGGAGTTCATCCATGTCTCGACTCGGAAGCTGATGAGGCGGGTTAACTGGTGTCAGCAGATGTTGAGGTCTATTTGATAGTGGTTAAGTCTGAACATGTTAAGTTTTCACGATATAATGGTTTTTAATGTTTTGAATCTGTTTTGAGATTTTCTGACAATAGTATTTCTATGAGATTTTAAATGTTGGTTCATACTAAATTTTAGTAATGCATTGGTCTGGAATGTTTAAGTGAAGTGAGAAAATTTCCTTTCCGTAGTTAGAGTTGTTGTTCTGCTCTCTGTCGGTAGATGGAGTCTATCGGCAGATGTTGAGTTGTTAATCTGTCCTCTATCGGTATGTGCAGTTCGCCTCACCGGTGGATGTATGGTTGAGTCGATCGGATGAATGAATCATCCGGCTGACGTCATCGGACGATGTAGCTTTATTTTATCGGAAGATGTCTTCGGATAAGCCATCGGATGATGTAAAAACTCTTTGTCGTTTAGTGGCCGGTGGATGTCTTGTGTTAATCCACCGGAAGATGTAGGTTTAAATCTATCGGATGAAGGAAGGCATCTGGCTGACGTCATCGGAAGTTGTAGAAAGCATTTTTGTCGTTTAGTCACCGGCGGATACCGTGAGTAAAACCACCGGAAGATGGAGAGAATATTTTGTTGTTTTATGACCGGAGGACGGCTTCCGTTTCTGTTTTCTGTTTTTAGCCCTTCCGTTGACTTGGTTCAGCGGCAGGTGCGTTTGACTTTCTTCACCTTTAAAGCAACCCGCGGTTCAAACTTTTATTTTCCCTTGGTCAACTATTTCTAATATTCCGCCCGATTATCCAAACACTTTTTATGATTTTGTTCAGCTCTATTTTTGTTTAAATGATTTCCGCTGCAAGCAAAAAAAAAATGGTAGAAAGTTTAGTCATGTACGAGGTTTGTGTGACAAACCGGGTTCAGATAACTCGGGGCGTTACAATTTACCATTTAATTGTGCCCATTTTACCCTAGCCACATATATTTTTCTACCTTTTCTAAAGAGCACAGAGTTTATTGATATAGTAGAAGGAGAGTATGAGAATGTAGTGGTGAGAATAAATGAAAACTCTTTTGTCATCTGTTAATTTATTTTCACGTGATTTGTTATTATTAGTCTGAGTTGTTAAATATATATGAATATATATATAAAAGACAAGTTCGAAAGTTTAGTTTTATTTTCAAGCTTTTTGTATTTCTTTTACTTTGTAATTATGACAAAGGAGTTTATCTGAGTGATATTGAATGAACTAATTTTGGGGGTACGAGATCAAAGAAAAGCTTGAGCGAGTTCAATGAATGAGCGAGTGCTAAGAAGAAAATATTGAGTGGGTGACACAAGGAAGGATGGGTTGTGCTCTGATTACTCGTTTGTATCTATAAAATTCTTATCCTCTAACCCAACTTTACATTACAAGCTTTTAAAGACTTATCGACTTTTATTTTGTTTAATTGATAATAGCTATTAGTTGGATGGTGGGCAAAGCCGATGAACGATTAGAGTGATCCCAAGTGAGCTGTGAGTGTATTCTCTTCCCGTAGCTACATTAGTTAACTCAACAGTTAGAGAAAAATAAGAATGAACATCCACACACACACGAGGATTTCTAAGTAAGCAAATGTCAATGCGCTAGTATGAGTTATTCTTTTGCAAAGTGTTAGTCAAGGTAGCTTTAGTATGAATTGTTCAAGCTGAGACGAATTACCAAAAACTTTGACGATGATTGTTTTACCATTATATTGTACTGTGCATATTATATGGGGTTGGATGATATATCTATTGAGATTTTTGCTTAGCTTTGTTCGCTTAAGGACAAGCTTTCATTCAAGTTTGGAGGTGTGATAAGTGTGTATTTTACACACTTTATTGTACTCGTTCATACTTGATTTGATGAGTTTTACTCAAATATGTGAATGATACTAATAACTTTGGTGTAAGTGTATAGAGATATTGAAGAATTACAGGTATGCGAAGAATCATAGGTTTCAGAAAGGAGGAAAGACAGAAGAAAAATAAGCGGATGAAAAGACAAATTGGATGGCAGAGAAGTAGCCAAACGATCGCAGAAAATCAGGCAATCGATCGGCTAAAGAGCTGAAGTGAAGAGCAATCCAGAGAAGTAGCCGATCGATCGCAGAATTCTAGGCGACTAATCGGCCAAATGAAGAACTTTAAGAGAAAGCATAGAAGTAGCCGATCGATCGGCTAAAGTGGTGTTTTACGAAAAGCAGAAAGTGTGCCAATCGATTGGCCACTTACAGGCGATCGATCGGCTGAAGATTTCACAAATAAAGAAGCAAAGGTATAGCTGATCGATCGGCCATTTTAGGCGATCGATTTGCTATGTAAATTAATCCAGTAATCCTTTTTAATCTCAGCTGTTGAAGATAATTGTGGGCTTCAGATTAATTAAGAATTATGTTAACTAACTATGAGGGAGCCCATTCAGAGACAGAGAGGAGATTGAGACGGGAAGAGACATTCATTCAGAGCCTAGCGAGACGGAAACCGGAAACGAAGCGAGAGCAAGGAAGAAAGGAGATTTCGGATCAACAAACCTAATTTTTCTTTCTCTTCCTCTTCTGAACTATGAATATCTTTATTATTTTTGTTTTTTCTCTTTATTCTAACATGAACTAATTTTCTTTTCTAGGGCTATGATGTAGCTAGATTATGAATATTTAGTTTTTCTTTTAATTCAAGTTATTGATTTTCTGTTTCGTGATTGTGTTGAATATTTTATTCTGCTCTTAAAGCTTGCGATTGACTGATCACCGAAAGCATGTTCGTAGGATTGTTTTGAGACCGAGAGGTGATAAATAATCGTGCACTGAATAATTTACCATGAAAAAGATGTTAGACTAGAGATAGCTAATGCGTTCATGTTGTAGTTTAATTTATCGTTGTTAATGTATTCAATTAATTTTCAGGATTAGAGACCGAGAGGTAATAAGTCGTTAGTTGAATAAGTTTATCATTGCTCGAGAGAGATTGATAAATAATTTTGTGAAATTGCCATCAACAAATAAAAATAGAAATTAATAAATTGAATTAGGAATACTAAATAGGATTAATTTAGGTGAAATCGGAAACCCTAGAGCTTTCTCATTATATTCTAAAACTTGTTTAATTTTTTGTTATTTAATTAATTGCTCTTCTTTTATTTTGAAGTCGAAGTCACTAAAATATTGTTGTTCAAATTAGACTAAAGTTAATTTTGTTTGATTATTAATTAAAAAGTCTTCGTGGGTACGACACTCTATTTATCATTTTATTACTTATTGCGACTCGTACACTTGCAAACTATTTTTCACAACAACATGATTCAAAATAAAAAAGACAAATGCTATTACAGAAGTTAATTCTCTTCCTTATAGTACATTAATTACAGTACGTTAATTATCCTCCTTCTTTTCCAACTTCCTCTCTCTTTCTTTGTTTTTCAACTCTTCGTCTTTTGTTGAGAAAATTCCAGGCATTGCAATGATGAAGTTTGACGTTGAGGTAGTGGACGCGAGTGACCTCATGTCGAAAGATAGCCATGGCTCGACAAGTCCTTTCATTGAAGTGAACTTCGAAAACCAATACCAACGCACTTAGAAAAAAAAACAAGGACCTCAATCCCTACTTGAATGAGAAACTCCTCTTCCACCTCATCGACCCATCTCATCTCATCTTCCTAGAAAAACTATTGATTAAGCCATCTACAATGACAGAAAATCTTGCCACCAATGAAATTTCCTTGGCTGGGAAAGAAATTATGGCGTCCCTATTCCATTTTTGTAGCACCCGGTTTCAATAAATCAAAATAAGTTATTAAACGGTGGTATATAATTTTTATGGTTAAAATTTAGTGAAATGTTGATTAGGTTGTAAATGACTAAGCAGGGGCAAGATGGTAATTGCGAATTTATATTGTGGATAAGGTATTTAAGGAAAGGTTTAGTGAGGTTTAGCCGCCACTGTTTTATTACTCTTACCTCTCAGCTCAAGCAGACTACCTCTGGGCGATTTCCCCTCCGGTTTTCCCCAACCAAGGTGAGTTTTGAATCAACTACTTGCCGTTCTAGTGCTAGGGTAGCTGAAGGATTGCAATGTATGTATCTTCGATAAGCTGCGGGTGAGAGATTTGGGTTTTGGGGTTTAGTGATGTATCGGGAATGCTTAATCAGTAGAGCCCCAAACTGGCTTCCTTAAACTTCAGTAGTTAGATAAAGTTTAGTGGAGATCTAATCCATAATCTGTCAATGGTTTTAGGTGAGCAGATTTTTGGAGTAGCATATAGCCGAGCGATTTCCAGGAGCCAGGTAAGTAAAGTAATGTGTGAGCCTTCGGGCCTACATCACAAAACAGTAGGTTTATGCATGTTTGAGTGTTTCTTTTCTTTATGTCATGCATTAAGTTTTTGAAGAATTACGAAAATGAATTTATGTGCAAGGTTATGATGAGTATGAATTGAATGAAACAGAGTAGCTGTTAAGGGAAGTAATCCGCCCCTTAACTGAGTAGAGGATTTATTACATTGGGAGAACCGATCCCACTCCCAAGGGAATTAAGGGATCTGTATTAGCTGTTAAGGGAAGTAATCCGCCCCTTAACTGAGTAGAGGATTTATTACATTGGGAGAACCGATCCCACTCCCAAGGGAACTTAGGGATCAGACCAGTTTATGAACGATGCACAACTGAGTTGAGAAAATTAGAAACTGCATGATCAGGGTTTATGTTTCAGCATACATTTCATTAATGCTTTACTTGCTTAGCATTAGGCTAATAGATGAGTTTTGTGACGTAGGTGTTGAGGATACAGCAGGTGATTTCCCTGAGAGCATAACCGAGTAGATGAGGTTGGTGGAGCACGGCTGTGCAACGGTCTGGCATCTGATGGGGCGGTTTGACTGGTGTCATTGACTAACAAAGATTAATTGACAGTATTTCAAATTTATTATACTGAGCTTTCATGACAGTAGAAATTTTAATGTTTTGGAATTCGCTTTTGAGTTTCTTTTCTGATAACGATATTCTGTTGGGATTTCAAAATAGTACTTATGAGTTTCTAGTGACACAAAGGTTTGGATTGTCTCTGGTTAGTTTTAGCAAGAATGAGTTACTTGAAGTTTTCAAAAGTATTCTTAGTTTTCTTTGAATTTAGTATTCTGTTGGTTTATTACTGGATTTGCAAGTGAAGCAATTAGAGTTGTTGTTTTGCTCTCTATCGACAGATGATATCTGTCGGTAGATGTTGAGTAAATTTTAAATTCTATCGGAAGATGTCTTCAGAAAAGCCATCGGAAGATGTAAATTTTAAAGTCTATCAGTAGATGCTTTAAGGAGTTACGTGAGTAGCACGTGTCGGTAGATGTAGTCCATTCCATCGGAAGAGGGAGAAACCCGTTTGTCGTTTAGCGAATCGGAAGGTGTAGAGTAACCCGTTTGTCGTTTAGCGAATCGGAAGGCGTGGAGTCATATTGTTGTTATCGGAAGATGACGTGTGTTTGTCTATTGAGAGATGAAATTGCGCTGACTTCATCGGCAGAGGAAGTTATGTTAACTTCATCGGCAGATGAAGTGGTGTGTGAAGTTACCATGATTTCATCGGCAGATGAAGTTGTGGGTGAAGTTTTGTAGACGTCATCGGCAGAAGCCTTTGGTTTTCTGCTTCTGTTCCTTCCGTTGACTAGTCGTCGGCAGACGAGTTCAACTCGTGACGTCATCGGCAGGAACCTCGTTCCATTTCCTTCCGTTGACTTTGCCGTCGGCAGATGAATTCGACTTTTGTAATTCCTTGAGTAGTCCATCATTTAAAACCTTATTTTCTCTTGACCGAATACTTTAAACATTTCCATTAATCTTTCCAACAATATTTTCACAGCTAGTTAAATCCCCATTGTAGTTTTAAATAATTTTCCGCTGCAAAGTTTTCAAATGTTTTGAACGTTTAGAAAATGTCAAATTTTGAATGTCGAATGAAGTTTTAAATTTATTCGAAATTTCTTAGTATGATCAAGTAATGAGTAGCGAACCGGGTTCAGATAACTCGGGGCGTTACAGTATGGTATCAGAGACATTCAGTTAAACCGTTCAAAAGATTACTCATCAGTGCCAATCGTTGCATGGAAGTACTCCAACAACTGTAAGTGTTTATGTTAGCTTTAGTTATAAAATGTTTATGAGAGTAGTTAACCCTGTGCAGGAAATTAGTAAAAATGGCTAGGCGCCCAGGAAGACCAAGAATACCAAGAGAGATACCAAGTCCTAGACGTGAGGAGGACTCTAGTGTAATTAGGCAGCTGACAGAATTAATGCGTCAGCAGACTGATATTGTGCGTCAACAATCTGATCAATTAGGAGTGCTGTTGAATCGGGAAGCACAAGGAAGTGCTAACTCAGGTTCTAACAGTGAACATTCTGGAGATAGATTCCGGAGACTGAGACCACCCACATTTGATGGACATTCCTCCGATCCAGTCATTGCTGAGGGATGGCTTAGGAAGATTGAAAGTATGTTCAGGTGTGCCAACATAGGAGAAGAAGAGAAAGTCACGTTGGCAACCTTTCATTTGGCTGGAGAAGCTCAGCTCTGGTGGGAGACAATAGAAACCACCACAGATGTTTTTACAATGCAATGGTCACGATTCAAAGACATTTTCTACGGGAAGTATTTCAATAGCACCGTCCAAACTGCAAAGAAGTTGGAGTTTCTGAACTTGAAGCAGACAGGGTCTGTGGCCGAGTATAGTAGGCAGTTTGAGTCCCTGTCCAGGTTTGCTGGACACTTTGCTCACAAAGACGAGGATAAGGTGTTCAAGTTTGTGCATGGACTGAAACCAGAAATTTACCGAGGAGTTAAATTTTGCGGTATTAAAGGTTTGGCGTTAAGTGAAGTAGTGTCCACTGCTCTGGAAGTGGAAGAGGCTGAAAGGATGTGTGCTGGAACAAAGGAAGTCCCACAAAGGTTTGTTCAACCACAACAACAGAGAGGGATGAAGAGGCCGAATGAAGGCCAGAATAGCCAAAGACCAAGGAGGAAGGTACCGGATAGTCAGAAGTATCCCCAGTGTCCGAAGTGTCTGAAAAGTCATTTGGGTGAATGCAGGTTTGGATCGGGAAAGTGTTTCAATTGCGATGAAGTTGGGCATGCTTTCAGAGATTGCCCGAGACCCAGAGTCACTCGGTGTTTCAACTGCGGCAAGGTTGGTCACTTTAACAGAGACTGTCCGGCCTTGAAGAATGGCCCTGCTGTGATTAAGCCAAGAATATTCTCCATGGTTGAGCCAGGCGATGATGAGCAGCCTGCTGTGGTGTCAGGTACTATACTGGTCAATTCCCTACCCGCTTTTACATTGATAGATTCTGGTGCAACACATTCATTCGTAGCATTGACATTTGCTGATAAGTTAGATGTAAAGCTTACCTCTACTATGCATGTATTTGATGTTGCCTTACCCTCTGGTGAACATATGCACTCTAACCAAGTAATTCCTGATAGCAATGTATTGGTAGGGAACATGAATTTACCTGCCGATCTCATTATTATGGACATAATGGGATTCGATGTAATCCTAGGAATGGATTGGTTGTTTAAACATTATGCCACAATTGATTGTAGGACTGGAATAGTTAGTTTCCAACCCCCTGGTAATTTGAAACATACCTTTCAGGCCTCAAGGAAGAGTGAGGTGATGTCTGTGATGACTTCCATTAACACTAGACCTTCCCTGTGTAGGGAGTATTTGTGCTTTTTGGCCAGCGTTTTAGACACACAACATTTAGGAAAATCAAGTCCCCAAAATGTCTTGGTTGTTCAAGATTTTCCTGAAGTATTCTTAGATGACCTTCCTGGCTTGCCACCAGATAGGGAAATTGAATTTGTTGTGGATGTTTACCCAGGCGCCGAGCTTGTATCTAAGAATCCTTATAGACTAGCACCTACAGAGCTTAAAGAATTAAAGAAACAGTTGGAAGAACTATTAGAGAAAGGGTTCATACGCCCAAGCTTTTCGCCGTGGGGTGCACCTGTCCTTTTTGTCAAAAAGAAAGATGGATCAATGCGTATGTGCATAGACTATAGGGAATTAAATAAGCTAACTATCAAAAACAAGTATCTCCTACCGAGAATTGATGACTTATTTGACCAGCTTAGAGGTGCAAAAGTTTTCTCTAAGTTTGACCTTAGATCCGGTTATTACCAACTGAAGGTTAAATCCAAAGATATCCCAAAGACTGCCTTTCGTACTAGGTATGGACATTATGAGTTTTTGGTTATGTCTTTTGGTTTGACAAATGCACCGGCAGCCTTTATGGATCTCATGAATAGGGTGTTTCGTGAGTATTTAGATAAGTTTGTTATTGTATTCATTGATGACATCCTAATCTACTCTAAAACTGAGGACGAGCATGCAAGGCATTTGGGCTTGGTGTTGGAGTTACTAAGACAGCACCAACTTTATGCTAAGTTTTCCAAGTGTGAATTTTGGTTGGACAGAGTTCACTTTCTTGGTCACGTGATCTCTGGTGATGGAATATCTGTCGATCCAGCTAAAGTTCAAGCAGTTAAGGAATGGCCCCAACCGAAGAATGCTACAGATATCAGGAGCTTTCTTGGACTAGCAGGGTACTACAGAAAGTTCATTGAGGGGTTTTCGAAGATTGCCACACCCCTCACTATGTTAACAAGGAAAAATGTAAAGTATATTTGGACTGATAAGTGTAAGTTCAGTTTCCAAACCTTAAAGCAGAAATTGACCAATGCACCTATACTAACCCTTCCTGTTGAAAATGGTAAGTTTAGTATTTATTGCGATGCTTCCAAAATTGGACTTGGCTGTGTTTTGATGCAAGACGGAAAAGTTATAGCTTATGCATCTAGGCAATTAAAAGTGCACGAGAAGAATTATCCTACTCATGACTTAGAATTAGCTGCAGTGGTTTTTGCATTAAAGATTTGGAGGCACTACCTGTATGGACAAACTTGCGAAATATTTTCAGATCATAAGAGTCTGAAGTACATTTTCACACAGAAGGAGCTAAACATGAGGCAACGTAGATGGTTGGAATTTGTAAAAGACTATGACTTTGAAATTAAGTATCATCCCGGCAAAGCGAATGTAGTGGCAGACGCTTTGAGCAGGGTGACTCCATCGGTTTCTACGTTGATTCTAGACATACCGATAGCCTTAGAGACTGAATTCCTAAGGTTTAACCTTGAAGCAGTATCTAGCGTGTCAGCCATGCTTTCGGCCATATCTTTAAGGCCTACTATTTTGGGGAGAATAAAGGAAGTTCAAATGAATGACGCTGAATGCAATAAGTATAAGCTGTACATAGATTCTACTGTCAAGACAGATTTCAACTGCTCGGCTGATGGAATCCTTAAGTTTAGAAATAGATGGTTTGTTCCAGCTAATGTCGAGCTTCGAAAGGAAATTCTATCTGAGGCTCATTCTTCTAGACTCTCTATTCATCCTGGAAGTACTAAGATGTACAGAGATCTCAAGCAACATTTTTGGTGGCCAAGTATGAAAAGATGTGTGGCAGAGTACGTGGAGTCATGTTTGGTCTGCCAGCAGGTCAAAGCTGAACATCAGAGGCCTGCAGGAACATTGCAACCCCTACCAGTTCCGGAATGGAAGTGGGAGCAAGTGACAATGGATTTTGTTACAGGATTGCCTAGAACAGCAAAAGGACACGATGCAATTTGGGTAATAGTTGATCGTTTGACCAAATCCGCCCATTTTCTGCCTATTAAGATAACATATTCGATGGATCAACTAGCAGAGTTGTATGTGCAAGAGATCATTAGATTGCATGGATTTCCAAGCACTATAGTTTCAGACCGAGACTCTAGATTTACATCTAAGTTTTGGAAAAGTTTGCATAAGGCTATGAGAACACAACTTAACTTTAGCACAGCCTTTCACCCTCAAACAGATGGACAATCCGAGAGAACTATTCAGACCTTAGAGGATATGCTCCGAGCGTGCATATTAGATTTTCAAGGATCTTGGAGTAAGTATTTACCATTGGTAGAGTTCTCTTACAACAACAGTTTTCAGGCGACAATAGGAATGGCACCGTATGAGGCATTATATGGACGAAAATGCAGATCACCTTTGTACTGGGATGAAGTTGGCGAAGCACAACTACTAGGTCCTGATATCGTGCAGCAAACAGTGGAGAAGATTGCCCTCATCCGACAGAGAATTTTGATAGCTCAAAGCCGACAGAAAAGCTATGCAGACAAGAGGAGAAGAGAACTGGAATTTGAAGTAGAGGATGAAGTTTTCCTTAAGGTGTCACCTTTCAAAGGAGTCGTGAGATTTGGAAAAAGAGGAAAGTTGAACCCCAGATTTATTGGACCGTTCACTATCCTGAAGAGAGTTGGGAAAACAGCCTATCAATTACAGCTACCAGCTTCTATGGAAGGAATACATGATGTGTTCCATGTCTCTATGCTAAAGAAGTGTATACGGGATCCAACTCATGTCGTTGAACAGCAGAACATTGAGATTCAACCTACACTCACCTATGAAGAAAAGCCAGTAAAGATTCTAGATTATGCAGTGAAGGTATTGCGCAACAAAGAAGTGCCACTAGTGAAAGTCTTATGGCACAACCAGAACTTGGAGGAGACAACTTGGGAACGCCAGCAAGACATGATGGATCAACATCCGGAGTTATTCAGGTACTGAATTTTGAGGACAAAATTCTTTTAAGGAGGGTAGATTGTAGCACCCGGTTTCAATAAATCAAAATAAGTTATTAAACGGTGGTATATAATTTTTATGGTTAAAATTTAGTGAAATGTTGATTAGGTTGTAAATGACTAAGCAGGGGCAAGATGGTAATTGCGAATTTATATTGTGGATTAGGTATTTAAGGAAAGGTTTAGTGAGGTTTAGCCGCCACTGTTTTATTACTCTTACCTCTCAGCTCAAGCAGACTACCTCTGGGCGATTTCCCCTCCGGTTTTCCCCAACCAAGGTGAGTTTTGAATCAACTACTTGCCGTTCTAGTGCTAGGGTAGCTGAAGGATTGCAATGTATGTATCTTCGATAAGCTGCGGGTGTGAGATTTGGGTTTTGGGGTTTAGTGATGTATCGGGAATGCTTAATCAGTAGAGCCCCAAACTGGCTTCCTTAGACTTCAGTAGTTAGATAAAATTTAGTGGAGATCTAATCCATAATCTGTCAATGGTTTTAGGTGAGCAGATTTTTGGAGTAGCATATAGCCGAGTGATTTCCAGGAGCCAGGTAAGTAAAGTAATGTGTGAGCCTTCGGGCCTACATCAAAAAACAGTAGGTTTATGCATGTTTGAGTGTTTCTTTTCTTTATGTCATGCATTAAGTTTTTGAAGAATTACGAAAATGAATTTATGTGCAAGGTTATGATGAGTATGAATTGAATGAAACAGAGTAGCTGTTAAGGGAAGTAATCCGCCCCTTAACTGAGTAGAGGATTTATTACATTGGGAGAACCGATCCCACTCCCAAGGGAATTAAGGGATCTGTATTAGCTGTTAAGGGAAGTAATCCGCCCCTTAACTGAGTAGAGGATTTATTACATAGGGAGAACCGATCCCACTCCCAAGGGAACTTAGGGATCAGACCAGTTTATGAACGATGCACAACTGAGTTGAGAAAATTAGAAACTGCATGATCAGGGTTTATGTTTCAGCATACATTTCATTAATGCTTTACTTGCTTAGCATTAGGCTAATAGATGAGTTTTGTGACGTAGGTGTTGAGGATACAGCAGGTGATTTCCCTAAGAGCATAACCGAGTAGATGAGGTTGGTGGAGCACGGCTGTGCAACGGTCAGGCATCTGATGGGGTGGTTTGACTGGTGTCATTGACTAACAAAGATTAATTGACAGTATTTCAAATTTATTATACTGAGCTTTCATGACAGTAGAAATTTTAATGTTTTGGAATTCGCTTTTGAGTTTCTTTTCTGATAACGATATTCTGTTGGGATTTCAAAATAGTACTTATGAGTTTCTAGTGACACAAAGGTTTGGATTGTCTCTGGTTAGTTTTAGCAAGAATGAGTTACTTGAAGTTTTCAAAAGTATTCTTAGTTTTCTTTGAATTTAGTATTCTGTTGGTTTATTACTGGATTTGCAAGTGAAGCAATTAGAGTTGTTGTTTTGCTCTCTATCGACAGATGATATCTGTCGGTAGATGTTGAGTAAATTTTAAATTCTATCGGAAGATGTCTTCAGAAAAGCCATCGGAAGATGTAAATTTTAAAGTCTATCAGTAGATGCTTTAAGGAGTTACGTGAGTAGCACGTGTCGGTAGATGTAGTCCATTCCATCGGAAGAGGGAGAAACCCGTTTGTCGTTTAGCGAATCGGAAGGTGTAGAGTAACCCGTTTGTCGTTTAGCGAATCAGAAGGCGTGGAGTCATATTGTTGTTATCGGAAGATGACGTGTGTTTGTCTATTGAGAGATGAAATTGCGCTGACTTCATCGGCAGATGAAGTGGTGTGTGAAGTTACCATGATTTCATCGGCAGATGAAGTTGTGGGTGAAGTTGTGTAGACGTCATCGGCAGAAGCCTTTGGTTTTCTGCTTCTGCTCCTTCCGTTGACTAGTCGTCGGCAGACGAGTTCAACTCGTGACGTCATCAGCAGGAACCTCGTTCCGTTTCCTTCCGTTGACTTTGTCGTCGGCAGATGAATTCGACTTTTGTAATTCCTTGAGTAGTCCATCATTTAAAACCTTATTTTCTCTTGACCGAATACTTTAAACATTTCCATTAATCTTTCCAACAATATTTTCACAGCTAGTTAAATCCCCATTGTAGTTTTAAATAATTTTCCGCTGCAAAGTTTTCAAATGTTTTGAACGTTTAGAAAATGTCAAATTTTGAATGTCGAATGAAGTTTTAAATTTATTCGAAATTTCTTAGTATGATCAAGTAATGAGTAGCGAACCGGGTTCAGATAACTCGGGGCGTTACAATTTTTTAGTCAAAATCTGTTGTCTGACGCTACCCACTTGACAAGTGACTTGTCTACTTGAGTTCCTATCCAAATATCTTTCACCTTTTGTTTTCTCTCCTTTCTTTTCTTCCAATTTCTACCACTAAGGATCTAAGGAATTGTAGGGGAAAACTCAAAGTGGAATTTCAAATAGATCGAAAAGAACTTTAATGCCAAAATCATCTTTCCAATATCCTTGTTTTTTAATGTAGTTTTGAGTAGATTTCATTAAAATCTTTCTTTAGACAAGGCAAAAATCTGTTTACAAACTAGATTTTGGTTCTTCTCCAAGTTTTTCGCCACCCTTTTGTAGTTTTCTAGTTTTTTTCCACATATGGATCTAAGCTTCTTGATACAACCACGACTATTTTATCTCCTCTGTACCTCATATGAGCTACCAATGGCGAACTCATATCTACCAATGCAAATTCTGGATTTTGCTTCAGAATCTACATGTGTTATTGTGGCAGCGAGAATTCTCCTATAGATGAATTTTGTCATCGTCATCGTCGTAGGTTGAGAAGCTTTGTCGACCCTAGAAAGCAACAGAGAAGGAGAATGAGAAAAAAATGATTTGGGCAGTTCAAATAAAGTAGAACGTCTTTCTATCAAAGAAGGGAAATTGGAAGATACGGATGATAAGAAGAGAATTAACGAACTGCAACTAAGAGTTATGATAAGGTGTTCCTTGCTAATACCTCAAACTTTAAAGTGTCAATTGAAAATACCTCTTCAGTTTAAGGTTCATTTTTATAATTACCCTATTTTAAATGATAGTTTAGGGATTCAAAATGACTTGGCTCTCCACTTGTGCTTCAAGTCTCGGATAGGGCATCTTTTTTTCCATGCTTGGCCAAATTAATGACTTGTGATGAAGGATTGGTTGCTGAGTTACTAAGCCAACATATTGCATGCTTTGGCCTATCTTTGTCCTTTCCATTAGGGATCTTCTCCAGTCTATTAAAGAAAAATGTTCCTGCAAAATAAATAAATCGGTTAGTGAGCATCTTAGTTCGAGATCTTGTGAGAGGATCCCTTAGCACTTCAACGTACCTAATAATTCAATGTGTAGATTGCTTGTGAGTGAAACACATGAAGTTGTGTCTATGGGGCATTTTGTTGTAAGAAAGATTTAAAACATTTTGTGTGAAAGTTGTTTTTACTGTAAATGAAACACGATATAGAAAGACTTTATGCTAGATGTGTAAGTTGTAGGTAGGTTGTGTCATGACCCACAGTTGGGCCAAGATAGAAACATATCGTCGTACGACTCGATTCTCAGAGGGAATCCGATCGCTCAGCCCAATGCTCAGATTATAGTGGAAGACTTAATTTGGAGTAAGCACTAGCCCACACGAGATGGTCATTGGTCCACGTCGTAATTGCTTAATAATGCGATAAAATTAAGTAATGTGCAGTAAAGAATATATATTCAACATCCAATCATACACTTATTCAGATTCCAAATAAAATTAAGTTCTCACTAGGAAACAAGGAAAACACTCAAATAAAAATAAAAGGAAACAATGAAACGCCACGCACTACTGTTGATAACCACTTTCGTTCTTTTATTAAAAAGGGAGGGGTTATTGAGGTGAGTGATTATAACTCAGTAGGAAACTTATACTAAATGCAAAACTTGTTTTACCTTTCATCCCAATCATGTAATTCGAGTTAAAAAGTCACACATGGATTTACAATTATTTCAAAGATCCTTTTCCATCATTTTTAGCAAAACAGGCTCTACGAACCATAGATGGAATGGTGATCAAAACATTAATGTATAGATAGACAACTACATAAAAATAAGATACATAGACAACTATATCAAAATCAGTTTATCATCGTGCTTTTTATTTAAAAATCAACCCTAGAAAAAAAAAAGGATGGATACATAAGGTCTCCTCAGACCACTATCAGAGAAAGGCATCGATCTAAAGACGTGGCAGCATTTTATTAGTCAGACAAAAAAAAATAAAAGGTAACAACAATCTGAAGATCTAGTAGCATGACAAGTGTAAAAACCAATATTTTTAAGGATTTTATCTAATTTAAAGTATGGATGTAATTTATAAATTCATGAAGTTCAAAAGTATAAATAATAAAGGTTGGATTAAAAGGAATATTTTAATGAAAGGGGTACAAACCTACCCCTTTCATTTCATCTCACCCGGCTGCCAAGGAGAGGGAGAGAGCAGCGATCCTGTTTTGTGTGATTTGTCATGTTCGGAGGCTAAGGAATCGTTCGTGAGGCTTGTTGCACCAACTTTTGTGAAGGATCGTCGATTATTGGTAAGATTTCCTCTCCATTTTAAGTTTTTTAAGTTTGGGTTTTAATGGGTTTGGATTTGAGCTTGGAAACTAAAATTCATGAGTCGTTTATGGACTATTTGAGTAGGTTTAAGTTTTATATAAGTTGTTTTGTCGATTGGACGTGAGAAACGGTGAGGGAGGGCAATTTTTATCACTTCCCGTCACTGGAAATAGCCCAAGTGTCGACCATTGTGGATGGTCGGTCACGAATACGTTATTTTACAAAAGGTGTTGAAACTTCATAAAGAAGTGTCGACCGCTAGTTCATTTTGAGTTGAAACAAAAGAGTTTTAACATGTTGACCGATAGGATGAAGTGTTGACCGTTTGGCCATTTGATGATTTAACCTGAGATCTATGAGGTGTAGACTGATAGGACAAAGTGTCGACTACAGCCAAACTTGATTGTTCTAAGTGTTGACCGGTGGGTCGACCCCCACTTAGAAGTGCTGGCTGATTCCCTCTCAAATTGTCGACCAGCCCTCTCAAAGTGTAGACCGCACAGCTTTTAATTAAAGAAAATTTTGTCGCCTTAGCACTACTAGCCTCTGCGAAGTTTGTGGTCCTTTATAGTGTTATTAATTAAGTTCCTAGTCTCGGTCTAGGATCCATCCTAGTGTCTTCTCTTAGTATTGATTGGAATAATTATACCTTGGTTTTATTTTAATATCAAACGACTTTGAGGATTTTGAGCCGGTTGCTGAACTCGCACCTCCAATTGGAAGAAGGAGAGCTCAACATAGAGGTAGAGGTTTTATATTATTTGCACTGCATTGCATGGTATTTATGAAAACCCTATTTTGGTGAGTTATCACCCATCACAACATAATGGGCGGTCACCAAGACGTCAGTATTTTTACATGTATATGTATGTACGATTTACACGTTTACTATCGATGCATGACTTTATTATTGTTGTGATGGAGGATTGGTCTTCGTGATTCTTTGGACGGTCTCAGTGTCAAAGTATCAAGAGGACATCTCAGTACACATTCTTCTACGCGAAAATTGTCATGTTGGCACGTTACGAAATTGGTAATAGGGCGGTGATGATGCGCTCCTTGAGTTTCGAATCCCTAAACCTAATCATAGTATTATTTATTGTTTATTGTTTATACGGGTTGCTTCCGTAACACACGGTTCCATTAAACCGATTTTTACCTTGTCAACTATTAGTGTACACTTTATGGATGAAATTGGGAGAATTATTGATTAGGTTAATGAGTGACTAAGTAAGGATATAATGGTAATTTGAGATTTATAGTGGATAACGTATTTAAGGCAGGGTTTAATGAGGTTTAGCCGCCACTATTTTCTCATTTTCTTTTCTCGGTATTCAGCTCAAGCTCAGCAGAGCTCTCCAGGCGATTTTCCTCTCTGATTTTCATTCCTCAACCTAGGTGAGTTTTCTTGAGTTTTAGTGGCTAGATAGCAGAGAGAGTACAATACGTGTTTTGGGAATGCTGTGAATATGAGTAGGTTTGGGTTTAGGTGATAAACCGAGAATGCACGATTAATAGAGTTCAAAGTTAGCTTCCTTAGGTTTCTGAATGGTTTAGAATAAGTTATAGTGAAGATTGAATTAACACTCTGTTTATGATTTTAGGTGAGCAAAATCCCGAGATAGCTTGCAACCCAACTTTTCCCAGGAAGTCAGGTAAGTAGAGTATGTGTGTGCCTTCGGGCCTACATCACAAAATAGTAGGTTTATACATGTTTGAATGTTTTCTGTATGTCATGAATCATGTTTTTGGAAAGAATACAAAAATGAATTTACATGTAAAGGCATGGTAAGGCATGAATAGATTGTAATAGACCAGCTATTAAGGGAACTAATCCACCTCTTAACTTATGAAGAGGATGTATGACTTTGGGAAAATTGATCTGCTTCCCAATGGAATATAGGATCAGAACAGCTGTTAAGGGAACTAATCCGCCCCTTAATTTATGAAGAGGATGTATGACTTTGGGAAAAATGATCCAACTCCCAATGGAACCGAGGGATCAGATCAGAGAAAGAACGTGAATGCAACTGAGATGTGAAAGTAGAAATTGCATGATTAGGATTTAAGTTTCAGCATATCATTTCATTATTGCTCTACTTACTTAGCATTAGGCTAATAGATGAGTTTTGTGATGGAGGTGAAGAAGCCTTAGAAGGTGCATTCTCTGAGCATGTTGAGGACTAGGCTTGTTGGGGGAGCATTTCAATGCCACGGTTTGGTGTTCTGATGAGGCGGTTTAACTATTGTCTATATATGAAGTTTCAGTGGTTAAGTGTTTTGTGGAAGTGTGTAGAGGGTTTTAATAACATTAGTAGTTTTGATGTTTTTAACAACTTTATGGCTTTCTTGTTCTGAGTATGAAAAACATGATTTGGTTTAGAGGTAGTTGCTTTGCTGGATATTTTTAGAAAGTTGTGGACTTATGATGTTTTGAACGATTTTCAGTAAAATGTACAAGCTCTTTTGGTAATCGGAGTTTTTCTTTGTTTAGAGTGAAAATTGTTGATATGCTGTTATGTTGAGTGTTATTGTCGATTGGTGGATGTAGTCCACCAGTGGATGTTGAGTATTTTTGTCTATCAGTGGATGTAGTCTACCGATGGATGTGAGCGTAGAAGGGAGTATTAGGTTTTTTTGTTTTGTGACTTGTGGATGTGAGTATTAGGTTTTGTCGTTTTGTGACCGGTGGATATGAGTAGTAGACTTTGTCGTTTTGTGACCGGTGGATGTGAGCGTAGAAGGGAGTATTAAGTTTTGTCGTTTTGTGATCGGTGGATGTGAGTAATAGATTTTGTCGTCTTGTGATTGGTGGATGTTAGGTGTTACTATTTACCGGTAGATGTAGTCTATCGGTGAATGTCGAGTGCTATTATCTATCGGTGGATGTAGTCTACCAGTAGATGTTGGATGAAGGAGTCGAATGTTACTGTTGAGCGGTGGACGCGAGAAGTCGACGTGCCGTTTTGGCTGACACGGTTTAGCGGTAGAGGTCTTGTTTCTACTTTCGCCGCTGGCACTGTTTGGCGGTGGGTGTCTCTTATTTTATGTCTATCGCTAGAACTATTTAGCGGTAGAAGTGTCTGTTTTCTTTTGTTCTCTTTTCAACCAACAGTCTTTAATGTTTTAATTAATTAATAAATGTTGTTTTATACAAATGTTTTTCCGCTGCAAGTTTTGACGTCATTTCAAAGTCAAATTTTTACCGTTGAATGAAGTTTTAAAATTTACCCAAAATGTCATAGTTCAGTTCAGTATT
Organism: Begonia masoniana; assembly: GCA_022432975.1. Lineage (NCBI taxonomy): Eukaryota > Viridiplantae > Streptophyta > Magnoliopsida > Cucurbitales > Begoniaceae > Begonia > Begonia masoniana. Next base: position 25,363,978 of record CM039505.1, on the reverse strand, counting down.
CTGTGTAGCGAACCGAGTTCAGAAAACCCAGGGCGTTACAGCTTCATAGATTAACATTGTTTATCAAAAACCCAGGTAACGAGGCTGGATCATCGAATCGAACGTTAATTGATTTTTCTTTCTGCCTCATGAGGTGTTGCTCGACTTCGATTGCCACCTTTCTGCGTTTATGTGCCGAAGAGGTCCTTGAGTGACCCTCATTTTTCACTAAGGTGAATTTATATAAAATAAGTACGATGATAGTATTTTTTATAGTTGTCTCTATATACGATAATGTTTAACTTAATGTCTCATCGATGGCTTTTGGAGTCTGTTTTCGTAAAACGTTGAAAATGAGTTTTCAATAGAATGATGTTTTGAAAACTATTTTGTTATCTTATCATGTTTGAAAGAAAATGTAAAATAAGTTTTATATGCATTTAATATGACATTCCTACTGAGTTAGTCACTTACCTCAACAACCAATCCCCTTCTAGGAAAGAACAAGAGCAGTGCGTAGCTGGAGCTTGGTAGAAGTTAGCTTACTTATTTCTTTTTGCATTTGAGTGTTTAGTTTTCTCCTGGTGCAGACTTATCCTTATTTGACATGTATAAGATATCTAGATTGGATTTAGATTTGGATTTGGACTTGTAAATCTTATTAAACTGTTATTTCATTATCGCACTATTATATTTGTAATCACTATATAGATATTGACTTTCTGATAAATGTTCAAGTCTTCCGTTGTGAATCTAGCCTTGGGTTGGATGATCGGGTCCTCTCTAAGGATTGGGTCACCCGACCCGATATTCTATTAGGCTGGCTTCCGAGTCGTGACAACAAGAGGGGCCGACGATCCAAAGACCAAACGGTGACACCGCCTGTAAAATTGTAAACAAACAAACACCCTTATTAGGTTTAGGGATTCAAAACCCAATGAAGTGTCTCATCACTGACTCATTACCAATTTTTGTGACGTGCAAATAAAATATCTTCACACAATAGAAGATGTGTTGGGATAGCCTCATAATGCTTTGACAATTAAACCATCCAAAGCATCAAGAAGATTCATCCACCTGTATATAACACAAACAAGAAATGAAATACCATGCACGTTGAAGGTAAGCGTGTAAAACACACTTATATATACATAAAAATTGACATGTTGGCGACCCGTCAGGTTTTTCATAGGTGACAATTCACCAAAATAAGATTGTGAAAACTATGCAATGCAACACAAAAGGTATGAAATCCCTACCTCGATGATATTGACTATTCTTGCCAATGGAAGTGACACTCTTGGGAACAAGTTCATAATCTGTGAAATCATCTGAACCTATCAGAAAACAAGGGTTAGAAATGTCCATTTTCAAACACAAGGTGGAAACATGGATGGGTCCTGAAACGTCCCAATTTAAAAATTCTCAATTTGAAACCCTAATTTTTAAAACCCTAAAAATTTTGCCAAAATTGATTTGAAATCGAGCGCTAAATCATAATTTGAAAATTTAAATATTAACTGAAAACTTTAATTTCGCGGAAGCTTTGTAATAAATTTGTCAAAATCTTGAAATCATCGCATAATTAAAACAATTTATGAAACTTTATTTAAGAATAAAATTCAACATAATCATTCAAAATCTTAAACTGAAATAAAATATTAACTATCGTTCAAAAATTAAAGCATACTAATGTAACGCCCCGAGTTATCTGAACCCGGTTTGTCACACAAGTCCGTACATGACTAAAAATTTCATCCATATTTTTTTAAAAAACTTGCAGCGGAATTCATTTAAACAAATTTAGAGCTAAACAAAATCATAAAAAGTGTTTGGATAATCGGGCGAAAAGTTAGAAATAATCGACCAAGAGAAAAATAAGAGTTAATCACGAATTTTTTAAAAGTGGCGAAGGTCAAACGCATCTGCCGCTGAACCAAGTCAACGGAAGAGGCTGAAAACAGAAAACAGAAGACATCATCCGGTCACAAAACGACAAAATATTCTCTACATCTACCGATGACGTCAGCCGGTTGATTTTCTTCATCCGACCGACTTTATTCTACATCCACCGACGACTAAACGACAAAAACTTATTCTACATCATCCGGTATGTTTAACAACGACATCCTCCGATAACTAAACGACAAAACGTAATACTCACTCTTACCGATAGAAACCTATATCATCCGATGGCTTTTTTGAAGACATCTTCCGATAGAATTAAGCCTACATCATCCGATGACTTTTCTGAAGACATCTTCCGATAGACAACATAACTCAACATCTACCGATAGACATCATCTACCGGTAGAAAACAGAGTACATCTCAACTACTCCTCACTATACATACACAACACTAATTACAGAAAGGAAATTTACTTACTTTTCCAAGACCATTCAGAAACAACTCAAATCATTGCATTAATCAAATCCAGTAAAAACAACATTTAAAACTCAACAGATTACCGTTATCAGAAAATCTCAAAACATGTTCAAAGTATTGAAACCACTACTGGGGAACTTAACATTTCTAAATTTAAACACTGTCAACTAAACCTTCTCACCAACAGACATCAGTTAAACTGCCTCATCAAATACCAGGTCCGTGGCATGAGTGTGCTCCCCCAACCAGCCTATCCTTCAATGAACTCAGAAGGCTCACCTGCTGTAACTTCTCCACCTACATCACAAAACTCATCTATTAGCCTAATGCTAAGTAAGTAAAGCAGTAATGGAATGAAATGCTGAAACATAAATTCCTAAACATGCAATTTCTACTTTCTCATCTCAGTTGCATTCACATACGTTCATAAGCTGATCTGATCCCTCGGTTCCCTTGGGAAGTTGATCAATTTTTCCAAGGTCATACATCCTCTACTCGATTAAGGGGCGGATTAGTTCCCTTAATAGCTGAACTGATCCCTCTGTTCCCTTGGGAGTGGGATCAATTCTCCCAATGTCATACATCCTCTACTCGATTAAGGGGCGGATTAGTTCCCTTAATAGTTTGTCTGTCACATACAGTTCATACTTCACTATTCTTACATGGAAATTCATTTTCGTAATCTTTCAAAAACATGATGCATGACATACAAAATCATTCTCAATATGCATAACCCTACTGTTTTGTGATGTAGGCCCGAAGGCACATGCATACTTTACTTACCTGGTCTCTTGGAAAAACTTGGTGGGAAGCTACTTCGGGTATTACTCGAACCCTAAAAAAAAATCATAGGCAGAGCATACATTAACTTTCTCTAAACTTCATTCTAAACCACTAGAAATCTAAGGGAAACTGGTTCGGAAACTCAAGTCGTTGTGCATTCCCGATTTCAACTTAAAACCGAAACTAACACTCGCTTACTGTATTCTCCAAAACCTCAATATTATCCCTCCCACCAACGATAGATACAATGTAGCTAGAAATAGAAGCAAAACTCACCAAGTTCGGAGGAAATCGCTGGAGGAAGTCGAAGGGGGGTCTCCTAACGCGCTCTGCTAAGCGGAGGAGCTGAGAATGGAGAGGAAATGGAATAAAACAGTGGCGGCTACTTCAATAATAGTTTCCTTAAATACGTTATCCACCTTTAAATTTCTAATTACTCTTATGCCCTTGCCTAGTCATCCACTAACCCTACATTTAATATTGTCATATAAATTGTGCCATTAGTTTAAAAGGAATAGAGGAACGGTTTAACAGAACCGGGTATTACAACTAATTTAAATCTTTTTCTTCGAATTCAACAATATTTTTTTTTTCTTCTGTATGCTCGCTTACGACTAGAGGGTTCTCAATCGCAACTGTTTCTTCCTCAGATAAAAATTCACCTACATTACAAGTTAAAAACTATTAAAAAACTCAATAAGTGAGAATACGTGCAGTTGCAAAACATGTACTTTTACCGAATCCTGTTAATTGTTACATACTGGTTGAAACTCAACCTTCTTTTAAGACTTAGCTATCTCATGGCTTCGTCATCTTTTAGTTTTATTTTTACTTTTACTTTTAATGGTCAAGCTCTTTCTATCACGTAATTGCCGTCAATTCTATCATTTTCATACACATGTAAATGTCCTACAAATATTATCTTTTAAACTATTCTATATCAATGCCTAAACATGAATGCTCATATATCAAATCGTATAATAAAACAATTATAGAAAAATATCATAAATTTCTTGTGATGTAGGGCTGTAGCCAAAACGTTGAAAAATTTATATTTTCACTTACTTGGATTCCGAGCAGTTAGGGTTTATCAGAATTTTTCCAAAATTCTAGATAATATCCTGCCTAAAATATTTAGTATTAAATTCATACTTCGATAAAACCATTTAATAACGATTTAGGTAGAAATTCCTTATCGGTCTGTTTTTGGATCGATTCGGGTCGATCTGGTCAAAATTTGAGTTTAATCAAAATTCGGGTAGGGTCCGGTTCAGTTCGGGTGGATCATTTTGGTTCGGCAGGGTCGGTTTGGTTCGACTGGGCTGGTTCGATTTACTATTCTTGTGCAGTTCACTAATTGGTTTGGTTTATTTTTTGGTCTGACCCTTTAAAAAACGGTTCAGTCTAATATTTTGGTTCATAATTAAATTTCTGAATCAACTATTCCTTCTTCTTCATGTACACCCGAGGGCAGAGAATAGAGAGAGTGTTTCTCTCTACGATCGAGCTAGAAATCACGAAATTAGGGCTCAGCTAAGCAGTGTTCACCGGAGGAAGGTTTGGCAGAGAGAGAAAGAGGGTTTGGAGGCCGCGATTTCCTCCTCTTCAGCAAAGTTCACTCGAGTCTTCTGTGGTCAGAGGTTCGGGCGGCATTTTCGGCGAGGCAAGTTTGTTTTTTCTCTGTTTGAAGAAATCAGGAGGGAGAGGGATTCTTCTCTGTCTGGAGAATTCGAGAGGGAAGGAGAGTGTTGCTGGTCATTTCCCCAATCACTGAAGACTCACTTTAAAGGAAGGCTTCTCAAACTTTCTTTGAAGATCAGGTACAAATCTGACCAAGAGTTGGTCAGATCTGAAGATGATTTAGGTCAGATTTTAATTTTATGTTTGTTTGCCCTCTACTCCAATTAAATGTGTGAAATTGTTGGTGGAATAGTGTTGGTTGTTACAATCTACCCACCTTAAAAGAAATTTCGTCCTCAAAATTTAAATAATTACCTCAAAAGTTCAAAATAGATCATTTTCATTTCTTCTTCTTTTTCCCAGGTTGCCTCCTCAATGCTTTGATTCTTCCATAGAACCCTTACAAGCGAGATTTTCTTATTCTGTAGTTTTCTTTCTTCTGATTCTAGAATTTGAATTGGTCTATCTTCATAAGATAAGTCAGGATTTATTAAGAAGTCTAGAGATCTCATAGGTAAGATATGTGAGGAATCATAAACATACTTCTTCAACATCGATACATGAAATACGAAACACATGCTTGAATGAATCTGACAATTTTAACTGATATGCGACTTCTCCTACTCTTCTTGAGATTTAAAGTGGGCCTATAAATCTGGGGCTTAGCTTTCTTTTCTTTCCAAAACGCATCACGCCTCTCATTGGCGAGATCTTTAAGAAAACTTAATCTCCCATTGCAAACTCTAACTTTATTCTTCTTTGATCTACATAGCTTTTCTGTCTACTATGAGCCGTAAGAATTTTTTTTTCGGATTAATGTAACGATTTCAGAAGTCTATCTCAAAATATCTGGCCCAACAAGTACTCTTCGCCCACTTCGTCTCAATGCACTAGAGATCTGCATTTTCTACCATATAAAGCTTCATAAGGTGTTATCCTGATTGAAGCTTGATAACTGTTGTTGTAGGCAAACTCCACCAATGGCAAGTTTTTACTCCAATTTTCTTGGAAGTCGATAGCACATGCCCGTAACATATCCTCTAGGGTTTGAATCATCATTTTCGATTGCCCATCTGTCTGAGGGTGGAAAGCTGTATTGAAATTCAACTGAGTACCCATAGCTTTCTGCATACTCTTCCAGATTTTGGAGGTAAATCGAAAATCTCGATCAGACACGATAGAGACAGGGGTACCATGTAATCTGATAATCTCTTGAACATAAAGCTGAGCATATTGATCCATGGTATAGGTAGTCTTTACAGGAAGAAAATGCATTAATTTGGTTAATCGATCAACTATCACCCAAATAGAGTCGTGACTCTTAATTGTCTTAGGAAGTCTCACTACAAAGTTCAAAGGTTAATATGTTTCCACTTCCATTGAAGTACCATGAGTGGTTGCAATGTACCCGCAGGTCGTTGGTGCTCCGCTTTGACTTGTTTGGCAAGTGAAGCATTTCTCCAAAAATTTGGCTACGTCCACTTTCAACCCACGCCACTAATAATGCTGCTTCAAATCCAGGATATACCGAGTAACGGGTTGAGTGTGCTTCTTTCAATATAGCTCTCTTTAATTCAGCATCATCTAGTATACACCATCTCTTTTTGAACTGGATAATCTCACCATCAGATAAGGAAGATTAAGAAACTTTTCCAGCCTCCAATTCTTCTTTCACCTTGCAAATAAATGCATCACCGCGTTGTTTATCTTTTATTTGCTCAAGCAAACTTGGCTGAAGCATCATAGCAGACAATCTCTCTAATAGTCCAAACGGTACAACTTCGATGTTAGATTTATTCATCTCCTTAGTTAGCTGTTCGGGAATCAGTTGCAACGAAGAAATTTGAGATGATGCTCTTCTACTCAATGCATCAGCTACGACATTAGCTTTGCCAGGATGATAAATAATTTCGCAGTCATAGTCCTTTACCAATTCTAACCATCTGTGTTGTCTCATGTTTATATCATTCTGAGTTAGGAAATATTTCAGACTTTTGTGATCCGTATAAATTTAGCACATTTCTCCATAAAGATAATGCCTCCAAATTTTTAATGCATGAACTATCGTTGCAAGCTCTAAATCATGAGTTGGGTAGTTGTTCTTATGTTCGTTCAACTACCTCGAGGCATAGGCTACCATTTTTCCTTCTTGCATGAGAACACATCTCAATCCATACTTTGAAGCATCACTATACACCACAAATTTTCCTGATCTGGATGGTATAATAAGTATAGGCGCTGAGACTAACCTTTTCTTTAACTCTTGAAAGCTTTGCTCGCACTCTTCAGTCCATGAATACTTAAAACCTTTCTTGGTTAGCTTCGTAAGCGGATTGGCTAAGATTGAAAAACCTTCTACGAATCTCCGATAATATCCCGCAAGACCAAGAAAACTCCTTATTTCAGTTGCATTCTTTGATTGAGGTCATTTACTAACAGCTTCAATCTTTGCAGGGTCCCCTGCTACGCCCTCCTTTAAAATAATATGGCCAAGAAAAGCCACATTCTCTATCCAAAATTCACACTTGGAGAATTTTGCATATAACTCCTCACGTCTCAATGTTAATAGAATAATTGTCACAACCCGAAACCCGACGGGTCGAGAATTTCGTATAATCATATTCGTAATCAAAATGTCAACCCAATTCTTTTTTTTTGTATATATATACGTTTTTAAAGAAATTCCAATCAAATTTGAAGTCATTTAAAATCGTTTGGGGAAATATCTATTTAAAGAAAAGAATCAACAGACAATCGAATTAACCTCTGTCGTTCACATCCACCGGTCATTTCTGTCGAGCGTCATCCACCGCTCAACAGTAATATATCACATCTACCGATGACGTCAGCCGAATGACTCATTCACCCAGCATCCACCGGTTATTTCTGTCCGCTCAACAGTAATATTTTACATCTACCGATGACGTCAGCCGGATGACTCATTCACCTAGCATCCACCGGTCATTTCTGTCGAGCGACATCCACTGCTCAACAATACTCACATCTTCCAGTGACGTTAGCCAGATGACACATTCATCCAGCATCCACCTATCATCATAAACACAGAACATCCACCGGTGAACAGTAACACTCAACATCCATCGGTCAGACCACGTGTTACCCACGTGACTTCCTTAACTCGGCAGACGACATCTACTGCTCACATACACAGAACACATCCACCGATGACGTCAGCCGGATGACTCAATCACCCAGCATCCACTGATCAATAATACTCAACATCTTCCGGTGACGTCAGCCGGATGACGCATTCATTCAGCATCCACCGCTCAACAGTAACCGAACCACTACCGATTATTGATCAAAGTTGAGACTTCAATTCATTCCCTCCTTCTTCTTAAAAACTTAACTCCCTTTTTCCAAAAATCCCCATACACATAGACCTCGTAATCCTTAACTTAAGTTCATAACGGAAGACTTATCACATAGAGAAGAATCTTAAATCTGGAATCTTCTTAAACTTAAACTCGTACTTAATAAGTCAAATATTTGTTAACATAAAGAAATTCATTTCCCATTCATACAATCATATCATAGATCTTACTAAATCGTACTAAAAGCAATACTCTGCGGATTAAAAATCGCTTCCCAGCCACAAATCATCACCATGAGCAGCAACCAGTAACCAGACCTAGGCATTTCCTTCTAGACTGAAGTCCTCACCTGCTGTTTCGTCATCTACATCATAAGGTTCAAACTATAAGCTTAATGCTTAGTAAGGAGTGCAACAAACACATGAATGCTCATGAATGCTGCATAAAATCAAGTTCACATCTTTTACTCAAATGGGGAATCATGTTTGTGTTCACATTCACTTTCAAATCGTGGGAATCATATTCTTGTTCATCGTTTTCATATCATAGATTAAGGAGGAGTTTGTGCGGAAGGGGGGTAGGCAAAGTACGTGTACATGGCCCTTTACTGGCAAAAATCATGGTCCATCCTTGGATAGTGGCATGGCCAATACCGCCCCCAACCCTCACTTAATCAAGGTTTCATACGTTTCATTTTCTTGTTTCATTCATAAAGGAGTATGCGTGTAAAACATTTTCTATACTCGGTAAATAAATCATGATGCATGGACATAAACATTCTCAAATCATGAGACCATGGAAGGAGTCGTTCATCAGAAAACAGAACATACACTATTCCAAACATTATACTAAAACAGACAACTTCCCAAATATAATCGAATATTAAAAACAAACTCAACCTACTACCCTTGTGATGCAGGGCTCTAATGGCCGGAAATCTTAACACACTCACTTACTTGGATTCTTTAGCAATGTCTTTCCTTCACTTGGAGCTTTTTCCTACCTAAGTCATTTCACATATTAATGTAAGAAAACAAATCTTAAGTAGTCTAATATTCTAGAATGGTAGCTTTCTAACTAAGTATATATCCTAAAAGTCTAACTCATTTCCATTCGAGCATTATATCAGTCACCTAGTGCGCATAAAAACCTCAGCTAAACGATAATGGTGTTTAGGTTCACCAACTACCCAGGCTCAGCCAACGTTCATTATTTCTACTTATTATCTACAACAATCATAAATGCTATGTTAATAGCTATATCTACCATGATACTTCAACTTCCTCAGAAAACCCGAATCTAAATCTCTAATCAACTCTCAAATGACTAATCAGTAAACACATTGTCCAAATCTTACCTCGAGCTTTGAGTATCGGAAGAAATCCGAAGGAAGTTGATCGCTGGAGGAAGAACAGAGAAGGGCTGAGAGGAGAGAGAGTCGGCTGAGAGAGGAAAGTCGGCTGGTGGAGGTTTTTGTGAGTTTTAGGATTTCCATTTTCTATTCATACACTTAATAAGCTAGGCTTAATTACAAGTTTGCCACCAAACCTAACTTTTATAAAAAGAACTAATTAAACTTTGGTGCCCAAATTTCCGACCAAAGAAAAACATAAATACAGAGGTGGCAGTTAATTCTGTTTACCTTAAAGAAAGTTCACCTGTCCAAAGTTTTTCGGGTGTTACATCCACCCCTCCTTAAATAAAATTTTTGTCCTCAAAAATTGATCAGACAAATAACTCAGGATATATGTCCAACAAGTCCTGCTGTCGCTCCCACGTGGCTTCCTCAATGCCATGATTCATCCATAGAACCTTTACTAGTGAAATTTCCTTATTTCGCATAATCTTAACCGTTGACTCCAGAATTTATATCGTTTTCTCTTCATACATTAGGGTCGGCTGAATCTCGACTTCAGTCGGCATGACAACAAGTGTTGGATCACGTATGCATTTCCTTAGCATTGACACATGAAAGACATTGTGAATCATTTCCATCGAAGAAGTCAACTGTAACTTATAGGCTGTATTACCAATCTTAGCCAAAATAGGGAATGGTCCAATGAATCGTGGATTAAGCTTTCCCTTTTTATCTAATCGCATAACTCCTTTGAACGGTGAGATCTTCAAGAAAACTTCATCCCCGACAATAAACTCAAGGCTCCTCCTTCTCAGATCCGCATAACTCTTCTGTTGGCTTTGTGCAGTCATTATTCTTTTCCTAATAATGGCGATCTTGTCCGACATCTGTTGAAAAATATCGGGGCCTAAGAGCTTCGCTTCACCAACTTCATCCCAGTACAAAGGTGACCTATATTTTCTGCCATACAGCGCTTCATAAGGTGCCATAGCGATGGTGGACTGGTAACTATTGTTGTAGGAGAATTCAACCAGAGGCAGATATCGACTCCATGATTCCTGAAATTCCAGCACGCACGCCCTTAACATGTCCTCTAGTATCTGAATGGTTCTCTCTGATTGACCATCTGTTTGTAGATGAAATGCAGTGCTGAAAGATAACTTTATACCTAGCGTGCCTTGCAGACTTTTCCAAAATCGAGAAGTGAATCTGGGATCGCGATCGGAGACAATAGATACTGGAATCCCATGCAACCTGATAATCTCCTGAACGTACAGGTTAGCAAGCTGGTCCATCGTGTAAGTCATCCTTACAGGCAGAAAGTGAGCTGATTTCGTCATTCTGTCAACTACAACCCAAATGTTATCGTGGCCTTTGTTCGTCTTTGGCAATCCCACAATGAAGTCCATGGTAATGTTTTCCCACTTCCATTTAGGGATCGGTAAGGGTTGAAGGGTGCCTCCTGGCCGTTGGTGCTCTGCTTTGACTTGCTGGCATATCAAACACGACTCTACATACTTGGCAACATCCCTTTTTAGATTTGGCCACCAATAATGTAACTTTAAGTCCAGATACATCTTGGTGTTCCTAGGATGTACAGAAAAGGGTGACGATTGTGCCTCAGCCAAAATTAACTTACGTATCTCCTCATCACATGGAACGTACCATCGATCTCTAAACTTCAAAATACCATCCTCAGAAAAATTGAACTCAGAGGAAGTGTCCTTCGAGTTACTCACTATATTATTCTTTACTTTTGAATCCTTCTGTTGTGCCTCTTTAATCTTCTCCAAAATAGTTGGCCGAATAGATAATGTCGAAAGCAAGGCCGATAGTTCTAGAACTATCTCCAACTCAAATTTCTGAACTTCAACTCTCAAGGGCAATGACATGGCTGACATAGCAGGGTGCATCGTCTTTGACATCCTGCCTAATGCATCGGCAACCGCATTGGCCTTACCAGGGTGGTACTTAATTTCAAAGTCATAATCCTTTACGAATTCCAGCCAATGCCTCTGCCTCATGTTTAGCTCCTTTTGAGTAAAAAGATACTTCAGGCTCTTGTTGTCCAAAAACACTTCACACTGCTGGCCATACAAATAGTGCCTCCAAATTTTCAATGCAAAACCAACAACGGCTAATTCTAAATCGTGAGAGGGATAATTTTGCTCATAACTTTTTAGCTGTCTGGAAGCATACGCTACAACCTTGCCTTTTTGCATTAGGACACACCCCAAACAAACTTTGGATGCGTCACAATAAATACTAAACTTTCCTCCTTCAGTTGGGAGTGTCAAAAGAGGGGCTGTTGTTAACTTTAGTATTAATGTCTGAAAGCTATCTTCACAGGCTCTAGTCTAAGAGTACTTGGTGTCCTTCTTTGTTAAACTTGTTAAGGGTTTGGCTATCATAGAAAATTCCTTTATAAACTTCCTATAATAACTTGCAAAACCAAGGAAACTACGGACCTCACTAGCATTCTTTGGTTGAGGCCAATCCTTAACTGCATGAATTTTGGTTGGATCCACTGATATGCCCTTGGCTGAAATGACATGACTCAAAAAGTTGACCTTGTCCAACCAGAACTCACATTTGGATAACTTGGCATATAGTTGGTGTTGTCTTAAGTTTGTCAACACTACCTTTAAGTGTTCTGCATGATCAGTTTTAGTCTGTGAGTATATAAGAATGTCGTCGATGAATACAATCACAAACTTGTCCAAGTATTCACGGAACACTCGATTCATCAAATCCATAAAAGCTGCAGGTGCGTTCGTTAGTCCAAACGACATTACAAGAAATTCGTAATGTCCATATCAGGTTTTGAATGCTGTCTTTGGTATATCTCCCTCCTTAACCTTCAATTGGTAATAGCCCGAACGTAAGTCAATTTTTTAGAACACTTTGGCCCCTTGTAACTGGTCAAATAAATCATCAATTCGGGATAAAGGGTACTTATTCTTGATTGTCAGTTTGTTCAACTCCCTATAATCAATACACATCCGAAAGGATCTGTCCTTCTTCTTAACAAACAAGACAGGTGCACCCCAGGGAGAATAGCTAGGGCGAATAAATCCTTTGTCTACTAACTCTTGCAATTGAGTCTTTAGTTTCTTCAATTCAACCGGTGTCATACGGTAGGGATTCTTAGACACAGGTAATGCTTCAGGATACGTATCAAACACAAATTCAATTTCTCTATTGGGTAGTAACCCGGGCAAGTCATGCAAAAATACCTCAGGAAACTCTCGGACCATGTGAATATCTTGAAGTTCTACATTATCCTTCACCCGTATATCAATTATGCTAGCTAGATAACTCACACAACCATTTTTCAGTAATCGCTGAGTTTCTAACGAGGATATAATAGGCATCTTACTTGATTTTGGGATGGCTTGAAAAGAATACCAATCCCCATTAGGGGGTCGAAATTCAACTAGACCAGTTCTACAATTGATTGTGGCATAATGTCTGAATAGCCAGTTTGTAACGTCCCGAGTTATCTGAACCCAAGTTCGCTACACAAAATACTTAGCCGAGCTATGACTTTTGAGAAAAATTTTAAAATTTCATTCAATGATTAAGATTTGACTCTTAAAACGTTAAAACTTGCAGCGAAAAAATCATCGTATAAAAGAAACAATATTTATTAAATAGTTAAATTATTCAAGACAGTTGGTTGAAAAAGAAAAGAAAACAGAACACATCGACCGATCACTAAACGAAAAAGCACCTCTACCGCGCAGACTACGTGATATCCATGCGATGGAAATAATTCAACAGACGACGTCTACCGCTCACAAATGACAAACATTCTCAGCTCATATCTACCGATAGAACAAACTACGTCTTCCGATCGCTAGACGACAAAAATCCTCAATTCACATCTACCGATCGCAAAATGACAAATTTCTTCCTACATCATCTGATTACCAAAACGACAAAGATGCTAAAGACTTATACCGAAGACATCTACCGATGTCTACCCGATGGCTTCTTCTGAAGACATCTTCCGATGGCTTCTTCTGAAGACATCTTCCGATGGCTTCTTCTGAAGACATCTTCCGATGGCTTCTTCTGAAGACATCTTCCGATGGCTTCTTCTGAAGACATCTTCCGATGGCTTCTTCTGAAGACATCTTCCGATGGCTTCTTCTGAAGACATCTTCCGATGGCTTCTTCTGAAGACATCTTCCGATGGCTTCTTCTGAAGACATCTTCCGATGGCTTCTTCTGAAGACATCTTCCGATGGCTTCTTCTGAAGACATCTTCCGATGGCTTCTTCTGAAGACATCTTCCGATGGCTTCTTCTGAAGACATCTTCCGATGGCTTCTTCTGAAGACATCTTCCGATGGCTTCTTCTGAAGACATCTTCCGATGGCTTCTTCTGAAGACATCTTCCGATGGCTTCTTCTGAAGACATCTTCCGATGGCTTCTTCTGAAGACATCTTCCGATGGCTTCTTCTGAAGACATCTTCCGATGGCTTCTTCTGAAGACATCTTCCGATGGCTTCTTCTGAAGACATCTTCCGATGGCTTCTTCTGAAGACATCTTCCGATGGCTTCTTCTGAAGACATCTTCCGATGGCTTCTTCTGAAGACATCTTCCGATGGCTTCTTCTGAAGACATCTTCCGATGGCTTCTTCTGAAGACATCTTCCGATGGCTTCTTCTGAAGACATCTTCCGATGGCTTCTTCTGAAGACATCTTCCGATGGCTTCTTCTGAAGACATCTTCCGATGGCTTCTTCTGAAGACATCTTCCGATGGCTTCTTCTGAAGACATCTTCCGATGGCTTCTTCTGAAGACATCTTCCGATGGCTTCTTCTGAAGACATCTTCCGATGGCTTCTTCTGAAGACATCTTCCGATGGCTTCTTCTGAAGACATCTTCCGATGGCTTCTTCTGAAGACATCTTCCGATGGCTTCTTCTGAAGACATCTTCCGATGGCTTCTTCTGAAGACATCTTCCGATGGCTTCTGAGCTATCTTCCGATGGCTTCTTCTGAAGACATCTTCCGATTACAAAACGACAAAATTCTAATACTCATATCCACCGATGGACTATATCCACCGATAAACAAAATTCTCGACTTCTACCGATAGACATCATCTACCGATAGATAAAAAATACTCAACTTCTGCTGATAGACATCATCTACCGATAGATCAAAACACTCAACGAAAACAGCATAGTAACAATTTCACTATAAACAAAGAAAACTCCGACTACCAAAAGAACTTGAGCATTTCACTAACCGTTCAAAACTACTTAAATTCATGTACTACTCCAAAATTTGGTAAAAACCACTATTAAAACTAACGGAGTATCATTATCAGAAAAGTCTCAAATTGCATTCAAAACATCAAAACTACTACTGTCACTAAAACTCTCAATTTATTTAAATTGAATCATGGTTCACTAAACCTTCTCATCTACTGACACCAGTTAAACCGCCCCATCAGCTCGCCAAGTCGAGGCATGAATGTGCTCCCCGAACCAGCCTATTACTCAACATGCTAAGAAAACACACCTGCAGTCACTTCTTCACCTACATCACAAAACTCATCTATTAGCCTAATGCTAAGTAAATAAAGCAGTAATGAAATGAAATGAAATGCTGAAACATAAATTCCTAAACATGCAGTTTCTACTTTCTCATCTCAGTTGTATATGCATTCGTTTCTGATCTGATCCCTTGTGAAATTGGGAGTTGGATTACTTCTCCCAAAATCATACATCCTCTCTCTCTATTAAGGGGCAGATTAGTTCCCTTAACAACTGTTACAGTCTGTTCATTCCTTACCATGTCATTTCATGTAAATTTATTTTTGCATACTTTCAAAACATGATGCATGACATACAAACACATTCAAGCATACACAATCCTACTGTTTTGTGATGTAGTCCCGAAGGCACAAGCATACTTTACTTATCTGGTCTCCTGGAAATCGCTCGGCTGTAAGCTACTTTAGAAACTCGCTCACCTAAAGTCATAACAATACATTAATCAAACCTTCACTAAACTTCACCAAGAATCAATTAGAAGTTTGAGGAAACAAATTTGAAACCCTGCTACCCGTGCATTCCTATTTATCACCAAAACCCGAACCTACTCTCAATCATAGCATCCTCAAAATTTCTCACATTGTACTCCCTCAGTTACCTAACTGCTAAAATACAAGAAAAACGAGGAAAACTTACCTAGGTTGAAAGAGAATCGAGCAAGGAAATCGCCAAAAGGGTTCTGCTGGAGAGCTAGAGGCCGAAAGAGGAATGATAAACAGAATAGTGGCGGCTACAGTACATTAAACCCAAACCTCTCTCCTTAAGTACGTTATCCACTTTTAAATTTCCAATTACCCTTATACCCTTGCCTAGTCATCCATTAACCCTACTTTTATTATTGTCTTTTAAAGTGTGCCATTAATTTAAAAAGAATAGAGAACTTGTTCGATAGAACCGGGTGTTACAATCTACCCTCCTTAAAAGAATTTTGTCCTAAAAATTCAGTACCTGAATAATTCTGGATGTTGGTCCATCATGTCTTGCTGGCGTTCCCAAGTTGTCTCCTCTATGTTTGGTTATGCCATAAGACTTTCAGCAGTGGAACTTCTTTGTTGCGCAACACTTTCACAGTATAGTCTAAGATCCTTACTGGTTTCTCCACATAGGCAAGAGTAGGATGAACTTCAATACTCTGCTGTTCCACAATCTGTGATGGATCTCGTACACACTTCTTCAACATGGAAACATGGAACACATTATGGATTCCTTCCATAGAGGTTGGTAGCTGTAATTTGTAAGCTACCTTCCCAATCCTTTTTAAGATTGAAAGTGGTCCAATAAATCTGGGGTTCAACTTGCCTCTCTTACCAAATTTCACAACTCCTTTGAATGGTGATATCTTAAGAAAAACTTCATCACCTACTTCAAACTCTAATTCTCTGCGTCTTCTGTCGGCATAGCTTTTCTGTCGGCTTTGAGCTGTTAAGATCCTCTGGCGGATGAGGGCAACCTTCTCAGCAGTTTGTTGCACAATGTCAGGACCAAGCAACTGTGCTTGACCAACTTCCTCCCAGTACAAAGGTGATCTGCATTTTCGTCCATACAATGCTTCATAAGGTGTCATCCCTATTGTTGCTTGAAAGCTGTTATTATAAGAAAACTCCACCAACGATAAATATTTATTCCAAGATCCTTGAAAATCTAATATGCATGACCGGAGCATATCTTCTAAGGTCTGAATAGTTCTCTCGGATTGTCCGTCTGTTTGAGGGTGAAAAGCTGTGCTAAAACTAAGCTGTGTTCCCATAGCCTTGTGCAAACTCTTCCAAATCTTAGATGTAAATCTAGAATCTCGGTCTGAAACTATGGTACCTGGAACTCCATGTAACCTAACAATCTCTTGCACATACAATTCAGCAAGCTGATCCATCGAGTATGTCATCCTCATAGGCAGAAAGTGGGCAGATTTGGTTAATCGATCTACTATTACCCGGATTACATCATATCCCTTTGTCTGTTCTAGGCAATCCCACAACGAAGTCCATCATTATTTGTTCCCATTTCCATTTGGGAACTGGTAAGGGTTGTAATGTTCCTACAGGCCTCGATGCTCAGCTTTAATCTGCTGACAACACAAACATGATCCTACATACTCTGCCACACACCTTTTCATACTTGGCCACCAATAATGCTGTTTGAGGTCCTTGAACCTCTTCGTACTTCCAGGGTGGACAGAAAATCTAGAAGAATGTGCTTCCGAAAGGATCTCATCTCGAAGTTCTTTAATGACAGGAACAAACCATCTATTTCTAAACTTAAGGATCCCATCATTGGAATAATTGAAATCTGAATTAACAGTAGATCCTATGCTTAATCTGTACCTGTTACACTCGTCATCATTCACCTGAGCTTCCTTTATTTTCTCCAGAATAGTAGGCTTTAAGTTATGGCTGAAAATATAGCTGATACACTGGATACTGCTTCTAGATTAAACCTTTGGAATTCTGACTCTAAGGCTAATGGCATATCGAAAATCATAGTTGGGGTTGATGTTGTCACTCTGCTCAAAGCATCGGCCACTACGTTAGCTTTGTCGGGATGGTATTTAATCTCAAAATCATAATCCTTTACAAATTCCAACCATCGACGTTGCCTCATATTTAATTCCTTTTGTGTGAAGATATATTTCAGACTTTTATGGTCCGAGAATATTTCACAAGTTTGTCCATACAGGTAATGCCTCCAAATCTTAAGTGCAAATACCACTGCAGCTAATTCCAAGTCATGTGTAGGGTAATTCTTCTCATGAATTTTCAACTGTCTAGAAGTATAGGCTATTACCTTTCCCTCTTGCATCAAGACACAGCCAAGTCCAATCTTGGATGCATCGTAGTAAATGCTAAATTTACCATTCTTAACGGGAAGTGTTAATATTGGGGCATTGGTCAGTTTCTTTTTCAAGGTCTGGAAACTGGATTCACATTCCTTTGTCCAAGCATACTTGATATCTTTCCTCGTTAACCGAGTAAGGGGTGTTGCAATCTTTGAAAATTCTTCAATAAATTTTCTGTAATATCCTGCTAATCCAAGGAAACTCTGAATGTCTGTAGCACTCTTCGGTTGGGGCCACTCCTTAACTGCTTGAACCTTGGCTGGATCGACAGATATTCCATCTCCAGAGATCACGTGACCAAAGAAAGTGAACTCTGTCCAACCAAAACTCACATTTGGAAAACTTAGCATAAAGTTGGTGCTGTCTAAGTACTCCTAACACCAAGCTAAAGTGCCTTGCATGTTCATCCTTAGTACGTGAATAGATTAGAATGTCATCTATAAACATGATGACAAATTTATTTAAATAGTCGTGGAACACTCTATTCATAAGGTCCATGAAGGCTGCCGGTGCATTTGTCAATCCAAAGGACATAACCAAAAACTCGTAATGTCCATACCTTGTGCGAAAGGCAGTCTTTAGGATATCTTCATATTTGACTTTCAATTCATAGTAACCTGACCTTAGATCAATTTTAGAGAAGACTCTTGCACCATTAAGTTGGTCGAATAAATCATCAATCCTTGGCAATGGATACTTGTTCTTGACAGTTAGCTTATTTAGTTCCCGATAATCAATGCACATCCGCATCGATCCATCCTTCTTTTTGACAAAAAGGACAGGTGCACCCCACGGTGAAAAGCTAGGGCGTATGAACCCTTTCTCTAACAGATCCTCCAACTACTTCTTTAATTCTTTAAGTTCTGTTGGTGCTAGCCTATATGGATTCTTAGACACAGGCTCGGCACCGGGGTAAACATCTACAACAAATTCGATTTCCCTATCTGGTGGTAAACCAGGAAGGTCATCTAAGAATACTTCAGGAAAGTCTTGGACAACTAAGACATTTTGAGGATTTGTCTTCCCTACAAGTTGTGTGTCTAAAACGCTAGCTAAGAAGCACGAATACTCTCCACATGGGGAAGGTCTAGTGTTAATAGAAGTCATCACAGACATTTCCTTATTTTTCTTCGAAGCTTGAAAGGTATGTTTCAAACTACCAGGGGGTTGGAAGCTAACTATTCTAGTCCTACAATCAATTGTGGCGTGGTGCTTAAACAACCAGTCCATCCCTAGGATTACATCAAATCCCATTATATCCATAATAATGAGATCAGCAAGTAAATTCTTGTTCCCCACTATCACCACACTATTAAGCATCACTTGGCTAGAGTGCATGCATTCACCAGAGGGTAACGTGACATTAAACATATGTTCAGATGGCGTAGGTTGTACATCTAGCTTAACAGCAAATGCAGATGCTATAAATGAATATGTTGCACCAGAATCTATTAAAGTAAAAGCAGGTATAGAGTTGATCAATATAGTACTTGATACAACAGCAGGCTGTTCCTCACCCGACTCCATCATGGAGAATATCCTTGGTTTAATCATAGTAGGGCTACTCTTAGAAGCTGGGCAGTCTCTGCTAATATGGCCGACTTTGTTACAATTATAGCATCTGGTGATCCTAGGTTTCGGGCATTCTTTGATCGTGTGTCCAACTTCCTCACAGTTGAAACACCTCCCAAAGCCCAATCTGCACTCGCCCGGGTGGTTCTTCAAACACTTAGGACACTGGGGAAATTTCCTGACATTCTGTATCTTCCCTCGTGTTCCTTGACTATTCTGGCCTTCACTAGTCCTCTTCATTCCTCTTTGTTGGTGTGGCTGGACAGACTTTTGTGGGACCTCCTTCAGCCCAGCACACTTCCTTTTAGCTTCTTCCACCTCCAGAGCAGTGGACACAACTTCGCTGAATGACAAGCCTTTAATACCACAAAATTTAACTCCTCGGTAAATTTCTGGCTTCAGCCCATGCACAAATTTGAACACCTTAACTCGTCCCTGTGAGCAAAATGTCCAGCAAGCCTGGACAGGGACTCGAATTGCCTACTGTACTCGGCCACAGACCTTGTCTGCTTCAAGTTCAGAAATTCCAACTTCTTTGCAGTTTGGACAGTGCTGTTGAAATACTTCTCATAGAAAATGTCCTTGAATTGTGACCAAGGCATCCCTAGAACATCAGTGGTGGTCTCTATTGTTTCCCTACCAGAGTTGAGCATCACCAGCCAAATGAAACGTTGCCAACGTGACCTTGTCTCCTTCTCCAATGTTGGCAGCACCTAAACATACTCTCAATCTTTCTAAGCCACCCTTCAGCAATAACCGGATCAGATGACTGTCCATCAAACGTGGGTGGTCGTAGCCTCCTGAATCTATCTCCAGAATGTTCATTGCTAGAACTCGAGTTGGCACTTCCTTGTACCTCTCGGTTCAACAGCACTCCTAACTGATCGGACTGCTAACGCACTAGGTCTGTTTGCTAACGCACCAAATCTGTCAGCTGCCTAATCACGCTAGGATCTTCTTCAGTTCTCAAGTTGGGCATCTCTCTTGGTACTCTTGGTCTTCCTTGTCGTCTAGCCATTTTCTATACTCCTGTTCAAGGTTAACTACTCTCATCAACATCTAATAACTAAGATTAACATAAACACTTACAGTTGTTGGAGTACTCTCATGCAACGATCGGCGCTGATGAGTAATCTTTTGAATGGTTTAACTGAATGTCTCTGATACCATACTGTAACGCCCAGAGTTATCTGAACCCGGTTCGCTACACAAAATACTGAACCGAACTATGACTTTTGAGAAAAATTTTAAAATTTCATTCAATGATTAAGATTTGACTCTTAAAACGTTAAAACTTGCAATAGAAAAATCATCGTATAAAAGAAACAATATTTATTAAATAGTTAAATTATTCAAGACAGTTAGTTGAAAGAGAAAAGAAAGCAGAACACATCGACCGATCACTAAACGACAAAACACCTCTACCGCGCAGATCACGTGATATCCATGCGATTAAAATAATTCGGCAGACGATGTCTACCGCTCACAAACGACAAACATTATCAGCTCATATCTACCGATAGAACAAACTACGTCTTACGATCGCTAGATGACAAAAATCCTCAATTCACATCTGCCGATCGCAAAACGACAAATTTCTTCCTACATCATCCGATTACCAAAACGACAAAGCTACTAAAAACTTATACCGAAGAATATACCGATGGATTTCTAACTGAACAACTCTTCCGAGTGCTTCTATGTCTACTGAAGACATCTTCCGATGGCTTCTACTGAAGACATCTTCCGATGGCTTCTACTGAAGACATCTTCCGATGGCTTCTACTGAAGACATCTTCCGATGGCTTCTACTGAAGACATCTTCCGATGGCTTCTACTGAAGACATCTTCCGATGGCTTCTACTGAAGACATCTTCCGATGGCTTCTACTGAAGACATCTTCCGATGGCTTCTACTGAAGACATCTTCCGATGGCTTCTACTGAAGACATCTTCCGATGGCTTCTACTGAAGACATCTTCCGATGGCTTCTACTGAAGACATCTTCCGATGGCTTCTACTGAAGACATCTTCCGATGGCTTCTACTGAAGACATCTTCCGATGGCTTCTACTGAAGACATCTTCCGATGGCTTCTACTGAAGACATCTTCCGATGGCTTCTACTGAAGACATCTTCCGATGGCTTCTACTGAAGACATCTTCCGATGGCTTCTACTGAAGACATCTTCCGATGGCTTCTACTGAAGACATCTTCCGATGGCTTCTACTGAAGACATCTTCCGATGGCTTCTACTGAAGACATCTTCCGATGGCTTCTACTGAAGACATCTTCCGATGGCTTCTACTGAAGACATCTTCCGATGGCTTCTACTGAAGACATCTTCCGATGGCTTCTACTGAAGACATCTTCCGATGGCTTCTACTGAAGACATCTTCCGATGGCTTCTACTGAAGACATCTTCCGATGGCTTCTACTGAAGACATCTTCCGATGGCTTCTACTGAAGACATCTTCCGATGGCTTCTACTGAAGACATCTTCCGATGGCTTCTACTGAAGACATCTTCCGATGGCTTCTACTGAAGACATCTTCCGATGGCTTCTACTGAAGACATCTTCCGATGGCTTCTACTGAAGACATCTTCCGATGGCTTCTACTGAAGACATCTTCCGATGGCTTCTACTGAAGACATCTTCCGATGGCTTCTACTGAAGACATCTTCCGATGGCTTCTACTGAAGACATCTTCCGATGGCTTCTACTGAAGACATCTTCCGATGGCTTCTACTGAAGACATCTTCCGATGGCTTCTACTGAAGACATCTTCCGATGGCTTCTACTGAAGACATCTTCCGATGGCTTCTACTGAAGACATCTTCCGATGGCTTCTACTGAAGACATCTTCCGATGGCTTCTACTGAAGACATCTTCCGATGGCTTCTACTGAAGACATCTTCCGATGGCTTCTACTGAAGACATCTTCCGATGGCTTCTACTGAAGACATCTTCCGATGGCTTCTACTGAAGACATCTTCCGATGGCTTCTACTGAAGACATCTTCCGATGGCTTCTACTGAAGACATCTTCCGATGGCTTCTACTGAAGACATCTTCCGATGGCTTCTACTGAAGACATCTTCCGATGGCTTCTACTGAAGACATCTTCCGATGGCTTCTACTGAAGACATCTTCCGATGGCTTCTACTGAAGACATCTTCCGATGGCTTCTACTGAAGACATCTTCCGATGGCTTCTACTGAAGACATCTTCCGATGGCTTCTACTGAAGACATCTTCCGATGGCTTCTACTGAAGACATCTTCCGATGGCTTCTACTGAAGACATCTTCCGATGGCTTCTACTGAAGACATCTTCCGATGGCTTCTACTGAAGACATCTTCCGATGGCTTCTACTGAAGACATCTTCCGATGGCTTCTACTGAAGACATCTTCCGATGGCTTCTACTGAAGACATCTTCCGATGGCTTCTACTGAAGACATCTTCCGATGGCTTCTACTGAAGACATCTTCCGATGGCTTCTACTGAAGACATCTTCCGATGGCTTCTACTGAAGACATCTTCCGATGGCTTCTACTGAAGACATCTTCCGATGGCTTCTACTGAAGACATCTTCCGATGGCTTCTACTGAAGACATCTTCCGATGGCTTCTACTGAAGACATCTTCCGATGGCTTCTACTGAAGACATCTTCCGATGGCTTCTACTGAAGACATCTTCCGATGGCTTCTACTGAAGACATCTTCCGATGGCTTCTACTGAAGACATCTTCCGATGGCTTCTACTGAAGACATCTTCCGATGGCTTCTACTGAAGACATCTTCCGATGGCTTCTACTGAAGACATCTTCCGATGGCTTCTACTGAAGACATCTTCCGATGGCTTCTACTGAAGACATCTTCCGATGGCTTCTACTGAAGACATCTTCCGATGGCTTCTACTGAAGACATCTTCCGATGGCTTCTACTGAAGACATCTTCCGATGGCTTCTACTGAAGACATCTTCCGATGGCTTCTACTGAAGACATCATCCGATGACTTTACTGAAGACATCTTCCGATAGTCAACGGAACAACAACTTTATATAGCAGCTCATCGAGCATTTTCTCTCTACACAAAGAAAGCTCTGACTACCAAAAGAATTTGAGCATTTTACTAAAAATCGTTCAAAACTATTTAAATCCATGTATTACTCCAAACTTTAGTAAACACCACTATTAAACCCAACAGAGTATCATTATCAGAAAAGTCTCAAATTGAATTCAAACATCAAAACTACCACTGTCGTAGAAACTCACAACATACTTAAATTGAATCATAGTTCACTAAACCTTCTCATCCACTGACACCAGTTAAACTGCCCCATTAGTTGCCAGATTGTTACATAGATGCACTCCTCCAACCAGACTAGTCCTCAACAAACTCAGTGAACACATCTGTTGACACTTGTTCACCTACATCACAAAACTCATCTATTAGCCTAATGCTAAGTAAGTAAAGCAATAATGAAATGTAATGCTGAAACATAAATTCCTAAATATGCAGTTTCTACTTTCTCATCTCAGTTGCATATGCATCGTTTCTGATCTGATCCCCCTGTGAAATTGGGAGTTGGATCACTTCTCCCAAAGTCATACATCCTCTCTCTTGGTTAAGGGGCGGATTAGATCCCTTAACAACTGTTACAGTCTGTTCATTCCTTACCATGTCATTTCATGTAAATTTATTTTCGCATAAATTTTCAAAATATGATGCATGACATACAAACATTCAAACACACATAACCCTACTGTTTTGTGATGTAGGCCCGAAGGCACAACCAAACTTTACTTACCTGGTCTCCTGGAAATCGCTTGGCTGTAAGCTACCTTAGAAGCTCGCTCACCTAAGTTCATAACAGAACATCAATCAAACCTTCGCTAAACTTTACCAAAAATTAACCAGAAGAACAAGGAAACCAGTTTGGAACTCTACTGCTTGCACATTCCCATTTATTCCCCAAGAAGCCGAACCTACTCTCATCAACAGCATCCTTAAATTCCTCACATTGTACTCCCTCGGTTATCTAACTGCTAAAACACAAGAGAATAAGGAAAACTTACTTAGGTTGAAAGAGAATCGAGCAAGGAAAATTGCCTAGAGAGCTCTGCTACTCGAGCTGAAAACCCAAAGATAAAAATTATGAAATGGTGGCGGCTACAATGCATTAAACCTAACCCACTTTCCTTAAATAGGTTATCCACTTAAAATTTCTAATTACCCCTTATGCCCTTGCCAAGTCATCCATTAATTTAAAAGAATAGAGAATTAGTTTGATAAAATCGGGTGTTACAGATCACTTCTCCCAAAGTCATACATCTTCTCTCTCGATTAAGGGGCAGATTAGTTCGCTCTTAACAACTGTTACAGTCTGTTCATTCCTTACCATGCCATTTCATGTAAATTCATTTTCGCATACGTTCAAACATGATGCATGACATACAAACACATTCAGTAGACACAATCTACTGTTTTGTGATGTAGGCCCGAAGGCACAAGCATACTTTACTTACCTGGTCTCTTGGAAATCGCTCGGCTGTAACTACTTTAGAAGCTCGCTCACCTAAAATCATAACATTACATTAATCAAACCTTCACATAACTTCACCAAGAATCATCCAGAAGTTTGAGGAAACCTGTTTGAAAACCCTGCTACCGTGCATTTCCTATTTATCACCAAAAACCGAACCTACTCTCATCACAGCATCCTTAAATTCCTCACATTGTACTCCCTCGGTTATCTAACTGCTAAAACACAAGAGAATAAGGAAAACTTACTTAGGTTGAAAGAGAATCGAGCAAGGAAAATTGCCTAGAGAGCTCTGCTACTCGAGCTGAAAACCCAAAGATAAAAATTATGAAATGGTGGCGGCTACAATGCATTAAACCTAACCCACTTTCTTAAATACGTTATCCACTTTTAAATTTCCACTTACCCTTATGCCCTTGCCAAGTCATCCATTAATTTAAAAGAATAGAGAATTAGTTTGATAAAATCGGGTGTTACAGATCACTTCTCCCAAAGTCATACATCTTCTCTCTCGATTAAGGGGCAGATTAGTTCCCTTAACAACTGTTACAGTCTGTTCATTCCTTACCATGCCATTTCATGTAAATTCATTTTCGCATACTTTCAAAACATGATGCATGACATACAAACACATTCAAGTATACACAATCTTACTGTTTTGTGATGTAGGCCCGAAGGCACAAGCATACTTTACTTACCTGGTCTCTTGGAAATCGCTCGGCTGTAAGCTACTTTAGAAGCTCGCTCACCTAAAATCATAACATTACATTAATCAAACCTTCACTAAACTTCACCAAGAATCAATCAGAAGTTTGAGGAAACCTGTTTGAAACCCTGCTACCTGTGCATTCCTATTTATCACCAAAACCCGAACTTACTCTCAATCACAGCATCCTTGAAATTTCTCACATTGTACTCCCTCAGTTACCTAACTGCTAAAATACAAGAAAAATGAGGAAAACTTACCTAGGTTGAAAGAGAATCGAGCAAGGAAATCGCCAAAAGGGTTCTGCTGGAGAGCTGGAGGCTGAAAGAGGAATGATAAATAGAATAGTGACGGCTACAGTGCATTAAACTCAAACCTCTCTCCTTAAATACGTTATCCACTTTTAAATTTCCACTTACCCTTATGCCCTTGCCTAGTCATCCATTAACCCTACTTTTATTATTGTCTTTTAAAGTGTGCCATTAATTTAAAAAGAATAGAGAACTGGTTCGATAGAACCGGGTGTTACACAGTCCATACCCAAAATGACTTCGTATCCCTTCATATCAATTAAAATCTACTCTACATATATCTCTTTGTCCCCTACTAATACAATTTCACCCTTTACTACTTGTTCAAAATGTAAGGATTCTCCCGACGGTAACATGACACTAAACGACTTATCGGCTAGAAGAGTCCATAAATTATACCTACATGCAAATGTAGTTGCTACGAAAGAATGGGTATCACCGGTATCTATAAGTGTGTATGTGGGTTTACCACAAATCTTAATCATACTTGTTATAATCGTTTGCTGCTCCGCATCATCATCTTCCATCATGGAGAAAACTCTAGGTGCCACCTTCGTACGATTCGTGTCTGGCGGCATTGGACAATCCTTAACAACATGGCCAACCTTGTCACACCTATAACAACGGCCCGTGTATAGTTTGCATTCTCCATAATGATTCTTCTGACAGGTAAAACATAGAGGGGCTTGAGGTCGTTTTCCTTTTCCTTGGTCATCATTTGGATTGAAGGGCCTCTTCACACCTTTCTGTTGTTGCTGTGGTCCCCTGTTCTGTTGTGCCTGCCAACCTTTGCCCTGGTGTGGTGGTGGCTGAGCTTCTCTGATAAACTTCCTTGGCTGATCGCATTGCCCCTGCACTGTTATCTCAACATCTTTCAATTCCAAAGCCTTATCTGTAACACCCGACAACTTCAGCCAGGTGACTTCCTAACTGTATTAACGGTCATAAATATTCAATCTTCACAGTTTAGAGTTTTATACCAAGAATAATTAATTTCATGTGGATTTAAACTAGGTTGGGTGGCAAAGTTGTAATAATGGAGGGTGATGACCAATATATAAAGAAAAAGGAAATGTTTTAAACCTCACTTGAACCACTGTAGCCGACACCTTCCTTTTCGGCGATTTCTTCCCTCCCAAGCTCTTGAACTCTGCTTTCAGCACACTCTCTTCGACGATCGGTTTCTCTGCCACTACTCGACTACTCTGTGCCCGAGGTATGCAATAGACAACGTAGCTATCTGTTAGTTTGTTAGCCCTGTTTTCTACTCGGCATTGGAGTTTTGGATTTTCCAATGGGCGGACTAATAATAAGAACATTGAAATCTGAGAGTGGGAATGCTTTTATCAAATCGATTCTGGACATTTAGAACAACCACCCCTGAGTAATCGATAATCAAATCTGTCTGTTCTGGGATTTGAATTTCAAACTGCACAGGGTATTAGACTAAGGATTCAGGAATGACTTTAGCTATTAAATCTTAGGATAACTTGAGATTAGAACTATTAGGATTTTGTTTTAACTACTGCAATGTAAATGTTTTAGGTGAAGAAGTTTGAAGAGAAAGGAGCGCAAGTGCTAAGGAGACCAGGTAAGTGAATGATGAATATGATCCATGACTATGAATGATGAATATGATCCATGACTATGAATGATGAATATGATCCATGACTATGAATGATGAATATGATCCATGACTATGAATGATGAATATGATCCATGACTATGAATGATGAATATGATCCATGACTATGAATGATGAATATGATCCATGACTATGAATGATGAATATGATCCATGACTATGAATGATGAATATGATCCATGACTATGAATGATGAATATGATCCATGACTATGAATGATGAATATGATCCATGACTATGAATGATGAATATGATCCATGACTATGAATGATGAATATGATCCATGACTATGAATGATGAATATGATCCATGACTATGAATGATGAATATGATCCATGACTATGAATGATGAATATGATCCATGACTATGAATGATGAATATGATCCATGACTATGAATGATGAATATGATCCATGACTATGAATGATGAATATGATCCATGACTATGAATGATGAATATGATCCATGACTATGAATGATGAATATGATCCATGACTATGAATGATGAATATGATCCATGACTATGAATGATGAATATGATCCATGACTATGAATGATGAATATGATCCATGACTATGAATGATGAATATGATCCATGACTATGAATGATGAATATGATCCATGACTATGAATGATGAATATGATCCATGACTATGAATGATGAATATGATCCATGACTATGAATGATGAATATGATCCATGACTATGAATGATGAATATGATCCATGACTATGAATGATGAATATGATCCATGACTATGAATGATGAATATGATCCATGACTATGAATGATGAATATGATCCATGACTATGAATGATGAATATGATCCATGACTATGAATGATGAATATGATCCATGACTATGAATGATGAATATGATCCATGACTATGAATGATGAATATGATCCATGACTATGAATGATGAATATGATCCATGACTATGAATGATGAATATGATCCATGACTATGAATGATGAATATGATCCATGACTATGAATGATGAATATGATCCATGACTATGAATGATGAATATGATCCATGACTATGAATGATGAATATGATCCATGACTATGAATGATGAATATGATCCATGACTATGAATGATGAATATGATCCATGACTATGAATGATGAATATGATCCATGACTATGAATGATGAATATGATCCATGACTATGAATGATGAATATGATCCATGACTATGAATGATGAATATGATCCATGACTATGAATGATGAATATGATCCATGACTATGAATGATGAATATGATCCATGACTATGAATGATGAATATGATCCATGACTATGAATGATGAATATGATCCATGACTATGAATGATGAATATGATCCATGACTATGAATGATGAATATGATCCATGACTATGAATGATGAATATGATCCATGACTATGAATGATGAATATGATCCATGACTATGAATGATGAATATGATCCATGACTATGAATGATGAATATGATCCATGACTATGAATGATGAATATGATCCATGACTATGAATGATGAATATGATCCATGACTATGAATGATGAGTACGAGCAAAGATATGAACAAGAAAAGACTTATGAGCATGTGATTTTCCCAAATTATACATTCATGCATCCAGGTTAGTGTGCAATTCCTTACTAAACATCGGATGATGAAAGTGCTATTTTGTCGTCTAGCGATCGGCAGATGTAGTGTCTAAGCCATCGGATGATGAAAGTGCTATTTTGTCGTCTAGCGATCGGCAGATGTAGTGTCTAAGCCATCGGATGATGAAAGTGCTATTTTGTCGTCTAGCGATCGGCAGATGTAGTGTCTAAGCCATCGGATGATGAAAGTGCTATTTTGTCATCTAGCGATCGGCAGATGTAGTGTCTAAGCCATCGGATGATGAAAGTGCTATTTTGTCGTCTAGCGATCGGCAGATGTAGTGTCTAAGCCATCGGATGATGAAAGTGCTATTTTGTCGTCTAGCGATCGGCAGATGTAGTGTCTAAGCCATCGGATGATGAAAGTGCTATTTTGTCGTCTAGCGATCGGCAGATGTAGTGTCTAAGCCATCGGATGATGAAAGTGCTATTTTGTCGTCTAGCGATCGGCAGATGTAGTGTCTAAGCCATCGGATGATGAAAGTGCTATTTTGTCGTCTAGCGATCGGCAGATGTAGTGTCTAAGCCATCGGATGATGAAAGTGCTATTTTGTCGTCTAGCGATCGGCAGATGTAGTGTCTAAGCCATCGGATGATGAAAGTGCTATTTTGTCGTCTAGCGATCGGCAGATGTAATGTCTAAGCCATCGGATGATGAAAGTGCTATTTTGTCGTCTAGCGATCGGCAGATGTAGTGTCTAAGCCATCGGATGATGAAAGTGCTATTTTGTCTTCTAGCGATCGGCAGATGTAGTGTCTAAGCCATCGGATGATGAAAGTGCTATTTTGTCGTCTAGCGATCGGCATGAAAGTGCTATTTTGGTCGTCTAGAAAGTGGCAGATGTAATGTCTAAGCCATCGGATGATGAAGTGCTATTTTGTCGTCTAGCGATCGCAGATGTAGTGTCTAAGCCATCGGATGATGAAAGTGCTATTTTGTCGTCTAGCGATCGGCAGATGTAGTGTCTAAGCCATCGAATGATGAGAGTGTTATCTTGTCGTCTAGCGATCGGCAGATGTAGTGTCTAAGCCATCGGATGATGAAAGTGCTATTTTGTCATCTAGCGATCGGCAGATGTGGAGTGTTTAAGCCATCGGATGATGAGAATGTTATTTTGTCGTCTAGTGATCGGCAGATGTAGTGCAATTCTTCACCGGATGATGTGAATGTTAATTTGTCGTCTAGTGACCGGATGATGTGAGTATTCTCTTATTGTTTAATGTCCAGGTAATGTTTTAAGTCGGTCACGTGAAGCACACATGACCATCGGTCGATGTAAGTTATTTCTTTGTTGTCAGACCCAGTTTAAGAGATGTTCAAGAAAAAAAAATATATTACCGAAAATAGGTTGAGTGTGAGTAATAAGAATTAAATGATTAAGAAAGATATGGATTATGTGACGATCCTTCTGGGGTCGTTACAATTATGGTATCAGAGCAAAACCGGGTTCTAAAACCGATTCTGCATGACTGCCTTCCAGCACTGACTGTCACGTGAGCACACTCCAGCAACTGTAAGTATTTATGATTTCAGTAAATGTCACTAAGTTAAGATGCATTTATAATTAATTGTCTAGGAATCCCAAAATGGTTAGAGGTCAGCAGAGAGAGACCAATGAGGATAGCAATGTCATTGCTCAGTTAACAGAGTTGGTCATGCGCCAATCTCGCCAGATCGAACAACTGATGACTGCTAGAGAGGAACAAGGCAACTCCAGTACTAATGCGACTCATGATCATGGGGGTGAGCGTTTCCACCGGCTTCGACCCCCGGTGTTTAATGGACATGTTTCGGATCCTATTTATGCTGAGGAGTGGGTTCGAAAGATAGAAGACATGTTTAAGTACGCAAAGGTTGATGAAGGAGATAAGGTCACATATGCTGTCTTTCATTTGGAATTAAGTGCAAAGCATTGGTGGGACTCGATCGAGAACACCGCTAATGCCGGAGCTATGACCTGGGAAATGTTTAAGACTTCCTTCTTTGACAAGTACTTCAATAGGACTATTCGGGTCAACAAGAAAAAGGAGTTCATGAATCTACGACAAACTGACTCTGCGACGGATTATATATGCAAATTTGATGCTTTTTCACGATTTGCCCCCCGAATGATTGAGAATGATGAGTACAGGATTTACCAATTTGTTCAAGGACTGAAGCCGAGTTTGTACATGAAAGTAAAGACTGCTGGGATACACAATGTACCTTATGGTGAAGTGACGGCTAAGGCCTTGGAGCTGGAAGAGGCGGAAATGACAGCATATGCACAGCGTGAGCAGCCAAGAAAATTCACGAAGGAAACTCAGCCACCACCACGTCAGAATAAAGGATGGCAGCCGCAACAGAACAGGGGACCACAGCAACAACAACAAGGTATAAAGAGACCCCTCAACCAGAATGATGACCAAGGAAAAGGGAAGTGGCCTCTGGCACCCTTATGCCCCACCTGTCAGAAGAACCACCCCGGCGAATGCAAGTTGCGTTCTAGCCGCTGTTTCAGATGTGATAAGGTTGGACATATAGTCAGAGACTGCCCCATGCTGCCAGATCCGAACCGTGCAAGGGTAGCACCTAGAGTCTATGCAATGATGGAGGATGAGGAAGCCGTGCAGCATACAGTCATAACAGGTACCATTATGATCTGTGGTTTTGCTGCTTACACACTTATAGATACGAGAGCCACACACTCGTTTATATCAACTTTGTTTGTATGCCAACACAACTTAGAACTTTTACCAGCCGAAAGGCCATATAATGTTATGTTACCATCAGGGAAGTCCCTACATTCAGAACAGATTGTTAAAGGTGATGTTGTGTCCTTAGGAAGTAAGAAACTATATGTAGAACTGATTGTAATTGACATGAAAGGGTATGAGGGGATATTAGGAATGGATTGGTTATTTAGGCATTATGCCACAATAAGTTGTAGATCTGGGATGGTTGATTTTCGACCCCCAAATGGTGATCATTATTCCTTCCAAGCTATTCCTAAGATAAGCAAAATACCGATTATATCCTCACTAGAAATTTACCGGTTACTGAAAAATGGCTGTGAGAGTTACTTAGCTAGCATAATGGTTGTTCGGGTGAGGAATAAGATAGAGTTACAAGATATCCCCATAGTCCGAGAGTTCCCTAAGGCATTCTTGGATGATTTGCCAGGATTACCACCTGATAGAGAAATAGAGTTTGTAATAGATACGTACCCTGAGGCCTTACCCGTATCTAAGAATCCTTATCGGATGGCACCTGTTGAGCTAAAGGAGTTAAAAGTCCAACTACAGGAATTAGTAGACAAAGGATTTATACGCCCTAGCAGTTCCCCTTGGGGTGCACCTGTCTTATTTGTCAAGAAGAAAGATGGTTCCCTTAGAATGTGCATAGACTATAGGGAGCTAAATAACTTGACAATCAAGAATAAGTACCCCTTACCTCGGATTGATGATTTGTTTGACCAATTGCAAGGAGCAAAGGTGTTTTCAAAAATAGATTTACGTTCGGGTTATTACCAACTGAAAGTTAAGGAAGGAGATATACCAAAGACAGCCTTCAGAACCCGTTATGGACACTACGAATTCTTGGTCATGTCATTTGGACTGACCAATGCACCTGCAGCCTTTATGGACTTAATGAATCGAGTGTTTCGTGAGTATTTGGACAAATTTGTAATTGTGTTCATAGATGATATCCTGATATACTCACGGACTGAAGCTGACCATGCAGAGCATTTAAGAGTAGTTTTGATGACATTAAAGGAGCACCAGCTCTATGCCAAATTGTCCAAGTGTGAATTTTGGTTGGACAAGGTTAATTTTCTTGGTCATGTAGTTTCTGCTAATGGCATATCAGTGGACCCGACCAAAATTCAGGCAGTAAAGGATTGACCACAACCAAAGAATGCCAGTGAAGTCCGCAGTTTCCTTGGATTGGCAGGCTATTACAGAAATCTCATCACAGATTTTCTATGATAGCTAAGCCCCTGACGAATTTGACAAAGAAGGACAACAAGTATTCTTGGACTGAAGCATGTGAGGATAGCTTCCAGACATTGAAGGTGAAGTTAACAACAGCCCCGGTATTGACCCTTCCAACCGAAGAAGGAAAGTTTAGCGTATTTTGTGATGCATCAAAAGTTGGTTTGGGCTGTGTTTTGATGCAAGAAGGCAAAGTTGTAGCGTATGCCTCTAGGCAGTTAAAGAGTTATGAACAGAACTATCCCACCCATGATTTAGAATTAGCCGCTGTTGTTTTTGCTTTGAAGATATGGAGACACTACTTATATGGCAGCAGTGTGAGGTGTTTTCTGACCATAAAAGTCTGAAGTACCTCTTTACACAAAACGAATTGAACATGAGGCAGAGGCGTTGGTTGGAATTTGTTAAGGATTACGACTTTGAGATCAAGTATCACCCGGGCAAGGCTAACTCTGTAGCTGACGCATTGAGCAGGATGTCAACAACAATGCAACCCGTTGTATCAACTATGTCTATACCTTTGAGGACAGAGATTCAGAAATTGGAGTTGGAGATAGTTCTAGAGTTGTCAGCTTTGCTTGCAAATTTGACCATTCAACCGACGGTTCTGGAAAAGATCAAAGAAGCACAACAGAAGGATTCAGAAGAGAATAACAGTATGATGAACAAGGTGAAGGACACCACCTCCAAGTTTAGTCTTTCCAAGGATGGGATTCTGAGGTTTAGAAATAGATGGTATGTCCCTAATGATGAAGGATTACGTAAGTTAATTTTGGCTGAGGCGCATTCGTCTCCCCTTTTCTGTACATCCTGGCAGCGCCAAGATGTATCGAGACCTGAAGTTACTCTATTGGTGGCCAAACTTAAAGAGAGATGTTGCTAAGTATGTAGAGTCATGTTTGGTTTGCCAACAAGTTAAAGCCGAGCACCAACATCCAGGAGGTACCCTTCATCCTTTACCTATTCCCGAGTGGAAGTGGGAACACATAGCTATGGATTTCATTGTAGGATTACTTAAGACAACTAAGGGACATGATAGTATTTGGGTTGTGATTGATAGATTGACGAAATCAGCCTATTTCTTACCAGTAAGGACAACTTACTCGATGGACCAGCTTGCTGATCTTTATGTACGAGAAGTTATTAGGTTGCATGGAATCCCTGCATCTATTGTCTCAGATCGTGATCCTAGATTCACCTCAAGGTTTTGGCAAAGTTTGCAAGGCACATTAGATACAAAGTTGTCTTTCAGCACTGCTTTCCATCAGCAGACAGATGGTTAATCAGAAAGGACTATCCAAATACTTGAGGATATGTTGAGGGCTTGTGTGCTAGAGTTCCAGACATCTTGGAGCTGATACCTACCCTTGGTTGAGTTCTCTTACAATAACAGTTATCAGTCCACTATCGGAATGGCACCTTATGAGGCGTTGTATGGTAGGAAATGTAGATCACCGCTGTATTGGGATGAAGTTGGGGAAGCAAAACTCCTAGGTCCCAAGATGTTGCAGCAGATGTCAGACAAGATTGCCACTATTAAAAGGAAAATGAATACTGCACAAAGCCGACAGAAAAGTTATGCAGACCAAAGGAGGAGAGATCTTGAATTTCCTGTTGGTGATGAAGTTTTCCTGAAGGTTTCACCATTTAAAGGAGTACTAAGATTTGGTAGGAAGGGAAAGCTTAATCCACGATTTATTGGACCATTCCCTGTTTTGGCTAGAATCGGTAGTACAGCTTACAGACTGCAGTTGGCTCATCATTGGATAAAGTTCATAATGTTTTCCATGTGTCAATGTTAAGAAAATGTAACGGGACCCTACACAAGTTGTTAAACCAGTGGATTTTGAGATTGAGCCAACACTAACGTATGAAGAGAAGCCAGTGCAGATATTGGAATCCGCAGTTAAGACTCTGAGGAATAAAGAGATTCCGTTGGTTAAAGTCTTATGGAAGAATCATGGCATTGAAGAAGCCACTTGGGAGCGACGACAAGACATGTTAGGCGAGTATCCAGAGTTATTTGTTTGATCAATTTTTGGGGACGAAAATTTTGTTTAAGGAGGGGTGGATGTAACACCCGACAACTTCAGCCAGGTGACTTCCTAACTATATTAACGGTCATAAATATTCAATCTTCACGGTTTAGAGTTTTATACCAAGAATAATTAATTTCATGTGGATTTAAACTAGGTTGGGTGGCAAAGTTGTAATAATGGAGGGTGATGACCAATATATAAAGAAAAATGAAATGTTTTAAACCTCACTTGAACCACTGTAGCCGACACCTTCCTTTTCGGCAATTTCTTCCCTCCCAAGCTCTTGAACTCTGCTTTCAGCACACTCTCTTCGACGATCGGTTTCTCTGCCACTACTCAACTACTCTGTGCCCGAGGTATGCAATAGACAACGTAGCTATCTATTAGTTTGTTAGCCTGTTTTCTACTCGGCATTGGAGTTTTGGATTTTCCAATGGCCGACTAATAATAAGAACATTTGAAATCTGAGAGTGGGAATGCTTTTATCAAATCTATTCTGGACATTTAGAACAACCACCCCTGAGTAATCGATAATCAAATCTGTCTGTTCTGGGATTTGAATTTCAAACTGCACAGGGTATTAGACTAAGGATTCGGGAATGACTTTAGCTATTAAATCTTAGGATAACTTGAGATTAGAACTATTAGGATTTTGTTTTAACTACTGCAATGTAAATGTTTTAGGTGAAGAAGTTTGAAGAGAAAGGAGCTCAAGTGCTAAGGAGACTAGGTAAGTGAATGTATTAAGATTTCCGGCTAATAGAGCTCTACATCGTGGGAGTACTAGGTTGTTTTAGATGTCTAATGTTTACCTTATGATGATGAGCTTGTCTGCACTTGAAGGATTGATGAATGTTGTGAGTTATACTATTTGATGACCTGCTAGTGAATGTGAAGTTGTCTGCTCTGGTATGTTCCTTGTCATAGTCTGATGGGGTTCATGCATCATGAATGTTTCTCAAGCATAAGAAAATGTTTTAATGCATGTTTTCCATGAACAAGATATGTATGTATATATGTATATATATAAGATTTATGCAACGTGGACTAAGTGAGGGTTGGGGGCGGTTCGGCGTATGTCACAGTCCAAAGAGGGACATATGAATACGACCCGCAGTAGGGAACAAGATCAAACTCACTGTCGAACCCCCTTTACCGGCACAAATCCTCTTTTAATCCACACAACCTAAATGAAGAATATGATCAAAGACTATGAATGATGAATATGATCAATGACTATGAATGATGAATATGATCCATGACTATGAATGATGAATATGATCCATGACTATGAATGATGAATATGATCCATGACTATGAATGATGAATATGATCCATGACTATGAATGATGATTACGAGCAAAGATATGAACAAGAAAAGACTTATGAGCATGTGATTTTCCCAAATTATACATTCATGCATCCATGTTAGTGTTGCATTCCTTACTAAGCATTAGGCTTATAGTTAAATCTTATGATGTAGGTGAAGAGTTAGAAGGTGAGGATTTCCAGTCCAGAGATGATGTTTAAAGTTGGTTGCCGGAGGATGCTCAGTGTGACAGTGAAGGCTGGATAGGCGATTAAGTTCCCTGTTATGCTCATAGTAAGTCAGAAAAGTTTACGATGAACAGATGACTAAATAGAACAGAATTTCTTATAACAATGAGATTTGGATTTGAAGGGCTTGTCTTTAGAGTCTGAATACGATTTTAAGGATCAATGAATGGTTGTTTTTCTTGAGTCTTCCGCTATGCGTATTTTAGATGAGTTTATGATTTTTACTCTTTGAGGTTTATGGTTACTAAGTTAAGATTCAGGTGAGTTTTGGTAATTTCCATCGGATGATGAGAGTGTTATCTTGTCGTCTAGCGATCGGCAGATGTAGTGTCTAAGTCATCGGATGATGAAAGTGCTATTTTGTCGTCTAGCAATCGGCAGATGTAGTGTCTAAGCCATCGGATGATGAAAGTGCTATTTTGTCGTCTAGCGATCGGCAGATGTAGTGTCTAAGCCATCGGATGATGAAAGTGCTATTTTGTCGTCTAGCGATCGGCAGATGTAGTGTCTAAGCCATCGGATGATGAAAGTGCTATTTTGTCTTCTAGTGATCGGCAGATGTAGTGTCTAAGCCATCGGATGATGAAAGTGCTATTTTGTCTTCTAGCGATCGGCAGATGTAGTGTCTAAGCCATCGGATGATGAAAGTGCTATTTTGTCGTCTAGCGATCGGTAGATGTAGTGTCTAAGCCATCGGATGATGAGAGTGTTATCTTGTCGTCTAGCGATCGGCAGATGTAGTGTCTAAGCCATCGGATGATGAAAGTGCTATTTTGTCGTCTAGCGATCAGCAGATGTAGAGTGTTTAAGCCATCGGATGATGAGAATGTTATTTTGTCGTCTAGTGATCGGCAGATGTAGTGTAATTCTTTACCGGATGTTGTGAATGTTAATTTGTCGTCTAGTGACCGGATGATGTGAGTATTCTCTTATTGTTTAATGTCCAGGTAATGTTTTAAGTCGGTCACGTGAAGCACACATGACCACCGGTCGATGTAAGTTATTTCTTTGTTGTCAGACCCAGTTTAAGAGATGTTCAAGAAAAAAAAATATATTACCGAAAATAGGTTGAGTGTGAGTAATAAGAATTAAATGATTAAGAAAGATATGGATTATGTGACGATCCTTCTGGGGTCGTTACATTATCAGCCACCTCAGAAGAAATTATATTATGGATCCCTACAGTCTTCACTCCCCTAAACAGGTTTGGCTTCAATCCTTGAACGAATTGATAAATCTTATCTTCTTCATCCTTCACCAAACGGGGTGCAAAACAGGACAATGCCTCGAACTTACAAATATAGTTTGCCACAGAACCGGTTTGGCGCAACTGCATAAACTCCATTTTCTTACTAGCCCGAACAGCTCGGCTAAAGTACTTGTCAAAGAAAGCAGTCTTAAACATTTCCCAGGTCATAGTTCCCACGTTAGTAGTGCTTTGGATTGAGTCCCACCAATGCCTTGCATCCAGCTCGGCTAAAGTACTTGTCAAAGAAAGCAGTCTTAAACATTTCTCAGGTCATAGTTCCCACGTTAGTAGTGCTCCGGATTGCGTCCCACCAATGCCTTGCATCCAGTTCTAGGCGGAAAACAACATATGTGACCTTGTCTCTTTCATCAACCTTTGCATACATGAACATGTCCTCAATTTTCCGAATCCATTCCTCAGCATAGGATAGGATCCGAAACTCGACCATTAAATGTCGGGGGTCGAAGTCAGTGAAACGTTCGCCACCATGATCATGGGTTGCATTCGAACTAGAGTTCCCTTGCTCTTCCCTAGTAGTCACAAGTTGTTCAATCTAGCGGGATTGGCGAATCACCAACTCCGTTAGTTGGGCAATAGTGTTACTATCCTCGTTGCCTTGACCTCTCACCACCTTGGAAATCCTAACATATTATCATAAACACATCTTAACTTCGAATGACATTACTAAAATCGTAAACACTTACAGTTGCTGGAGAGTACTCATGTGGTAATTTGTGCTGGTAGGCAGTCTACAAAACCGATTTTAAAACTCGGGTCGCTCTGATACCATAGTTGTCACAACCCGAAACCCGACGGGTCGAGAATTTCGTATAATCATATTCGTAATCAAAATGTCAACCTAATTTTTTTTTTTTGTATATATATATACGTTTTTAAAGAAATTCCAATCAAATTCGAAGTCATTTAAAATCAGTTTGGGGAAATATCTATTTAAAGAATAGAATCAACAGACAATCGAATTAACCTTTGTCGTTCACATCCACCGGTCATTTCTGTCGAGCGTCATCCACCGCTCAACAGTAATATCTCACATCTACCGATGACGTCAGCCGGATGACTCATTCACCCAGCATCCACCGGTTATTTCTGTCGAGCGACATCCACCACTCAACAATAATATTCCACATTTACCGATGACGTCAGCCGGATGACTCATTCACCCAGCAGCCACCAGTCATTTCTGTAGAGCGACATCCACCGCTCAACAATACTCACATCTTCCGGTGACGTCAGCCGGATGACACATTCATCCAGCATCCACCGATCATCATAAACACAGAACATCCACCGGTGAACAGTAACACTCAACATCCACCGGTCAGACCACGTGTTACCCACGTGATTTCATTAACTCGGCAGACGATATCTACCGCCACATTCACAGAACACATCCACCGATGACGTCAGCCGGATGACTCAATCACCCAGCATCCACCGATCAATAATACTCAACATCTTCTGGTGACGTCAGCCGGATGACGCATTCATCCAACATCCACCGTTCAACAGTAACCGAACCACTACCGATTATTGTTCAAAGTTTAGACTTCAATTCATTCCCTCCTTCTTCTTAAAAACTTAAGTCCCTTTTTCCAAAAATCCCCATACACATAGACCTCGTAATCCTTAACTTAAGTTCATACCGGAAGACTTATCACATAGAGAAGATTCTTAAATCTGGAATCTTCTTAAACTTAAACTCGTACTTAATAAGTCAAATATTTGTTAACATAAAGAAATTCATTTCCCATTCATGCAATCATATCATAGATCTTACTAAATCGTACTGAAAGCAACACTCCGCGGGTTAAAAATCGCTTCCCAGCCACAAATCATCACCATGAGCAGCAACCAGCAACCAGACCTAGGCATTTCCTTCTAGACTAAAGTCCTCACCTGCTGTTTCGTCACCTACATCATAAGGTTTAAACTATAAGCTTAATGCTTAGTAAAGAGTGCAACAAACACATGAATGCTCATGAATGCTGCATAAAATCATGTTCACATCTTTTACTCAAATCGGGAATTATGCTTGTGTTCACATTCACTTTCAAATCGTGGGAATCATATTCTTGTTCATCGTTTTCATATCATGGATTAAGGAGGAATTTGTGCCGAAGGGGGTAGGCAGAGTGCGTGTACATGGCCCTTTACTGGCAAGAATCATGGTCAATCCTTGGATAGTGACATGGCCAATACCGCCCCCAACCCTCACTTAATCAAGGTTTCATACGTTTCGTTTTCTTGTTTCATTCATAAAGGAGTATGCGTGTAAAACATTTTGTATACTCGGTAAATAAATCATGATGCATGGACATAAACATTCTTAAAACATGAGACCATGGAAGAAGTTGTTCATCAGAAAACAGAGCATACACTATTCCAAACATTATACTAAAACAAACAACTTCCCAAACATAATCGAATATCAGAAACAAACTCAACCTACTACCCTTGTGATGCAGGGCCCTAATGGCCGGAAATCTTAACACACTCACTTACCTGGATTCCTTAGCAATGTCTTTCCTTCCCTTGGAGCTTTTTCCCACCTAAGTCATTTCACGTATTAATGTAAGAAATCAAATCCTAAGTAGTCTAATATTCCAGAATGGTAGCTTTCTAACTAAGTATATATCCTAGAAGTCTAACTCATTTCCATTCGAGCATTATATCAGTCACCTAGTGTGCATAAAAACCTCAGCTAAATGATAATGGCTTTCGGGTTCACCAACTATCCAGGCTCAGCCAACGTTCATTATTTCTACTTATTATCTACAACAATCATAAATGCTATGTCAATAGCTATATCTACCATGATACTTCAACTTCCTCAGAAAAACCGAATCTCAATCTCTAATCAACTCTCAAATGACTAATCAGTAAACACATTGTCCAAATCTTACCTCGAGCTTGGAGTATCGGAAGAGTTGATCGCTGGAGGAAGAACAGAGAAGGGCTGAGGGAGAGAGAGTCGGCTGAGAGAGGAAAGTCGGCTGGTGGAGGTTTTTGTGAGGTTTTAGGATTTTCATTTTCTATTTATACACTTAATAAGCTAGGCTTAATTACAAGTTTGCCACCAAACCTAATTTTTATAAAAAGAACTAATTAAACTTTGGCGCCAAAATTTCCGACCAAAGAAATACATAAATACAGAGGTGGCAGTTAATTCCGTTTACCTTAAAGAAAGTTCACCTGTCCGAAGTTGTATGGTGTTACAATAATCCTCAAGTGTTCTCCATGCTCCTCTTTTCTCTTTGAGTAGATAAAAATGTCGTCAATAAAGACTATCACAAAATTATCTAAAAGGTCGTGAAAGTTCGATTCATCAAATCCATAAATGCAGCTGGTGCATTACTTAATCCGAACGGCATGACTCAGAATTCAAAGTGGTCATATCTGGTACAAAATGTCATTTTGAACACGTCGTCCTCCTTAATTCTTAGCTGATGATAGGCAAACCTTAGATCAACTTTTGAGAAAATCGCCGCTAAATGCCCTAATTTAAAAATTCCCAATTTGAAACCCTAATTTTGAAAACCCTAAAATTTTCTCCAAATTTGATTTGAAATCGAGCGTTAAATCATAATTCAAAAATTTAAATATTAGCTGAAAACTTTAATTTCGCAGAAGCTTTGTAATAAATTTGTCAAAATCTTGAAACCATCGCATAATTAAAATAATTTATGAAACTTTATTTAATAATAAAGTTCAACATAATCATTCAAAATCTTAAACTGAAAT
This sequence comes from Begonia masoniana, assembly GCA_022432975.1. Classification (NCBI taxonomy): domain Eukaryota; kingdom Viridiplantae; phylum Streptophyta; class Magnoliopsida; order Cucurbitales; family Begoniaceae; genus Begonia; species Begonia masoniana. The sequence continues at coordinate 25,322,041 of CM039505.1, read as the reverse complement.
AAAACATTAAATATCGTTCGAAAATCAAAGCATACTAATTTAAATCTTTTTCCTCGAACTCAACAATATTTTCATTTTTTTCTTTATGCTCGCTTGCCACTAGAGGGTTCTCAAACGCAGCTATTTCTTCCTCAGATAAAAATTTACCTACATCACAAGTTAAAAACTATGAGAAAACTCAGTAAGTGAGAATACGTGCAGTTGCAAAACATATATTTTTACTGAATCCTGTTAACTGTTACATACTAGTTGAAACTCAACCTTCTTTTAAGACTTAGTCATCTCATGGTTTCTTCATCTTTTACTTTTAACGGTCATGCCGTCAATTTCATCATTTTCATACACATGCAAATGTCCTATAAATATTATCTTTTAAATTATTCTATATCAATGCCTAAGCATGAGTACTCATATATCAAATCGTGTAATAAAACAGTTATAGAAAAATATCATAAATTTCTTGTGATGTAGGGTCGTAGCCAAAACGTTAGAAAGTTTATATTTTCACTTACTTAGATTCCGAGCGGTTAGGGTTTATCGGCATTTTCCCAAAATTCCTGATAATATCCTGCCTAAGATATTTGGTATTAAATTCATACTTTGATAAATCCATTTAATAACGATTTCGGCAGAAATTCCTTACCAATCTATTTTTGGATCGATTCGGGTCGATTTGGTCAAAATTCGAGTTGGGTCGAAATTCGAGTTGGTTCCGGTTCAGTTGGACCAGTTCGGTTTGGGTGCACCAGTTTGGTTTGACGGGGTCAGTTTGGTTTGGCTGGGTCGGTTTGGTTTGCTACTTTGGTCCAGTTCACTAATCTGGTCTGGTTTCCTTTTCGGTGTGACCTTTTAAAAAAACGGTTCAGTCTAATAGTTTGGTTCATAATTAAATTTCTGAACCAACTATTCATTCTTCTTCTTCATGTACACCCGAGGGCAGAGAACGGAGAGGGTGTTTTACTCTACGATCGAGCTGGACGTCGAAGGTTAGAGTTTCGCCTCTGAGGAAGGTTCATCGATGAAGGCCGAGAGGGTCTGTCACGAAATTAGGACTCGGCTGAGCAGTGTTCGTCAGAGGAAGGTTTGGCAGAGAGAGAGAAAGAGGGTTCAGAGGCTGCAATTTTCTCCTCCTCAGCAAAGTTCACCCGAGTCTGCGGTGGTTAGAGGTTCGGGCGGCATTTTTGGCGAGGCAAGTTTGTTTTTTCTCTGTTTGAAGAAATCTGGAGGGAGAAAGATTCTTCTCTGTCTGAAGAATCTGAGAGGGAAGGAAAGTGTTGCTGGTGATTTCCCCAATCACTGAAGACTCACTTTAAAGGAAGGCTTCCCAATCTTTCTTTGAAGATCGGGTACGAATCTGACCAAGAGTTGGTTAGATCTGAATATGATTTAGGTCAGATTTTAATTTCATGTTTGTTTGCCCCCTACTCTAATTAAATGTGTGAAATTGTTAGTGGAGAAGTGTCGGTTGTTACAAGTCCTATATCAAGACTAGGATTCTGTCACGACCACAGGACGAGCTGGTGTAGAAATGATGAGTCGGGCGACCCAAATTCCAGGAAGGGAATCCGATCATAGCCCAAGGCTAGGTTTGCAGCAGAAGTCTTTTAAATAAATACATTGTCAAGTCCAAATAGCAAAATCCCAAGCAGATAGTGTCATAAAGTAAATATTTAACAATATTCATTTGTGCGGAAAAGTAACGGGTTCAAATCCAATCATTGTTTACAATTCCAAATTAAACAACTAATTTTTTACCAAGGAAACAAATATAATCCTAGAAGAAAATCAAATAACAAGTTGTTCTCCCAAATCTCCACTGAAACTAGTCGTTCTTCTCTGTACGTGGATTGGAAGGGGGTTATTGGGGTTAGTGACTACTCAGTAAAATCGTTATACCTGATGAATCTTGTTTTAAAAATAGATTTTTATCTTCATTTCAAAACATTATTTCATTTCAAAACGATGCATGAGTTTACAAATTCGTTAAGGAAACCTTTTTCCTTCTGTTTATCAAAACTGACTCCATGAGCTCTCAGTGAGATAGTTATAAAACATACCACGGAAATAGGTGGCTATACAATGAAAATAAACATCACCGTTTTCCCTAGAAAAGGTCCTCAGTGAAAAAGGAGGGTCACACAAGGACTCCTCCGGTACATTGTCAAAAAAAGATGGTGATCCAAAGATCAAACAACGTCTCATGAGACCAAACGAAATCATGATAGTGATTCGAAAATCCAGCTCGTCACCCAAGTAGTTGGCGATTGACAGTCAGCCATGACACCAACTCGAACAATCAACACCCTGATCAAGTTTAAGGATTTAAAACTCAAGGGACGCATCATCACCACTCTACTGCTATTTTTTGTACGTGCAAACAATACAATCTTCATGCCACAAAAGGTGTAACATGATAGCCTCATGATACTTTGACACTAAAATTGTCCAAAGTATCAAGAGATTTTATTCTCAGCAAATCATAGCAAAACCAAATATCATGTATGCTGAAAATATATATGAGAAAACTTTACGTACATATACGTATAAAATTAGCGTGCTAACGACCAGGCCCCATCATACTTTTATAGGTGGCAACCCACCAAAATAATAATTTTCGAAAAACATCTGATGCAATGCTGAAAACATAAAATCTCAACGTCAACGATGACGACTCATCTTCCATAAAGGAGCAGAAACTTCTGGTACTAACTCGAAATCCGCAAACTGGTTCGAGTCTAAAAGCAAACCAAGGACACGAATATCTCATTCAACAATAAGAAAAACCAAATGGATGGGTCATATACTTAGAATAGGAATTCAATCCGACAACACTATAAAAGGTCACAAACTTCAGCCAGTGGTCGACAATTCACCCCATCGGTCGACACTTCAAACTCATAGGTTTAGCATTGGTCGACACTTCATCCAAAAGTGTCGACACTTTCTTGGCAGCAGGAACTCGTGCTAAGTGTCGACCCCTTAAACCATCTAGTCCTCACTAAAATGCACGATGGGTTGACACTTTCCCTCAAAGTGTTAAGTGCCAGTCAACTGCAGCGAAGGGGAGTTAGTGCAACTCGCTCTTCCCCGTCGTTTCTTGCCTCCAAACGGCGATATTACCTGCACAAACTTCAAATACACCAAATATCTAGATAATAATTGAGGTATTCGAGGTCTTTTGCCCAAATTCGAATCTAAATAAAAACCCTAACCTCTAACTCAAAAACATAAAGGTTAGAACGGCTTACCAACGAAGTGTCTTCACAAATGTTGTTGCCCTAACTCTCGCGAACAAGATTTAAGCCTCGAAAGTCAACGGTCACATGCCCCAAAGATTCCTCCATATTCTTCCTCTTTCTCTTCTTTTTTGCGTCACACAAATGAAGAAGGCAAATATGGTTTCCAACCCTATTATAAAATAATTTTTTTTCACTTAATCTAATATAAATATAATATATATTAGATTCAACTCCATTAAATCATTACTTTGTTCAAAATCCCGAACCTTATTCTAAACATTACCCAAGGTAATTTTCAAATATTAACTTTTCTCAAACATAACCACACCAAAATTTTTCAAATTACTGAATTTTTCCAAAATTTACCAACAATTCCAAAGTTACTATAAAAGATAAAACGAGTCAATCTCATGACACATTACTAGTCAATAATGCTAAAGTCGACCGGTGGAATTTAAATTAACTATAAAAAACTAAGTTTTTACACCTCCTCAACTAGAGTAATGTTCATTGTCTACTTTCAGTCGAGTCAAAACATCCTCCTCTATTAATTCAAACAGAGTCATCTCCTTTTATGGGTGGTTTTAGTGCTATCCTAGATCCTTCTTACGCTATTAAACTATCCGGGGCAAGGAAAGCTTCTTCTTTAGAGTTGGGAAGCTAGGATACTATAAGACCTAATATTGAGGTCCACACTTTGAAGGGTCGAGTGGCCTCTCACAAAGTTTGCGTTTTCCACCAATGAAACCCACAAAAACACGTCCCATTTTCACTAACTTTTTATCCCAAATGGTTTTCAACTTTGCAAACAATTTAAATCCATCAAAATATCCTAGAAATAACTAAAGAATTTGAATTTCCAAGCTTGAATTCGAAATCAATATTTGCCTTAGACTTTAAACTTGAAAACAAAGTTTAGAATCAACTTATCCTTGAAGATCGTTGTCTATACTCGAAGATTTATGCTTTGGTTGCACGAATAGGAGGTTGAAACCCCCTAAATGCTCGTGGTCTCTCTCTCCCTTTTTACCTTCTCTCGCAAGCGGCTGAAATAGAAGGAAAGGCGTCCTCCCATTCCTTAAAACAAAACACAGAAATTTTAATTCTTATTTAATTTTTTAATAATATAAAATATAAAATAATATATTATATTTATTAAATAAAATCTTTAAAGTCAGATTCACCAAAAACAATAACATAATCCAAAACACAGAAATTTTAATTCTAATTTAAATTTTTAATAATGTAAAATATAAAATAATATATTATATATATTAAATAAAATCTTTAAAGTCTGATTAACTAAAAACAATAACATAATCTAAAATTTTACTCGGAATAAATTTCAAATTACCAAATGTTATTCTCTTGAATTTTTAAGTACGTGATCACTCTCAAATTGATGCGACCAATTGACTGAAAAATCTCAAGTGGTCAAATGCTAACGCATCACAACAATTCGAGTCAACGCAAAATAACTTGACATAAATTACGTAAAAAATTCTCTCATAAAGTAATTAATATAAAGATAGTGGAAGTTTGTCTAGGTCAAAGAAAGGTAGGGATTTGATTTGTGTTGTTCTACATTTTATATTCTACAATAAAACTGACGATGTAACCCACTGACGATGCAACCGCATTTTTTTTTTCAGAGAAATTGTATGAATCTACGGTATTCCTAAGAGTACTGTTTTTAGAAATGATGTTAAGTTGCTTAGCTATTTTCAGAAAGCCTTGCGGGGAAAGTCAGGAACTAGATTATTTTTAACTTCTTATCACCATCAAACGCAATGACAAACTAAGATAGGAAATAGAACTTTACTACTTTGTTGCGTACGATAATTTATAAGAATTTTAAAATTTGTGAGCATTGTTTGGCATTCATTTAGTTTATATGTAATCAAAGTTTTAATTCTACTTCAGATTTTTTACAAGATGAGATTGAGAATGTTTTTAGTCTATTGACTCCTTTGGATTTGGTGCCTTTACGAGTCAAAGAAACTTCAAGAGTGTCCAAAAACATATAGAGAAGAAAAAAGAGCAACATTCGACCAATGCCAAAAAAGGTCGAAGAAAGGTCATCTTTAAACCAAGTGATTTGGTTTGGATGCATAGGAGAAAGATAGCCCATAGCAAACTGAGCTCCATCCTAGGCGGATGGTCGGTCTATTACAAGTTCTTGACAGGATCAATAATAATGTGTAAAAGTTGAATCTTTTAGTTTAATATAACATTAGTGCTACATTTACTGTCTCAGGAGGGAGAAAATGATAAGAATAAAGGAGTTGATCTACAGCACTCAGTTATATATTTCAAATGAACCAATTATAAGACCAAATGCTAAGAATTAAATGAAGCATTTAATGGATTAGTCCAAGTATTTTTTGGCCAATATTAAAGCAATAAAACTTGAAGTTGATTTAAATGGAGAACAAGAATTAATCAACGCTATGGAAAGAGTTAGCTAAACAAATTCTATTTGATGACTTTATCATTCCAAATAAGGAGCCCATTATTACTTAATAAATGATAGATTCTTGAGTATCTTCTATGAAAATAGCTTTCTAATTGGTAACATTATTTTTGCATGTCTTCCAAAATATTTTTTATGTAAGCAATTATTTATGACGACATTGTCTCTTCTTTATCAGGACGTCTAAGGAATTAAATACCTATTAGAATGATTTCTTTTACAGATTAGGTCTTATTTAGGAAGTTATAAGGATTTTGTTTAGCATATAAATAATAGGTATGTTTGTTTTATCGAAAAAAGTTGATCAATAATAGTGCTGAGAGGATTTTCTCTTCAGTTTTTTAAAGAATTTTACAAATTTATCAAGAATTTCATGGGGCATTCATTCTTAACTTATGAAATTTCGTATACTTTCTCGTATAATTCTCGTGCCTTTACGAATAATAAGTCAAGATCTTCAATTTATCACATTATTACACATTTAGTTTTAGATAAAATGATCAAGATTCGTATGATCATACTTTTTTACTCAATTTCATGCTTCACATCTCAAACACATAATCAAAAAATATATCATTAAAACTAAAAGATGTTTGCAACTAAATCAAATATTAAGAACAATTTAAATTATATCATGTAAGTTATCCAATAGCAGCAATATATTAACTTGATGATATTACAGTAAAGACAAAGTTATATAACATAAAAATAAACAACAAGATTACTTCGATAATAACCACATACAAAGAGCATGACTAAATCTATATGATATTCAAATAATAGATTTGCACGATTGCACGATTTTGATGGCAAGTTGTACGATTTTTTGGAAGCTTTGGAAAGTAATTGACGCGTCCATATGAATTTTAGAAAAAGTTAAGCTGAATCACTTTAGGAAAGGCTTGTACTAGGATTTCTGGTAGCTTTTTCTAAAGTTGATATAACCTTTGGTTTGACAAATTAATTGGCCTACGGGGCAATATAGAAGAAAATCTTACATGGTCATATACTTTAGAAAAGGTTGTAATTGAGCATGTAATATATTTTCACTTCAGAAAAGATTGTGATGTAAGTGGCACGTGGCTGGCAGCTTTATTGGCACGTGTTGGCCTTGATTTTCGACTTTAATGAGCTTCTAACATGCGTGAATAAGGCCTTACAAATAGATGCAAGAGTAGTTTTTGATTTGGGCTTGGAATTAGTCACGAACGGAAGTTTATTCGGATGCATTGGTAGTCGAAAACTTGCTTCACTTATGCCATGACTTTGTGCTTAACTCCATAATTTTTTTGCCATAATTATGCTGCGAGTAAAAGATAACAATTAATAAGTCCAATTGTAAATAAGCAAAAAATGAAATCTATTCAAAAGGGTCATTTATGACTGATGAAAACGCTTAACTAAACATATATATATATATATATATATATATATATATATATATATATATATATATATATATATATATATATATATATATATATATATATATATATATATATATATATATATATATATATATATATATATATATATATATATATATATATATATATATATATATATATATATATATATATATATATATATATATATATATATATATATATATATATATATATATATATATATATATATATATATATATATATATATATATATATATATATATATATATATATATATATATATATATATATATATATATATATATATATATATATATATATATATATATATATATATATATATATATATATATATATATATATATATATATATATATATATATATATATATATATATATATATATATATATATATATATATATATATATATATATATATATATATATATATATATATATATATATATATATATATATATATATATATATATATATATGCCATGACTTGTGCTTAACTCCATAATTTTTTTGCCATAATTATGCTGCGAGTAAAAGATAACAATTAATAAGTCCAATTGTAAATAAGCAAAAAATGAAATCTATTCAAAAGGGTCATTTTATGACATGAATGAAAAACGCTTAACTAAAAATAATTTTTTCAAAAACTTTTGTGTAAAAAGATTGAATGATGCAAGATATTTTGACTAATATTATTAAATAGTATACGAATTATATTTCGTGCTTCAATCAACCTAAATTATGAATTATTTTGTCTAAATTGTACCTAAGACTCTCTTAGAGTGTTGCATCAGTCACAACCTAGTTTGAAACATATTCAGATATGAAAATGTCCAACACATGTGCTGGGAGATAAGATCTGAACCATGCACTGATGTTTGCATTTTTTTTTTTTAGCATACGAAGGGCACAAGAAGATTTTTGGTTGTACTCCCACCATCATTTCACCAAGCCATAGCAAGAGGGTAGTGACAAAATGAGCTCGATATAGACGTAATGATGAAGCACAAGAAGCACAAGTTATTGTCAATGATGATAGAAAAAGAAGATCCATTGTCATTCACGTGCAATTGATGATTTTCACAAGAAATCATGCCTTCAGCCTTTTGAGATTGAATTTATTTATTCAAACGTTATTTGGGATCTTTCAAATCTAGCTTAAGGATAAAACCCATAAGGTGCCAGTAGGATTGTTATAACCTAAAAATGAGTGAATTAAGTTAGTTTGCTTTCTTCAACTAAGTATTTTCTCTCTTGTTTAGAAAGCTAATCAATACGCAAACAAACACTACCAATAATAAAGAGATAGAGAGATATATATATATATATATATAAACACAGTTTGCTAACGTAGTTCAATCAAATCGTTTATGTCTGCGCTTCAAGGCTCCTTCTTGAAAATTTATTTTCTGTAACCCTTCTGGTTATACGTAATTGATCTTCTTGATATCAATCAAACATTTAAAATGCTTCAAGGTCTTCACCTGTGATTGATTGATCTCTTGTCAGTCAATCAAACTTTTACAAAGCTTCACAGGGTTCACCCTTTCTTTTACCACAAACAACAAATCATGAGTTTGGAAGATAATATTGAAAAAATTGTCTTGCCTTTGGGCCTCCACAACTTTCTTTGGGTTGTCGTTGTGGGTGACTGCGTCAAAATACGTGTTCTATACTGGGCATCTGCGGTCATCTCCATTTTCACATTGCTTGGGACTGGGAGTCCGCTCTTAGACAATAGACACTCACACAAGAAAATTTAACACTTGAATGATATTTTCATTTTAGTCCTAAACATGAACTTTGCGAATGCTATATACACTCAATAAAAAAAGGTAATAATTTCAAATGGTCATTTTCAAGGGTATTTCAAATTAGAGTAATAATCCATGAACTTAGAATTAAATTATCTAATTAAATACATTAACCATCAACTTAGAATTAAAATAATCAATCAAGGACAATCATTGTCAAAATAATTAAGTTTAGTTCCTATTAACCAAATAATCTTCCATTTTTTTATGATAACAATATTTAATCTAAGTTATTCTAGAAATTCCCTTATCATATGACATAAACGTACTACTCCTCCTCAGTACATACTTATAGATAAGTTATTTTACTCCCCCTCAGAACGTGCCCATTGTTTAATTTGATTTCATCCTTTGACCGATATCTCTCCCCTTTTCATAACTTTCTCCCCCTTATTTGAAAAATAGGGCAACGTTGCCCTTGCATTACCTCTCCCACTTTATCATAATAAATAATAAAAAATAAAAAATTAAAAAATTAAAAAAAATCTTCCATTTAAAAAATATACCACGTCTAGACATATGCATAATCAAGTTCACAAGAAATGTATCTAACATCATAGCAAATAGGGTAGAAAGAACTAAACACCAAGTTCACAACAATATGTATGAATCTAAATGATATTAAAACAATAATACTTAAGTTCTACATCAAAGTCATCAAAGCAAACTAAATCTACTCCTAGATATTAGTAGAGGTTCAACATCAGGGGTGCTAGGATCGGCTAGAGGGTGAGGCTCAATAATGAATGTTTTGGATCAACAATTTTGTATGAATTTCTCAAAACAATGATCAAGAGCATCAAGCTTGGACCTAGTCTCATCCTGGAAACACAATAAAGATACGCTTTGATCTTGAAACTGGTGTTCCATGCGTTCAGTTTCAGAAGTCAAGCTTGAGAGGAAAGCCGAAAGAATATCTAATTTCTCCTCAATGCTAGATAACTATTGAGAATAGTGAGGAGGAGAGGTCCGAGATGGAGCATTTGCATCAGTTTATCTTGAGTGGGAGCAGTTGGAGGACTGTTGAAGTTGAGGTTAAGGGACCAGCCTTGAATAACCATTCTCGACGAACTTCAATAATTATCGTACAAGCTAAAGTGTTGAGATTGTCAACATCCATTGCTCGTTCTTTATTGACATGCTCGTCTAGAGAAATAGCAATTCTATGATTGTCAATAATCTTAATCAAAAGAGGCTTATAAGGAAGGTTTTGGTGCAATTGCTGTGATGACCCGAATGGAATGTGTACTTATGTGTACGACTGCGGGACAAACCTCGAGTTGTGGGGCAAATCTCGGGACCTAAGCCGAGTGTAGGCGAATCCTGGACTCGAGTATAGGCGAATCTCGGGTCGTAAAAAGGGGGTCGTCACAATCCCACATTGCTTAGGGAAGTATGTGGAAATAAAACATATGTAAAGAGACCCTCTTTTTACGACCTGTCACCTTCCAGTTCGCCCATGCGGACGTATCGCCATCCGGGTTCCGGTTCGTGAAGCCATCGTACCCATACGTGCATATTCGGAGGGTACATATGTTTCATTTCCACATACTTCCCCAAGCGATGTGGGATTGTGACGACCCCTTTTTTACTACCCGGGATTCGCCTATACTCGAGTCCAGGATTCACCTACACTCAGCTTAGGTCCCAAGGTTTGCCCCGCAGTCGTACACATTCCATTCGGGTCATCACAATCTGTAACGCCCGGATTTTCGGATCTTAGGATTTTCTAATTTCTTAGATAATTTTCGTAAATGGCAAATTAAAGTATTTTCTTGAGCGGGATGTTTCCTTAGAGCCCTAGAAATTTACAGGAATTTTTAGAGGAATAAGTGAAATTTTAGAAACCCAAATCGAAAAGAATAATGTTAGAGTTCCCGTTTTACCCTTTTAGTATGTTAATTCGTAAAAATAGCAAAATAAGTCCGTTTTGTGAACGGTGAGTTTTGTTAGAACTCTAAGATTAAGTTGGAATATTTGGAGAAATAAGGAAATTGCAGAGAAACCGAATCGATAGAATAATTAATGAATTAAGCATAGAATTGAAGGAGGGGCATTTAAGTAATTGGTAAATAAAAATTATAATTCTAATTATAATTTTTATTCAAAAATCGAATGGCTTCACGAAGAAGCCATTCCTCTGCTGAGAGCTCCCGACGCCGAGAGAGACGAAGAGCCGCGACGACTCTTCTCCGGCGACCCGGCGTTTCCGACCACCATTCTGGCGTGCAGACGCCGGCGAGCTGAACCAGAGCTCGGTTCGGCCTTCTCCGCGCCAGACCCGACCGAAAACAGGTTGAGTTTCTTCCCTGTTTTCGTTTTGTTCATGGCCGACGGTGGCGAGCTCGATTGAGCTCCGTCCACCGGCCCTTTTTGGTTGCTTTTAGCGTCAATTGGCCGAGCTCGGTGCTGGCATGGATTACCGAGCAATGAGGAGCTCGGATTTGGGGAAAAACCGAGGGGCTAGGTTTTGGGATTTCGGGTTTTCTGAATTGGAATTTCGATTTTAGGTTAGTTTATGTTAATTGGATGTTAGGAGGATAGATTAGTGAGGAATTGAGAGAGTTTTGATGAAAAATTGAAAAAGAGAAATTTTGGGAAAAAGGGGCAGTTCGGGTTTTGTGATTTTTGACCTAGTTCCTGTTATTTGTTTTAAAATTCCTTTTGGCAGATTAAAATAGGTTATTAGAGGAGTACGTGGCCGCTGGAATCATTCGATTCTGATAACCGACGTGAAAGTTATGCACGTTTGAGTTTCGGGTCGGTTTTTACCAAACCCAAAATAGTGGCCCGTTTAGTTAGGTTCTAGTTAAATTAAGCTATAACTAGTAGTTTAAGATGTTTTGAAGAAAATAAGAGTTTAGTTATGTCGAGCGAGTTCTAATGCAACGTTTTGATATGTTAGGTTTTTCAGGTTCCACGGTTAAGAGACGGAATTCAGATAAATTGCTAAGGACGTCAGGTAAGTAGTGTTGCATGCGTGTTGCCTTCGGGCCTACATCACAGAACGTTAGGTTATGTTGCATGTTTTTATGTACGTTTAGCTTTCTCACGCATCACGTTTTAAGTAAAGTACGAAAATTTTTTAGCATATGTTTTCACGATTGAATGTAGAAACAACAACGATGTAAAATGAAAATGTAAAGTGTCTGAGGGAAGTGGTTCACCCTTCAGATGTAAATTGTGGAACGTCCAGAAAATGTAAAGTGTCTGAGGGAAGTGATTCACCCTTCAGATGTAGATCGTGGAACGTCCAGAAAATGTAAAGTGTCTGAGGGAAGTGGTTCACCCTTCAGATGTAGATCGTGGAACGTCCAGAAAATGTAAAGTGTCTGAGGGAAGTGGTTCACCCTTCAGATGTAGATTGTGGAACGTCTAGAGATGGAGAAACTAATCCGCCCTCCATTGGTAGAGGATTATATGTATATATGTATGTATGAAGTAAACGAAATGAATATGTATGATGTAAACGAAATGAATACGTATGATGGAAACGATATAAACTGAAACGAAACGATTAGGTACGATGAAACTATAGAAACTGCATATGTTAAGCTAAATGTTTTAAATTCATCTAGTCACTACTTGCTAAGCATTAGGCTTATAGTTTGAGTTCTGTGATGTAGGTACTGAAGAACAGGTACGGTGAGATTTCATGAGCATGCTAGGATCATGGACGCAGTTGGAGGAGTACGACCATGGTGGCAACCCGGCAATATTGTTAGGGCGATTCCGACCGTGGTTAGTAGGTGTCTGTGGTTAGTATGGGATGTGTCTGTTTTGGGAATGTTTAAGTGTCATTTTGATTAAGAAAGTATTTTGATTAAGAAAGTGACCTATGAAATGTAGTTATAGAATGTGATGGTAAAGTATGAAAATGTTACGTATGTAGATCGATTGGTTGTGATAGGAAAACGTATGAAAGTAGAGTTTTTTGATGTGTATGATGCGGTAGTAGAATATCTAAGATGTGAAGTCTTTATTTTGGAGAACATACTGGACCGTTTGGGTATTTTAACTGTTTGTGTCGTTTTTAAAACAGGTAAGGCTACGCTCGATTTTTAGAGCGATCCACGCAGTTGTTTTCTTGAGTATCGGTTATATAGTGTCGTGTTTTAATTGATCTTACTTTAATTGTTTTAAATGTTTTAATTGTTTAAGTTATTAATGGATTTAGTCTAGTTTAAATGTTGTCAAATGTTTTAAATGTTTTAAATGTAGAAATGTTTTACGCTTAAATGTTAAATGTTTAAGTCAAAGTTAGTCCCTAAAGGTTGTTAGAGGTGGGTCAATTGTCTAGGTTCGGTTTATTTTATAGTGTCGAGTGAAAAAGAAAAAGTTTATGCAAAAGAATACGAGGGCTTAGGTAAAGGTTATGTCAATGTAAAGTCAGGTCCTGTGACGGCCCTACGGGGTTGGGGTCGTTACACAATCACCCCCCCTCAGGGGCCCAACGTCCTCGTTGACCACATTTCCGGTTGGTTACAGACTCTAATACCATTTGTAACGACCCCTTTTTTTACGACCCGGGATTCACCTATACTCGAGTCCGGGATTCGCCTACACTCAGCTTAGGTCCCGAGGTTTGCCCCGCAACCCGAGGTTTTTCCCGCAGTCGTACTCATACGTGCACATTTGGATCATCACAATCACCCCCCTTCGGGGGCCCAACGTCCTCGTTGGCCATATTTCCGGTTTGGTATAGGCTCTGATACCATTTGTAACGACCCCTTTTCCCAACAAGATATTGTCCGCTCTGGGGATTGGGCCGTAGCCCAATATCCTACCCTCACGGCTTTGTTTGGCGAGAACTTCCCAGAAGGTCACCCAACCTGGAATTTCTCTCGCCGAAGCACTTTTAACTTCGGAGTTCTTATGGGATCCGTTGCCAATCGTGCTCCAAAACGCGTCTTACTATATTGGGAGGGTCTCTTTACATATATTTCATTTCCACATACTTCCCTAAGCGATGTGGGATTGTGACGACCCCCTTTTTACGACCCGGGATTCGCCTATACTCGAGTCCAGGATTCACCTACACTCGGCTTAGATTCCAAGGTTTGCCCCGCGACCCGAGGTTTGCCCAACAGTCGTACTCATACGTGCACATTTGGATCATCACAATTGCTAAAGACATCGATTATGTGATGCAAAATCACATAATCGAGGATTAGATTTATGTCCATTGTATATCTTTTTTAAGAGATAGAGATCCATGAAACTCACATGGTCTTGATGTCCATTTTGAAGTTATCAAAATCAATTATTCGTGAACAAATAATGGATTGATTCTTAATATCAGTATCGTACCAATTTTGGAAACCAATTGTCTTGAATTGTGGAGAGAAAAATTTGGTGGACGTTCATAATTGAGACGACTTAGAGCACCCTTCCTCTTGAAGGTAACTTTGGTGGATTTTTGTTGCCATTGAAACTTAAGTATGGTAGGAAAGTCGATAGATTGAGAGAGGTGAATTTTGATACACAAACAATATAAGGAAAATTAGGTACGAAAAATTAGGTCATCTACTGTGACATAGGCACAGTGTTTGCCTCCTATACTCACGGTAATTCATAGGCCAAAAAGATTTATATGAAGTAATCAAATGGGCTTTGAAAATGACAACTTTTTAGAGGCAAACCAACTCTTAGTTTGCTTTCTCATTTGACAAGCATTGCAAATCTTATCATTCTCAAAAATCTTAAAAATACCTTTACTAGATTATTTCTAGAAATCTTAGCCAAAAACCCGTAAAACCGGATGTTACAACTTGAATGTAAATGTAAAGTAATGTTCATGTTTGCGAAATGTTCATGCATAGCACGTGCATCCCTTGCATTATATGATCTTACTGAGCTTTAGCCTCATTAGTTGAACTCTATGATGTAGGTACGGACCGTATGTATGAGAACTCAGACCCTCAGGCTGATGTGTAGGTGTAGTTGGCGAGACGAGCTTGCGGGGTTGGTTGTGGCAGTCGGGCGTATTTTTCTCGTGGGTGACGTCTCGAGGTTTAAGTTATGTTGTAAAGTTTTTTTTTTGGATTTAGGTGATGTATAGGTTTTGTGTTGATGTTCTAAAACTTTGTTTAGATTGTTGTCTTTTTGAAAATTATACTGGAATTGTTTGGGCTATTAGATTATGCATGGATTCGTTTGGTTTTTAGATCGATCCATGTAGTTTGATTTCTTAAATTTCTTCCACGTTTTCTAACACTTTTAAGTTATGTTTTGAGTCAAGTTTTGGGGTTTTGAAGTGTTTTACGTTTAGAGAGGTTGGGGAAGGTTTTTGGTGAGTTTAATGTAAAATGTAGGTGGTAGAAATGGAGAAAATGTGAAAAAGGGTCAAAAATGGAGAAGTGGGGTGTGGGGTGTGCTGGGGCCTGCGCAGGGGTGCGCTGGATTTTCAGAGGGTTCGCCGATCGATCGGTCCGATCGATCGGTCCCCAGGGCCGATCGATCGGCTGCCACCGCTAGCCACCCAGGTGGGCGACGCGCGCCCACCGTGTGTGCACTAGATGTGTGCCGCGTGTGCGCTGAATGTGTGTTGTGCGACGGCTGCGCGCCATGGGCGCGTGATGGCTGCACGACGCGCGCACCGCATGTCAAGTGCCCAACATGAATTCTTTTCAAGTTTTGATTTTCAAACACGTTTCAACCCGACATTTTGCGATACTTCCAAAACGTATTTTTTGAATGTTTTCCCACGTATTTCAAACGATTTAAACGACCTAAAAATCGATTCAACGTTTTACCGAAAACGACTCTAGAGTTTTAAAAAGTCAAAAATTTTCACGTCAAAAATGTCTTAAATAAAAGAAAGTCACGTCAAGTCAATGGCGACGTACGGGTCGTCACAGTTATGGTATCAGAGCACCCGGATTTTAAAAGCGATTTTATAGATTGTCTGACTGCGCAATCCGCAATGTGGGATCGCTTCATCAACTGTAAGTGTATAAGTTTTAGTTTATTAAATTAAGTATATTATTGTGTATAAGATTTTCTAAGAATGGTGAGAGGACAACACAGAGAAGCCGATGAGAGGGATTTTAGTATCCGGCAATTGACGGAGCTTGTTGCTCGTCAATCCCAGCAATTTGAAATGTTTATGATTGGGAGAGATTTTGGGAATTCGAGCTCGATCACTTCATGGGACCATAGTAGTGAAAATTTTAGACGACTCCAACCTCTAACAGTCGATGGACGACTTACAAATCCGGTCCATGCTGAGGAGTGGATTCGAAAGATGGAAGATTTATTTGACCTTGCTAAGGTGAAGGACGTAGAGAAGGTTTTTTATACCGCGTTGCATCTCGAGCGTGACGCAAAACTTTAGTAGGACACCGTCCAGACCACGACTAATGTTGGGGAAATGTTGTGGGGACCAATCAATAAGTTGTGTTTTGATGAATACTTCTACAGTGCCATGTGGGCAAATAAGATGTCGGATTTCACCCAGCTTAGACAGACGGGTTTGGTAACAGAGTATGTTAGAGATTTTGAAGCGTTAACCTGTTTTGTCAGCCATCTAATGGGGGAGAACGAAAGCAAGATCTATCATTTTGTGCAAGGGTTAAAGGAAGAAATATATAGAGGTGTGAAGATATCCGGAGATCAGAATGTATCATATTCAGACGTGGTTGCCAAAGCTTTAGAGGTGGAAGAAATTGAGCTTAAGAATAAAAATCAAAGGTGGAGTCCATTGAGAGGTTCCTCAGGGGTTTTCAACCACACCAACTAGAACAAAGGCAACAACCAATTAGGGGAGTAAAGAGGATTGACAAGGAGAAAATTGAACGAAGTCGACAGAAACGTGTACAAGGGCCTTTGCACAAACCCCAATGCCTATGGTGTAAGAAAAATAATTTTGGTAAGTGTAAAGCGAGTTCAGGCTGATGTTACAAATGTAATGAAGAAGGTCATAGCACATATAATTGCCTAAGACAGAATAGAGGCCCGGTAATGGTTGCACCAGAGGTTGCGACACGCAGCGTCGTTGGTACCGAACGACCAGCAGGAAGATCAGGTACAATTTCATAGTGGCGGTTAATGAAATAAAGAATGTTAGAATAAAGATGTAGTTCAGAGTGAGGATTTAAAGTGATTTAATTGGGTATTGCCTCAGTGCGAAATAAGTATTGATTTATGATCTATTACCTTGTTGATAGATTACAGGTTGATAGGATTATTTTTGTTAGAAGGCAGATGGGAAGTACTTAGGGTTATTCTTATTTTAATTGTTATTTTCCTTGAAGTGAAAGGATCTACCGGATGAGAAGGTTCCTTCGGGCAAGGATAAATTTAAGAATAGCTAGCTCATGGGTAGAAGGATGACCTCAAATAATAAGACGCCCATAAAATATATGTATACCCTACAAGATATTATTAAAATGCTCAAAAGTTGGATTTCGTTTGGGACACGTTGACTCGAGAACTATGATCGATTGAAGGGTCTAGGACCCTACGTTCGAATCTGTATTAGAATCTAAAATTGAGTGTATGAAGTGTCAGAATGTAAGATAGGTACAGACTGATGCTCCTGAGGTAACAAATAGGGTCTTGTGATCAAGGACTACTCGATGTAGTAGGGGCGCCAGATGGAAGTTTTCCCAAGGATTTTGCTCTTATAGAATTCGGTGTCGCTTACCAATTTACGGGAACCTCAGGTATGATGTTAACTTAGCAAGGGGATGATTGTGTTAGAATGCTAGAGGAAGAATGATTGTAAGAGAAGCTAAGGGAAAGAAGAGTGTTATAACATACCCTATGATATAGTGAGATTAGTGATATATGTTTCTTACTGAGGAAGTAACGATAATGAATTAACGATTTTAGATTTTTAAAGATTTTGGCCATAAAAGGGGGTATGGTTAGTCAAAGAAGGGTTGATGACCATACGTTTAAGATTGTAGTTGGGTTGAGGTGATAACCGTTAGGGAAAGTACGTGGGTTATGTTCTGGTGCGATAGTGGTGAGAATACAGTAGGTTAAGTATAGGATGATGGGGAACTTTAGAATGAGATGGTTAAGCATCAAGATGAATGACCTAGTGTAACCGCGATGAATTGTGAGCACTTCAAATTTTTGTTACTATAGAGGGAGACTTAGTGAAGTTAAAGGTAATCAATAAATAGTAATCGCGTCAGGCATTTGGTGCTGCTTGATCAGAGTATATAGAGCAAATATAGTACAACAGGTGCGATGGTTGGAAGGTATGACAATTCGATAAAAGTGAGTATCGATTATAAAAAAATGTAACAAGTAAAAGATTGTGAAATTTTTTGTTCAAGAGTACAAGAGTGAAGTTGTGAGTCTATAATTGATATAGTTTAAGTTAAGAATCACATACGTGAGGCTTACCTCCAAGTAGGATGTAGAAACATCAGTATTCGAGGAACTAGGACAGTAAACCTTAATGAAGTGATGTTTCTAAATTTTTGAAATTACAAGGACAAGATTGGGAGGAGATATTTAAGTTCAAAGCCATTTATATGATCCAGCTTACAAATGAACCATGATCTTAGGGTAGTAGCAACTTTAGCTCCTAGTTGGACCCATTGAGACCGTGAAGGTATTTTCGATGATCTAGCTGGTGAGAGATAGCAAAGGGAAACTTTGGGTGTGAAAACCACACTGAGATAGTTACCGAGATTGGTGAAATGCCTAGGGAAGTGTGTGACTTTGGATACCATTGACGAAATAGTTTATGTGAGATCATTACTAGAGGAAATGTGGAAATTTGAGTTGGCATACATTACGACTATGGGTAAAGTTGATGGATTTACGTAGAAGTTTGGGTTATAGCCCAGGAGTTTGTAGAAATCTTTAGACGATAGTCAATCCAATTGATGTTAGGAAGCGTATGTACGGCTCTTTTCAAAAGGGTATAACTAAGGAAAACGTTGATTAAGGAAAACTCTGAAGTTAGCCTTGTTAAGATATTGAGAATTTGAAATGAGCTTTGATCGAGGGAAACCTGAAAGTAAGGCCAATTAGAAGAGTTAGAAAGTCTAACTTATGGATGATTAAGTGGAGACCAAGGCATGCGCAAATTATCAAGTGTCGAAACGCACAGTTAGAGGTTATTTCATTGGAGACTTAGGAATTTGGCAGTACATGATGCATAAGCAAAGACATGTTTAGACCGATTGATTGTAGGGGATGCGGTTATGAGACCAATGTCAGACAACACAGTTCTAGGAGTCTTAGCTTATGTAACGCCCCCGAACCCACCCTGGCTTGGTGCACTACTTTGCTAACCAATCCCACGTTTAAAACGTAATTTAAAAATAATTTTTTGTTAAAATCTCAACTCCAAAAATATTAGTAAAAACGAGGAAACAAATGAACCCAACGTTGCTTACTATACGAAAAAAACAAGCGGCATAACGACTAAAATTTCCAAAACCAAATCCTGAAAATCCAACGGTTTATAAAACATACTCGAAACAGTTTCAAAATATTATTTACAACGTTATAAAACACAGTCTTTTATACAACAATCCACCAAAACGACAACTCTTACAAACCTCCAAATATCATGAATTCAAAAATAGTTGAAAACTAACTACAATCCAAAATACCGTTCCGCCCACATTTTCCCAAAGACCATGGCCGAGATGCCCCGACAAATACCTGCACCGGCATACCTCGAACCTCGCCGACTGCTTCCTAGTCCTGGCTTCCTCATCAAGCTCACTTGCTAACACTTCATCGTACCTCTCGAGTAGAAATCGTTCTACTCGAGACACTTCATCGTACCTCTCGAGTAGAAATCGTTCTACTCGAGACACTTCATCGTACCTCTCGAGTAGAAATCGTTCTACTCGAGACACTTCATCGTACCTCTCGAGTAGAAATCGTTCTACTCGAGACACTTCATCGTACCTCTCGAGTAGAAATCGTTCTACTCGAGACACTTCATCGTACCTCTCGAGTAGAAATCGTTCTACTCGAGACACTTCATCGTACCTCTCGAGTAGAAATCGTTCTACTCGAGACACTTCATCGTACCTCTCGAGTAGAAATCGTTCTACTCGAGACACTTCATCGTACCTCTCGAGTAGAAATCGTTCTACTCGAGACACTTCATCGTACCTCTCGAGTAGAAATCGTTCTACTCGAGACACTTCATCGTACCTCTCGAGTAGAAATCGTTCTACTCGAGACACTTCATCGTACCTCTCGAGTAGAAATCGTTCTACTCGAGACACTTCATCGTACCTCTCGAGTAGAAATCGTTCTACTCGAGACACTTCATCGTACCTCTCGAGTAGAAATCGTTCTACTCGAGACACTTCATCGTACCTCTCGAGTAGAAATCGTTCTACTCGAGACACTTCATCGTACCTCTCGAGTAGAAATCGTTCTACTCGAGACACTTCATCGTACCTCTCGAGTAGAAATCGTTCTACTCGAGACACTTCATCGTACCTCTCGAGTAGAAATCGTTCTACTCGAGACACTTCATCGTACCTCTCGAGTAGAAATCGTTCTACTCGAGACACTTCATCGTACCTCTCGAGTAGAAATCGTTCTACTCGAGACACTTCATCGTACCTCTCGAGTAGAAATCGTTCTACTCGAGACACTTCATCGTACCTCTCGAGTAGAAATCGTTCTACTCGAGACACTTCATCGTACCTCTCGAGTAGAAATCGTTCTACTCGAGACACTTCATCGTACCTCTCGAGTAGAAATCGTTCTACTCGAGACACTTCATCGTACCTCTCGAGTAGAAATCGTTCTACTCGAGACACTTCATCGTACCTCTCGAGTAGAAATCGTTCTACTCGAGACACTTCATCGTACCTCTCGAGTAGAAATCGTTCTACTCGAGACACTTCATCGTACCTCTCGAGTAGAAATCGTTCTACTCGAGACACTTCATCGTACCTCTCGAGTAGAAATCGTTCTACTCGAGACACTTCATCGTACCTCTCGAGTAGAAATCGTTCTACTCGAGACACTTCATCGTACCTCTCGAGTAGAAATCGTTCTACTCGAGACACTTCATCGTACCTCTCGAGTAGAAATCGTTCTACTCGAGACACTTCATCGTACCTCTCGAGTAGAAATCGTTCTACTCGAGACACTTCATCGTACCTCTCGAGTAGAAATCGTTCTACTCGAGACACTTCATCGTACCTCTCGAGTAGAAATCGTTCTACTCGAGACACTTCATCGTACCTCTCGAGTAGAAATCGTTCTACTCGAGACACTTCATCGTACCTCTCGAGTAGAAATCGTTCTACTCGAGACACTTCATCGTACCTCTCGAGTAGAAATCGTTCTACTCGAGACACTTCATCGTACCTCTCGAGTAGAAATCGTTCTACTCGAGACACTTCATCGTACCTCTCGAGTAGAAATCGTTCTACTCGAGACACTTCATCGTACCTCTCGAGTAGAAATCGTTCTACTCGAGACACTTCATCGTACCTCTCGAGTAGAAATCGTTCTACTCGAGACACTTCATCGTACCTCTCGAGTAGAAATCGTTCTACTCGAGACACTTCATCGTACCTCTCGAGTAGAAATCGTTCTACTCGAGACACTTCATCGTACCTCTCGAGTAGAAATCGTTCTACTCGAGACACTTCATCGTACCTCTCGAGTAGAAATCGTTCTACTCGAGACACTTCATCGTACCTCTCGAGTAGAAATTGTTATACTCGAGACACTTCATCGTACCTCTCGAGTAGAAATCATTCTACTCGAGACACTTCATCGTACCTATCGAGTAGAAATCGTTCTACTCGAGACACTTTTGCATATCTTACGTTCCAAGCAAATTTTACGTTCCGTACTCACAATTTAAAGCATGCTAAAACTCGTTCATTTCGTAGTTTAAAAAATGATGCATGACACACACAATGCTCCACTCCACACAAAACAAACACAACAAACAAACAAATCCTTACCGTTCCATGGTGTAGGCCTGAAGACAAAACACAAACGTCCTTTACTTACTTGGACTCCTGCATGTGTTTGTTCCTTTCGTCTCTTGTCAACCTAGCACGTTAAGGGAAATAACTTAGCAACATTCTAAAAATCCTAAACTAAATCCAATCAACACAATTTAAACAAACTTTAACAACTTAAACCATAAAATCCGAAATTCCTACAATTTTCACCGTCCAACTTCAAACAGCCATAACTTATTCGTTTTTCAACAGATTTCGACGTGCCACCCCATTCCGTAAACCCCTACACGTCTACTATATATTGAAACAACCCATTTTGCAAACCACATAACATGGCCAATCAGATTCAGCAAAAACAGAATCGGCCACCAATGTTCCAAAAATCAATTTTTCTCCAAACTTAACCAAATCCATAATCTAACCCTAAAAATAACCTAAACTATTTTATCTAACATTTAAACCATCAAAAATAGGAAGAATACTCACCAAGAAAAGAAATTTTCGGAGGTTCCCCATTAGGGTTTCTAAACCCTTGCTAAACCTCACCAAAAATCATCAAAAACACCAAAAATTAACACTACTATGTATAAAACAATAAAACCACCTAAAACCCACCTTAAATCCTTGCTATTTCCTTCACCAAGGAGAGCTTGAAATTTCAGAAATGGAGGTTTAGGGCTCTGAAGAAAATCGTGGGAGAGAAGTGAAAAAGAAGACCAATTTTTTCTTTTACACCACCAATATTCCACTTTTATCATTACCCATTTTTCTTCTTTTTAAAACTAACCACTATTATTTAAAAATTGTAAAAATCCCCCCCTTCCCATGATTACTCTTCTTTTTTCAACGTTGAAGACTTCCCTGCCTTCACATTTAATCACTTAAAGTTACCTTTACCTTTACATCAAATTCACACAACAACTTTCCATTTTTCTTCTTTTAAAATTTCACCTACTAACTTCACTATTTTATCACTTTAACCTCATCCCTTTCTCCTTCTCACTTTCAATGTGAAAGACCCCACATCCCCCATTTTTCTCTTCTTTCACCAATCACAAGGTTTGACCAATTCAAACATCACTTTCCACTTTTCTCTAAACTTTATTCCTTTTAACTTTTGACTTTTCCAACCCTTCAAATTTACAAAATCACCCCACCATCTTTACTCTTTTAATTCAACCGTGAAAGACCACTTTTCTTTCACATTGTGTTCCCTTAAAATTTCCTTTGACTTTTCAACCTAACTTTTTTTACTCTTCACTTTTCTAAATCATTTACATTAAAACAACTACTTCATTAAACAACCACCTTATCTTTTTATTTTCTCTCTAATTCTCTCTTTTTAATTTGATTGCTTTTAAATAAATTCAACTCCATAAACTTCTAATAACTTAATTCTAGGGTTCCTCTAGGGTTCCTCTTCAAATTTCTCACTTTCCATTCCATGACTTAGGGAAACTCTAAATTAACATTAAATATTCAGAATGTAACCTAGACTAAGGTTACGAATTTTATAGAATTTTTTCTGGGTGTTACAGCTTAAAACCATAAATATTGACCCCATGATAGATGGAAAAAAGGTTCGTGAAAAAAAATGTGAGTTTTGGAAAAGATGAGAGGAATGGACTCGGAGAGTGCAGAATAATCATAGGTTGAGGAATGAGGCCACAAGATGTGATGCGTTAATGTCAAGAGCTAAGTGCTGAGTCAATTTTGGGGACAAAATTCTATTAAGGTGAGCAGGATATAACACCCGACATTTTTGGCCAAGTAATCGTTCTAAATTTATCTGACCGGATTTAATTTGCTATTAATATATATTTCATTGGAGTTTGGATGCCGGGAACATATGAATTTAAGAAAATAGAGTAAAACCATAGAAATTAAAAAGTACGAGATTTGAAACAGGACCCCAACGCTTCTATATATATATATATATATATAAAGTACGAGATTTGAAACAGGACCCTAACGCTTCCATATATATATATATATATAAAGTACGAGATTTGAAACAGGACCCCAACGCTTCCATATATATATATATATATATATATATATATATTAATCTCTCTCCCTCCCTCCCTCCCTCCCTCCCTCGTGACCCACTCCCTCCCCCTCTTTTCTTTTTCTTTCCCTTCCCCCTTTCTTTTTCTTTCTTCCTTTTCTTCTCTCTTCTCTGTTTTTCTCTCTAGAAGACGAGCTCCTCTCTTCTAGTCGATGAAACACTGGCGATTTTCAGCGCCCAGCTTCCGATTTCTTCCAATTTTTACAATTAAGGCCTCTACGTTAGTTAACGAGTTTATGCTAATTATTCGTTAGTTTTGTTGAAGTTTTAGGGTTAGGGTTTTGGAGAAAACTTATGGATTTTATACGAAATCATGCTAGATTACTATTTAAATGTTTGAATGGATAAATTAATGAATAATTAGGCTCGTTCGATGAAAAATGGAAAATTCGACCAAAAATCAGCATTATTTAGGGCACCCAAGAATTTTCTATTTTGCTATCATTTTCTACGTACCTTTTTATAAATTAACAATTTCATACTAAATTAGAGGTGATGAGGTTTTCGGAGCATATTGAATCGTCAAAAATGGATGTCGTTTGGGAGAGAAATTTGAGTATGAAAGTGTGCACAAAAGGTATTCGACGAATTGTCTAAAAGAATTGTTAAATTGGTTTTAAGCTATTTGAATGGAAACTTGCTTGAATTCGATATATGGTTGGTTTAGGCTATTTGAATGAGCTTGGGTCGTGTTTTACTTAGTTTATTAGTTAGTGTTTTTGTAACGTGGTTATGGTTCGATTATGTGCGTATAGGTTCATGATTCATCGAAGAAATACGTTCAAGGCTTGTAAACTCTACGGACGTCAAGTAAGTTCATACGTATAGGTTGACCCTTAAGGCCCTACATCACGGAGGTACTAGGTTTTTACGTTGTCGGGTTTGTTGACGGGTAGTTAGGTCGTAGATTACGTCCTAAGTAAATGTGTTTGCTTTATGTATTGTCTTGATGACCTGTCGTTTATTTATACTTCGAGGATTGTCTTTTCATTAAGTTATGTTTATGCACAATATATGTTCATGCATCACGTTTTCAAGGAAAATCATGCAAAATATTTTATGCACGTGATTTGATGTTAAGAAATATAAAATGTGAATGTATAGTACGATTAAGTGTGGGACGGGGACAGACATATGTTCTTGTCCTTCCCTAGAACTATGTAAAAACCGTCCTCGCCAAGGACAACATGTCTTTTATTCCTCTCTAGGACCCGGCAAAACTACTAACCATGTCATGTACGTATGTGCGTCTGTTCCTCTATAAGCCTCACTTATACCACATGTCCACTTGAATGTAAATGTAAAGTAATATTCATGTTTTGAAATGTTCATGCATAACACGTGCATCTCTTGCTGTAACATCCCTAATTCCTATACCTTAATTTTTCGTAAATTTTTTTTTTCTTTTTATAACCCTCATAAAATTTTGGCTTCACACTAAATTGAAGTCTCGGTTCTTGAAATCGTTTAAAATCGTTGAATAAAACCATGAATTAAGCGGAGGAATAAATACAGTGTAAAATATCGAGGGCAAACATGTCCAAAACAAGAAAACAAGGGGCGATCGATCGATCGTTTGACAGCCGATCGATCGGCCCTTGCACAGCTGATCAATCGCCCCTCTTTTGGCGATCGATCGGCTGCTGCTCTGGAATTTTTCCAAAGCGAAGCCTGCAGGAGCCGATCGTTCGCCCCCTTTTTGGCGAACGATCCGGTAACTGTTTGGTTTTCCAAAGAATTCTACGTTCGATCGCCCCTCTTCTGGCGATCGAACGACTTACTCTCTAGAAATTCGATTCCAGGGAGCTGCCCCATTTCCCTTCATGCCTACTTCAACATTCTTCCTCCCCTTTTCTTTTGTCTCATCTCCATCAACTCCTAATACTATACTTCACAAAACTTACCAACACTTCATTCATCATAACAAAACACCATTACCCTCACATTCCTCAGTTCATCAAATTCTCAAAACTACTCGGAACCGTTAGAAAACGTAGTGAAATTTCATAAAAATGAACTGTGTGTTCCGTTTGAAAACTAAACATTTTCCCTATGAGGTTTATAAATCACCAAGCAGTTCCAGTAAATTCCAAAATAGAAATCATCGCTTAACATCCTAACACTCGTTCATAAAGCCATACAAAATCCCAAAACATCACCGTATACCTTATTTAGTACCAAACACCCTATCATGTATTTTCTATACCACTTTTTTTTTTCCACATCAATACCTATTAGCTAGACATAACCCAAAGTCCTCAAAATATCTAACCATTACCCCCACGAGTCAAAACGCGCGTCGACTGCCCAGCACGCTCCCACGGGCACCCTTCTTCAACCAGCTCATGCATCGGGTGGAGGAATATCATCCTCACCTGTATCGAATTCACCTACACCATAGAAATAAACTATGAGCTAAAGGCTCAGTAAATCTACGTAAATGAGAATGCATGCTATGCGTGCGGGGTTCATAAAATCATGCATTCTTTTTTCATTATTTAGTTACATAACGGGAGGTGTCACCAGGGATTGATTCTCACTAGATGAAAAGGGCACATCTCACTGTTAGATAACCCTTTCCATCTACCAATGTAGCACCCGGTTCCATTGAACCAACTTATCTTATCAACTAATAGTATACATTTTATAGATAAAATTGGGGAAAATTAGTGATTATGCTAATGAGTGACTAGGCGAGGGTATAATGGTAAATTGAGATATAAAGTGGATAACATATTTAAGGGAAGAGGTTTTGCATTTAATGCACTGTAGCCGCCACTATTTCCTATTTTTCCTCTTTCGGTTTTCAGCTCAAGCTGCAGAGCTCTCTAGGCGATTCTTCTACTTGATTCTTCCCCAAACTAGGTGAGTCCTATTTCGATTCCTTGCTGTACTGGTAGCTATCAATGATTGGGCAGAGTATAAATGTGAGTTGTGTGAATGCCGTATGGGTGAGCTAGTTCGGGTTTTGTGGTAAATCGAGAATGCTCGATGAACTAAGCTTCCAAACTAGTGTCTTTAGAATCCTAGCGGTTTAGAATGGAGTTTGGAGAAAGTCTAATGTATGTTCTGTCTATGACTTTAGGTTGAGTAAGCTCCCGAGGTAGTCTTCCACCCAATATTTTTCAGGAGACCAGGTAAGTGAAGTATGCTTGTGTCTTCGGGCCTACATCACAAAACAGTAGGATTATGTATGCTTGAATGTGTTTGTATGTCATGCATCATATTTTGAAAGTATGCAAAAATGAATTTACATGAAATGGCATGGTAAGGAATGAACAAACTATAACAGATAAACTATTAAGGGAACTAATCCGCCCCTTAACTTATGAAGAAATTTATAACTTTGGGAGAAGTGATCTAACTCCCAATTTCACATGGGGATCTGAACAGTTATTAAGGGAACTAATCCGCCCCTTAATCGAGAGAGAGGATGTATAACTTTGGGAGAAGTGATCCAACTCCCAATTTCACAAGGGGATCAGACCAGAAACGAATGCATATGCAACAGAGATGAGAAAGTAGAAACTGCATGTCTAGGAATTTATGTTTCAGCATTCCATTTCATTACTGCTTTACTTACTTAGCCTTAGGCTAATAGATGAGTTTTGTGATGTAGGTGAAGAAGTGATAGCAGGTGTGTTCTCTGAGTTTGCTGAGAACTAGGCAGGTTGGAGGGGTGCATTCATGCATCGATCTGGCAACTGATGGGGCGGTTTAACTGGTGGCAGTAGATGAGAAAGTTTAGTGAACCGTGATTCAATTTAAGCATGTTGAGAGTTTTTATGACAGTGGTAGTTTTTAGTGTTTTGAATACATTTTGAGACTTTTCTGATAATGATACTGTGACGACCCCAATCCGATAAGGGCCGCCACAGACTTGCCGTGACGTAATCATTACCTAAGCCCTCGTATTTTCACCTTAAACTTTTTCATTTCTACTTTAAACATTTCCCAAAACCCTTAAATAAACTAACCATAACTTAACCTTGACTTTAAACTCTCAAACCACTCCTAACATTTCGACTTCTAAACCATTAAATCGAAGTCTCGGATCATTGAAATCCCTTAAAACCACTCATTCATCAATCATCAAAACAGAACACTAATCTAACCTACAATTTCTAATAAATTCGAGAAATCGAACTGCGTGGATCGCTCTAAAAATCGAGCGTATCCTTACCTGTTTTAAAACAACCAAACACTTTAAAATACCCAAACAGTTCCAGTATATTCTCCAAAATAAAGACTTCACATTCTAAACAATCTACATTTACATCAAACTCAACCCTTCATACATTTT
The DNA here is from genome assembly GCA_022432975.1 of Begonia masoniana. Taxonomy (NCBI): domain Eukaryota; kingdom Viridiplantae; phylum Streptophyta; class Magnoliopsida; order Cucurbitales; family Begoniaceae; genus Begonia; species Begonia masoniana. The sequence continues at coordinate 25,293,791 of CM039505.1, read as the reverse complement.
TCTATCAAAACCAATCAATCCACATACTTAAACATTTTCATTCTCTTTCTTAATCAAAACGAATCGAATCCTCAAAACAAACATTAATAATAAAAGTAGAATCTCTTTAAAGCATCACCAAAACGAACACGTCACCAAAACATTCAAAGCGACTCAATTCCAAGCCTACATCCTATTTACGATTCCTAAACATCAAACTTCTCTACATATTCTAAAATCCCTCACGTTTTTAACATTAAAACAAGTTTACATCAATTACCCAAAATTGCCCGGAGCACAACCGTGGTCATCGAACCTTGCCAAAACACACCCCGTCGCCACGAGCACCATCCATCAACCGCCTACTCTTTGTCATCGAGTTCACACCTGTCACCTACATCATTCAACATATACGTTAAGCCTAATGCTTAGTAAAGGGATGCTCTATAATGACGTATGCATGAATGCATGACTTTTCATTTAACATGTTCATTTACTTGTTCTTATTCTTTTTCTTTTCTTTTCGTTGACATGGATTAAGGTGGGCATCGTGCCAGGGAAGTAGGCCAAGTGCGTGTACATAGTCCTTTCGGCCGTATTCATGATCCAACTCGTGGATAGTGACAATAGTTTTGTTGTTTTTGGCCATACAGTCCCACCCACACTTAATCGTTACATTTTCCTTTACATAATCATACATGGAGACATTTCATATGACATTTGAACAAAACATGATGCATGAGGGACTTACATATAACATATCATCAAGACATATCATCAAACAATTCATAGGCATACATAGACATGCTTTAATCACTACGAACCTAACAAACAACAATTAACTAATAATCCTAGGCTACCCGACACTTCAAGACCCCACAATCAGAAAATCATCATCCAAATAGAAAAACCTAGCGTTGACACGATGTAGGGCCTTAAGGGCCGGAAACCTAACATCCACTTACCTGGCGTCCGTAGCTAGCCGAGCACCGTCCAAAAGTCGTCTCCACCTAAAGCATTTCATAAATAAAGTACATTAAAATTGATCCTAAGTAAACGAACCTCAAACTTAAACTAAACTCCTAGCTAAAGCAATTTCTCATAAAACTTTCACTTTCTCCATTCGGGCTTTTCATCGAGCACGTGATGCTCACAATTTACTTAAACTCCATTAATGGTTTTCCAATAATCTCCAATATTCGAACTTTAACCTAAAATCCACCAATAATCACCAATTCATTTCATCTACCTAAATAACAACAAATGTATTCACTAATAAGCATAAAAGCATAATATCATCAATTTCTAACTAAAACTTAATTAAACGGCCACTAATTTGGGTTCGGTAAAAACCGACCTAAAACTTCGAATGCGCGTAACTTTCGCGTCGGTTATCGGAATCGAACAATTCCAGCGGCCACGTACTCCTCTAATAACCTATTTTAATCTGCCAAAAGGAATTTTAAAACAAATGACCGGAACTAGGTCAATTTGGGCAAAACCCGAAACTGCCCTTTACCCCAAAATTTCACTTTTTCAATTTTTCATCAAATTCCCTCAATTTCTTCACTAATCTATCCTTTTAACATCCAATTGACATAAACTAACCTAAAATCGGAGTTCTAATTCATAAAACCCGAATTGCCCTAAACCTAGCCCACGGTTTTTCCAAAAATTCGAGCTCCACATTGTTCGGCAATCCATGCCAGCACCGAGCTCGGCCAATTGACGCTTAAAGCAACCAAAAAGGGCCGGAGGACGGAGCTCAATCAAGCTCGCCACCGCCGGCCATGTACAGAACAAAAACAGGGAAGAAAACTCAACCTGTTTTCGGTCGGGTCTGGCGCGGAGAAGGCCGAACCGCGCTCTGGTTCAGCTCGCCGGCGTCTGCACGTCGGAATGGTGGCCGGAGCTCCGTCGGAGGGTCGCGCGCGTCTCCCTTTTTCTCTCTCGGCGTCGGGGTTCAGCAGCAGGGGAATGGCTTCTTCGTGAAGCCATTCTCTTCTTTTCTTTTTTTTTTATAAAAATTATAATAATAATAATAATAATAATAATCCAATATTAATTCTATGCTTAATTCTTTAATTAGTCTATCAATTCGGTTTTTCCGTAATTTTCTTATTTCTCCAAATATTCCAATTTAATATTAGAGTTCTAACAAAACTCACCGTTCACAAAACGGACTTATTTTGCTATTTTTACGAATTAATATACTAAAAGGCTAAAACGGGAACTCTAATATTATTCCCTTCAATTTGGGTTTCTAAAATTTCACTTATTCCTCTAAAAATTCTCGTAAATTTCTAGGGCTCTAAAGAAACGTCCCGCTCGGGAAAATACTTTAATTTGCTATTTACAAAAATAACCTAAGAAATTAGAAAATCCTAAGATCCGAAAACCCGGGCGTTACAGATACTCTGTTTGTTTTAATAGTGGTTTTACCAAATTTTGAAGTAATGCACGGATTTAAGTAGTTTTGAACGATTTTTAGTAAAATGCTCAAGTTCTTTTGGTAGTCGGAGTTTTCTTTGTATAAAGTGAAATTGTGGTTATGCTGTCTTGTTGAGTGTTTCTGATCTATCGGTAGATGATGTCTATCGGTATATGTTGAGTATTTTTGATCTATCGGTAGATGATGTCTATCGGTAGATGTTGAGTGTAATATCTATCGGTGGATAGTCTATCGGTGGATGTTGTCTATCGGTAGATGTGAGTAAAGAAAGTAATTTGTCGTTTTGTGATCGGGTGATGTCGAGTATTATACCCATCGGAAGATGTAGGAAGTAATTTGTCGTTTTGTGATCGGGTGATGTCGAATATTATACCTATCGAAAGATGTAGGAAGTAATTTGTCATTTTGCGATCGGTAGATGTGAATTAAGGATTTTTGTCGTCTAATGACCAGAAGACGCAGCTTGTTCTATCGGTAGATGTGAGCTGAGAATGTTTGTCGTTTGTGAGCGGTAGGAGTGAATAGGAGATTTGTCGTTTGTGAGTGGTGGGTGCGAGTGTAAAACGTTGTCGTTTTGCGAGTGGAAGATGTAATTCGTACGGCTTCTACCGCCGAGACTCTTTTGTCTCTATTTCTACCGCTGGAACTATTCAGCGGCAGATGTGTTCTGTTTTCTTTTCTTCTTTAACCAACTGTCTTCAATATTTTAACTATTTAATAAATGTCGTTCATGCAAATGTTTTTCCGCTGTAAGTTTTAATGTTTTAAGAGTCAAGTCTTGATCGTTGAATGAAATTTTAAGATTATCTCAGAAAATCATATAGTTCGGTTCAGTATCCTGAGTAGCGAACTGGGTTCAGAAAACTCGGGGCGTTACAACCGAGGGAAAAACATGCTCCTCCTCTCAAGACAGCTATGTCTGAACCCCACCCCGACGTGACCGGGATTACATGCATTCATATCTTTCATTAATCATTTCTTTTCATGAAAACACATGTGGAAATTCATTTTGCGTGCTAGTTCGAAAACATGGTGCATGAGCATGAGTTGTGCAATACAAGTAAAGAAACATAGAACAATACATAAAAGGACATAGGAAAGCATTCTAATACACAATCAACCTAAACTACCCATCCGACCTACACTTAATAATACTTCACCAAATATCCTCGAATAATAACTCTCCTATGGTGTAGGCCAGATCGGCCAAACGAGTCACGAAGACTTACCTCGCACCCGTAGCACACCGAGCTCCGTTCACGAGTGCTATTCACCTAAAACATTTCACAACACATGACATTAAACTGAGCCTAAATCATCAAACTTTGAAAACTAACGGAACTCCTAGCTAAAAAAAATTTCCTAAAACTCTATCTTAACTCATTGAGGCATTTCATCGAGCAATTTACACTCAAGAACATCCAAAACCCCATTAATGGGGTTTTTAAAACCTCCAAACACTTCAACAACCTCCATTAAACCATCAAACTTCCACCAATAACCATAAATACACCCATTAAAGTTGTAATTAGGGTAAACCTAGCCGTTTCTAACAAAACTCGGCTATTTCACAAAACCCTAAACAAAATCCTAACCGTTTAACTTCGCGAAAACAGAAATCTAATGTCTGAAAACTATAGAATCTTACCTAGAGTCGTGATTGGAGAAGAAAACGTGAAGAACTCGCCGTTGATCGGAGGTGGAGCGTCGACGTTTGAAGGAACGGAGGGGAAGAGAAGAAAATCGCTAGGGAGGTCTTCTGGGAGGAGAGATCGTGAAATGTGAGAAAAAGGGAAGGGGATTTTTGTTTAAGTTAAATATTTTAACTTGATGGATTACTATTTTACTCTTCCTTTTGATTTTCTATTTATTTCGTTGCTTACATCGTTATTTAACCAACGATTTGGTTTCTCCAAATTTTCTTATTTCACCAATAATTCCAATTTATTACAAGGGCTCTATTAAAATTTTTCGTTTGCAAAACGGACTTAATTTGACATATTTACAAAAATACCATTATATATTAGAATAAATAAAATCCTGTAAAATCGGGTGTTACACTTGCATTATATGATCTTACTGAGCTTTAGGGTCATTAGTTGAACTCTATGATGTAGGTACGAACCGTACGGATGAGGACTCAGAGCCTCAGGGTGATGTGTAGGTGTAGTTGGCGGGACGAGCTTGCGGGGTTGGTTGCGGCAGTCAGGTGTATTTTTGGCCCGTGGGTGATGTCTCGAGGTTTAAGTTACGTTGTAAAGTTTTTTTTGGGATTTAGGTGATATATAGGTTTTGTGTTGATGTTCTAAAACTTTGTTTAGATTGTTGTCTTTTTGAAAATTATACTGGAACTGTTTGGGCTATTAGGTTATGCATGGATTCGTTCATTGTTTAGATCGATCCATGCAGTTTGATTTCTTAAATTTCCTCCATGTTTTCTAACACGTTTTAAGTTACATTTTAAGTTGGGTTTTTGGGGTTTTGAAGTGTTTTACGTTTAGAGAGGTTGAGGAAGGTTTTTGGTAAGTGTAATGTGAAGTGTAGGTGGTAGAAATAGAGAAAATGTGAAAAATGGTGGAAAATGGAGAAGTGGGGCGTGGGATGCACTGGGGCCTTCGCAGGGCACGCGCGGGTTGCACTCAAAGTGCGCGCGGGGTGCGCGTAGGGCGCGCAGCCAATCAATCGGCCCTAGGGACCAATCGATCGGCGAAATGTCTAGATTTCTATAGGGTTCGCCGATCGATCGACTGCCAGCGCATGCCACCCGGGCGCTGCGCTCACCCAGGTGGGCGACACGCGCGCTAGATGTGTGCCGCACGTCATGGGCGCGCGATGGTTGCGCGACGCGCGCGCCACATGTCAATTGCCCAACATGAATTCTTTTCAAGTTTCGATTTTCAAACACGTTTCAACCTGACGTTTCACGATACTTCCAAAACGTATTTTTCGAACGTTTTCCCACGTATTTCAAACGATTTCAATGACCCAAAAACCAAGTCAACGTTTTACCAAAAATGACTCTAGGCTTCGATTTAAAGTTTTAAAAAGCAGAAAATTTTCACATAAAAAATGTCTTAAACAAAAGAAAGTCATGTCAAGTCGATGGCGACATACGGGTCGTCACACATCCTCTCCTTAGTTCATCTTTCTCTTCATTTTGAGTAAGGGTGAGCAGAATCGGACCAGAACCGAGCTATTTGGTACGGTTCTGATAAAAAATAATCAAATTTTTGGTCTGTTATTTTATAATCGAAATTTTTGGTTCGGTTCTGGGTTTTGATGACAAAACCCAGTAATACCGACCCAAACCCTTAAGTGTGTTAAGTAAATAGGTAACCCTAAAACTTCTAAGTCTCACCTTCATCCTTCATAGTTTGGTGTTTGCACAATAGCACTTCGCTCGCTAGTCACGGTCTCTCGCCCTCGCCGTGTCTCACTGAAGTTGCTGTTGTTGCCTTGCCTCTTGTCAAAGTCGCTGTTGTTGCCTCTTGGACTGTAGATTCGAACCACAGGTTTCGTTATTTTCTTTCTCTTAACCGAATGTTCTGTTTATTTGTCGAATTTACACTCTGTTTTTTTGTCATTTTTTCTGCATAGTTATTTAGGTAGTTTAACCAGTGTTATTAATTGTGTTTTGGTTTATTTTACAGCATGTTATTGTGTCTCGAATCTCCATCATTTGTTGTTTTATTTGCTAAAGTTGGTTTATAAACTGTTTGAGTGAAAGTCGAGGAGAGCATGTTTTAAACCAGAAAATTAACAAGTTGTTGTTAGTGTTACTACTTTGTGCTATTTCTTTTGATGCTGTTTATTGAAGGTTTTAAGAACCTAAGACTACTGATATTTCATCAATTATTGGTTCTTAATCTGCTTATTAATAGTTATTAGAAGCAGAACCATTTATATTTAGAGCAGAACCAAATATATTTAAAGCAGAACTGTTTATTGAAGGTTTTAAGGACTTAAGACTACTGTTATTTCATCAATTATTGGTTTTTAATCTTCTTATTAATAGTTATTAGAAACAGAACCAATTATATTTAGACCATAACAGGATATATTTAGAGCAGAACCGGTTCTGCTTAAAAAAATGACCAGACTTAGGAGGACCAGAACCGGACAAGAATTCGGTTCTGGGAAATTTTCTGGGCTTATTGGTGCAAAATTTTGAAAACCAATTTTAGTGGTCCGGTTCTGGTCTCTCCAAAATCCGGGCCATGCTCACTTCTAATTTTGAGCATAATTCATTTCTTTGACATTTTGAGAACTCTAAAAATATTCAAGGCATTCTCTTAATCCTTCTCATTCAACTATTTTCATAGGCAATTCATCTTTAATTAACATTCTAGTAATCATATTACGTCCACCTGAGTGAGTAAATGTTGCTACTTTAAAACATTCTCCCCCACTTTCTTACTTCACAAAAGGTAACGTTGTTTGTTTGACATCCAATTCTGCCAAATACTTTTTACACACTCGTAAATGTCTTGTCACATTCAAAGTATCATTTCATACAATATGACATGCATATGTTTGACTACAATAGTTACATCTAGCTTTAGGTGCATTGAAATTACACGCATCATCCAAAGTGAAGTTATCTCAAGCACCAGACCTATTCTTTTTCTTTAGATTACTATCATTAACATTATTTTCCATCCTAAAAAAAATATTATAACAAAAATCAAATTCATCATTCAATCATGTAGATTAAAGTCACAAAGCGAAATATTAAATTCACATATTTAGAGTGTGAAATGTGCAAAATGCACATTGCACAATCATGGTCCAGTGTGCAATTTGCACATTTGCACACACTTTGCACACAATTCACGGATACAATCACACACAATTCAAAGCACATCCAACAATCACAATTCACAGTCCAAGAATCACAACTCACAATTCACATAAGCACATACAACGAATACAAAATCAATCACATCCACAAACTCAGAAAATACCTCCTACTTGTGTAGTGGTCGTCGCCCGTCGGTTCACAGTGGTCGGAACAAGGAAGCCTCGGCCATCACTCGTCATAGTCCAACTCAGAAACCTCGATCGCAGTCGTCAATTGTTCGAGTTTCCTCATAGTGGTCGTTGGTCGTCGGACTCAGGGTTGGCTCGCCGCTAGCTTGTCACGCACTCGAACAGCGCACTCGTGTTCGTCCCTCGTCGCAAGGCTCGGGAGTTGGGAGTTTAGTTTGTAGGTTAGGTTGTGATTCTATCGCAACCTAACCCGATAAAATTAGACACTCAGTCGGGCTAAGTTGGGTCAGTTTTCGGTTCGGTTCAGTTTCGAATTGCAACCAAACTAAAACCGAGAACCATATACTCAAACAAATCAGAACATCATTTTTTTAACACAAACCGACCTGAACCTACCCGAAAGCCTCGATTCAGTTTGGGCCCACAGTTCGGTTTGGTTTGCCCACCCCTATTCATGGGAATTGGGTCCCCCTGACCTTGCGTTGGTGTTTTGGCTCAACCCTGAGTCGCGACAGTAAACGTGTAAATAGATTTATAAGAGAAAAAGATGAGTTAATAGAAATGTGGAGACATTCAAAATTAGACTTGTCGCTATGGGTTATATCAAGAAGGAAGGGGTTGACTATGACTTTCTCTCGCGCAGCTATGTTTAAGTCCATTTGAATTTTGCTAAATGGTCATCTTGAAGAAACAATTTATATGGACCAACAATACTGTTTTATAAATAATGATGCACAATAATAAGTGTTCAAGTTAGAAGGTTTCATGGAATATGATGAAGCGATCAAATTTTATGAGTTCACACAGTGTCTTGATAAGTCTTGTGTATACAAGCTCATCAATGACAAGTTGTGTCTTTTTTAGTTTTGTATGTTGATGATATTTTATTTTATTGGTAATACTGTAGAATTGTTATCAAATATAAAAGTATGGTCGGATAATCCATTCAAAATGAAAGATTTAAGAAATACAAGTCACTTTCTTGGTATTCGTCTAGTAAGAGAATGCAAAAATAGAACGTTAACTTTGTCTTGAAGAATAAAGAGATATTGTCTATACCCAAATAAAAATTGATATTTTCATAAGCCATCAATGACTTTCCACTAATTGAGATTTGGCCGTAATGATCAAATTGTATAAAAGGGATAGGGGAATACAAAAAATCAATTAGAAAGGCACGTAGACCAATAGAAATTTTTTTGATTATTTATGTAAATTTTTATCTTAACATATATATTGTATATATGTGAAATATAATATAAAACGTATAAGTGAAAGTCCATGACTTATATTTGAAGTATGGACTCTTCAAATAATTAATAGTTATAAACGTAGTCAATCTTATTAAGAATGTATTAGTCATATCTAGACTATATATGTAATGATATAAGATAATGTGTTTTATATAATATGATTATATAGAACTTGATCAAATAAAGTTATATGGTTTTGATAATTTCTGTTAAATATAGAATAATTAATTATATCACAATAATGGTCATATAATTATGATCTTAATTTGTTGTATTTAACAAATTGTTATTTTGTATTAACTTATTTTTTGATTTATTCAGTAATTTTTATACGCATTACAATTCGTATAACTTATTTATTGGTAACAAATTAAAATAAGTAGTTGAGAATGTTAATATCGATATAATGAAATCTATTTTTATATACTCCCTTGTTTGTGAGTTCAGAGATCGAATAATTAGTGCGGAGTTTATAATTGTTTTGAATTATTTATTGGATGAAGGAACTAATAGTAATTAAGAATAAATATGTAATTTGAGAGGTTGATAGATTATAGGATAATTTACATGATAAATCTCGAACTATGAAATTATTAACGAAACAAATTTTGAACTATTTTTGTTAACAAGACAAACCTTAAAGTATAAAAATCTGAAAAAACAAACCCCAGCGAGAACGGGCTATCGTTCTCTCATGTATCTTATTTAAAAAAATATCTCTCGGGAACGGGAGCATGTTCTCAAGGAGAATCTCCAAAATATTAGTATTTATGTCAAAAAATATTTCAAATGATATCAGATGTTCTTGAACATTTTACCACATGTTAAGCATATCATGAAATAAAATTCTGAAAAGTGTCGTGATTTTTTAAAATTTTCAAGATTTATCATAATTATTTACGTTTTCTTTATGAAATAATTCATTAAAATTATGTACGTCATACAACAATTATAAAACTTTCACAATAGACTCTACTTATACTCCTAATTTGAGCTGTACAATGGCTAGCAAAAAAAAACTAACATGTATTTATCAAAAAATTATGAAACTTTTAAAATAAACTTTTTTTTAACAAAAAATTGAGATAATTTTTCGATAAATGCATGTTAGCTTTTTTTTGCTTGCCATTTTTCAACTTCAATTGTGAGTATAAGTAGATTCTATTTGGAATATTTCATAATGTTTAGATTGTGACGACCCAAACCCACCGGGCCGGCACACGGGACGGGAACAGACATTCACTTTGACATTTTGGACTGACATAAATAAATGGAAGAAAGAATGGACGAACAAAATGGACGACAACTGGAGTGGACGACGACAGGAATGGACGACAACTGGAGTGGACGACGACAGGAATGGACGACAACAGGAATGGACGAGGACAGGAATGGACGAGGACAAGAATGGATGACGACAAGAATGGACGACAACAGGAATGGATGACAACCGGAATGGACGAGGACAGAACTGGACGAGGACAGGAATAGACGACGACAGGAATGGACGACAACAGGAATGGACGAGGATAGGAATGGACGAGGACAGAAATGGACGACAACTGGAGTGGACGACGACAGGAATGGACGACAACAGGAATGGACGAGGACAAGAATGGACAACAACAGGAATGGATGACAACAAGAATGGACGAAGACAGGAATGGACGAGAACAGAAATGGACGACAACTTCAGCCAGGTGACTTCCTAACTGTATTAACGGTTATGAATATTCAATCTTCACGGTTTAGAGTTTTATACCAAGAATAATTAATTTCATGTGGATTTAAACTAGGTTGGGTGGCAAAGTTGTAATAATGAAGGGTGATGACCAGTATATAAAGAAAAAGAAAATGTTTTAAACCTCATTTAAGCCACTGTAGCCGACACCTTCCTTTTCGGCGATTTCTTCTCTCCTGAGCTCTTGCTCTCTGCATTCAGCATTTCCTTTTCGACGATCGGTTTTCTCTGCCACTACTCGACTACTCTGTGCCCGAGGTATGCAATAGACAATGTAGCTATCTGTTAGTTTGTTAGCCCTGTTTTCTACTCGACATTGGAGTTTTGGATTTTCCAATGGCCGACTAATAATAAGAACATTTGAAATCTGAGAGTGGGAATGCTTTTATCAAATCGATTCTGGACATTTAAAACAACCACCCCTGGGTTATCGATAATCGAATCTGTCTGTTTTGATTTTGGGATTTCAGACTACATTGAGTATTAAACTAAGAATTCGGGAATGACTCTTAGCTATTAGACCCTAGAATGACTTGTGAGTAGAACTTTTAGGATTTTGTTTTAACTACTGTAATGTAAATGTTTTAGGTAAAGAAGTCTGAGGAAAAGGAGCTCTCATTGCCAAGGACACTAGGTAAGTGAATGTATAGGATTTCCGGCCAATAGGGCCCTACATCACAAGGATGCTAGATAGTAACTGATATGACGATTAGAGGTTATTATGCTACAGTCTAGTACTTATGTTGACGTTTAGTCTAATGGTAAGTTTTCATACTGGATGAATGTTTTGTTCTGTAGCCTGAATGAGTTAAGAATTCCTATGTTCATGCATTATCAATGTTTTATGCACATGAAAATGTTTTAAAAGCATGTTTTCATTGAGTATTAAACTAAGAATTCGGGAATGACTCTTAGCTATTAGACCCTAGAATGACTTGTGAGTAGAACTTTTAGGATTTTGTTTTAACTACTGTAATGTAAATGTTTTAGGTAAAGAAGTCTGAGGAAAAGGAGCTCTCATTGCCAAGGACACTAGGTAAGTGAATGTATAGGATTTCCGGCCAATAGGGCCTAAAATCCCTGTAACGTGGTTGAGTGAGGGTTGGGGGCGGTTCGGCGTATGTCACAGTCCAAAGAAGGACATATGAATACGACCCGCAGTATGGACCATGATCAAACTCACTGTCGAACCCCCTTTACCGGCACAAATTCTCTCTCATTCCACACAACTTAATTGATGATTATGAACAATGATTATGAACAATGATTATGAACAATTATTACGAATGATGATTATGATTCATGATTATGGATGATGATTATGAACAAGAAAAGACTTATGACCATGTATTTCTCTGAATTATGCATTCACGCATTCATGTTATCGTTGCATTCCTTACTAAGCATTAGGCTTATAGTTGAACCTTATGATGTAGGTGAAGAGTTAATAGGTGAGGATTCCCAATTCCAAGAGAACTTTTAAAGCTGGTTGCTGGAGGATGCTCAGTGTGACAGTGCAGGGTTGGATAGGTGATTAAGCTCCCTGGTTATGCTCATAGTAAGTCAGAAAAGTTTATGATGAATAGATGACTAAGTAGAACAGAATTTCTTATAACAATGAGATTCGGATTTGAATGGTTTGTCTTTAGAGTCTGATTACGATTTTAAGGATTATTGAATAGTTTGTTTTGCTTAAGCCTTCCGCTATGCGTATTTTGAATGAGTTTATGATTCTTACTCATTGAGGTTTATAGTTACTAAGTTAAGATTCGGGTGAGTTGTGGCATTTTCTCCTGGATGAAGTTGTTTGATGATTATAGTGTTTTCTGCTGTGTGACAGAAGCCGGATAAAGCAATCATCCGGCTGACGTCATCGGCAGATGTAAAGTGTTTAAGTTACCGGATGATGTAAGTGTTATTTCATCGCCCAGTGACCGGTAGATGTAGAGTGTTTAAGCCATCGGATGATGAAAGTGCTATTTTGTCGTCTAGCGATCGGCAGATGTAGAGTATTTAAGTTACCGGATGATGAAAGTGCTATTTTGTCATCTAGCGATCGGCAGATGTAGAGTATTTAAGTTACCGGACGATGAAAGTGCTATTTTGTCGTCTAGCGATCGGCAGATGTAGAGTAGTAAAGTCACCGGATGATGAGGATGTTATTTGTCGTTTAGTGACTGGGTCATGTTTTAATTACACACGTGAGAAGCACGTGTTCACCGGATGATGTCCCCTTATTTCACCGGATGATCTAAAGAGTCTCTCTACCAGATGATATAAACATGGTTTTGTCGTCTAGTGACCGGTAGATGTGGTTTTATTCCTCAATCGGCAGGTGCAGTCTAAAGGTTTAAGTTTCCGTTCACCAGCCGATACACATTGCACTGCCCGCCAGCAGATGCGTAAAGTATTCCTTTGCCGAATGATGTCTAGTGAATTCCGTACGACATTTTGACTTAAGTTATGTTTCAAAAAAATATATATTACCGAAAATGAGTAGAATGTGAGTAATAAGAATTAAATGATTAAGAAAGATATGGTTTATGTGACGATCCGTCTGGGGTTGTTACAACAACTGGAGTGGACGACGATAGGAATGGACGAGAACAGGAATGGACGAGGACAGGAATGGAGGACAACAGAAGTGGACGACTGAGATGGACGACAACAGGAGTGGATGACTGGAATGTTTGAAAGACATAAACACCTCACGACATTACTACAAAACTTCTTCCCGACCTCTTTAGACACCAAAAGCTTCAAAACCCCAAAAACCCGATTCAAAACATAATCTTAGACATATTAGAAAACATGGCAGAAATTCAAGAAAATCAAATTGCATAGATCAATTTAAAACTCGAAACAATCCATGCACAACTTAAAAGAAAATCCAAAACGATTCCAGTATATTTCAAAATACAACTGTCAGAACAGAGGTTTTAAAACATCAACACAAAACCTATACATCACCTAAATTACAAAAAAAAAACTGTACAAACTTGACATACATTCAAAATCACACCCCCCACAGGTCAAAAGGCACCTGACTGCCGCAACCAACCCCACGAGCTCGTCCCGCCAATTGCACCTACTCGTTGGCCTGAGGCACAAAGTCCTCATCTGTGTGATCCATAGCTACAACAAAGAGTTCAACTATGAGCCTAGAGCTCAGTAAGAACATACAATGCAGTGATGCATATGCTATGCATGAACTTTTGAAATACATAAACATTACTTTACATTATATTCAGGTGGACAGGAGGTATAAGTAGGGCTTATAGAGGAATTAACGCACATATATACATGTCACAACAAGACATAATAGGAGTACATAGCGTGCATAACAGGAGTACATTGCATATATAACAGGAGTACATAACAGGATGTCAGTCCCCATCCCACACTTAACCATACATTACATGCACATTTTATTTTTTTTATCTTCAAATCGTGTGCATAAAACATTTGCATGACTTTAAAGAAAACGTGTATGCATGAACATATACAGTGCTTAAACTTAACATAAATAGGTGACGAGATATCAAAGCATAACATAAAGAAGACACATTTAACTTAGAACGACCTAAGACCTAACTACCCGACAACCAAAACCTAGTATTTCTGTGATGGATGGCCTTAAGGGCCAAACCTATACATATGAACTTATCTGATGTCCGTAGAGTTCCAAGCATGCACGTACGTCCTCAGCGATTCACGAACCTATATTATGCATAACCGAACCATTAACCCTAAACTTCAATAAAACTAAGGGATAACTAACTTAAACTCATTAACTAACGTAAATGGTTACCTTTAATGGAGAAAATGGGAGAAAAAAGGAGAAGACGAAGTTTGGAAATCGTCGCACGTCGTCTGGAAGAGAGAAAACAGAGAAGAGAGGAAAAATGAGAGTTTGACGTAGAAGAGAAGAGAAGAGAGGAAGAGGAAGAGGAAGAGAAAGCTTGGCTTCTTCCATAAACTTGGACACTTGGCACTCATCCATTAGCTCCCTCCCAACCACCTGAATTGCCTTTCCAAATTGCCACTTCATTGGTTTCTAACCAATTTTGCTACTTAGTTCGTCGATTCGGTTTCTCCGAAATTCTCTTTTTCCACTAACATCCCAACAACATCCAATAAAATACTCATTCTATTAAAAGTAAATTAATCCCGCACAATAATTCTAGGGATAATTATATGGCCAAAATGCCGGGTGTTACATCCCACCCACCTTAATAGAATTTTGTCCCCAAAATTTACTTAAACAAATAGTTCCGGATATCGGTCCCTAACGTCCCGTTGTGTTTCCCAAGTGGCTTCCTCCATGTTATGATTGCGCCATAGGACCTTCACCAATGGGATCACCCTGTTGCGCAACACTTTGATTGAAAAGTCCAAAATCTTTATGGGCCTTTCTTCATACGTAGCGTCGGCAGGATATCTCTGTCCACCAGCTCCACGATCTGAGTAAGATCTCGCACACATTTCCTCAGCATCGAAACGTGAAAAACGTTGTGAACTCCATTCATGGACGCTGGCAGTTGCAGCCGGTAAGCCATGCATCCTACTCTCTTCAAGATGGAAAATGGCCCTACAAACCTTGGACTGAGCTTCCCTTTCTTACCAAACCTCATCACACCCTTGAAAGGCGACACCTTGAGGAATACTTCATCGCCTTCAGCGAATTCTAAGTCTCTCTTTCTTCGATTCGCGTAACTTTTCTGTCGACTCTGAGTAGTATTGATTCGCTGTCTGATAGTAGCCACCATTTCAGACATCTGCCGTAATAACTTAGGGCCGACAAGTCTAGCTTCACCAACTTCCTCCCAGCACAAAGGAGACCTGTACTTTCTGCCGTAAGAGCTTCGTAGGGAGCCATACCGATCGTAGCCTAGTAGCTATTGTTATAAGAGAACTCCACTAACGGCAAATACTTGCTCCAAGGAGGGTGAAATTCCAATACACGCGACCTTAACATATCCTCCAATATTTGAATCGTTCTCTCGGATTGTCAATCCGTCTGTAGGTGAAATGTCGTGCTGAAATTTAACTTGGTACCCAAGGCATTTTGCAAGCTCACCCAAAATCTTGACGTAAATCTAGGATCCCGGTCAGAAACGATTGACACCGGTATTCCATGCAACTTAATAATCTCGTTAATATACAACTCTACATATTGATCCATAGAGAAGGTCGTCTTCACAGGTAGAAAATAGGCCGACTTCGTCAGTCTATCCACTATGACCCATATGCTATTATGGCCTCTATTCGTCCTCGGTAGGCCAACAGTGAAATCCATAGTGATGTTCTCCCACTTCCATTCGGGGATTGAGAGAGGCGGAAGTGGTCTACCAGGTCGTTGATGTTGAGCCTTCACCTGCTGACATACCATACAAGACTCCACATATTTGGCAACCTCGTTCTTCATATTTGGCTACCGGAAATGTAGGTTCAAGTCCCGATACGTCTTCGTGCTTCCCGGATGTACTGAGAAAGAAGACGAGTGGCCTTCCGATAAAATGTCCTTTCGTAGCTCTTCATCCTTTGGAACATACCACCTATTTTTGAACTTCAAAATAGTATCACTCGAATAACTGAAATCGGAGGAGGCATTGGCCAATTTACTCGCAATATCACTCATCTCCTTCAAATTGATCTTTTGGGCCCCTTTAATTCGGTCCAAGATAGTTGGCCGTAATGTCAGATCTTCCAGCACGGCCGATGACTCAGAAATTACTTCCAAATCGAACCTCTGAATTTCCGTTCTCAAAGGCATTGATATGGCCGACATAGCTAGTTGCATAGTAGCCGGCATCCTACTCAACTGCATCGGCTACTACGTTAGCTTTCCCCAGGTGGTATTTAATCTTGATATCATAATCTTTCACAAACTCGAGCCACCTGCCTCTGCCTCATGTTTAACTCCTTCTGGGTAAATATATACCTTAAGCTCTTGTGATCAGAAAATACTCCACATGACTGTCCATATAAGTGGTGTCTCCCTACTTTCAACGCAAAAACAACTGCCGCAAACTCTAGGTCGTGAGTAGTGTAGTTCTGCTCGTAACTCTTCAATTATCTGGATGCGTATGCCACCACTTTTCTTTCTTGCATTAATACGCATCCCAAACCAACCTTTGACGCATCGCAGTATACCCTGAATTTGCCATCCTCGACCGACAATACTAACAAAGGAGCAGTGGTTCAATTTCTGCTTAAGCGTCTGAAAAATCTCTTTGCAAGTTTCAGACCACTTGAACATGATGTCTTTCCTCGTTAAGCTGGTCATAGGCTTTGCTAACACAGAAATTCCTTTGATAAACTTTCTGTAATAACCAACTAGCCCGATAAAACTCCATACCTCACTAGCATTCCTCGGCCTCGGCCTCGGCCATTTCTTTACCACCTGAATCTTGGTTGGATCCACAGAAATTCCCTCTGTAGACACCACGTGGCCTAGAAAATTAATCTGGTTCAACCAGAATTCACACTTCGACGATTTGGCGTACAATTGGTGTTGTCTCAACGTCGATAGCACAATCGCCAAGTGCTCTTCGTGCTCACCTTCATTACAAGAATAAACCAGAATGTCGTCGATGAAGACGATCATAAATTTATCCAAAAAATCCTGGAATATCATGTTCATCAGGTCCATAAATGTCGTCGGGGCATTAGTCAACCCAAACAACATCACCAAGAATTCATAGTGTCCGTATCGAGTCCTGAAGGCGGTCTTTGGAATATCACTGGCCCTGACCTTCAATTGTTAATAACCGGAGTGCAAATCAATCTTTGAAAATACCCGAGCCCCTTGTAGTTGGTCAAATAAATCGTCGATCCTCGGCAACGGGTACTTATTCTTGATAGTCAACTTATTCAGCTCGCGGTAATCAATACACATGCGTAAAGACTCATCCTTCTTCTTAACAAATAGGACTGGTGCACCCCACGGAGAGAAGCTACGGCGTACGAAGTCCTTTTCCACCAATTCCTTTAGCTGAGCCTTTAACTCCTTCAGCTCTATTGGCGCCATACGGTACGGGTTCTTCGATACCGGTTCAGCACCAGGACATATTTCAATTTCGAATTTAATCTCACGATCCGGTGGCAACCCCGGTAAGTCATCTAAGAAAACCTCTGAGAAGTTTCAAACTACCGAAAGGTCTTGAAGTTCCACCCCACATTGCCTTTGAACATCCACTATGTAGGATTGGAATCTGACACATCCTGACCTCAGCAGTCGTTGAGCTTCTAAGGAGGATACAACAGGCATATTGTGTTTCTTTTGCATAGCCCAATAGGAGAACTCTTTCTCGTTCGGGCGCTTAAAAGTCACAAGCCCAAACCTACAGTTGATGGTGGCGTGATGTCTAAACAGCCAGTCCATTCCCAGAATTACATCGTATCCTTTCATACCGATGATGATAAGATTGGCATGCAATTTCTGGTCCCCTACTGACACTATATCGCCCTGCACTGCCTGCTCAGAGTGCATAAACTCTCCAGATGGTAGCATGACACTGTAGGGTTGATCTGACAGCACAACACATAAACTCTCCCTAACCACAAAGTCCATTGCCACAAACTAATATGTGGCCCCCGTGTCCAACAAAGTGTAAGCAAGTGAATTACAAATCAAGATTGTACCTGTGATAGCTGCATGTTGTACTTCGTCGTCATCCTCGATCATTGCAAAAACCCTTGGGGTAGCACAATTTGGCCTCCTATCCGGCATCGGGCAATCCCAGACGTGATGGCCTTCTTTGTCACATCAGAAGCAACGACTAGTAAAGATCCTGCATTCACCCGTGTGACTTCTCTGGCAACGCGGGCATACTGGAAGCTGAGGAGCCCACATTGGTCTTTTTCCCTTGTCATGATAAGCAACAGTCTCATTGGGCCTCTTAACGCCCCTGTTATGTTGCTGTTGTGGTTGCCCATCCTGACCCCTTTGTTGTTGTTGAGGGGCATCATGAAGGAATCTCCTTGATGAATCCCTCTGTTTCTGGAACTTTGTCTCTAAGGCTTCCAACTGCAAAGCCTAGGCCACCACTTTCGTATACGGGGCCTCGTCAAAACCCCCGGTCGTGATTCACGGTAAAAGGTCCATCTTCAGACCCTGGATGAACTGGTGACGTGCCAATAGGCCCAAAAGCCCAATCCAAGACTAAGGCCCAATCCATATCCAAAGCTCATACTACCTATTACTTGCTTACTAATGACTTTATTTCTTTTGCAGGTAATGGACTCAATGAAGGCTTGGAGCGGAAGCCCAATTCACATGGCAAGGATCAACCTCATCACTTAACCTCTTGGGATGCGCGAGATGAAAAGAATCAGCTGGATTAGCAGAAGCTGGAATTTGTCTTCCCGGAGACAAATCTTGTAATTTATTTTATGTTGGTTTTCTTTAAACAAACATTAGTTTTATTTTATGTTGTGGCAAAAACCATTAGCCCTTAGAGTTGTATGGTGGGTAGCTAATTTGGGTTAAAGTGAATCATCTTGATGTGGGAGGCCCAACCCATTAGAAGACAAAATGGAGAAGAAGCACACAAAGAACAATTGGTAGTGGACACAAGGATTGATGAGGTGGCACAAGGAGGGCATTTGATGACATTTGTAAGGGAGGAAGCCTTACCATTGGATGAAGAAGCAAGGACAAGAGGTAGTGCTCACAAGGATTGATGATGTGGCACAAGGAGGATGCTTGATGTAAGGGAGGAAGCCTCACCATTGGATGAAGCACAAGCACAAATCATCTTGGCCACCCATCATCACACTCATCCAACGGTTCACATTCAAACTTGCAAAACCCTAGCTACCATAGGATCTCTATTTAAGCATCACACTTGGCCATTGTATGGGTCTTTTGCCAAACTTAATACAATTGAGGTATTTCATTTAGACTAGTGTCTAGAGAAAGTCTTCTTCCAAGGGTTGGTGCCATTGGAAATCCCACCAAGGGTTGGTGCCCAAGGTAAGTATCAGTTTGCTTAAACAGATTGGAGAGAACCTCCATTGCTTCCAAGCGTGTGGTGGCTTGAAAGCTCTTACTCCTTACTCTATTCCAAGTCACCTTGGTGCTGGAATCATAAGAGAAGGTCACACCATTCCCAAATACTGGTCTTCTTCCTTGGAAGAAGCATTAGCCGAGAGGTAACTCAATACCTCTATCGGCCGGTTCAGGGTTTTATCATTTTCTTTATTTTTCTTCACAGAACACTATACCACTTTACACGTACTTCATCTTCCATCTCTTAGCTTCATTTTGTCTGAAGAAATCGTTTCATTTTGAGCACTTTAACCTTTTTATTTCTGCTCATACATTTTATTGCTCTCGGGTTAGTCGACCAGTGAGCAACCCTTACTCTTTGGGTGATAACTCGCTCATTTTCAGGTTGTTACCCATCATTTTGGTATCAAAGTGTAGCTAAAATCCGTGGGAACATTTTGGTACCTTTTATTTGTGCACTTATTTACAAATTTTTTGCTGCATTGTTCGTTGAAGTTAAGATACATTCCACTGCTAACAAAAACAGTTTTCCAGATTTGTGCATAAAACCCTCTTGGGTTTAGCAACTTTAGGTAGCGAATTTCTTTTTATTTTTTGCATTTCTTTGCTTAATATTGTTTATTATTATTGTCTAGCATTTAATGAGAGTCGATTAAGCAAGATAATATCAATTCCTTTAGTTTTAGTTTCGGTACTTTCCATTTCATTCAAAAAATTTGCTTGGTAAGGTTGTGTAGTTTAGTTGCATTCTAATTTATAATTTGCAACTGTTTTTGGTTTATTCCTTATACTTTATTCACCTATTGTTGATATTAGCATGCTTGGATGATATTCTGAATGTTTTGGGGAAGAAATCGCTTATAAAGTCACTACATTTAATTTGATGTTTGAAGAAGTTTATAAGGTGTTTGTTGAAATGACATAACTAAGTAGCATGCAAGAACCCTAAATTTTTTTTTTACAAGTTGTTATTTTTATACCATGAATCTTTCATATTAATGTTTAATGGGGATTAAAGTGACGTAACATGCAATAAATTAATGACCTTGAGCTTTAAACGTGCTGGTAATTGAATATTGCAACGGTTACTAAAAGCTGTCTTTTTTTTTTTAATTAGTATAAATTGATTGATATTTGAGGGTTCCGTTTCACTAAGTAGTTGATAGCTTTAATTAACCAACTTGGCATAACATTGATCACTAAAGTTTTGTGGACTAAATGGAACATTAAATCACTAAACTTGCACGTAAAAATGTTATGAAACTTTTCATGCAAATCGGTTAAAAATAACAAGAAAATGGTTTTTTTAACACATCAACTAGTTTGGAAAGTGTTTGAGAAAATGCCACACCTAATTTTATCACCCAATTGACTAGTCTTTAAAATGTTTTCTTTTAGTTTAATTTTCTAATTGTAGGTTGTTTTAGTTGTTTTTTTTTTCCGTTTAGTATAGTCAAAAAAAAAAGAGAAAGGAAGAAACCATATCCTAAAACTTAGATTAAGTGTTAACTTTTCCTTTAATTTCAAAATTAGAACCACACTTAACTACATTTCCTAAAATTTAGGGTACGATGCAAACAAGAAGTGGAGCTTTAAGGGAACAAAATAGGGGCAAGGAAACCCCAAACCTACATCCCATGGCTCTTACCCAATCGGAGGGTGAGTCGAGTATGCAAGGACAAATTAATGAGATAAATGAAGCCCTTATTACCCTAAGCCAACAAATTCAAAATATGAATTTGAGATTCGAGGAATCAATGAGGAACAACAATCGAAGAGAATCCCCCCATAACTCCCCTCGACGACAAGACCTTGAATCCCCTCGAACAAGAAGATATGAAGGATCTCCTCGAAGGAGAAGTTATAATGAATCCCCGAGACTACGGAGGGATGAAGCATCTCTCCAAGGGAGAAGAAATGTGGAATCCCCTATACGAAGGAGGGATGAAGAAAGGAAGAGATACGAAAATTCCCCTCAACAGAGGAGGAACGACGAAACCCCACAAGAGAGAAGAAGAGACCAACCGAGGAGACAATACCGAACTCGTGAATCGTTGGATGATATTGATTGGGGTGACGAGGAAGATGATTACTATACCCCTACAAGGCGAAGAGATAATGACGAGCTAAAGAACGCCAAAATTACAATTCCCCTATTTAATGCAACAAGCGATGGGAGCACATTCCTCGATTGGGCTGATAAAGTCGAGAGAGTATTCGATTACTATGACTATTCGGAGAGATCGAAAGTAAAGCTCGTATCGGCTGAATTGACGGGTTACGCTGCCCTTTGGTGGGCCAACCTAAAGAACCAAAGAGCACAAACGAGAGACGAACCAATCGCAACCTGGCGAACTATGAAGGTACGCATGGCAAGAAGATTTGTGCCAAGCCATTACCGTCAAGAAATCTTCCTACAAATGCAAAACCTTCGACAAGGAAGTCAAACCATCGATGAATACCTTATGGAGTTTGAAACTCAAAAGATCCGAGGAGGCATGGACGAACCCGAAGATCACGTCATAGCTCGATTTATACGTGGATTGAACGGTGAGATTGGAGACTTAGTCGAAATGCAAGCCTTAGATTCAATGAAAAGAGTTGCTCAAATGGCCACCACCATCGAGAGGCAACTAAAAAGGAAGAAAAAGGCTATTTTCCCCATTAAATTCACTCCTTAAACCTCCAAAAACCATGAGTTTACTACAAAGACCGAAGACAATAAGTCATTTAATCGTAATTGGCCTCCAAGAGACTCTATTAGTAAACCTAATGTGAATAATATCAACAATCCAAAACCCCACGACATGAAATGTTTCAAGTGTCTTGGAACGGGTCACTTTCAAGCTCATTGCCTGAACTTACGTACTATGATAATTCGAGATGGCATCATGGAGGAATTGGAAAGCGAGGTTGATGACGGAGAAGTCGAAAAGAGTAAAGTCAATGAAGTAGAAGTAGTAGAGAGTGAAGACGATGAGATGATTCATGCGCCTAAGGGAACTCTATTAATGGTTGTTAAACGAACCCTTATATCAAAGAACACTAGCGAAGCATGTCAATGAGAAAACTTATTTCACACCCGATGCATGATCGAAGATAAATTGTGTTCTGTGATAATCTATGGAGGAAGATGTGCGAATGTGGCTTCACAAGATTTGGTAGAAAAGCTATCATTGGAGACTAATGCTCATCCCCATTCATATAAGTTGAGATGGCTCAATGATAAAGATGATGTCAAGGTTACTAAACGTGTAGTCATAAATTTCACCATTGGAAAATATAAAGATTCTGTTATATGTGACGTAGTGCCCATGAGTGTAAGTCACCTAATATTAGGACGACCATGGCAATACGATCGAAGGGCCATACATGATGGAGTCTCAAACTACTATTCACTCAAGTTTGGTGGAAAGAACATTACGTTAGTACCTTTGACTCTGGAGCAAGTTGCTAAAGATAAGGCTACAAGGAAAAAGGGAAAATCAAATCTTTTAATGACTAAAGACCAAATAAGAAACACCTTGCTAGAGGAAGAATCTTCAAGTGATAATGAATATGAAGAGAACGAGGATGTTGCTTCCGATGAAGAATCCTCAAGTGAGGATGAGGACGAAGAGATCAAAGAGAGAAAGTTCTATTTTGCAACCAATCCATTATTTGAGTGGAATGATCAAAAGGATGAAGGAGTTGAATTCAACCTCATTGAAAATTTTGAGGATCAACACCAACTATAAGAGGAACCCCTTCCATTGACGAAACCAAACATTCACAAAATTATTAACAAACCTATAGATTTTGAAAGTTTATTACTCAAGGATCCATATTATGATAAAACCTCAATACCACATCCTTTAGAAGCCTTAGGAGTAACCTTAACTTTGGGAAGTTTGAAGTATAAGTTGGGAAAAGTTAAAATTTGTGATACTTATACACGATTTATCTTACTTGAGTCGAAGAAGAGTCGAAACATATTTAAGGTAATCTTGGAATGTTTTGCTCAAAATCATTATTGGTGGCTTAACGGATTACCACTTCTCATTATTATGCTCAATGACACACTATTTTCCTTGATAGCAAACTATTTAATGAGTCAAACCCAATAGTTGTGGACATTTCTTGGTGGATAAGAATCATAAGCAACCACCTAGAAGATTCAACTTTGATAATGGTATACCAATATCTTTTAATAGATATTTGGAGATGAACATCGAGGTGATCCAAGAAAGGGATTTGAGGACAAATCCTAAATTAGTTGGGGAGGATGATGTGCCAATAGGCCCAAAAGCCCAATCCAAGACTAAGGCCCAATCCATATCCAAAGCTCATACTACCTATTACTTTCTTACTAATGACTTTATTTCTTTTGCAGGTAATGGACTCAATGAAGGCTTGGAGCGGAAGCCCAATTCACATGGCAAGGATCAACCTCATCACTTAACCTCTTGGGATGCGCGAGATGAAAAGAATCAGCTGGATTAGCAGAAGCGGGAATTTGTCTTCCCGGAGACAAATCTTGTAATTTATTTTATGTTGGTTTTCTTTAAACAAACATTAATTTTATTTTATGTTGTGGCAAAAACCATTAGCTCTTAGAGTTGTATGGTGGGTAGCTAATTTGAGTTAAAGTGAATCATCTTGATGTGGGAGGCCCAACCCATTAGAAGACAAAATGGAGAAGAAGCACACAAAGAACAATTGGTAGTGGACACAAGGATTGATGAGGTGGCACAAGGAGGGCACTTGATGACATTTGTAAGGGAGGAAGCCTTACCATTGGATGAAGAAGCAAGGACAAGAGGTAGTGCTCACAAGGATTGATGATGTGGCACAAGGAGGATGCTTGATGTAAGGGAGGAAGCCTCACCATTGGATGAAGCACAAGCACAAATCATCTTGGCCATCCATCATCACACTCATCCAACGGTTCACATTCAAACTTGCAAAACCCTAGCTACCCTAGGATCTCTATTTAAGCATCACACTTGGCCATTGTATGGGTCTTTTGCCAAACTTAATACAATTGAGGTATTTTATTTAGACTAGTGTCTAGAGAAAGTCTTCTTCCAAGGGTTGGTGCCATTGGAAATCCCACCAAGGGTTGGTGCCCAAGGTAAGTATTGGTTTGCTTAAATCGATTGGAGAGAACCTCCATTGCTTCCAAGCGTGTGGTGGCTTGAAAGCTCTTACTCCTTACTCTATTCCAAGTCACCTTGGTGCTGGAATCATAAGAGAAGGTCACACCATTCCCAAATACCGGTCTTCTTCCTTGGAAGAAGCATTAGCGGAGAGGTAACTCAATACCTTTATCGGCCGGTTCAGGGTTTTATCATTTTCTTTATTTTTCTTCACAGAACACTATCACCACTTTACACGTACTTCATCTTCCATCTCTTAGCTTCATTTTGTCTGAAGAAATCGTTTCATTTTGAGCACTTTAACCTTTTATTTCTGCTCATACATTTTATTGCTCTCGGGTTAGTCGACCAATGAGCAACCCTTACTCTTTGGGTGATAACTCGCTCATTTTCAGGTCGTTACCCATCAACTGGTGTACCTTGTTTTCGTCGGTGGCCACCATATGAGGTGCGTAGCGGGATAGTGACTCGAAATTCTGAACATACTCGGTAACTGACCCATATTGCCGCAGTCGAGAGAACTCGATCATCTTTTCCTTCCTCACACTACGGTCAAAATACTTCTCGTAGAAAATTCTCTTGAATCTGTTTCAATCTACTGCCACTGTTGTCGACTGTATGGTGTCTCACCAAAATCCAGCGTCCTTGGTGAGGTGAAATGAGGCACACATAACCTTCTTATTCTCCTCCACTTCCGCATAGTTGAACATATCTCAATCATTCGGATCCACTCCTCTGCGTGAGTAAGGTCCATTGTATGTCCATCAAACGTTGGCTTTTGAAGCTGTCAAAATCTATCTCCAATGGTGTCACGTGGAGCGTTCACATGGTTGTTATTCCCATTGTCCTCCCTGGCCATCATGCGAGACTGAACGCCGACCAACTCAGTTAGACGGTTGAGGGAGTCGCCCCTGTCGTTTGCATCACCTCGATTCCCTCTCACCATTTTTGTTTTTAGGTTCCTATAACCAAAATAACTAAATTTAATAAACTAAAATTTTTACGAGAATTTAAACACTTACAGTTGGTGGAGCGATCTCACGTGGCGGGTTGTGCAGTCAGATAGTCTACAGAACTGCTTTTAAAACCTGGGGCTCTGACACTATAACTGTGACGACCCAAACCCACCGAGCCGGCACACGGGACGGGAACAGACATTCACTTTGACATTTTGGACATGAAATTTTTCGACTTTTAAAACTATAAAATCTGAAAACGTGAAAACAGGGAGTCATAAAAACAGGAAGATATAAATAAATGGAAGACAGAATGGACGAACAAAATGGACAAACAGAATGGACGAACAGAATGGACGAACGAAATGGACGAACAGAATGGACGACAACTAGAGTGGATGACGACAGGAATGGACGACAACTAGAGTGGACGACGACAAAAATGGACGACAACAGGAATGGACGACGACAGGAATAGACGAGGATAGGACTGGACAAGGACAGGACTGGACAAGGACAGGAATGGACGACAACAGGAATGGACGAGGATAGGAATGGACGAGGACAGGAATGGACGAGGACAGGAATGGACGAAACTTGGAGTGGACGACGACAGGAATGGAAGACAACAGGAATGGACGACAATAGGAATAGACAAGGACATGAATGGACAACAACAGGAATGGACGACAATAGGAATGGACGACAACAGGAATGGACGAGGACAGTAATGGACGACAACCGGAATGGACGAGGACAGGAATGGACGACAACAGGAGTGGACGACTGGAATGGACGACAACAGGAGTGGACGAATGGAATGTTTGAAAGACATAAACACTTCACGACATTACTAAAAATGTAACAACCAGCAACTTGGTCAGGTAATTATCCCGCGATTATTATGGTGTGAATTATGTAATAAGGAAATTATAAATGAAAGTAGGTTTAATGGCAAGGATTGTAATTAGTGTGAGCTGGTTTGATATAAATAGGAAGAGGAAAACATAAAATCTCATTTAAACTCTCCTGTAGCTGACTTTCCTCTACTGGCGATTTCCTCCTTTGGCAACCAATTCCTCCCTTCTCTTTCTTCAACGATTCAAGTTCAGGTAAGATTTAGGTGATTCATTCATTAAGCTTTTGATTAAAGGTGATTACTGGTTGGTGTTTAAAGACTTAGAATCGGACAATGCTTGAATAATGACAGTATTTCGAGCGCTGTCTGTATTGGCATGGTATAGAATCCTAGACGTTGTCGACATTTAGTTGAGAGTCTAAAATCTAAGATTGCGTTAGTGTAGGTGAATTTTTTTTTGGGGGAGGGGGGGGGGGGGGGGTGTCATTAATGTTTTGAAAAGACATAACACTTCACGACATTACTAAAAATGTAACAACCAGCAACTTGGTCAGGTAATTATCCCGCGATTATTATGGTGTGAATTATGTAATAAGGAAATTATAAATGAAAGTAGGTTTAATGGCAAGGATTGTAATTAGTGTGAGCTGGTTTGATATAAATAGGAAGAGGAAAACATAAAATCTCATTTAAACTCTCCTGTAGCTGACTTTCCTTACTGGCGATTTCCTCCTTTGGCAACCAATTCCTCCCTTCTCTTTCTTCAACGATTCAAGTTCAGGTAAGATTTAGGTGATTCATTCATTAAGCTTTTGATTAAAGGTGATACTGGTTGGTGTTTAAAGACTTAGAATCGGACAATGCTTGAATAATGACAGTATTTCGAGCTGAAAAGTAGGTTTAATGGCAAGGATTGTAATTAGTGTGAGCTGGTTTGATATAAATAGGAAGAGGAAAACATAAAATCTCATTTAAACTCTCTGTAGCTGACTTTCCTCTACTGGCGATTTCCTCCTTTGGCAACCAATTCCTCCCTTCTCTTTCTTCAACGATTCAAGTTCAGGTAAGATTTAGGTGATTCATTCATTAAGCTTTTGATTAAAGGTGATTACTGGTTGGTGTTTAAAGACTTAGAATCGGACACTAGACGTTGTCGACATTTTAGTTGAGAGTCTAAAATCTATATGAATCTGGTAGTTTAGGTGATGATGTCATTAATGTTTTGAAAGTTAAGCTATGCATACTAAGTGCTCAGAGAAATGCCTTAGAGGTTCAAGCTAGAATCTAGATGATTTCTTTAGCTAAGATTTTACCAGCTCTGAGTTTAGATTATTCAGGACATATTTAATATTGATGTGTGAAATGTCCTAGGTGGAAAATGATTCAAGTGAAGACACGACATAGCAAAGGAATCCAGGTAAGTGAGTGCGTTAAGATTTTCGGCCATTAGGGCTCTACATCACAAGGGTACTAGATTAAGCTTGTTGTTTACAATGTCTGGATGTTTGTGGTTTGTACTACGGTATATGTTGGATGTCTGAGTTTTCTTTGGTGTAATGTTCTATTTTGTATGTACATTTCAAGCGTTATGATTTACCTTCCAAAAATGCAAAACATTTTATGAACATTCCCCTTTCATGAACGATATATGACAATGAAATGTATGCAACTATATTTAAGTGAAGGTTGGGGTGGTTTGGCCATGTCACTGTCCAGGGATGGATCAAGATTATTGCCCAAGAGGGGGCCATGTACACGCACTCTGCCTACCCCCTCTTCGACACCAATCCCTCCTTAATGCACGATATATGATCGATGAATAAGAATATGATTTTATTGAGTATACGTTCATGAGTAATTATGCATACGTTTGACTTCTTACTAAGCATTAGGCTTATAGTTTGAACCTTATGATGTAGGTGACGAACTGAAAGGTGAGGATTTCATTCCAAGCGATAACATCTAAGTTGGGTTGCTGGATAGTACTCATGGCGTGGATTTTGTGCTGGGTGGCGATTTGACCTGAGGATGGTGCTCCTTATCTGTTATGGTATAAGATAATGACATAGAAGAAATAGTAGAAGAGAATTTTTATTTGATGATAAGTAATTGACTTGTTCAATATTTATAAGTTTTAAAGGGGATTATAAGATTAATTGTTTTCATCTGTTCTTGAACCTCTCGACATACGCATTCTATCCAAGACTATAAACCCACGTACATGAGCATTTTGGAACTGAGGTTTGAAGTCTATAGAAGATAACTTAATTCTTATCTTCTATAGACTTCAAACCTCATTTCCAGAATGCTCATGTACGTAGGTTTATAGTCTTGGATAGAATACGCATGTCGAGAGGTTCAAGAACAGATAAAAACATTTAATCTGAAAGGAGGGAGACCCGCTCACCACAGAAGGGAAGGGAAGCTTAACTTATGGATGATTAAGTGGAAGCCAATGTATATGTGAACTTGTTTGTGCATATTAAGGCAGTTGGGTTTTTCAAATTGGAGATTTAGGAGTTTATTAGCGTACGATGTCTAACCAAGTACGTGATTAGTCAAATCAAACGTAGTGGATGTGGTTAGGAGGCTAATGTTGCGTCATTTGGTTTTAGAGATTCTGGTTTGGAACCATAGAAGTTGACCATAGGTATGGATTGGATCGAAGTATAAAGCTGCAAGGCGTAAGACGATAGTAACAAGAACTATAAGCCAAGTCAAATTTTGAGGACAAAATTTTAATTAAGATTGATGGAATGTAACACTCGGTTTTACGGGTTTATGAATTATGCGCATAATAGCAATTTTATAAATAATCAAAATATGTCTGTTTTATGAATCGAGAGTTCTAATGAAATCCTCATAATTAATATGAATTTTGAGAGAAATATGGAAATTTAGAAATCAAAATCGAAAGTGTTATGCCCGAACTTCCGTTTTTGACCTTATGGCGATTTAATTCGTAGAAATAGTAAAATAAGTCTGTTTGACGAACAGAGAGTTTTATTAGAGCCCTAATAAGAAGTTGAAATTATTGGTGAAATAAGAAAATTTTGGAGAAACCGAACCGATAGTCGAACAATAGGATAAACGGGAGATTAAATCAAAGGGCAAATTTGTCATTTGCCAACTCAATTTTTATTAAAAGCCAAACATCCCCATTTCTCCACACTTAGGCATTTTCCTCTCCAGTGAAGGGCTTCGGCGATTTCCCTTCCTCCGACGGCGATTCTTCACCATTTCTCCACGGTTTGCCTTCCGATCTTTGAGCTTCCTACACGTTTTCTCTTCCCCTCGTGATTCTAGGTAAGTCTCTATGGTTTTCCGGCGTTAGTTCTCAATTTTTAGAGGTTGGAACGTTTAGGGTTTTGTAGGTATTTTGTGGAAATAACCGGGCTTTGTTAGAAAAGGTTAGATAATGCCTTATTGGTGATTATTGAACGTTATTGGATGAAATCTATGGGGTATTTAGCATTTTTTTTGAAAAACTGGGTTTGGAGCTTAAGGAAATCTCCATTAATGGAGGTTTAGATTTGTGAGCGTAAATTGCTCGATGAAATGCCCGAGAGAAGAAAATTAGAATTTTAGGAAATTTCCTTTAGTTAGGAGTTCCGTTAGTTTACGAAATTTCATGGTTTAGGCTCGATTTTAACAAAGGACATTGTGAAATTTTCTAGGTGACGAAAGCCCGCAGACGGAGCTCGGTGCGCTAAGGACGACAGGTAAGTTCTCGTGACTTACTGTAACCGATTGGCCTACACCATAAGCTGGAGTTTGTTGTTGAGGATTGTTGGAGCTTGCTTGTTTAATTGTTTTGCTGTGGTTGGGTAGATAAGGTTTGATTGTTTTATAGGATACGCGTTATGATGTTTTGATGTATAGAGATGTTTTGATGGTATACTTATTAGGTATGCTTAAATTATGTATTGAACTGTTCATGCATCATAGTTTTCAAAATGCCATGAAAAACTAATTTACGCATTATTTTCAAAGAAAAGGAATTGCATGCATGTGGCAAGTAAAGTATCATAGTAAATAACGCATGGTGGTTATTCGGGGAGAGTTTCAGACCTGCCGTTCCGTGGTGAGCGGGTCTCCTTCCTTTCAGATGGTGTGGGCTGTCTACCCGCTCGATGTGTCCTATCCATCTGACTGAGAAAGGCCCCGGTAACCAAGACTGACACGTACCGAAATGAAATGACATGGACGGTTGTCATAGCATTGAGCATACATGATCATGCATTAGCATTTACGTAGAGCTTGTTGAGATTTTTATCTCATAGGTGTCTTTATGGTGTAGGTGATCTTGACATAGGTGAGGACGAAATCCCTCCACCGGAGGAATGATGCAGTTGAAGGAGGATGGCTCGTGGGAGTGCGCTGGACAGTCGATGCTCCTTTTGACCTGTGGGGAAAGTAAGCGTATGTTTTGGGAACACGGTAGTTAGATAAAAATGTATAGTTGGACATATTAGGATGCTTGGGTCTGATTAGTTGATAGGTTACGTTTTGATGTTTTTAAACGTTTTGGAAACTATTTTATAAACCGCTTGGTGATTTTGAATAGGAGGAAATGTTAAGTTTTTAAACGGATCCACGCGGTCGTTTTTACGAAATCGGGTTACGTTTTAAACGTGTTTATGGAGTAGGGCATGTTAATGTTTTAAAGTATGTTATGTGTATAAATATGTAGGGAAAAGATAGAGAGAAAGGAAAGAAAGAAGGAGCGGACAAAGAAGAAAGAAGAAAAGAAGAAAGGAGGGAGGCAACTCCCTGGAATTTGGATTCCAGGGAGGGTGGCGATCGATCTCCTAAGGAGGAGATCGATCGCCTCTTTGGTCGCCACTCTCTGGGAAAAAATCCAGAGTGTGGCGATCGATCACCCAAAAAGGGGCGATCGATCGCCTGGCCATTGATCGCGGGGCGATCGATCGCCTGGCCATTGATCGCGGGGCGATCGATGGCCACAATGAAGGGCGATCTGATCGCCCCTCCTATGTTGATGATGGCGATCGATCACCGATTTTGGGCGATCGATCGCCGGTTTTGGGCGATCGATTGCCGGTTTTGGGCGATCGATCGCCCTTTACATTTCGGGACAATGTCCCTTTTTGTCCCCGCTTTGATTTATTGTTTAAAATGATTTTAATAGTTATATTTCAATTGTTTATTATTTGTTTTAAGTATTGTTTAAATAGTTTAACATCTTATATTTAAATGATTTTCCAAACAATGTTCACTATTTTGATTTTAGTTTAAGTTCCACTTAAACTGTAAAATAAAATGAAAAATTTTATACGGTAAAATTAGGATATGGGTAAGGGTCGCTACACCCCCCACAGGTCAAAAGGCGCCTGACTGCCGCAACCAACACCGGCAACTGCACCTACTCGTCGGTCTGAGGTACAAAGTCCTCATCCGTGTGATCCTACCTACAACGGGGAGTTCAACTATGAGCCTAGAGCTCAGTAAGAACATACAATGCAGTGATGCATATGCTATGCATGAACTTTTGAAATACATGAACATTATTTTACATTACATTCAGGTGGACATGAGGTATAAGTGGGGCTTATAGAGGAACTGGCGCACATACATACATGTCACAACATGACATAATAGGAGTACATAGCGTGCATAACAGGAGTACATAACATATTTAACAAGAGTACATAACAGGATGCCGATGCCAGTCCCCATCCCACACTTAACCGTACATTACATTCACATTTTATCTTTCTTGACTTCAAATCGCATGCATAAAACTTTCAAGAAAATGTGTATGCATGAACATATACAGTGCTTAAACTTAACATAAACAGGCGACGAGATATCAAAGCAAAACATAAAGAAGACACTTAGAACGTAACCTATGATCTAACTACCCGACAACCAAAACCTAATATCTCCGTGATGTAGGGCCTTAAGGGCCAAACCTATGCGTATGAACTTACCTGATGTCCGTAGAGTTGCAAGCAAGCACATACGTCCTCAGTGATTCACGAACCTATATTATGCATAACCGGACCATTAACCCTAAACTTTAACAAAACTAAGGGATAACTAACCTAAACTCGTTAACTAATGTAAATGATTACCTTTAACGGAGAAAATGGGAGAAAACAGGAGAAGACGAAGTTTGGAAATCGTCGCACGTCGTCTAGAAGAGAGAAAACAGAGAAGGAAGGAAAAATGAGAGTTTTACGTAGAAGAGAAGAGAAGAGAGGAAGAGGAAGAGAAAGCTTGGCTTCTTCCACAAGCTTGGACACTTGGCACTCATCCATTAGCTCCCTCCCAACCACCTTAATTGCCTTCCCAAATTGCCCCTCCATTGGTTTCTAACCAATTTCGCTACTTAGTTCGTCGATTCGGTTTTTCCGAAATTCTCTTTTTCGACTAACATCCCAACAATATCCAATAAAATACTCATTATATTAAAAGTAAATTAATCTCACACAATAATTCTAGGGATAATTATATGGCCAAAATGCCGGGAGTTACATAGATGATATACGTAATTTTAATGAATTATTTTATTAAAAAAGACGTAACAGTTATGATAAATCGTGAAAGTGTTAAAAGATCATGAAACTTTCTAGAATTATTTTCCAGCTATGGTGGGTATGTGATAAACATTTCAAGAAATTATGATATTGTTTGGTATATTTTCTGAGATTACTATTAATATTTTGGAGATTCTCCTCAAGAACGGATTCCCGTTCTCGAGCATTTCAGAGAAGAACAATAAAAAATGAGAGTGCGTTCTTTAGAATGGGAACCCGTTCCCGAGAACTTTAATCTAGAATGCTCGAGAATGAGAGCCCATTCACAAGAATGGGCTCCTATTCTAGAGAATCAGCTCTTATTCTAGTGAATCTCTAAATTATTAATGATTATTTCAGAAAATATACCAAACGATTTTGAATTTTCTTGAAATTGTTACGACATGTCCACCGTATCATTGGAAGACATTATGGAAAGTTTCATAAGTTTTTGATGACTACGTAATTTTAATGAACTATTTTGTAAAACGGACAAAAAATTATGATAAATCATGAAAGTATTAAAAAATCACGAAATTTTTCAGAATTTATTTCCATGATATGCTGAAATGTGGTAAAAATTTCAAAAAAATCTAACATCGTTTGACATATTTTCTGAAATAAATGCTAATATTTTGGAGATTCTCCTCGGGAACGGGCTCCTGCTCTAGAGAACAAGCTCCCATTCCCGTGAGATCTTTTTTTGAAAAAAGATACAAGGGAGATTGAGAGCTCGTTATCGAGAACGGTCTCCCGCTGAAGTTTGTTTTGCTAGATTTTTTATAGTTTAAGATTTGTTTTGTTAATAAAAATAATACAATGTTTGTTTCGTTAATAACCACACAATTCTGATTTACCATGTAAATTACCCTAGATTATAAAACTAGTTGTATTACGAATCTAAATGGAGGCTAATACATATGGAATGACTACATCAATGAACATTACTTTAAGTAAATATACTATAACGCCCCGAGTTATCTGAACCCGGTTCGTCACATCATGCCCGTACATGACTAAAAATTTCAACCGTATTATTATTTTTTTAAAAAAAAAACTTGCAGCGGAAATCATCTAAGTAAAAATAGAGTTAAACAAAACTATTGTACAATGCTTGAATACTCAGTTAGAATTTTGGGGAATAATCGGCAAAAGGAATAAAGGATTAAATCGCAAAACACTTCATAAGTTTCAAAAGTCAAACGCATCGCCCGCTGAACAAAGTCAACAAAAGGGGCTGAAGCAGAAAATGGAAGACATCATCCGGTGGCAAAACGACAAAATGCACTCTACATCTTCCGATGACGTCAGCCAGATGATTTCCTTCATCCGATCGACTTTGTTCTACACCTTCCGATGACATCAGCACGCATCTGCCGATGAGTTTACTGAGACATCATCCGATGGACTTAAACCTACACCTTCCGATGACGTCAGCACGCATCTGCCGATGAGTTTACTGAGACATCATCCGATAGACTTAAACTTACACCTTCCGATGACGTCAGCACGCATCTGCCAATGAGTTTACTAAGACATCATCCGATAGACTTAAACCTACACCTTCCGATGACGTCAGCACGTGTACGCCGATCACTAAACGACAAACTCTCCACTTATATCTTCCGATAAAACAAGTTACATATACCGATCACTAAACGACGAAGTTTGTTCTATATCATCCGATAGCTTCCACTGAAGACATCTTCCGATAGACAACAGAACAACAATCAACCTCTGCCGATAGACTTCATCTAACGATAGAGAACAGAACCACATCCCATCTACTTCTTGGTATATAAACACGACTCTACCACAGAAAGGAATTTACTCACTTCACTGAAACCATTCAAAAACATTTCAAACCATTGCAATACTAAAAATTCAGTGAGTACCAACATTAAATCCCAACAGACTACTATTAACAGGAAAATCTCGATGTTGTATTCAAAACATTGAAATCACTACTGTCATGAAAACTCAATATACTTAAATTGAAACACTGTCAACTAAACTTTCACACCAACAGACATCAGTTAATCCGCCTCATCAGTATACCAGTTCGAGACAGAGAAGTGCTCCTCCAACCCCATCTATTCGTCAGTAAACTCAGGGAATTCACCTGCAGTATCCTCAACACCTACATCACAAAACTCATCTATTAGCCTAATGCTAAGTAAGTAAAGCAGTAATGAAATGCATTGCTGAAACATAAATTCCTAAACATGCAATTTCTACTTTCTCATCTCAGTTGCATTCACATACGTTCATAAACTGATCTGATCCCTTGGTTCCCTTGGGAGTGGGATCAATTCTCCCAATGTCATACATCCTCTACTCGATTAAGGGGCGGATGAATTCCCTTAATAGCTGATCTGATCCCATGGTTCCCTTGGGAGTGGGATCAGTTCTCCCAATGTCATACAACCTCTACTCGATTAAGGGGCGGATTAGTTCCCTTAATAGTTTGTCTGTCACATTCAGTTCATACCTTACCATTCTTACATGGAAATTCATTTTCGTAGTCTTTCAAAAACATGATGCATGACATACAAAATCATTCACAAAATGCACAAGCCTACTGTTTTGTGATGTAGGCCCGAAGGCACATGCATACTTTACTTACCTGGCTCTCCTGGAAATGCTCGGTTACAACTGCTCCAAAACTCGCTCACCTAAGGTCATGACAGTACGTTAATCCAACCCTTACTAAACCTTACCAAAAATCAATAATATGTTTGAGGAAATCGATTTGAAACTCTACTACCCGTGCATTCCCATTTATCACCAAGAACCTGAACCCACCCTCAATCACAGAAACCTCGAAATCTTCACATTGTATTCTCTCAGTAAATTAATCGCTAAAATGCAAAATTACAAGACTTACCTAGGTTGAAGGAGAATCGGGCGAGAGAATCGCCTAGAGAGTTCTACTGCTCGAGCTGAAAACCGAAAGAGGAAAATGGGGATAGTGGCGGCTACTCTCACTGGACTTTTCCTTAAATGTGTTATCCACTATGTAAAATCCTAATTACCATCATGTCCTTGCCTGATCATTTATTAACCTAATCAATAACTCTCCCCAACCCTTCTATAAAAGTTCATCATTAATAATAGATTAAATTTTTGGTTCAATGGAACCGGGTGCTACATATACTCTATAGTTTTAAGAGTGCAACTCTAAATATTTAGAGGAATTACTTTAGAGTTAATAACTATGATAAACGATATAAAGAGTTTATATTATTCAACGAAAAATTATTGGAGTTTAAAGATACAGGTATAACGATCCCTTCGTCACCATCTACATTACTCGAATAATAGAAAAAAAAAAAATATATATATATATATATATATATATATATATATATATATGAATTAATTGTTTAATACATTCAACAATAAGTTTGTTATTTTTCATTAGATAGAATAATTAAATAACTGATTAATCAATTCATTAACAAACTTATAAAATTATTTTTTAAAATGTTTTTTGAAAACGGATTATGTCAAGTTTAAGTTGATGTCATGGTGTCAAGTGTTGAGTCCTGGTGAAATGTTTGTTTGATTTTTGTAAGCGTTTTATTTTGAATGTGTCAAAGATTGTTACAAAATCAAATTTTAAATTAAATGAGAGATAAATTTCATAATTGTTTTTTAAATATTATGATAATCGTTACAAAATCAAATTAGAATTTTAAATGTAAAATAGAATTTTCGTAACCGTTGTTTTTAAAAGGTTTGATGACCGTTACTAATTTAATTGCATCTTTAAAATTAGAAATTACAACTTCATCGTATAATAAGGTTGAAAAACTCTAAATTGGCAAAACAACTTTTGAGAGAAAATCTGTGAGTGTTCTGTGTTGTTTTAGAGTACCGTTCTCTAAATCAATATAGATCGTCTCATGTATTGCGAATACGATCTATCATATATGATCTTTGCAAATGTAAATATGTTACAAATATGTTGGTATTGATTTTTTTACAAATTAACTTTATGATAATAATATTTTATTCCATTATTTTCCAAGTTGATAATTTATTTCTTGGTAATCAAGAAATAATCTATTCAGATTATTGGGTTGATGATTATTGAAAATCAAGATGATTGGTGAAAATAAAAATAAGGAATCTTGAAGTTCAAGAAAAATATTTGATTTTCTAGAGGCATTTGTTTTTTGGAAAACTTTCTTTTGGTAGGCCGAATTGATAAAGATTTGTTGAATTATACTAGGCTTCGAAATCACATTAATTATGAGATATTTTCCTAAGTCCTTGGGATCCATATCCAAGTAGTTGGCAGAACTTTCCTAAAATGTCACACGAGGTGTCACTCAACCGATTTTGTTGAGATTTGATTACTTATTCCTTGCGGCGTTAAATCTGTTTTGGTATCTGAATTAAATCAAAGATATGAAAGTTACCAATCATATTTAAGCCTTCATTTCTGTGAACACAACTGACGGATTTTTTATTATTCTTCAGAGAAGTTTTATTTATTTTTCAAGCCATCGTTTTTCTTTCTTTCCCAATGCTTCTGTGTATGGGTTTGTGATTATTATACACACTTTTCTTATGCTGTGGATTTAATCGATTATACGAGTGTGTTGATTTATTGCGTCCGAAGACAACGACTTGGTGTTCCAGACGGTGTCATAGGAGGCAATCTTTATTATTCTTCATTAAAATTCAGTCTCGGGATGAGTCAATGGAACTCGAGAGGAGTTCAGTTTATCGACAAGGGGAGCTTGTCAATTTGATTGCGGGCAAGGGGATCTTGTCATAACACGAATTTCGAGAGGAGTCATCTACAACAAGAGGATCTTGTTGCTTTTAGATCTCGAGAGAGATCGATCTAAAGTCGAGGGGAGCTCGCAAAAACAATTTCATTAGGGAAGTTAGGAAGTGGCGGCGACAAAGATAAGAAAGAGTCTTTATTGGTATAAGTCCTTTTTTCTTGTAACTTTGAGAACTCATGAAATGTTTTTATATCTGGGCGTGGCCCCGCAAACGTAAGCAAATTGCCTAACTGCGTTACCAATTTCCTGTCTCATTTATTTCTGCATATTTATATTGTTCATCATTGCATTAATTATCGGTGTCACACGAAACACTTTATGTGTGTAACGCCACGAGTTATCTGAACCTGGTTCGTCACACAATGCCCGTACATGACTAAAAATTTCAACCGTATATTTTTTTTAAAAAACTTGCAGCGGAAATCGTTTAAGCAAAATTAGAATTAAACAAAGCCATAAAAACAATGCTAAAATAATCGTTGGAAATATTAAGAAGTAATTGGCCAATAGGAAATAGGAGTTTAAATTGAAATACTTGAGATGTCACAGGGGTCAAACGGATCCGTCGATTAATAAAGTCAACGGAAGAAGCAGAAACAGAAAATAGGAGGCTTCTGTCGATGACGTCAGCCAAATGAAAAACAAGGACATCCCTCGGTAGACTGTATCTACCGATGACGTCAACCGGATAAATCTATTATCCAACATCAACCGATCGCAAACGACAAAATACACACTGCATCTTCCGATGACGTCAGCCAGATGATTTCTTTCATCCGATCGACTTTGTTCTACATCCACCGGTGACTAAACGACAAAAGTCTTCCTACATCTACCGATGACGTCAGCACGCATCTGCCGATGAGTTTACTGAGACATCATCCGATAGACTTAAACCTACACCTTCCGATAGACACATAACTATAACCTGACATCTACCGATAGACTTCGTCTAACGATCACTAAACGACAAATTTCGTTCTATATCATTCGATGGCTTCCACTGAAGACATCTTCCGATAGACAACAGAACAACAACTCAACCTCTGCCGATAGACTTCATCTAACGATAGAGAACAGAACCACATTTCATCTACTCTTTGGTATACAAACACAACTCTAACTACAGAAAAGAATTTACTCACTTCACTGAGACCATTCAAAACATTTCAAACCATTACATTACTAAAAATCCAGTGAGTGCCAACACTAAATCCCAACAGAACACTATTACAGAAGAGGAAACTCGAAAACGTATTCAAAACATTGAAATGTTATGAAAACTCAACAAATTTAAATTGAAACACTGTCAACTAAACTTTCACACCAATTGACATCAGTTAACCCGCCTCATCTGTATACCAGTTCGAGACAGAGAAGTGCTCCTCCAACTCCATCTATCCATCAGTAAACTCATGGAATTCACCTGTGGTATCCTCAACACCTACATCACAAAACTCATCTATTAGCCTAATGCTAAGTAAGTAAAGCAATAATGAAATGATATGCTGAAACTTAAATCCTGAATATGCAGTTTCTACTTTCTCATCTCAGTTGCACATCGTTTGTTTACTGATCAGATCCCTTGATTCCCTTGGGAGTGGGATCAATTCTCCCAATGTCATACATCCTCTTCATTAGTTAAGGGGTGGATGAATTCCCTTAATAGCTGTTCTGATCCCTCAATTCCCTTGGGAGTGGGATTAGTTCTCCCAATGTCATAAATCCTCTTCATCAGTTAAGGGGTGGATTAGTTCCCTTAACCGCCAATGCATTTCAATCTGTACTTGCCTTTCCATAATGATGCATGAAAGTTCATTTTCGTATTCTTTCAAAAACATGATGCATAACATACAGAAAATACTCAAACATGCATAAACCTATTGTTTTGTGATGTAGGCCCGAGGGCACACACAATACTTCACTTACCTGGCTTCTGGAATTTGTCTGGCTGCTAGCTTCTTCGGTATTCTGCTCTCCTAAGTTCATAACAGAATATAAATCAAAATTTCACTAAACCTTACTAAGAATCAAACAGTGGTTCGAGGAATCCAGTTAGAAACTCTACCACCCGAACATTTCCCATATATTGCTAAAACCTGAATCTACGCTCAATCTCAACATTTCAAAATCCTCACACAGTACTCCCTCATGTATAAAACTACTATATCATAAGAGAAACGAGGAGAAACTTACCTAAGTCGAAGGAGAATCGGCGAAGAAAATCACCTAGAAAGCTCGGCTGCTTGAGATGAAAACCCGAAGAGGAAAATGTGAAATGGTGGCGGCTACAGTTCATTAAACCCAATCCCTCTTCCCTTAAATACGGTATCCACTTTTAAAAACGGTAATTTACTCTAATGCCCTTTGTCTAGTCATTCAATAACCCTACCTTTACTATGATCATTTAAAGTGTGTCATTTATTTTAGCAGGAAGTAAGACTTGGTTCCATGGAACCAGGTGTTACACTCTACATCTGCCGATCGCTAGACGACAAAATAGCACTTTCATCATCCGATGGCTTAAACACTCTACATCTGCCGATCGCTAGACGACAAAATAGCACTTTCATCATCCGATGGCTTAAACACTCTACATCTGCCGATCGCTAGACGACAAAATAGCACTTTCATCATCCGATGGCTTAAACACTCTACATCTGCCGATCGCTAGACGACAAAATAGCACTTTCATCATCCGATGGCTTAAACACTCTACATCTGCCGATCGCTAGACGACAAAATAGCACTTTCATCATCCGATGGCTTAAACACTCTACATCTGCCGATCGCTAGACGACAAAATAGCACTTTCATCATCCGATGGCTTAAACACTCTACATCTGCCGATCGCTAGACGACAAAATAGCACTTTCATCATCCGATGGCTTAAACACTCTACATCTGCCGATCGCTAGACGACAAAATAGCACTTTCATCATCCGATGGCTTAAACACTCTACATCTGCCGATCGCTAGACGACAAAATAGCACTTTCATCATCCGATGGCTTAAACACTCTACATCTGCCGATCGCTAGACGACAAAATAGCACTTTCATCATCCGATGGCTTAAACACTCTACATCTGCCGATCGCTAGACGACAAAATAGCACTTTCATCATCCGATGGCTTAAACACTCTACATCTGCCGATCGCTAGACGACAAAATAGCACTTTCATCATCCGATGGCTTAAACACTCTACATCTGCCGATCGCTAGACGACAAAATAGCACTTTCATCATCCGATGGCTTAAACACTCTACATCTGCCGATCGCTAGACGACAAAATAGCACTTTCATCATCCGATGGCTTAAACACTCTACATCTGCCGATCGCTAGACGACAAAATAGCACTTTCATCATCCGATGGCTTAAACACTCTACATCTGCCGATCGCTAGACGACAAAATAGCACTTTCATCATCCGATGGCTTAAACACTCTACATCTGCCGATCGCTAGACGACAAAATAGCACTTTCATCATCCGATGGCTTAAACACTCTACATCTGCCGATCGCTAGACGACAAAATAGCACTTTCATCATCCGATGGCTTAAACACTCTACATCTGCCGATCGCTAGACGACAAAATAGCACTTTCATCATCCGATGGCTTAAACACTCTACATC
The DNA here is from genome assembly GCA_022432975.1 of Begonia masoniana. Lineage (NCBI taxonomy): Eukaryota > Viridiplantae > Streptophyta > Magnoliopsida > Cucurbitales > Begoniaceae > Begonia > Begonia masoniana. The sequence goes on along the minus strand of CM039505.1, from coordinate 25,252,427 downwards.
TGCCGATCGCTAGACGACAAAATAGCACTTTCATCATCCGATGGCTTAAACACTCTACATCTGCCGATCGCTAGACGACAAAATAGCACTTTCATCATCCGATGGCTTAAACACTCTACATCTGCCGATCGCTAGACGACAAAATAGCACTTTCATCATCCGATGGCTTAAACACTCTACATCTGCCGATCGCTAGACGACAAAATAGCACTTTCATCATCCGATGGCTTAAACACTCTACATCTGCCGATCGCTAGACGACAAAATAGCACTTTCATCATCCGATGGCTTAAACACTCTACATCTGCCGATCGCTAGACGACAAAATAGCACTTTCATCATCCGATGGCTTAAACACTCTACATCTGCCGATCGCTAGACGACAAAATAGCACTTTCATCATCCGATGGCTTAAACACTCTACATCTGCCGATCGCTAGACGACAAAATAGCACTTTCATCATCCGATGGCTTAAACACTCTACATCTGCCGATCGCTAGACGACAAAATAGCACTTTCATCATCCGATGGCTTAAACACTCTACATCTGCCGATCGCTAGACGACAAAATAGCACTTTCATCATCCGATGGCTTAAACACTCTACATCTGCCGATCGCTAGACGACAAAATAGCACTTTCATCATCCGATGGCTTAAACACTCTACATCTGCCGATCGCTAGACGACAAAATAGCACTTTCATCATCCGATGGCTTAAACACTCTACATCTGCCGATCGCTAGACGACAAAATAGCACTTTCATCATCCGATGGCTTAAACACTCTACATCTGCCGATCGCTAGACGACAAAATAGCACTTTCATCATCCGATGGCTTAAACACTCTACATCTGCCGATCGCTAGACGACAAAATAGCACTTTCATCATCCGATGGCTTAAACACTCTACATCTGCCGATCGCTAGACGACAAAATAGCACTTTCATCATCCGATGGCTTAAACACTCTACATCTGCCGATCGCTAGACGACAAAATAGCACTTTCATCATCCGATGGCTTAAACACTCTACATCTGCCGATCGCTAGACGACAAAATAGCACTTTCATCATCCGATGGCTTAAACACTCTACATCTGCCGATCGCTAGACGACAAAATAGCACTTTCATCATCCGATGGCTTAAACACTCTACATCTGCCGATCGCTAGACGACAAAATAGCACTTTCATCATCCGATGGCTTAAACACTCTACATCTGCCGATCGCTAGACGACAAAATAGCACTTTCATCATCCGATGGCTTAAACACTCTACATCTGCCGATCGCTAGACGACAAAATAGCACTTTCATCATCCGATGGCTTAAACACTCTACATCTGCCGATCGCTAGACGACAAAATAGCACTTTCATCATCCGATGGCTTAAACACTCTACATCTGCCGATCGCTAGACGACAAAATAGCACTTTCATCATCCGATGGCTTAAACACTCTACATCTGCCGATCGCTAGACGACAAAATAGCACTTTCATCATCCGATGGCTTAAACACTCTACATCTGCCGATCGCTAGACGACAAAATAGCACTTTCATCATCCGATGGCTTAAACACTCTACATCTGCCGATCGCTAGACGACAAAATAGCACTTTCATCATTCATAGTCATTGATCATATTCATCATTCATAGTCATTGATCATATTCATCATTCATAGTCATTGATCATATTCATCATTCATAGTCATTGATCATATTCATCATTCATAGTCATTGATCATATTCATCATTCATAGTCATTGATCATATTCATCATTCATAGTCATTGATCATATTCATCATTCATAGTCATTGATCATATTCATCATTCATAGTCATTGATCATATTCATCATTCATAGTCATTGATCATATTCATCATTCATAGTCATTGATCATATTCATCATTCATAGTCATTGATCATATTCATCATTCATAGTCATTGATCATATTCATCATTCATAGTCATTGATCATATTCATCATTCATAGTCATTGATCATATTCATCATTCATAGTCATTGATCATATTCATCATTCATAGTCATTGATCATATTCATCATTCATAGTCATTGATCATATTCATCATTCATAGTCATTGATCATATTCATCATTCATAGTCATTGATCATATTCATCATTCATAGTCATTGATCATATTCATCATTCATAGTCATTGATCATATTCATCATTCATAGTCATTGATCATATTCATCATTCATAGTCATTGATCATATTCATCATTCATAGTCATTGATCATATTCATCATTCATAGTCATTGATCATATTCATCATTCATAGTCATTGATCATATTCATCATTCATAGTCATTGATCATATTCATCATTCATAGTCATTGATCATATTCATCATTCATAGTCATTGATCATATTCATCATTCATAGTCATTGATCATATTCATCATTCATAGTCATTGATCATATTCATCATTCATAGTCATTGATCATATTCATCATTCATAGTCATTGATCATATTCATCATTCATAGTCATTGATCATATTCATCATTCATAGTCATTGATCATATTCATCATTCATAGTCATTGATCATATTCATCATTCATAGTCATTGATCATATTCATCATTCATAGTCATTGATCATATTCATCATTCATAGTCATTGATCATATTCATCATTCATAGTCATTGATCATATTCATCATTCATAGTCATTGATCATATTCATCATTCATAGTCATTGATCATATTCATCATTCATAGTCATTGATCATATTCATCATTCATAGTCATTGATCATATTCATCATTCATAGTCATTGATCATATTCATCATTCATAGTCATTGATCATATTCATCATTCATAGTCATTGATCATATTCATCATTCATAGTCATTGATCATATTCATCATTCATAGTCATTGATCATATTCATCATTCATAGTCATTGATCATATTCATCATTCATAGTCATTGATCATATTCATCATTCATAGTCATTGATCATATTCATCATTCATAGTCATTGATCATATTCATCATTCATAGTCATTGATCATATTCATCATTCATAGTCATTGATCATATTCATCATTCATAGTCATTGATCATATTCATCATTCATAGTCATTGATCATATTCATCATTCATAGTCATTGATCATATTCATCATTCATAGTCATTGATCATATTCATCATTCATAGTCATTGATCATATTCATCATTCATAGTCATTGATCATATTCATCATTCATAGTCATTGATCATATTCATCATTCATAGTCATTGATCATATTCATCATTCATAGTCATTGATCATATTCATCATTCATAGTCATTGATCATATTCATCATTCATAGTCATTGATCATATTCATCATTCATAGTCATTGATCATATTCATCATTCATAGTCATTGATCATATTCATCATTCATAGTCATTGATCATATTCATCATTCATAGTCATTGATCATATTCATCATTCATAGTCATTGATCATATTCATCATTCATAGTCATTGATCATATTCATCATTCATAGTCATTGATCATATTCATCATTCATAGTCATTGATCATATTCATCATTCATAGTCATTGATCATATTCATCATTCATAGTCATTGATCATATTCATCATTCATAGTCATTGATCATATTCATCATTCATAGTCATTGATCATATTCATCATTCATAGTCATTGATCATATTCATCATTCATAGTCATTGATCATATTCATCATTCATAGTCATTGATCATATTCATCATTCATAGTCATTGATCATATTCATCATTCATAGTCATTGATCATATTCATCATTCATAGTCATTGATCATATTCATCATTCATAGTCATTGATCATATTCATCATTCATAGTCATTGATCATATTCATCATTCATAGTCATTGATCATATTCATCATTCATAGTCATTGATCATATTCATCATTCATAGTCATTGATCATATTCATCATTCATAGTCATTGATCATATTCATCATTCATAGTCATTGATCATATTCATCATTCATAGTCATTGATCATATTCATCATTCATAGTCATTGATCATATTCATCATTCATAGTCATTGATCATATTCATCATTCATAGTCATTGATCATATTCATCATTCATAGTCATTGATCATATTCATCATTCATAGTCATTGATCATATTCATCATTCATAGTCATTGATCATATTCATCATTCATAGTCATTGATCATATTCATCATTCATAGTCATTGATCATATTCATCATTCATAGTCATTGATCATATTCATCATTCATAGTCATTGATCATATTCATCATTCATAGTCATTGATCATATTCATCATTCATAGTCATTGATCATATTCATCATTCATATAAGTTGTGTGGATCAAGAGAGGATTTGTGCCGGTAAAGGGGGTTCGACAGTGAGTTTGATCTTGTTCCCTACTGCGGGTCGTATTCATATGTCCCTCTTTGGACTGTGACATACGCCGAACCGCCCCCAACCCTCACTTAGTCCACGTTGCATAAATCTTATATATATACATATATACATACATATTCTGTTCATGGAAAACATGCATTAAAACATTTTCTTATGATTGAGAATCATTCATGATGCATGAACATGAGAACTTTTAGCCCATCGGACTATGACAAGGATCATACCAGAGCAGACAACTTCACATTCACTAGCAGGTCATCAAATAGTATAACTCATAACATTTATCAATCCTTCAAGTGCAGACAAGCTCATTATCATAAGGTAAACATTAGACATCTAAAACAACCTAGTACTCCCACGATGTAGGGTTCTATTAGCCGGAAATCTTAATACATTCACTTACCTGGTCTTCTTAGCACTTGAGCTCCTTTCTCTTTAACTTCTTCACCTAAACATTTACATTGCAGTAGTTAAAACAAAAATCCTAATAGTTCTAATCTCAAGTTATCCTAAGATTTAATAGCTAAAGTCATTCCCACTCTCAGATTTCAAATGTCCTTATTATTAGTCGGCCATTGGAAGATCATAAACTCTAATGCCGAGTAGAAAACAGGGCTAACAAACTAACAGATAGCTACGTTGTCTATTGCATACCTCGGGCACAGAGTAGTCGAGTGGTGGCAGAGAAACCGATCGTCGAAGAGAGTATGCTGAAAGCAGAGAGCAAGAGCTTGGGAGAGAAGAAATCGCCGAAAAGGAAGGTGTCGGCTACAGTGGTTCAAGTGAGGTTTAAAACATTTCCTTTTTCTTTATATATTGGTCATCACCCTCCATTATTACAACTTTGCCACTCAACCTAGTTTAAATCCACATAAAATTAATTATTCTTGGTATAAAACTCTAAACCATGAAGATTGAATATTTATGACCGTTAATACAGTTAGGACGTCTCCTGGCTGAAGTTGTCGGGTGTTACATCCACCCCTCCTAAAACAAAATTTTCGTCCCCGAAAATTGATCAAACAAATAACTCTGGATACTTGTCTAACATGTCCTGTCGTCGCTCCCAAGTGGCTTCTTCAATGCCATGATTCTTCCATAAGACTTTGACCAACGGAATCTCTTTATTCCTCAGAGTCTTAACTGCGGATTCCAATATCTGCACTCGCTTCTCTTCATACATTAGTGTCAGCTCAATCTCAAAATCCACTGGTTTAACAACTTGTGTAGAGTCCCGTATACATTTTCTTAACATTGACACATGGAAAACATTATGAACTTTATCCAATGATGGAAGCAACTGCAGTCTGTAAGCTGTACTACCGATTCTAGCCAAAACAGGGAATGGTCCAATAAATCGTGGATTAAGCTTTCCCCTCCTGCCAAATCTTAGTACTCCTTTGAACAGTGAAACCTTCAAGAAGACTTCATCACCAACAGCAAATTCAAGGTCTCTCCTCCTTTGGTCTGCATAACTTTTATGTCGGCTTTGTGAGTAATCATTCTCTTTTTAATTGTGGCAATCTTGTCTGACATCTGCTGCAACATCTCGGGACCTAGGAGTTTTGCTTCCCCAACTTCATCCCAATACAGAGGTGATCTACATTTCCTACCATACAACGCCTCATAAGGTGCCATTCCGATGGTGGACTGATAACTGTTATTGTAAGAGAACTCAACCAAGGGTAGGTATCGGCTCCAAGATGTCTGGAACTCTAGCACACAAGCCCTCAACATATCCTCAAGTATATGGATAGTCCTTTCTGATTGACCATCTGTCTGCGGGTGGAAAGCAGTGCTGAAAGACAACTTTGTACCTAATGTGCCTTGTAAGCTTTGCCAAAACCTTGAGGTGAATCTAGGGTCACGATCTGAGACAATAGATGCAGGGATTCCATGCAACCTAATAACTTCTCGTACATAAAGATCAGCAAGCTGGTCCATCGAGTAAGTTGTCCTGACTGGTAAGAAATGGGCTGATTTCGTCCGTCTATCAATCACAACCCAAATACTATCATGTCCCTTAGTTGTCTTAGGTAATCCTACAACGAAATCCATAGCTATGTGTTCCTACTTCCACTTAGGAATAGGTAGAGGCTGAAGGGTACCTCCTGGACATTGGTGCTCGGCTTTAACTTATTGGAAAACTAAACATGACTCTACATACTTAGCAACATCTCTCTTTAAGTTTGGCCACCAATAGAGTAACTTCAAGTCTCGATACATCTTGATGCTTCCAGGATGCACAGAAAAGGGAGACGAATGCGCCTCAGCCAAGATTAGCTTACGTAATCCTTCATCATTAGGGACATACCATCTATTTCTAAACTTCAGAATCCCATCCTTGGAAAGACTAAACTCGGAGGTGGTGTCCTTCACCTTGTTCACCATACTGTTATTCTCCTCAGAGTCCTTCTGTTGTGCGTCTTTGATCTTTTCCAAAACCGTTGGTTGAATGGTCAAATCGGCAAGCAAGGTTGATAACTCCGGAACTATCTCCAATTCAAACCTCTGAACTTCTGTCCTCAAAGGTGTAGACATGGTTGACACGACGGATTGCATAGTTTTTGACATCCTGCTCAATGCGTCAGCTACAGAGTGAGCCTTACCCGGGTGATACTTGATCTCAAAGTCGTAATCCTTAACAAATTCCAACCAACGCCTCTGCCTCATGTTCAATTCCTTTTGTGTAAAGAGATACTTCAGACTTTTATGGTCAGAAAACACCTCACACTGCTGTCCATATAAGTAGTGTCTCCATATCTTCAAAGCAAAAAAAAAAAAAAATAAAAAAAAAAAAATAAAAAAAAAAAAACAAAAAAAAAAAAATAAAAAAAAAAAATAAAAAAAAAAAAACAAAAAAAAAAAAAACAAAAAAAAAAAAACAAAAAAAAAAAAACAAAAAAAAAAAAAACAAAAAAAAAAAAATAAAAAAAAAAAAACAAAAAAAAAAAAAACAAAAAAAAAAAAATAAAAAAAAAAAAACAAAAAAAAAAAAAACAAAAAAAAAAAAACAAAAAAAAAAAAATAAAAAAAAAAAAAATAAAAAAAAAAAAATAAAAAAAAAAAAACAAAAAAAAAAAAACAAAAAAAAAAAAATAAAAAAAAAAAAATAAAAAAAAAAAAAATAAAAAAAAAAAAACAAAAAAAAAAAAAAAATAAAAAAAAAAAAAATAAAAAAAAAAAAACAAAAAAAAAAAAAAATAAAAAAAAAAAAAATAAAAAAAAAAAAAACAAAAAAAAAAAAATAAAAAAAAAAAAATAAAAAAAAAAAAAATAAAAAAAAAAAAACAAAAAAAAAAAAAATAAAAAAAAAAAAAAATAAAAAAAAAAAAAATAAAAAAAAAAAAACAAAAAAAAAAAAATAAAAAAAAAAAAACAAAAAAAAAAAAATAAAAAAAAAAAAACAAAAAAAAAAAAAATAAAAAAAAAAAATAAAAAAAAAAAAACAAAAAAAAAAAAATAAAAAAAAAAAAATAAAAAAAAAAAAAATAAAAAAAAAAAAAAAAAAAAAAAAAAAAAAAAAAAATTAAAAAAAATCCTCTTCCTAACTTCAGTTGTAATAACCGCAACGTAATCCTATTTTTGAAAACACCTTTGCTCCTTGCAATTGGTCAAACAAATCATCAATCCGAAGTAAGGGGTACTTATTCTTGATTGTCAACTTATTTAGCTCCCTATAGTCTATGCACATTCTAAGGGAACCATCTTTCTTCTTGACAAATAAGACAGGTGCACCCCAAGGGGAACTGCTAGGGCGTATAAATCCTTTTTCTACTAACTCCTGTAATTGGACCTTTAACTCCTTCAGCTCAACAGGTGCCATCCGATAAGGATTCTTAGATACGGGTAAGGCCTCAGGGTACGTATCTATTACAAACTCTATTTCTCTATCCTGTGGTAATCCTGGCAAATCATCTAAGAACGCCTCAGAGAACTCTCTGACTATGGGGATATCTTGTAACTCTATCTTATTCTTCACCCAAACATCCATTATGCTAGCTAAGTAACTCTCACAACCATTTTTCAGTAACCGGTAAATTTCTAGTGAGGATATAATCGGTATTTTGCTTATCTTAGTAATAGCTTGGAAGGAATAATGATCACCATTTGGGGGTTGAAAATCAACCATCCAAGATCTACAACTTATTGTGGCATAATGCCTAAATAACCAATCCATTCCTAATATCACCTCGTATCCTTTCATGTCAATTACAATCAGTTCTACATATAGTTTCTTACTTCCTAAGGACACAACATCACCTTTAACAATCTGTTCAGAATGTAGGGACTTCTCTGATGGTAACATAACATCATATGGCCTTTCGGCTGGTATAAGTTTTAAGTTGTGTTGGCATACAAACAAAGTTGATATAAACGAGTGTGTGGCTCCCGTATCTATAAGTGTGTAAGCAGCAAAACCACAGATCATAATGGTACCTGTTATGACTGTATGCTGCACGGCTTCCTCATCCTCCATCATTGCATAGACTCTAGATGCTACCCTTGCACAGTTCGGATCTGGCGGCATGGGGCAGTCTCTGACTATATGCCCAACCTTATCACATCTGAAACAGCGGCCAGAACGCAACTTGCATTCGCCGGGGTGGTTCTTCTGACAGGTGGGGCATAAGGGTGCCAGAGGCCTCTTCCCTTTTCCTTGGTCATCATTTTGGTTGAGGGGTCTCTTTATACCTTGTTGTTGTTGCTGTGGTCCCCTGTTCTATTGCGGTTGCCATCCTTTGTTCTGACGTGGTGGCGGCTGAGCATCCTTCGTGAATTTTCTTGGCTGCTCACGCTGTGCGTATGCTGTCATTTCCGCCTCTTCCAGCTCCAAGGCCTTAGCCGTCACTTCTCCATAAGGTACATTGTGTATCCCAGCAGTCTTTACTTTCATGTACAAACTCGGCTTCAGTCCTTGAACAAATTGGTAAATCTTGTCCTCGTCATCCTCAATCATACGGGGAGCAAACCGTGATAAAGCATCAAATTTGCATATGTAATCCGTCACAGAGCCAGTTTGTCGTAGATTCATGAACTCCTTCTTCTTGATGGCTTAAACACTCTACATCTGCCGATCGCTAGACGACAAAATAGCACTTTCATCATCCGATGGCTTAAACACTCTACATCTGCCGATCGCTAGACGACAAAATAGCACTTTCATCATCCGATGGCTTAAACACTCTACATCTGCCGATCGCTAGACGACAAAATAGCACTTTCATCATCCGATGGCTTAAACACTCTACATCTGCCGATCGCTAGACGACAAAATAGCACTTTCATCATCCGATGGCTTAAACACTCTACATCTGCCGATCGCTAGACGACAAAATAGCACTTTCATCATCCGATGGCTTAAACACTCTACATCTGCCGATCGCTAGACGACAAAATAGCACTTTCATCATCCGATGGCTTAAACACTCTACATCTGCCGATCGCTAGACGACAAAATAGCACTTTCATCATCCGATGGCTTAAACACTCTACATCTGCCGATCGCTAGACGACAAAATAGCACTTTCATCATCCGATGGCTTAAACACTCTACATCTGCCGATCGCTAGACGACAAAATAGCACTTTCATCATCCGATGGCTTAAACACTCTACATCTGCCGATCGCTAGACGACAAAATAGCACTTTCATCATCCGATGGCTTAAACACTCTACATCTGCCGATCGCTAGACGACAAAATAGCACTTTCATCATCCGATGGCTTAAACACTCTACATCTGCCGATCGCTAGACGACAAAATAGCACTTTCATCATCCGATGGCTTAAACACTCTACATCTGCCGATCGCTAGACGACAAAATAGCACTTTCATCATCCGATGGCTTAAACACTCTACATCTGCCGATCGCTAGACGACAAAATAGCACTTTCATCATCCGATGGCTTAAACACTCTACATCTGCCGATCGCTAGACGACAAAATAGCACTTTCATCATCCGATGGCTTAAACACTCTACATCTGCCGATCGCTAGACGACAAAATAGCACTTTCATCATCCGATGGCTTAAACACTCTACATCTGCCGATCGCTAGACGACAAAATAGCACTTTCATCATCCGATGGCTTAAACACTCTACATCTGCCGATCGCTAGACGACAAAATAGCACTTTCATCATCCGATGGCTTAAACACTCTACATCTGCCGATCGCTAGACGACAAAATAGCACTTTCATCATCCGATGGCTTAAACACTCTACATCTGCCGATCGCTAGACGACAAAATAGCACTTTCATCATCCGATGGCTTAAACACTCTACATCTGCCGATCGCTAGACGACAAAATAGCACTTTCATCATCCGATGGCTTAAACACTCTACATCTGCCGATCGCTAGACGACAAAATAGCACTTTCATCATCCGATGGCTTAAACACTCTACATCTGCCGATCGCTAGACGACAAAATAGCACTTTCATCATCCGATGGCTTAAACACTCTACATCTGCCGATCGCTAGACGACAAAATAGCACTTTCATCATCCGATGGCTTAAACACTCTACATCTGCCGATCGCTAGACGACAAAATAGCACTTTCATCATCCGATGGCTTAAACACTCTACATCTGCCGATCGCTAGACGACAAAATAGCACTTTCATCATCCGATGGCTTAAACACTCTACATCTGCCGATCGCTAGACGACAAAATAGCACTTTCATCATCCGATGGCTTAAACACTCTACATCTGCCGATCGCTAGACGACAAAATAGCACTTTCATCATCCGATGGCTTAAACACTCTACATCTGCCGATCGCTAGACGACAAAATAGCACTTTCATCATCCGATGGCTTAAACACTCTACATCTGCCGATCGCTAGACGACAAAATAGCACTTTCATCATCCGATGGCTTAAACACTCTACATCTGCCGATCGCTAGACGACAAAATAGCACTTTCATCATCCGATGGCTTAAACACTCTACATCTGCCGATCGCTAGACGACAAAATAGCACTTTCATCATCCGATGGCTTAAACACTCTACATCTGCCGATCGCTAGACGACAAAATAGCACTTTCATCATCCGATGGCTTAAACACTCTACATCTGCCGATCGCTAGACGACAAAATAGCACTTTCATCATCCGATGGCTTAAACACTCTACATCTGCCGATCGCTAGACGACAAAATAGCACTTTCATCATCCGATGGCTTAAACACTCTACATCTGCCGATCGCTAGACGACAAAATAGCACTTTCATCATCCGATGGCTTAAACACTCTACATCTGCCGATCGCTAGACGACAAAATAGCACTTTCATCATCCGATGGCTTAAACACTCTACATCTGCCGATCGCTAGACGACAAAATAGCACTTTCATCATCCGATGGCTTAAACACTCTACATCTGCCGATCGCTAGACGACAAAATAGCACTTTCATCATCCGATGGCTTAAACACTCTACATCTGCCGATCGCTAGACGACAAAATAACACTTTCATCATCCGATGGCTTAAACACTCTACATCTGCCGATCGCTAGACGACAAAATAGCACTTTCATCATCCGATGGCTTAAACACTCTACATCTGCCGATCGCTAGACGACAAAATAGCACTTTCATCATCCGATGGCTTAAACACTCTACATCTGCCGATCGCTAGACGACAAAATAGCACTTTCATCATCCGATGGCTTAAACACTCTACATCTGCCGATCGCTAGACGACAAAATAGCACTTTCATCATCCGATGGCTTAAACACTCTACATCTGCCGATCGCTAGACGACAAAATAACACTTTCATCATCCGATGGCTTAAACACTCTACATCTGCCGATCGCTAGACGACAAAATAGCACTTTCATCATCCGATGGCTTAAACACTCTACATCTGCCGATCGCTAGACGACAAAATAGCACTTTCATCATCCGATGGCTTAAACACTCTACATCTGCCGATCGCTAGACGACAAAATAGCACTTTCATCATCCGATGGCTTAAACACTCTACATCTGCCGATCGCTAGACGACAAAATAGCACTTTCATCATCCGATGGCTTAAACACGTCGACTACATCCTGCCGATCCTCATAGTCATTGATCATATTCATCATTCATAGTCATTGATCATATTCATCATTCATAGTCATTGATCATATTCATCATTCATAGTCATTGATCATATTCATCATTCATAGTCATTGATCATATTCATCATTCATAGTCATTGATCATATTCATCATTCATAGTCATTGATCATATTCATCATTCATAGTCATTGATCATATTCATCATTCATAGTCATTGATCATATTCATCATTCATAGTCATTGATCATATTCATCATTCATAGTCATTGATCATATTCATCATTCATAGTCATTGATCATATTCATCATTCATAGTCATTGATCATATTCATCATTCATAGTCATTGATCATATTCATCATTCATAGTCATTGATCATATTCATCATTCATAGTCATTGATCATATTCATCATTCATAGTCATTGATCATATTCATCATTCATAGTCATTGATCATATTCATCATTCATAGTCATTGATCATATTCATCATTCATAGTCATTGATCATATTCATCATTCATAGTCATTGATCATATTCATCATTCATAGTCATTGATCATATTCATCATTCATAGTCATTGATCATATTCATCATTCATAGTCATTGATCATATTCATCATTCATAGTCATTGATCATATTCATCATTCATAGTCATTGATCATATTCATCATTCATAGTCATTGATCATATTCATCATTCATAGTCATTGATCATATTCATCATTCATAGTCATTGATCATATTCATCATTCATAGTCATTGATCATATTCATCATTCATAGTCATTGATCATATTCATCATTCATAGTCATTGATCATATTCATCATTCATAGTCATTGATCATATTCATCATTCATAGTCATTGATCATATTCATCATTCATAGTCATTGATCATATTCATCATTCATAGTCATTGATCATATTCATCATTCATAGTCATTGATCATATTCATCATTCATAGTCATTGATCATATTCATCATTCATAGTCATTGATCATATTCATCATTCATAGTCATTGATCATATTCATCATTCATAGTCATTGATCATATTCATCATTCATAGTCATTGATCATATTCATCATTCATAGTCATTGATCATATTCATCATTCATAGTCATTGATCATATTCATCATTCATAGTCATTGATCATATTCATCATTCATAGTCATTGATCATATTCATCATTCATAGTCATTGATCATATTCATCATTCATAGTCATTGATCATATTCATCATTCATAGTCATTGATCATATTCATCATTCATAGTCATTGATCATATTCATCATTCATAGTCATTGATCATATTCATCATTCATAGTCATTGATCATATTCATCATTCATAGTCATTGATCATATTCATCATTCATAGTCATTGATCATATTCATCATTCATAGTCATTGATCATATTCATCATTCATAGTCATTGATCATATTCATCATTCATAGTCATTGATCATATTCATCATTCATAGTCATTGATCATATTCATCATTCATAGTCATTGATCATATTCATCATTCATAGTCATTGATCATATTCATCATTCATAGTCATTGATCATATTCATCATTCATAGTCATTGATCATATTCATCATTCATAGTCATTGATCATATTCATCATTCATAGTCATTGATCATATTCATCATTCATAGTCATTGATCATATTCATCATTCATAGTCATTGATCATATTCATCATTCATAGTCATTGATCATATTCATCATTCATAGTCATTGATCATATTCATCATTCATAGTCATTGATCATATTCATCATTCATAGTCATTGATCATATTCATCATTCATAGTCATTGATCATATTCATCATTCATAGTCATTGATCATATTCATCATTCATAGTCATTGATCATATTCATCATTCATAGTCATTGATCATATTCATCATTCATAGTCATTGATCATATTCATCATTCATAGTCATTGATCATATTCATCATTCATAGTCATTGATCATATTCATCATTCATAGTCATTGATCATATTCATCATTCATAGTCATTGATCATATTCATCATTCATAGTCATTGATCATATTCATCATTCATAGTCATTGATCATATTCATCATTCATAGTCATTGATCATATTCATCATTCATAGTCATTGATCATATTCATCATTCATAGTCATTGATCATATTCATCATTCATAGTCATTGATCATATTCATCATTCATAGTCATTGATCATATTCATCATTCATAGTCATTGATCATATTCATCATTCATAGTCATTGATCATATTCATCATTCATAGTCATTGATCATATTCATCATTCATAGTCATTGATCATATTCATCATTCATAGTCATTGATCATATTCATCATTCATAGTCATTGATCATATTCATCATTCATAGTCATTGATCATATTCATCATTCATAGTCATTGATCATATTCATCATTCATAGTCATTGATCATATTCATCATTCATAGTCATTGATCATATTCATCATTCATAGTCATTGATCATATTCATCATTCATAGTCATTGATCATATTCATCATTCATAGTCATTGATCATATTCATCATTCATAGTCATTGATCATATTCATCATTCATAGTCATTGATCATATTCATCATTCATAGTCATTGATCATATTCATCATTCATAGTCATTGATCATATTCATCATTCATAGTCATTGATCATATTCATCATTCATAGTCATTGATCATATTCATCATTCATAGTCATTGATCATATTCATCATTCATAGTCATTGATCATATTCATCATTCATAGTCATTGATCATATTCATCATTCATAGTCATTGATCATATTCATCATTCATAGTCATTGATCATATTCATCATTCATAGTCATTGATCATATTCATCATTCATAGTCATTGATCATATTCATCATTCATAGTCATTGATCATATTCATCATTCATAGTCATTGATCATATTCATCATTCATAGTCATTGATCATATTCATCATTCATAGTCATTGATCATATTCATCATTCATAGTCATTGATCATATTCATCATTCATAGTCATTGATCATATTCATCATTCATAGTCATTGATCATATTCATCATTCATAGTCATTGATCATATTCATCATTCATAGTCATTGATCATATTCATCATTCATAGTCATTAGATTCATATTCATCATTTCATAGTCATTGATCATATTCATCATTCATATCATTGATCATATTCATCATTCATAGTCATTGATCATATTCATCATTCATAGTCATTGATCATATTCATCATTCATATAAGTTGTGTGGATCAAGAGAGGATTTGTGCCAGTAAAGGAGGTTCGACAGTGAGTTTGATCTTGTTCCCTACTGCGGGTCGTATTCATATGTCCCTCTTTGGACTGTGACATACGCCGAACCGCCCCAACCCTCACTTAGTCCACGTTGCATAAATCTTATATATATACATATATACATACATATTCTGTTCATGGAAAACATGCATTAAAACATTTTCTTATGCTTGAGAATCATTCATGATGCATGAACATGAGAACTTTTAGCCCATCAGACTATGACAAGGATCATACCAGAGCAGACAACTTCACATTCACTAGCAGGTCATCAAATAGTATAACTCACAACATTCATCAATCCTTCAAGTGCAGACAAGCTCATTATCATAAGGTAAACATTAGACATCTAAAACAACCTAGTACTCCCACGATGTAGGGCTTTAATAGCCGGAAATCTTAATACATTCACTTACCTGGTCTTCTTAGCACTTGAGCTCCTTTCTCTTTAAACTTCTTCACCTAAAACATTTACATTGCAGTAGTTAAAACAAAAATCCTAATAGTTCTAATCTCAAGTTATCCTAAGATTTAATAGCTAAAGTCATTCCCACTCTCAGATTTCAAATGTCCTTATTATTAGTCGGCCATTGGAAGATCCAAAACTCCAATGCCGAGTAGAAAACAGGGCCTAACAAACTAACAGATAGCTACGTTGTCTATTGCATACCTCGGGCACAGAGTAGTCGAGTGGTGGCAGAGAAACCGATCGTCGAAGAGAGTATGCTGAAAGCAGAGAGCAAGAGCTTGGGAGAGAAGAAATCGCCGAAAAGGAAGGTGTCGGCTACAGTGGTTCAAGTGAGGTTTAAAATATTTCCTTTTTCTTTATATATTGGTCATCACTCTCCATTATTACAACTTTGCCACTCAACCTAGTTTAAATCCACATAAAATTAATTATTCTTGGTATAAAACTCTAAACCGTGAAGATTGAATATTTATGACCAGTTAATACAGTTAGGAAGTCACCTGGCTGAAGTTGTCGGGTGTTACAGACACCTTAAGGAAGACTTCATTACCAACATCAAATTCTAATTCTCTTCGTCTTTTGTCTGCATAGCTTTCTCTGCCGGCTTTGAGCTGTTAAGATTCTTTGTCGGATAAGAGCAATCTTCTCCACTGTCTGCTGCACAATGTCAGGACCAATCAATTGTGCTTCCCCAAATTCATCCCAATATAATGGAGATCTGCACTTTCGTCCATATAATGCCTCGTATGGTGCCATGCCTATTGTTGCTTGAAAACTGTTATTATAAGAGAATTCAACCAATGGTAAATACTTACTCCAAGAACCCTGAAATTCCAGTACACATGCACGAAGCATATCCTCCAACGTTTGGATAGTTCTCTCGGATTGTCCATCAATTTGAGGATAAAAGGCTGTGCTAAAACTAAGCTGTGTTCCCATAACCTTGTGCAAACTTTTCCAAAACTTAGATGTAAATCTGGAGTCTCGGTCTGAAACTATGGTGCTTGGAACTCCATGCAGTCTAACAACTTCGTGCACATACAACACAGTCAATTGATCCATCGAGTATGTTATCTTCATTGGCAGAAAGTGAGCTGATTTGGTTAAACGATCAACTATTACCCAAATTGCATCGTGACCTTTTGCTGTTCTAGGTAATCCTATAACAAAATCCATAGTTATTTGTTCCCATTTCCACTCAGGAACTGGTAAAGGTTGCAATGTTCCAGCAGGCCTCTGGTGTTCAGCATTAACTTGCTGGCAGACCAGACATGACTCCACGTACTCCGCCACACTTCTCTTCATACCTGGCAACCAATAATGTTGCTTGAGATCTCTGTACATTTTCGTACCTCCAGGATGAACAGAAAGTCTGGAGGAATGAGCCTCAGATAGGATTTCTTTTCTAAGTTCAGTATCAGCCGGAACAAACCATCTATTTCGAAACTTGAGAATTCCATCAGCTGAGCAGTTGAAATTCGACTTGTCAATAGAATCTTTGCACAACTTATACTTATTACATTCAGCGTCATTCATTTGAACTTCCTTTATTTTCTTCAAAATAGTTGGCCTCAAAGATATGGCCGAAAGCATGGCTGACACACTAGACACAGCTTCCAGGTTAAATCTTTGAAATTTCGTCTCTAAAGCTATCAGTATTTCTAGAATCAATGCAGAGACTGAAGGAGTCACTCTACTCAAAACATCAGCCACTACATTCGCCTTGCCAGGGTGGTACTTAATCTCGAAATCATAATCTTTGACAAATTCTAGCCACCTACGTTGCCTCATGTTCAGTTCCTTTTGCGTAAAAATGTATTTCAGACTTTTATGATCCGAAAATATCTCACAGGTTTGTCCATACAGGTAGTGCCTCCAAAACTTCAATGCAAAAACCACAGCAGCTAATTCTAAGTCATGTGTAGGGTAATTCTTTTCATGCACTTTTAACTGCCTAGAAGCATAAGCTATAACCTTTCCATCTTGCATCAAAACATAACCAAGTCCAACTTTGGATGCATCACAATATATGCTGAACTTACCATTAACGACAAGAAGGGTCAGAATTGGAGCATTGGTTAGTTTCTGCTTCAAGGTCTGGAAACTGGATTCACATTTATCAGTCCAATTATACTTCACATTTTTCCTTGTTAACATAGTAAGAGGTGTGGGAATCTTTGAAAATCCCTCGATGAATTTTCTATAATATCCTGCTAATCCAAGGAAACTTCGGATATCAGTAGCATTCTTCGGTTGGGGTCATTCCTTAACAGCTTGAACCTTGGCTGGATCAACAGATATCCCATCTCCAGAGATCACATGACCAAGAAAGTGAACTCTGTCCAACCAAAACTCACACTTAGAAAATTTGGCATAAAGTTGGTGCTACCTCAGCAATCCTAACACCAAGTTTAGGTGTCCTGCATGCTCCTCCTTAGTTTTAGAATAGATTAGAATGTCATCTATGAATACAATGACAAACTTGTCCAAATACTCGTGAAACACCCTATTCATAAGATCCATGAAGGCTACTGGCGCATTTGTCAAACCAAAAGACATAACCAAAAACTCATAATGTCCATACCTTGTGCGAAAGGCAGTCTTTGGGATATCTTCAGATTTAACCTTCAACTGGTAATAACCGGACCTAAGGTCAATTTTAGAGAAAACTCTTGCACCCTTAAGCTGATCAAATAAATCATCAATCCTTGGCAGTGGATACTTGTTCTTGAGAGTTAGCTTATTCAACTCTCTATAGTCTATGCACATACGTATTGATCCATCTTTCTTTTTGACAAAAAGGACAGGTGCACCCCATGGTGAAAAGCTAGGGCGTATGAACCCCTTCTCTAACAAATCCTCTAACTGTTTCTTTAATTCTTTAAGTTCTGTTGGTGCTAGTCTATATGGATTTTTAGACACAGGCTCGGCGCCGGGGTAAACATCTACCACAAACTCAATTTTTCTATCTGGTGGCAAGCCAGGAAGGTCATCTAGAAATACTTCTAGAAAATCTTGGACAACTAAAACATTTTTGGGGTTTGATTTTTCTACTAGCTGCGTGTCTAAGACATTGGCCAAAAAGCACAAATACTCTCTGCATGGGGAGGGTCTACAACCGACAGAAGTAATTACAGTCATTTCCTTACTCTTCTTCAGAGCTTGGAAGGTATGGTTCAAACCACTAGGGGGTTGAAAACTAACAATTCCAGTCCTACAATCTATTGTGGCATAATGCTTAAACAACCAATCCATTCCTAGGATCACATCAAATCCCATTATGTCCATAACAATGAGATCAGCATGCAAATTCATGTTCCCTACTAACACCACACTATCAGGCATCATTTGATTGGAGTGCATGTGCTCACCAGAAGGTAATGCTACATTAAACACATGCTCAGAAGGAGTAAACCGTACATCTAACTTATTCGCAAATGCAGAGGCTATAAAAGAATGAGTTGCACTCGAATCTATCAAAGTAAAAGCAGGTATAGAGTTAATCAATATAGTACCTGACACTACGGCAGGCTGGTCCTCATCACCAGACTCCATCATGGAGAATATCCTTGGCTTAATCCTGGTAGGGCCACCCTTCAAAGCTGGGCAATCTCTGTTGGTATGGCCAACCTTGTTGCAATGGAAACATCGAACGACCCGGGGCTTTAGGCAATCCTTGTACAAGTGTCCAACCTCTTCGCAGTTGAAGCACTTACCCAATCCAAATCTACACTCGCCCGGGTGATTCTTCAAACACTTTGGGCACTGAGGAAAAGTCTTGGTGTCTGGTACCTTCTTTCCTATCCCTTGGCTGTGCTGGCCTTCATTGGACCTCTTCACTCCTCTCTGCAGGCGGTGGTTGAACAAACTTTCTCGGGGTTTCCTTTAGTCCAGCACATTTCAATTCAGCTTCTTCCACCTCCAATGCTGTGGACACAATATCACTGAAGGGCAAACCTTTATAACCCGAAAACTTGACTCCTCTGTACATTTCTGGTTTCAGTCCATTCATGAATTGAAACACCTTATCTTCATTTCGGTGAACAAGGTGTCCAGCGAACCTGGACAGAGACTCGAATTGTCTAACGTATTCTGCCACAGACCCTGTCTGCTTCAAGTTCAAAAACTCTACCTTCTTTGCTGCCTGGACTGTGCTATTAAAATATTTCTCATAGAATGTGTCCTTGAACTGCGACCAAGACATCGCTGAGACATCGGTGGTGGTCTCGATTGTCTCCCACCAAAGTTGAGCATCACCAGCAAAATGGAACGTGGCCAACGTGACTTTGTTTCCTTCACCAACATTGGCACACCTGAACATACTCTCAATTTTCCTAAGCCACTCCTCCGCGTCAATCGGATTGAATGACTTTCCATCAAATGTGGGCGGCTGAAGCCTTCGAAATCGGTCTCCTGAATGCTCATTGCTGGAACCTGAGTTGGCACTCCCTTGTACCTCTCGGTTCAGCAACACCCCCAACTGATCGGACTGCTGACGCACTAAGTCTGTTTGCTGACGTACCAAATCTGTTAGTTGTCTAATAACACTAGGTTCCTCCTCACTCCTCAAGTTTGGCATTTCCCTCGGTATCCTAGGTCTTCCTGGGCGTCTGGCCATTAAACTGACTTCCTGTACAAAGTTAACTATGTTCATAAATATCTAATTACTGAGGCTAACATAAACACTTACAGTTGTTGGAGTACTTCCATGCCACGATTGGCACTGATGAGTAATCTTTTGAACGGTTTAACTGAATGTCTCTGATACCATACTGTAACGCCCCGAGTTATCTGAACCCGGTTCGTCACACAATGCCCGTACATGACTAAAAATTTCAACCGTATATTTTTTTAAAAAAACTTGCAGCGGAAATCGTTTAAGCAAAAATGGAATTAAACAAAGCCATAAAAACAATGCTAAAATAATCGTTGGAAATATTAAGAAGTAATCGGCCAATAGGAATAGGAGTTTAAATTGAAATACTTGAGATGTCACAAGGGGTCAAACGGATCCGCCGATTAATAAAGTCAACGGAAGAAGCAGAAACAGAAAATAGGAGGCTTATGCCGATGACGTCAAGCCAAATGAAAAACAAGGACATCCTTCGGTAGACTGTATCTACCGATGACGTCAACCGGATAAATCTATTATCCAACATCAACCGATCGCAAACGACAAAATACACACTGCATCTTCCGATGACTGTCAGCTAGATGATTTCTTTCATCCGATCGACTTTGTTCTACATCCACCGGTGACTAAATGACAAAAGTCTTCCTACATCTACCGATGACGTCAGCACGCATCTGCCGATGAGTTTACTGAGACATCATCCGATAGACTTAAACCTACACCTTCCGATAGACACATAACTATAACCCTACATCTACCGATAGACTTCGTCTACCGATAGTGAACAAAACAACATCTTCCGATAAAACAAGCTACATATACCGATCACTAAACGACAAATTTCATTCTATATCATCCGATGGCTTCCACTGAAGACATCTTCCGATAGACAACAGAACAACAACTCAATCTCTGCCGATAGACTTCATCTAACGATAGAGAACAGAACAACATTTCATCTACTCTTTGATATACAAACACAACTCTAACTACAGAAAAGAATTTACTCACTTCACTGAGACCATTCAAAACATTTCAAACCATTACATTACTAAAAATCCAGTGAGTGCCAACACTAAATCCCAACAGAACACTATTATCAGAAAGGAAACTCAAAAACATATTCAAAACATTGAAATCACTACTGTTATGAAAACTCAACAAATTTAAATTGAAACACTATCAACTAAACTTTGACACCAATTGACATCAGTTAACCCGCCTCATCAGTATACCAGTTCGAGACAGAGAAGTGTTCCTCCAACTCCATCTATCCATCAGTAAACACATGGAATTCACCTGTGGTATCCTCAACACCTACATCACAAAACTCATCTATTAGCCTAATGCTAAGTAAGTAAAGCAATAATGAAATGATATGCTGAAACTTAAATCCTGAATATGCAGTTTCTACTTTCTCATCTCAGTTGCACATCGTTTGTTTACTGATCAGATCCCTTGATTCCCTTGGGAGTGGGATCAATTCTCCCAATGTCATGCATCCTCTTCATTAGTTAAGGGGTGGATGAATTCCCTTAATAGCTGTTCTGATCCCTCAATTCCCTTGGGAGTGGGATTAGTTCTCCCAATGTCATAAATCCTCTTCATCAGTTAAGGGGTGGATTAGTTCCCTTAACCGCCAATGCATTTCAATCTATACTTGCCTTTCCATAATGATGCATGAAAGTTCATTTTCGTATTCTTTCAAAAACATGATGCATAACATACAGAAAATACTCAAACATGCATAAACCTATTGTTTTGTGATGTAGGCCCGATGGCACACACAATACTTCACTTACCTGGCTTCTGGAATTTGTCTGGCTGCTAGCTTCTTCAGTAATCTGCTCTCCTAAGTTCATAACAGAATATAAATCAAAATTTCACTAAATCTTACTAAGAATCAAACAGTGGTTCAAGGAATCCAGTTAGAAACTCTACCACCCGAACATTTCCCATATATTGCTAAAGCCTGAATCTACTCTCAATCTCAACATTTCAAAATCCTCACACAGTACTCCCTCATATATAAAACTACTATATCATAAGAGAAACGTTGAGAAACTTACCTAAGTCAAAGGAGAATTGGTGAGGAAAATCACCTAGAAAGCTCGGCTGCTTGAGCTGAAAACCCGAAGAGGAAAATGTGAAATGGTGGCGGCTACAATTCATTAAACTCAATCCCTCTTCCCTTAAATACGGTATCCACTTTTAAAAATTGTAATTTACTCTAATGCCCTTTGTCTAGTCATTCAATAACCCTAACTTTACTATTATCATTTAAAGTGTGTCATTTATTTTAGCAGGAAGTAAGACTTGGTTCCATGGAACCGGGTGTTACAATGTGACATTGTATAACTGATCTTAATCTTTCAATCTTGTTGTGTTTATCACGCCAACACGTGTTTATTCAAAGGTTGAGAAGAATTGACGTAGAAGAATGAAAGTTTCAAATGTTGAAAACATCGTTATCAAATCTCTAGGTTTTTGTATATGTGTGAAGTTAACTACAAAGATATAATTTTTTAATATTTTATATTAGATCTAAAATCAAAATAAATTTTTTATATATATGATTATTAAAATATTATAACAACTATTCATTTATCTTATAATATATTATTTTTATGATACATAAATTTCTCACGTTATCGTTATTATGAATACCGGTAATTTTATTGTGCGAAGGACCCCAAAAATCAACACCTCTGCGGATGTATTTTGGCACCTCATAGTTTTGGCAGATCGCTTAGTTTAATTCATTCACAAAGAAAGAGCACTCCATCAATGAGTGAATTATTCGACCCTTCTTGAGATGTCTCTATTTTGGAGATCTTTCATCAGTTTTTTTTATTTTTAATGTTTCAATGTCTTCATTCGATGCGGTAGTGAAGTTCTCTTTCAACCTCTCTTTGATTAAATAGTCACAAACACTCCCAAATTCGGTGAAGGATTTATCCATACTGTTAAAGTGTCCAAACAAATCACTCCGTCAAGTAATTATTTTCAGATTTTTTTAGATTTAAAATTGCAGAATTATCTTTTTGAAAGTTAATAGGACCATTTAAGAGTGATGTTGAAAGTATGAAAATTTTAATGAAACAATTAAAACGATGAAGACTAAACTTAGATGAATAATAAATTTAAATTTACCCTAAGCAGTAGAAAAACAACAAAAAAAGGTGGAGCAAAAAAATGGCGGAGGGAGTTATAATCAAAGCTCATAATAGAGATTGTTTCAGAGCAGCTTTTGTTTTTTTTTTTTTTTTTTTTTTGGCAATGTCGTGTCTTTTCCTTCTTATTTGTTACTTTGATTCATTTCTTTTACTCTCCCCACAATTTATTATATATTTTAAGTTTTATTGTAAAATAAAAATATTATAATTTATAAATTAACAACTTGTTAAAACATCTTAATTAATTATATATACACACATCAAAATGGAGGTGTAAAACTTTGAAAAATTAAATTTTTTTGGGCATCTAAGGACTTGATTTATTATTTTTAATAATTGAATCCCAATTAAATGAATATTAAAACTAAAGTTCACATTGTTTAAATATTTTGGAATCATAACTTTTATATTCCTAAAAAAAGAACCAATTTTTGTTCTCATTAGTTAAGCACAGTGGATTAAGTTTAAGTGTAATTTATTAGAAGTATTTTATTAAGAAATAATAATAATTGAAAAATACTAAATCACTTGTTTCAAAATATTCGTGTTTTGTCTGGTAGGTTCTACTAGAAAACGTGGTAGCATGTGATAGCTAGCCACTAGCCAGCCTATAACCTTTTAAATCTCTTAAATATCTACCACACTTTTCACTTAAATACCCTAACACTATCCACGTGCGCCTCGTCCTCTGATTAATGTCACAAAAAAAAATCATCATCATCATCATCATCATCATCATCATCATCATCATCATCATCATCATCATCATCATCATCATCATCATCATCATCATCATCATCATCATCATCATCATCATCATCATCATCATCATCATCATCATCATCATCATCATCATCATCATCATCATCATCATCATCATCATCATCATCATCATCATCATCATCATCATCATCATCATCATCATCATCATCATCATCATCATCATCATCATCATCATCATCATCATCATCATCATCATCATCATCATCATCATCATCATCATCATCATCATCATCATCATCATCATCATCATCATCATCATCATCATCATCATCATCATCATCATCATCATCATCATCATCATCATCATCATCATCATCATCATCATCATCATCATCATCATCATCATCATCATCATCATCATCATCATCATCATCATCATCATCATCATCATCATCATCATCATCATCATCATCATCATCATCATCATAAAAGTTGAGAAAGTAATGTTTTTAACCTTCATTAAAATAATTGACATCAAATAATCCAAAACATCATCATCATCATCATCATTCAAAGAAAAAACAAGTAAATTCGGCAGATTAATTTAGCAAATTATTATAGTTATAGACATTGGTTTTATTAATCAATTAAAACAATATATTAATACATATTTAAAATAGTAATGACATACATAGTATTTGGGGTTGCTCTTAATTAAAATAATAATTTTAAGGGGGAAAGAAAATAGAAAGAAAACATTTGCTTGAAAGGATCCACATACAAATAAAACAAAAACAAAAGAATCCAAATTTCCAACTCAACCCCACACCTACATCCCCATCTTCTTCTTCTTCTTCTTCTTCTTCCTGAAATCGCTTTAATCCGCCGACCTCACTTTCTCACCGGCGTTTATCCTCCATGAACATTGGAATAAGAAGAAAATCACAGAAAAATAAATGTAATTTCTCTAAATCTAGGTCTAGGGCTTTTTCAGCTTCTCACAGCCAGCAATGAAGGAATTGCAGACAAATCAGGAGTCGTAGTTGTAGAGTTCTTACTTGAATCTTGACTGATAATTATCCTTTTACCATCTTTAGAAGAAGACGATTTGCTGAAAGCTCTCATGGGGCTAGCAAATGCCCAACCCCAGCTCTTGTTTCTACCACCATGAATGAGAGCTGAAGCTTTTCCTCCATTGATATCCTCGGCAGAAGAAGAAACCCAGTACGAGGAGGACGACGAGGAGGAGGACGAGGAAGTTAACATAAACCCACCGAAAATTCCACCACACTTGACTCTGTCTTTAATGGCGGATGAGGAAGGTACTCTGGTTTTTCCTTCTCTTTGAGACTCTACCCTTCTTAAAGTACAGTCTCCAAACCCAGTAGAAATTCTCTCAAAGAAATCACCAGAAAAGCTTCTGCTTCCACACCCGACAGATCTAGACCTTGAAACCTTGCGCTCGAAAGAGGAAGCAGAGGCAGTAGCTTGGCTGTTTGGACTGTCCTCTTCTTCTCCTCAATAGCACCGGTCGTCCCTAAAGATGGAAAAAACCTGTCTTTCTGTTTCCCCACTGAGCAAGACCTTGCAGAGGCAGCCATTGATGAGACTCCCGAACTCTCGTCAACTTTCCTAGAAGATTGAGGCTTTGACGAGGAGAGGTAAAGAAAAGACCAAAACCCATTTCTTCTCCTCGGGCTAAAACCTGAATCCACATCAGGAAGATCCAAGAAAGAACCTCTCCTGTGAGTTGTAGTTGTAGATTTGCTTCTCTTCAAAACAATTTCAGTCGTCCGATCTGATGACGAAGATGATGAAGCGGTGACTTTCTTCTTCCTCTTAGCCAAAAAAGGGATCCGGGCCCGCCCATGATAATGACAATCACCACCGGTATCTCTCACACTTTTTGCTGATGTTGGACGGATTGAGAGAGAGAGAGAAGAAGAAGAAGAAGAAGCAACGGAAAGACTAGTATTACAGACGCCATTGATATCAGATCTGAAGGAAGGAGAGGAAGAAGAAGAAGAAGAAGCCCGAATGGGTAGAGGAATAGAGGAAGATACCAGCTTTCCAAGCTTTTCTTGCAGACAAAAAGCACAGATCCCACCTGGGTTACTTCTATATGGATGATCATTGCAATACATCCCATCTCCTAAGTCTTCTTCATGACCCACAACAACTTTTCCTCCTTTTCCACCACCGCCCCCTCCTCCACCACCACCTTTGTTTCCGTCCATTATCATCAACTTCAAACTCTTCTGTGCATACTCGGCGAGAGAGGGAGAGAGAGGGTTTGAAAGAAACAGACTGGGAAACAGATGGTCAGAGAGTGTAATTGTGTGGGGATAAAAAAATAGAGAGATGAGCATTGAAGTAAGGGGCGGAAGGTGGGGATGAGTGGAGGGATAGAGTCCCCAGAAGCACGTGGAGTACTGACTTACCCTCTCCTTTCTATACAGTAATAGCTTCGCTTCAAACCCTATTGTTTAATGAAAGCTTCAAATCCATTACAGGTACATTTTAGTAGTCATTAGGGCTGACTGATGCAGTAAAACTTCTAAAAACTCTCTCTCCTCTTTCTCTTTCTAGGAGGATTTGTTCAAAGGAAGGATCAGATCCATCATCCATCCATCCAGTGCTTAACCCCAAACCCTATTGTTTAACGCGAGCTTCAAATCCATTACAGGTACATATCAGTGGTCATTAGGGTTGACTGATGCAGTAAAAACTTTCTAATATTTTCTCTCTCTCCCTCTCTTTCTCTCCCTAGAGGCGTTGTTCAGAAGGAAGGATCAGATCCATCGATTGATTTTTCATTGATATCATTAGATTCCTGTCCCCCACCTCATAAACCCATGGAAGACTCAACTCTGACCATTGCATGGGTTTTGTTGTCGGCTCTTTATACCCATTTTTCCATGCCTCTGCAAAGAACAAAAGCTTCGACAGATACAGATTCTTCTCTGTCATCTAATTTTTATTTTATTTTTCCCACTGAAAACGACTGATCTTTTGGAGTATCATCTTCAGAAGTAGAACAGGTGAGTTGAGTTTTAATCCAAGTATGGAGTAGGTTGCACACTTAAATTTCTGAGGCAGAAGAAATGCTGGTATGGGCCGCCTCCTCCATTTGCCTCTTTTTGTTTCTAGGGTAAACCATATTTAATCACTGAAGCTTAAAATAATTGATAATTGATGCACAGTTTTCTTTTCTTGAATAACTCACTGACTTTAAACTCGGGAGCAAAACAAATACTGGCGTCAAAGAAAATCACACGACCCATAATTGCTTTTAGTACTGAATAAGAGATTATTCATCGGCCCTCTGGGACACTAATTTTGTCTATTTCTCCCTTGATACTCTGTTGGTGAATGTGATCCAGGCGACAACGACGAAATACAATGAAAGACAAAGGTTCATTTGTCTGGAAAGTTGAAACAACTTCACCATGACTTGTAAAATCGTAGACAGTTTTAGTTACATACTGAGAACCTAACACAAAACACTTGTTTGATGTAGACGCACTTGCAATCCCTTTCTGACAAACAACACTTTCGCATTCACAAAAAGGCGAGAACATTAAGGAGACAGAGTTACGGATCAAGACGCCATGAAATGGTTGAGTTTGTTAATTTTCCACGCACAGAGGAGAAATGGGTTGAGATTTCTTGGTGTTCAACTAAAGAACTGTTAGCAAAAAAGAAACGTAAAGAACAATAGTTGTAGATGTTTAATTTTCATTCAACTAAACATGTTTTTATATACTTACAAAAGAAACAATCAGGGAATACTAATGGTTAAAAAAAAATTTAAATATCAGCAAATGCACATAACTTCTAAACGCACAAAGAAACTCTCAAATTAAACACTATCGGTTATACAACCAAAAGTCACACACACTGGTTTTAATATTAGCCACACATTAATACAACTTAAATGCCAGAAATGAAGTTTAACTATCAAAACTTTTATTTTCTCAACACCCCCCCTTAAACTCGATTTGTCACACCAAGCAAACTCCTCATTTTGATGAAAGTCTTCAACTTGAGGGGCTTTGTGAAAATGTCTGCCGCTTGGTCTAGTGTCTTGACATATTTGAGTTCCACTTCTTTCTTCATGACGCAATCCCGAATGTAATGATATCGAGTATTGATGTGCTTGATTCTCCATGAAACACTAGATTTTTAGCTAAGGCATGGCTGATTTGTTGTCAACAAAAATCTCCATTGGACCTTCCATTTGAAACTTCAATTCCTTTACTAAATTTCTTAGCCAAATTGCATGACATACACATGAAGTTCTCGCGACGTACTCCGCCTCGCATGTGGATAATGTGACTATGGGTTGCTTTTTTGACATCCATGTGAACGTCGTTTCACCAATAAAAAATACAAACCCTGTAGTACTCTTTCGATCATCCAAGTCACCACTCCAATCACTATCACAATAACCAACAATATCAAAGTTACTAGACGAGACATAGGAAAGACCATACCCAATCGTCCCTTTGATGTAGTGAAGTATCCGCTTTGTCATTTTGCAGTGCGTTGTTGTCGACTCCTCCATAAATCGACTGATGATTCCAACCGAATAAAGAATATCTGGTCTTGTGCATGTCAAGTATCTCAAACTTCCAACCAAGCTTTTGAAATATGTAGAATCTACCTTCTCTCTTCCATCTTGCTTGGTTATTTTGAATCCACATTCTATCGGTGTTCCAACCGGATTAGCATGAACCACGTTGAACCTTTTGAGCACTTCTTTAGCATAGCCCTTTTAGGATATAAAAATCTCATCTTCACCTTGTTTGACCTAGATTCCAAGATAGTAAATCATGAAACCAATATCTGTCATTTCAAACTCCTTTACCATTTCCCTTTTGAACTCATCAAACATGCTAGGATCGTTTTCAGTAAATACTAAATCATCGACATATAAACAAATCATTAGTATGATTTCACCTTGCATTTTGATGTAGAGGGCATGCTCATTAGGACACTTCATATACTTCCTCTCTTGAAAGTACTTGTCTATCTTTGAATTCCATGCTCTCGGTGCTTGCTTCAAACCGTAAAGAGCTTTCTTCAATCGAAGCACTTTGTCTTCTTCACCCTTGACTTCATAACCTAACGGTTGCTCCACATAGACCTCCTCCTCAAGAATTCCGTTCAAGAATGCCAATTTGGCATCTATTTGATGTATCTTCCAATGATTATGGGCTGCCAAAGCAATAATCAAACGAATAGTTTCAAGACGAACAACGGGGCCAAATACCTCATCATAGTCGATGTCGCGTCGTTGACTATACCCTTTCACCACTAGTCTCGCCTTGTGTCTCTTAGCATCGTCATTGGCCTTTCTCTTTGTCTTGTATACCCACTTTACTCCAATCGGTTTGTGCTATTTTGGAAGATTGGTCAACTCTCATGTGTTGTTTTTTTTCTATTGCTCGAATCTCTTCATCCATTGCATCCTTCCATTTTTTGTTTGCAATGGCTTCTTGGAAACTAATGGGCTCACAATCACCAAGAAGACAATAAAGTACTATGTCATTTTGATTTTCATTTACCTCATTAAGTTCTTGTAGACTTCAGGTTCCTCTTGGGCCAATTTCGTTCTCCGAATCACTGGAGAATGCCTCCATTCTGATGGACGATGCATTGTCTGGCGCTAAGCCTTCAGATGACGACCGAACGGTCGACTGGAGTGACGCTGGAATGGGCAAAACTTCACCCATTTCATCCCTGGTTGGCTCATCTTCATCGTATCCTTCAAAACTATGGAAGGAAATCATACTTTTCCTCTTGTGTATTCCAATCCCAAGAGGCTTCCTCATCAAAAACAACATCACGACTAATATTTACCTTCCCATTCAAAGGATTGTAGAGGCGATAACCCTTTGAACTTGCGTCATAGCCAATGAAGATGAGCTTCTCGCTTCGATGGTCGAGCTTGGTCCTTTTTTCTTCCGACACATGAGCATATGTAATACTCCCAAACACCTTGAAGTGACCAATTCCAGGCTTTCTTCCGCTCCATGCTTCTTGAGGCGTCTTGTCAAGTACACTTTTGGTTGGTGCTTAGTTTTTCAAATAGACTGCACAAGCTACAGCCTCCACCCAAAATTCCCTCGGCATCTTCTTGGTCTTCAGCATGCTTCTTGTCATGTTCAAAATTGTCTGATTCTTCCTCTCTGCCACGCCATTTTGTTACAATGTCCTTGGCACCATTAACGGACGTCAGATGCCTTTTTCATCACAAAACTATTTGAATTCATTTGATGTGAATTCACCACCTGATCAGTTCTCATGGCCTTGATCGTAAGGTTGCTTTCATTCTCCACACGCACCTTAAATCTTTTGAAGATTGCAAATACTTCTGATTTCTCCTTCAAAAAATACACCCATGTTTTTCTAGAAAAATCATCAATAAAGATAAGGAAGTATTTACTTCTACCATGAGACTCCGGTTTGATCATTCCACATACATCGGCATGGATGAGTTCTAGAGGCTTCTTAGCTCTTGTCATAGACTCCTTCGGAAAACTACTTCGATGATGTTTTTCGAGTAGGCACCCTTCACACACTTGATTTGGATTGTGAATATGTGGTAAACCCCGCACCATCTTCTTCTTCGATAAGTCTTCTAGACTTCAAAAATAGAGGTGCATGTATCGTAGATGTCATAGCCAAGAGAGATCTTCATAACACGTCTTCAAGCATTTCGAAACATCATTACATACATTCAAAGAAAACATTCGGTTTTTGGTCATAGAGACTTTAGCGACAAGTCTCTCATGATTATCTCTCAGATACAAACAATTATTTTTCATTTGAATTTCAAAACCTCTCTCTAACAATTGTCCTACACTCAATATATTGTTTTTTACATTGGGAATGTAATAAACATTTGTGATATATCGATTTTTTCTATTTGTTGACCGAATAAAAATTTTACCTATTCCTTTGATGGCGGCCAAAGAATTGTCTCCAAAAGCAATATTACCTTTCGCCATCTCATTCAACTCCGCAAACATCTCACGGTTCTCACACATGTGATTTAAGGCTCCGGTGTCAAGATACCACTTGCTATCTTGACTCTCTTCTTCTCCTTTTGAAGCCATGAATAAGGTCTCGTTCTCCTCCGCGTAATTGGACTCCCCTTGATGGGCATTGGAAGTGCCGGCGGTTGATCGGTCCTTTTGCTTTCGGTCAGTCGGCTCCGAGTAACACTTATCCGCATAATGTCCATATTTATTACAATTATAACATTTTACATGAGATTTATCTCTCCCGGACCTTCCACCACGTCTTCCACGACCTCGGCCTCCTCTTCCTCTTGAAGATTCACGCGAGTTTTGAGAAACATCGGTGTTGGCTTTGCCTCTTCCACCATGACCTCGACCACCGCGACCTCTTCCACATCCACGATTGTTCTCTTCCTTGAGTTTGAGTTGGAGAAGTTGTTCTACGGTCTCCTTTTGCTCCATCTTCCTTTTCTTTTTCTCCTCATAGGCTTACAACGAGCCTATGAATTGTTCAATCGAGATGTTCTTGAGATCCTTTGTCTCCTCGATTGTCATAGCGATGATCTCAAACTTTATATATAGGCTCTATAGAGCCTTCTCCATGACACAAACATTGGTGATTTCTTCACCGTTCCGTCTCAATTGGTTGACAATGGTCATTACTTTTGTGCGATATTCCGCTATCACCTCCGCCTCCTTCATTTGTAATGATTCAAACTTGCCACGTAAAGTTTGCAATTGTACCTTTTCACACTATCGACTCCTCTATGAGTCCATTGGAGCTTGTCCCACACCGCCTTTGACGTCTCGGCATTGGCGATGGTCTCAAACGTGTCTTTGTCCACACCGATTGGTACAAGATATAGAGGGCCTTCTTGTTTTTCTTTCTTGTCTCCTTTAACGCATCTTTTTGCGCTTGATCGGCTCTAGCTTCTGGCTCTTGGAAACCGTTTTCCACGATTTCCAACACGTCTTGTGCTCCTAGTAACACCTTTATCTTGATGCTCCAATTGTCATAGTTGAGCTTGGTAAGCATATGTAGTTGAAGCGGACCCATTTCCCAACCGTTGGCCATTATCTACTCTATTTTTGGTATGCTCTGATACCACTCTGTTAGCAAAAAAAATAAAATAAAAATAAAGGACAATAGTTGGAGAGATTAAATTTTCATTCAACTAAACATGCCTTTATAGGCTTACAAAAGAAACAATCAGGGAATACTAATGATTAAAAAAAAACTTAAATATCATCAAATGCTTATAACTCCTAAACCCACAAAGAAACTCTCAAATTAAACATTATCGGTTATACAACCAAAAGCCACACACACTGGTTTTAATATTGGCTACACATTAATACAACTTAAATGTCAGAAATGAAGTTTAATATAAAAACCTTTTATTTTCTCAACAAGAACGAGTGATTCTTTACTCGACAGGTTTGGTTCTTCGATTCCTGATTGAGCTCTGTTGTTCTTCTTGATTTTTGTTGCTAATTTATATTATAGTTTTATTCATTCTTTGTTTTGCTCTATCTGATATGATATGTAACCTGCTAATTGGTGGGGTAATAGTCCAAAGGATGTCTGATCTGGACTTGGCTGTTTATTTTCTGTGATAATAAAAGTAGTTAGCCTTCGAAAGTGGATGTAGGCTCACTGATTCTTAATCAATTAGCTGAAAACCACTTTCAATATATGGAGTTTTCTATGTTCTTGATCCATAAGGAACTCATATAGTATTTCATACGGAGAGGAGTGATCAATTTGTGAGTGCAAAATGCGTAACAAACTGCTATCATAGTCAGTACCCTGGTATAAATTGTTTTTTACACTCCTTTTTTAATAGTTCATCGTTGTTGATATGGAATTAACTTTAAAAATCTATGACATAAGTAATTTTGATCTCTGGTTTAAGTTTGAATCATATTCTGACTGTCTAATCTATAAAGAATCTGAATATCTATTTTATATTTTCATAGTGTATAATGATTTTTTGGGATAGATTAGAACACATACTCTGAATGTATATTGGGCACAACAATCTCGATTCTCATATCCAGATGAATAATATGTAAAAACTCGCAAAGTTAGGCTTCAAAATGCAACCCGTAGAACTAAAGTCACAATAGACTACAGTCACTCTAACTTGTGGGGACCTGCATTAGTCGCCTTTAACCAAGATAGCATACTCTTCTAAAACACAGATCCATTAAGATTGTGATATGCCAAGAGGACCCTAGACACAATCCCGAGCCAAGACCTTGTCCTCGACCGAGTCTCTTTCTAACAAGTTTGCTCTTTTTGTAGGAGAAGAATATTTTGAAGACTTGAAGTGGGAGTCAATTGCCCAAGACTTGGAAAAACCTCTCCGTGTCTTATCTTGGGAGCTTCACTCGGCATCACCAAGTACCAAAGGAGAGCACCACTCGGCCAAGCCTAGTCATTGAATGAGAAATTTGTCTTCCTTTTTGACAAGTGTTGTAACCAAGACTATCTTTTATTTCTTTTGCACAAAAACACTTTAGTTTCCTTTTATGTTGCATGGCATGCATGGATGAACACTTGGGAGAGAGAATGAGCTGCAATTTGGAGGGAAAAAGGTACAAGTGATCGTGGGATAGAGAAGTCTTGTACTCGGCCGATGAGGTGGCCGAATGGCAAGCCTCCTTCTAGACTCTTCTTCATATTTTTTTTAGCTGAACCTTAGTTGTAATTGGAGGAGGTATTTAACCATCTTTTAAATGTTGTAGCAGCCATCTTTTGCTGAATGAAAATTGAAGTTTAACTTCCCAAATCGGAATTACAAAATCCTTGTCGCCAATGAGTTATATCCGAGTAGCTTGTTGTGCATTGTTTCCAAGTTTGTGAGTATACTTGGAAGCTCTTATTAACACTCTTTTCTATGTCTTCTTGGAGGGTAGAAACCATAGCAAAAGAGTAGAAACTCTCAGTCATTGATGGCTAGAGCATTCTTCCATTTGAAAGGCCATAAAACCCGAGAGGCGCACACTTATCACCTTATCAGACTAGTAAGCCTTTCCATTTGTATAACTTTTTGCGCATAATGAATCAGCCCTTGAAATTTTTAGGGTCTTTCAGCCATCCCCCAAGTAAGTTCATGTTAAATTTGCAAGTCATTTGGAGCTATATCACGAAAGTTACCGTGCTCATAAGTTAGCCATCTACTTAGCAGCCCCCTAGACAGTTTTGAGCACATCCTATTATTTCGAGCAAATCTTTTCAACCGCTATCTATTTTCTTTTGAAATTTTAAGGTTGTTTTGCAAGGTAATTTTAGATTAAAATTTCACAGCATTTGGACTTGTTTGCTATATTTGTTGTCTATTGGAATCTGGGGAACCTCAGTGATTGCCAATTAAAAATTCGAGGGGAACTAGTGCTTGTGTTGCCACACAAATTGCCATAGGTCGAAGCACATCATTTGGTATCAAAGTCTTGCTGCCTTCATTGGATATTTTTCTTTGTTTTAGTGTTGATTTATTGTGTGGAAATGATGACAAGACGTGGTGTAATTCACTACAAAAACTGAGAGCCTAGTAGCCAACAACCCGAAGCTCCACCAAACCCTAGTGTTGGTGAGTCTAGCTACCAAGACTAAATTGATGACATTAACCACAAATTAGAGAACATTAGTCAAGGGTTAATGGATTTGAGGAATGACCGTGTAAAAGCTCCTCAAAATCCCACACTTAGAAGAAGATCTGAGAAGGAGGAACCAACACAATGGATTTAATGAAGAATTGAACCAACACAATGGATGACTTGAAGCATGTCAAGTTGTTGATCCCTTCATTTAACGGTTCTTGTAATGGAGATTTGTTTCTAGATTAGGTAGACAAAGTGGAAAAAGTCTTCGGCTACTACAACTACTCTGAAAGGGCGAAATTGCAATTGGTGTCTTTAGAGTTAGCCTGATATACTAGTTTGTGGTGGATAACTAAAGACACAAAGAAGACGAGAGGATGATGAACCCATTACCACTTGGAGGCCATGAAGGCCTTGATGAGGAGGAGATTTGTACCGAGTCATTACAAACAAGAGTTATTCTTGCAAATGCAAAGTTTGAAGCAAGAGGCACAATCAGTTGAAACAAACAAGAGTTATTCTTGCAAATGCAAAGTTTGAAGCAAGAGGCACAATCAGTTGAAACAAACAAGAGTTATTCTTGCAAATGCAAAGTTTGAAGCAAGAGGCACAATCAGTTGAAACAAACAAGAGTTATTCTTGCAAATGCAAAGTTTGAAGCAAGAGGCACAATCAGTTGAAACAAACAAGAGTTATTCTTGCAAATGCAAAGTTTGAAGCAAGAGGCACAATCAGTTGAAACAAACAAGAGTTATTCTTGCAAATGCAAAGTTTGAAGCAAGAGGCACAATCAGTTGAAACAAACAAGAGTTATTCTTGCAAATGCAAAGTTTGAAGCAAGAGGCACAATCAGTTGAAACAAACAAGAGTTATTCTTGCAAATGCAAAGTTTGAAGCAAGAGGCACAATCAGTTGAAACAAACAAGAGTTATTCTTGCAAATGCAAAGTTTGAAGCAAGAGGCACAATCAGTTGAAACAAACAAGAGTTATTCTTGCAAATGCAAAGTTTGAAGCAAGAGGCACAATCAGTTGAAACAAACAAGAGTTATTCTTGCAAATGCAAAGTTTGAAGCAAGAGGCACAATCAGTTGAAACAAACAAGAGTTATTCTTGCAAATGCAAAGTTTGAAGCAAGAGGCACAATCAGTTGAAACAAACAAGAGTTATTCTTGCAAATGCAAAGTTTGAAGCAAGAGGCACAATCAGTTGAAACAAACAAGAGTTATTCTTGCAAATGCAAAGTTTGAAGCAAGAGGCACAATCAGTTGAAACAAACAAGAGTTATTCTTGCAAATGCAAAGTTTGAAGCAAGAGGCACAATCAGTTGAAACAAACAAGAGTTATTCTTGCAAATGCAAAGTTTGAAGCAAGAGGCACAATCAGTTGAAACAAACAAGAGTTATTCTTGCAAATGCAAAGTTTGAAGCAAGAGGCACAATCAGTTGACAAACAAGAGTTATTCTTGCAAATGCAAAGTTTGAAGCAAGAGGCACAATCAGTTGAAACAAACAAGAGTTATTCTTGCAAATGCAAAGTTTGAAGCAAGAGGCACAATCGGTTGAAGAGTATTTGACCGAGTTTGAGACACTCAAGATTAGAAGTGGCTTAGAGGCACCCAAAAAGCAAGTCATTGCACAATTCATAAGGGGTTTGAAACGAGAGATTGGTGATGTGGTAGAGCTACAGACATTAGAGACCATGGATGTGGTTGTCCAACTTGCCTTGAAAGTGGAGAGACAAGAGAAGAGAAAAGGGAATTCGGTTAGCAATCTGTTACCCTTCAAAACTGAGAGCTCTTTTAAGCCATCATTCAAAGGCGATGATAAAAAGCCTTTTAATAAGAGTTGGCCTACAAAAGGGGTGGAGGAAAAGAAGGTATTGGATGATGCAAATCGGCCAAGAGCTAGGGAGATCAAGTGTTTTAAGTGTCTTGGTTTGAGACACATAGCCTCTAAATGCTCCAATAGACGAGTAATGGTCCTTAAAGAAGGCACCAAAGAGATTGAAAATGAAGAGGAGCAAGTAGAAGGCTTAAATGAGGACTTTGATTTGCAAGAAGAGATATTTCATGCACAAGAAGGTCCGCTTTTGATAGTTATCTAGAGGGCCCTTATGACGAAGACAAATGATGAGAATTGTCAATGAGAAAACATCTAATCAAGGAGAGTGTTTGCTCCCTTATTATAGATGGAGGTAGTTGCACGAATGTGGCCTATCAAGAACTCGTAGACAAACTTGGTTTAGAAACCACCACAAATTCTAGCCCTTACAAGCTTTGGTGGTTGAATGACCGAGAAGATGTCAAAGTGTCCAAACAAGTATGCATTGATTTTTTCATTGGAGGGTACAAAGACAAGGTTTTTTGCGATGTAGTACCCATGAATGTTAGCCACATCTTGCTAGGTAGGCCGTGTCAGTTCGATAGGAGAGTCTCTCATGATGGATTCTCAAACTTCTACTTTTTGAAGTTCAAAGGAAAGACTGTTAAGCTTGTCCCACAACCAGAAAGAGGGAAAAAGACAAGTATAGTCTTTTCGTGTCAAAAAAGAATTAAAGAGGTCTCTTTTGGGAGGAAGTCCGCTCATTTTGATATTATTTCGGGAGAGATTGGAAGAGTTAGGGGAAGTTCCCAAAGCTGTTTAAATCTTTTTGCACCAATATCAAGACGTGTTTCTAGAGGATTTGCCACAAGGGCTGCCTCCCCTTCGTGGCATTGGGCACCAAATTGATCTTCAACTAAGGGCTATACTTCCAAACTGCCCCGCTTACAGAATGAATCCATAAGAAACCAAAGAGTTACAACGTCAAGTGCAAGAGTTACTTGATAAAGGGTACATCCAGGAGTCAATGAGCTCTTGTGCAGTGCCAACCCTCCAAGTGCCCAAATATGATGGTTCTATGAGGATATGTGTGGATAGCAAGGACATTAACCAGATTACTAGGCTCGAGGATATATTAGATGAGCTTAGCGGAACCTCATTCTTCTCCAAGGTGGACTTAAAGAGTGGGTACCACCAATATTGTTTTTACATGTGTTTAGATACATGTCCAAAACTAGTAGAGGTGGACATTATCTGATTCTTTATGATTTCGAGACCAAACATTGAGCTAAAGGTTCATACATTTTGCACTCAAAATCGAAATCGTGGATACTAGGACCAGAATGAAACTGAAATGTTAGGTATGATTAGATTATGTTTTGGGTGCAATATAAAAAGTAAAAGTACTTTTATTAAAAAAAATGGGTAATTATCAAAATGACCCCTGAAGTAATGAGGTATTTTCAACTGATATATTTAACTTTTAATTTCGTCAATTGACACCTCATAGTTTGAAACCTTATCAATGGACATCTTCACCATTATGGGTCTGTTATATTGTCCACGTGTCGACTCCTTTTCTCTCAACTCAACCACGCTTTCTCTCCACCCATTCACTGATTTTCATCGCTTCCCTTCATTAGAAGACATCCTCTTGCTTGAGAAAAGAAAAGTAAAAGAAAAATGGGGTTTTAAAGTCACTATGTTTTCCTATTCTATTTTTAAAAGTGTAATCGAGTTTCTTCCACATTTGTGTTTTGTCTTCCTTCTTTTTCTCTTCATCGTCAATGGGACTTACTACTTCACCTTTTTCTTCATCTTCTCATTCCAAGCTTTGCTCTTTCGGGGAATTTGTTGGTGTTCTGGATTTGATTTTCTTGTTTTTTAGGGGATGATAGTGACGAGAGATTCAAAAAGAAGATGAGAGGATGTTTGGGGCGGCAAACAACATTTCGAGCCCCAAATTTGTCAACATTTTGCATTTTGATTTTAATGTTTCGTTGACAACCATAGATGAAGAT
Source organism: Begonia masoniana (assembly GCA_022432975.1). Classification (NCBI taxonomy): domain Eukaryota; kingdom Viridiplantae; phylum Streptophyta; class Magnoliopsida; order Cucurbitales; family Begoniaceae; genus Begonia; species Begonia masoniana. Next base: position 25,213,108 of record CM039505.1, on the reverse strand, counting down.
TTCTTGATGAGAAAGTGTAACGCCCCCGAACCCGCCCCGACTCGGTGCGCTACTTTACTAACTCAAACTGCGTTTAAAACGACGTTTAAAATAATTTTCGATAAATTTTTGACTCTGGTTTCAGGTTTTTCGAACCTTCGAAAAATGTTGGAAAACGTGCCAAAAATACGTTTAAAATATGCGGGAACATGTCGAGTTAAAATATTTTGGAAATAGGAAAAAAAAAAAAAAAAAAACAAAAGTGGGTGTGCGCTGGGCGCCCTGCGCACGCCGCGCGCCCCTCTGCGCGCCCACCCCGATCGATCGGCGCCCCAGCCCGATCGATCGGGCCCTCTCGGCCTTCTTCGGCCAAAAAAGCCCTTTTTTCGACCTTTTTTCACTTTTCTCCATTTTTTTCTTCGAGTCAAACACCTTCAAATCACCTGAAAATTTAACCACACATTCCCGACACTTCCGACTCCGTGTCCCGTAAAAATTGCAAAAAACCGACTTAAAACAATTAACAAAAAAAATAGAGAAAATAAACCCGACGTTATTTGTTTGAAAACCAAAACGAGCGGCATAACGCCTATAATTTCCAAAAAACAAAAACCTGAAAATACCCTTATAAACCATCTAAACCAAGTCCACAAATGTGCCAAAACCACAATTATTTTCACGAAACCAAAATCTAACAACATCAACCCAAAATACTCAAACCATACGCTACCACGCATCCCCGAAGATCATGGTCGAGACGCCCCGACAATTGCCTACACCGGCATACCGCGTACGTCAATGACTGCGTCCCCAACCCTAGCTTTCCTTAAAGCTCTCATCTGTACTCTTGTCGACACCTACACCACGGAACACAAAACGTAAGTCTAATGTTTAGTAAGTAGGGAATAATACATACCAAAAACATAATGCAACACAACCCCTAACACATGAAGTTTCTACTCGCTCAGTTGCTCTTGTTTCGTGTGCTTTTCGTTGCTCATTTACAGAACAGAACTCATCGCAAGTGCTAAACTACAATTCTGGTAGTCCCTCGCAGGTACCACCTTAACGCAACTGGGAAGTTCTACTAGAGTTCCTCGCAGGTGCTACCCTAACACGACTGGGTGACTCTACCTCTGGTAGTCCCTCACAGGTACCACCTTAACGCGACTGGGAAACTCTACTAGAGTTCCTCGCAGGTGCTACCCTAACGCGACTGGGTGACTCTACCTCTGCTAGTCTCTCGCAGGTACCACCTTAACGCGACTGGGAAACTCTACTAGAGTTCCTCGCAGATGCTACCCTAACGCGATTGGGTGACTCCAACTCTGCTAGTCCCTCGCAGGTACCACCTTAACGCGACTGGAAAACTCTACTAGAGTTTCTCGCAGGTGCTACCCTAACACGACTGGGTGAATCCAACACTGCTAGTCCCTCGCAGGTACCACCTTAACGCGACTGGGAAACTCTACTAGAGTTCCTCACAGGTGCTATCCTAACGCGACTTAGTGACTCCAACACAACCACATTACGTTTCAACTCACACCACTCCTTACGTTGCAAGCTCACCATTCAAAACCATGCTTCAAAACACGTTCGTTCCATAGTTTGAAAACAATGATGCGTGTGTCACATATAATGCACAACACAAGACAAAAATAAAACAATCAAGCAAACAATTTCCTACCGTTCCATGGTGTAGGCCCGAAGGCAAAACACAAACGATCCACTACTTACCTGGCTGCTCGGTTCGTAATTGCTCACTTCGTCCGATTAAATTATCCGCTTGATAACCTAGCAAATAGGGAGACATCTCTTAGAAGGCCACTAATAAATTCACAAAGATTTTCTAACCAAAACTAACCAATAAATCAACCTAACTCACAACACAACTCTAAAACCCGATTTTTCCCTCATTTCGTTGTCCAAACTTCAATCGGCCATAACTCCTTCATTTTTCATCGAATTTAGACGTGCCACCCCATTCCGTAAACCTCTACACATCTACAATCTAATAAAACCATCAAATTTGGCAACCAAACAACTTGGCAAGACCGAAAACACCAAAACAGAATCGGGCATCAATGTCTACAAAAACCGATTTTTTACTAAGTTCCACCAAAACGCTAATTTATCTTTAAAACCAACCTAAACCAATCTATCTAAGGATTAAACCATCAAATATCATAAAAATACAGCAAGGTTAAGAAAAATTTCGGAATCCCCCACCCAGGGTTTCCTACCTCTCTTAAAACTCAACCAAACTCTCTAAAAATTCCAAGAAAACTCTACTAGTATGCATATAACATAAACCCAACTAAACTAACCTTAAATTTTTGCTAAAATGGAGGTGGAGAAACTTTTCCATGGCTGCACATCAAGGGAGAGGGGAAGAAGACAATGAAACTTGTCTTCGAACCCTTAACTTTTCATTATTTAAAACTTAACTTTCACCTTTTTCCTTTTTACCTAAAATTTCTTTCTTTTATAAAAAAAAACCCTCACTTTCATTTGTGTTATGCATTCCAACGTGAATGCCCTTCATGTATCCTCTTTTCTTTATTTTTTATCCATTTATTTCTTTTTACTTTTTCAATCTCTCTTTTAGACTTTGACTTTTCACACTTTTCCTTTACTTTCCTCCCATTGGTTCATTGACTTTTCAAACCTCTTTTTCTTCCCTTTTACTTTACTTTTCCACCAAAATCACTATTTCATAAAGTAATCTCACCCTCACTTATATCATATCTTTCAACGTTGAAGCTTCCATCCCCTTGATTTCTTTACCTATTTAAATTTCAATTCATTTAATTACTAACTTTCTATTGGTTCTTATTTCTTTTGACTTTTCAACTCTACACTTTTCTTTATACTTTCTAACTATACATAACATAACCCTTTAATGACCTTAAACTCTCATACTTAACCTAAACTAGGGCTACGAATGTTATAGGTATTTTCCGGATGTTACAGAAAGATCAACGCCCAAATTTGTCAATCATGTTTGCAAAATCTTCATGGTCGTAATTGGAAGAAAGCTTGCCGCGGCTCTTTGTTATGAGAAGAAGGTCACATTTATTCACTAGCTGCCTCTAGTGAGCTCTTATACACTGGCTCCGACAGCAAGATCATTCGAGTATGGAAGGACCTGAAAGAATTCAACGAGTTTAAATCAAACAGCAACTTCGTTAAGGCAATCAATCTCTGGCAAAAAAATCTCCACCGGCCACCAAGAGGCAAGGTTTGAGTTTGAATTGTTAAAAAAAAATCTTCACCGGCCACCAAGAGGCAAAAAAATCTTCATAAACGCACCAACACTTTACCCACTATGAAAGACATTTTCAAGAGCTCTATTAATCCCAATAATTATGTAGGTCGACGTCACAAACAAGTTTTGTGGATAAGACATTATAACATCGTCTCTGGCCTAAACTTTTGGCAAGAGCAGCGATGAAAACTAGAGAAGGGGTTGAGAGAGTGTGGTTGAGTTGATGGAAAAGGAAATTTCGATACGTGGACGATTTAATAGACCCTTAACGAGGAATGTGTCCATTGATAACATCTCAAACTATGAGGTGTCAATTGACGAAATTAAAATTTTAAGATATCAATTGAAAATACCCTATTACTTCATGAGCTATTTTGATAATTACCCTATATAAATTTAAGATCAAGTGTGACAGTTTTATTGGGTTTGGGTCAAATTTAGGTAAAATTAAAATTAATTTTAGGTTTGGTCTTGGTATGAACCAAGTTTGGCTCGAATTATAATTTACAATTTTATTCGAATAGCATTTTACATCCAAAACAATGATAGGTGAAAATCATTCTTCTATATTAAAAACTAGTAAGTTGGTATAATGGTAGAAACTAAAACAAAGGACATAATTCATAATACTGAACTACTATTTTTGTTTGGCATTTTCTATTAGTTTAACTAGCATTAAGCGTAATTGTCTTGTGAATACACATTAAGTTGAAAAATTTGTAAGTTCGTATTGATCATATCTCTTTTTAAAGTACCATTTCAATATTATTGAAAATAAATAATGAGTGTATGAAGCCTTTATAGAGAATTCTAAGTTATTTATTAGATTTTGTGTCTTAACAATCAACCAGAGCACGATAGGATGTCAGCCTTACGTCATGGATTAGTCTATCCTAAGGTGAGTCAATCGAGTTTGTCTTTCATCTCTTCCTTCTCTTTCTCTACCATTTATAGAGTGAGAGAAGTCACTCATGGGTGAGTCACGATTGAGCGAAGGATTAGTTTTCCCTTAGTTTCACTATTCAATGCATTTGTCTTCACACAAATACGAGATGACACAAAAAGTTCTTTAGCTAGGGTGCAAAAAGACACTGAGCTACGCAAACCAATATCTCTCTCACTCCTAGACTTAGAGAGTGAAGGGACTAATCTTTCAATTGTTAAAATTAGGTGTGACCCGAATTCTAGTTGGGCCGGGTCGGGCCCGTATATCAATATTAGGGTTTTACGTTTTATCTATATATTGATGTTTGAGTCGCAAAACTCATTGTATCGAATTGATATTAGTGATTCTCTCCTCTGCCCATGGTTTTTTCCCTTTCTAGGGTTTTCACGTAAAATTCGGTGTCTATTATTTTCTCGTTTTTCTTTTTCGGTTTTCTCGATCATTTGTTACAGGTGGATTAGGGCGTCTAATCCTAACAACTGGTATCAGAGCTTCAGATTGAAGCAGTTTTTGAAAATCAGGGTTTGATTATTCGAAGGATATCGATCGATTTCAGGTTTGTAATTTCGGTAAGTGAAATTTGCAATTTTTAGGAAAAAAAGAAATTGGAAATAAAAAACAAAAAAAAGGGAAAAGAAAAACATTTTTCTTTGTTCTGCTCTGCTGGACCACGAAGAAGACTGCCCGAAGCAGAAAGTGAAGAACAGAGCTGCCAGCGCCAAAGAAGTTTTTCCGGCCGCCTCTCCGAGCCCTAACCGCCGCGCGTCACATATAGAAGACGCCGAGAGAGGAGAAGCACTGTTCCCCTGTTCGCAAAACCACATTGCAAACAGAGAGCGCTGATCTGTTTTGACGCAGAAAGCTCTGCTGCAAAGAATCGTTCACTGCCGTCGCCCCGATTAGACACCGCCGACGCGCAGAGGACGCAGCTCTAACGTAGACCCAAGCAGAGCTCGCACGCCGCGCCATTGTCCGACAGAAAGAAGTGCTGACAGAGATCGGCCACTACCGCCTTTCTGTCGCGTCGGAGAGAAATCAGTAACTGCGTTCAGCCACCGCCCATTGTTCTGTCTTCTCCATTGCAAGCTTGCTCTAATTGCGTGGTCTCCGATTGGTTCTGGTCTTTTTCGAACAGGGACGGATTTTTTGTTTGAAAAATTGAGTATTTGGAAATTCTGATTTGTGGAATTCTGTTGGTGAGATTGATATTGGGTGAATAGTGAAGGCGGAGTGAAGAGATTCAAAGTTGGAAATTTTGTTGAATTTCAATATTTGAAAATATCGAGAAAAATATTTGGGTAAGGTTATTGATTCAGATATTTTCGGACTCAAACAATTTATTTGGTGGATTTACTGATATTGTGGAGATTAATTATTGGGGCTGAATAATTAATCTGGAAATATCTGTTTTTGGGGCATTAATTATTGATAACAATGGCAGGCGCCGATAGCACAAGACACGGTATTAAAAAATTCAATGAGACAGATTTTGCATTCTGGAGGATGCAAATCGAGGATTACTTGTATGGGAAAAGTCTTCATCTTCCTTTAAGTGCGAAGCAAGAGAAGATGGAAGACAGTGAATGGAATCTTCTTGACAGACAGGTTTTGGGAGTTGTTCGACTGACGCTAGCCAAAAGCGTTTCTCACAACGAGGCAAAGGAGAAGACCACCGCGAGTCTGATGAAGGCTCTATCTGATATGTATGAGAAACCCTCTGCCAACAATAAGGTATTTCTTATGAAAAAGTTTTTTAATCTGAAGATGATTGATGGTACGTCTGTTGCTGCACATCTAAATGAATCAATACGATTGTAAATTAATTGCTATCTGTGGATATTGATTTTGGGGATGAGGTTCGTGCCTTAATTTTGTTAGCATTCTCCACCGAATAGCTGGGAGTCTATGAGGGCTGCAGTTAGTGACTCAGTTGAAAGTGCTAAACTGGTATTCACCGATATGAGGGATCGTATTCTTGCCGAGGAGGTTCGTAAGATCGATTCTGGTGAAACATCGATAGGCTCAGCTTTGAATGTTGAAAATAGAGGGCAAGAGTCAAAGTAAAGGTCCGAGCAATAGAAATCAAAGTCAGAAGAAGTCCGGAAAACATGCCAACTTTGAGTGTTATTATTGTGGCAAGAAAGGACACAAAGAGATTTTTTCATAAGTTTCTTCGGGAGAATCCGAATGCCAAAGGAAAGGAAAAGATGTCCAAAGAGAGTGAAACAGGCGATGAGGTAGGCATAGTCATCGAGGAGTTCTTTAGTGTGTACGACGAGGATGTCGTAAATTTCGCTTGCCAAGATACAAGTTGGGTGATCGATAGTGGCGCTTCAATACATGCCACTTCACGGAGAGATTTCTTTATGTCCTACACTTCAGGTGACTTTGGAAGTGTGAGGATGAGAAATGGTGGAGTTGTAAAAGCCATTGGTATGGGAGATGTGCGTTTTGAGACCAACATCGGTAACACTTTGGTTTTGAGAGGTGTGAAGCACATCCCCGACATCCGCAAGAATTTGGTCTCGACTGGCAAGCTCGACGATGAAGGGTTTGGCAACACCTTTCCTGATGGAAAATGGAAGCTTACCAGAGGTTTATTGATCGTGGCGAGAGGAGAAAAATGCTCCTCATTATACGTGATGCACGCGAAGATCGCGGATTCCACTATAAATGTGGTGGGTAATAAGGCTGCAAAGTTTGTGAATTCACCTTCTAAGAGAAAGGTTGAGAAGACTCGGAAGAAGTCAGGTTCTTAGGTGAAGTTCAAGTTAGGATCTGAGAGTACATCAGAGCCGGTGAGTCAGCCTATTATAGATGTTCAGTCATCAGTTTCAGATTCATGTCAGAATGATATCATCAAAGGCAGAACCATGTGGAAGGTTAAAACTTTGGGACGATATGATGAAACTATGGGTTATGTATTGAATGTGTTTGAGGGTAACGATTCCTGTGTGGAGTCTTCAACATGTTCAAATACAGTTCATTGTGACAACCCTGATAGTTCAGTGATACCATAGAGGAGGAGATGCGATTTCTTCTCAAGTAAGACTCTCAAATTTAAGCGGGGCTTAAACTTGAACGGTATCGGATGTTGAGTTGGCTCATCTGAGGCCTTTGTGGTAGAGGAACTTGTTTTTAATGAAGTTTTGCAGATTTGTTTCCTTGCACCAGAATTTCCTTGAAGGTGGAGTTTATCAGAGTTCAGTGTTCTGGATTCGTTTTGGGTTGGGCCGAGTAGCCCGTTGGATCTCTCATGTGAAATTCGTGTTAAGGTGGAGTTTGTTAGAATTTGGTGTGACCCATTTCTAGTTGGGCTGAGTCAGGCCCGTATATCAATATTAGAGTTTTACGTTTTCTCTATATATTGATGTTTGAGTCGCAAAACTCTTTGTACCGAATTGATATTAGTGATTCTATCCTCTGCCCATGGTTTTTTCCTTTTCTAGGGTTTCAACGTAAAATTCGGTGTCCATTATTTTCTCGTTTTTCTTTTTCGGTTTTCTCGATCGTTCGTTACAGGTGGATTAGGGCGTCTAATCCTAACATTAATTAGGCCCGAGAGATCGGCTTTAGCTCCTTGATTAGTCTTCACCAAGGCAAGATAATCTTGTTCCTCTGAGTTTCCTCATTTCATCTCTTCCTTCTTCTCTTCCTTCTATAGTTGACTACACATGCATATTAATCTACATTTTGAAGAACTTGCGTGCTGTCAACCAACATACATGAGTGGTAGGCCAACCTCAGACACAATCCTTTACAAATTCAAGGATAAAATCATAATAAAAAAGACCACACATGTAGACGTCAGAGCAAGCAATAGATTGCACAATATTTTCAAAAGGCTGATTTCAGTTGACAAATAGGAGAAGCGATCAATTGGACCTAGAGATAGAAATCAATACAAATTCAATGTTGGAATCTTGGACGACCAGATGAAAGGATGGCTAACTGCAGATTGGACAGATTGATTCGAAGCTAAAAGAGTGGTCGGCCAACTAAGTCAATTGGTCGTCCAAAGAAGTAGTAGCAATCGTCTGAAGAAAAGCCACAATCGATCACCCAAAGCCCTAGCGATCATAGTCCAAGTCAAAGGAGTGGTCGACAAAATTTTCAAAATAAGCCACAATAATCAGATGAAGGTTAACCAAAGAGAATCAATAGTCAATCAGAATTCTTTACAATTTTGCCATAACAGTCAACTAGAGATAAGCACTAGTCGACTGTCAGTTAATAGATCCACACATCGCCTACAAAATAAGTATTGGATCTTAGTGTGTTTATCTGAGTGATTCTTGCAGTAATTATTTTGTGCCATCTTACCTAGTTGACACCAAATCTTCTATTGTAATTTATCATATTTGCGAGAGTTAGGTTTTGTACCAAACACTTCAAAATTCTTATGAAAAATAATTAAAACCCTAGAGTTGTAAAAGCTTGATTAGCGCCTAGATGGTCAATCATGTGTAAAATAAAGTGAAAGTTGTATTGAATCTCAAGGGGGAGTCCTTGAGTGCACATATAGACAGTTTGGTTGAATCAATTTAACAACTCATATTTGTAATTCTCTTTCTCTCTTACTATTTATCTATCTGAGTATTGATTGTTTGGTGTGCTTCATCAGTAGTTTGAAATCATAAGAAATTAACTTGGTTAATTTGAGAAAGCAATATGAAGCGTAATTCATCCCTCTATGTTATATCGATCCTAGATCTCAATTTTTGTGATAAAAAGTAGCATACTGTTTCATCAAATTTATCTCTATGGCTTCTAATAAGAATAACTCACATGTAAAAGACCAATATATTTCAGGGCATCTTATTGGATGGCAGTGATGATACTTCATGGAAATCTAGAATGAAAATCTACGTTCAATCTATTGACTATGATTTATGCCATATTATTGAAAATAGCTCATGTGTTTCTATTAAGCTCAGGGATGATAACATTGTTCCTAAGATTGCCTTTTGAGTATGATGAGAATAAAAAATAAAAATTATTTCTAAATATTAAGGGAATGAACAATCTATTTTGTGATTTAATTATAGATGAGTTATAATAGAGTTCAAGATCGTGATAATGTGCATGAAGTATGACATCTACTTGAAGCTACCCATGAAGGTACAAATCAAGTGAAAGAAAATAAATTAAATTTACTTGTCCATAAATATGAATTGTTTACTATGGAGAAAGATGAAATCATTAGATAAATATTTACTCGATTGAGTAATATTACTAATTGTTCGAAAGCACTTGATAGGATATATTCTAATGAGGAATTAATAAGAAAAATCCTTAGGTGTTTACAAATATCATATCAACTAAAAGTGATGGATATAAAAGAAGCACATGATCTGCAGGTCTTGAAATTGGACGAACTAATTGGATCTCTAAGGACACACGAGATCACTATAAGGGCAAACGAGCTAAAGAAAATGAAGGAGGGGCAAGTGTCCAAGAAAAATAGGCAAGAAAAAATGATCTCAAAGAGAGATGTTGCACAAAAGGAGAAAGAAGAGGAAAGTTGGTAAGATAACGATGTAGATTCATCGTTTGAAGAAGAGGAGGAGGCCAACATGTGTTTTATGGCCGATGATAACTAGGTAACCGATTCTTCTAGTGACTTAGAAGTAAATTATTATGAAAATGAATTTTTTGAAGCTTTGAGAAATTACATAAACAATTTACTATGCTCAAATCAAAATATAAATTGTTAAAATAAAAAGAATGATTAAATGATAAAGAAACATGATAGCTAAGTTTCTTCTTTAGAAATCTAAGTCAAGAGTTTAAAGAATAGAAATGATGACTTGCTGAGTACTTTGATTAAATTCACAAATGAAATTAAAAGTTTAAATATGATTGTAGGCGAGCAAAGAGTTACATTTGGTAAAACTGGTTTATATTATGAATCAAATCAAAAGAAGAAAGCATACAAGAATTTCTTCATGGGACCATCCAAGTGCCACCGTTGTAATAACATTGGTCATAAATTCTTTATATGCTCGCTTTAAAATAATGAGAATATTATTGCTAAGATGAAATGGATCTCTAAAGAAATCAAAACTAACTCTCAAAGAACTCAAAAAAAATTAGGTAGCTAGGAAAAAAACACTTAACTTTGATTGTAGGTAGATGAATATCCGTGAAAGGCAAATGGTACTTAGATAGTAATTGCTCCGGGCATATGACAAATAGTTGAAAGATCATTTCAATCTCTAATAATAAAGGACATGCTACATTTAGTGACAATTAAAAGGAGAAGATTGTAAGCATTAGTGACATCAACAATGTTTCAAACCCTAGTGTTGGTAATGTTTTATTAATTGATAGTTTAAACATAATCTTTTAAACATTAGTCAACTTTGTGATAACGGGTAGAAAATAATTTTTGAATCTAAAATATGCATGATAGAGGATGACAAAGGCGATAGAATTTTATTAATTGGGTATAGAAGTTAAAATTTGTATATTATTGATTTTAATATTTTGTCTAGGTTTGATGAGAACTGTTTTACGATTATTCTTTTAATGGAAGTTGGATTTGGCTTAGGAAATTAGGGCATGTAGACATGGGTACAATAGTGAAAATCTCTATTGATAACTGAGTATGAGCCTTACATAAATTCCATTTTGTGAAAGAAAAGATTTGTAACACTTGAAAAATGGATAGAAAATTAAGAGTTTAATTTTTTGTTCACTTGAGTATTCTTCTTGAGATATAAGGTTGAGACCTTAAATACTTTCTCTAGCTTTAGGAAGAAAGTGCAAAACATGAATGATCTCCACATTTATAGCAATCATGGAGGAGAATTTGAAAGTGATCATTTCGAGCAACTTTGTCCTAAAAATGGAATAGAACACAAATTTCTCCTATTCCAGAACTCCAAAGCAAAATGGAGTTGTTGAGAGAAATAATAGATCTCTCCAAAAATTGGATTGAATTATGCTTGATGAGAATAATCTCCTTGAATATTTTTTCGACCAAAGCCATAGGAACAACATGCTATGTGCATAACCAAGTCTTTGTTAGGCTTATTTTAGAAAAAAAATCCTCCATGAGCTTTGGAATGGAAAAATTTCTAATGTTTGATGTTTTTAAATTTTTCAAATTTAAGTGTTTTATCCTTTTTAACTACAATTTATTTAATTGTTCTTCTAAAACGAATTATGACATATTCTTAAGTTACTACATAACAAGTAAGACATATAGAGTTTTAAACAAAAGCACTCTAGTTGTTAATGAATCCATGCACGTCATCTTTGATGAATCTAATCAATCATCAAAAGAAAAGGATACAAAGTAATGAGTTGGAAAATAAATTAGAAATTATTAATCTTGATGATAATGCTAAGGGAGCTAGTATTTTTCATGAAGACTTTGCTAATGATACGAAAATTATTTTACGAAAATTATTTCAGTTGAAGAAAATCCAGAAGATTTACCTAAACATTGTAGATATGCTAACAGTCATTCAATCACTAACATTTTAGGTGATTCCACTCTAAGTGTTAAGACTATATCTTTCCTTAAGAATTTGTGTGCACATATTGCTTTTATCTCTCAAACAGAATCAAAGAATTTTGATGAGGCTAAAAGTGAAAAAAGTTAGAATCTCGCCCTATAATAAGAAATAAACCAATTTGAGAGAAACCAAGTTTGAAAATTAATGTAAAAAAAAAAAGAAAATAATTCAATATTAAAAACTAAGTGGATGTTTATAAATAAATTACAAGAAAATAAAATTGTGGTAAGAAGTAAGGCAAGATTCATAGCAAAGGGTCACAATCAAGAAAAATGAATTGATATTTAGGTGACTTGTTTTATATCATTTGTACTTAAAGATTGCTTTTGTAAATAGATACATTATCAAGAAAGGCTATGTAAAGCAAGTTTTAGGTTTTGCTAGTCTACAAATAGATCCAATTTATGAGCATTCATTAGATGATTTTTGCATTAATTATTTTGAGCCATCTTACCTAATGCTCATCTACTCTTCCATAGGTTTTGTACAAAGCACTTTAAAGTTGTCATTCATTGTTGATTTGATAAAGGTTTGAAATTATAGAGTTATAAAAGCTGATTGATACTTGGAAGGTCAAGTGTAAAAGAAGTTAAAAATTGTATCGAATCTTTAAGGGAGATCTTTGAAGTCTATATATATATTGCTTGGTGTGCTTCATTAATAGTTTGAGAGTAGAAAAAAATTAACTCAGTAAAGTTAGTAAAACGATGGTAGGGTTAATTTGCGAATAAGTTTAATAAGCTAGTTAACCACCACCCTCAGGCTATCTAGATCGAGCTAGAAGAGCTTAGTCACTTAGCTTGCTACAGTGTCAGGCTAAACACTTGTTTGGCAATTTTTTACATTTAAAAATAATAATAAACTAAAAAATAGCCAAATAGTTACAAATTTAAAGCGAAGATTCCTCAAGACCAACAGACAGCTGTAGATCCATTGTTTTTATTCGGAGCTCCCTTTACCTGTTTGTCTCTTACGTCTTGTCTTTCCCAGTCAACGTTTAACCTATTATTATTATTATTAGTTAATTAATTAATTAAATTTACTTAAAAGCTTATCCGGTGGATGATCATGGCTGATCTGAACTTATCACAATACACGTTGTCGCTCCATTAAAATCAAAGAAATGCACATGGACTTCTTCCGAATTTTATTATTGAGATTAATCAAACATAATTTAATTGAGTTAATATAAATGAGAGTAAAGTGTAAAGAGACAGACTTTATACATATATATATATAATTGCAATTTTTTATTTCTATAATTATAATGCATGAGAGTCGAAAATTGTAAATATCAAGAGCTTTTATGGTTTTTCATTTGATTAAACACTTCTTACTATTTTAAACGACAGAATGTCAAAATAATGACCTTCCCTATTCCACTCTTAAAAGTTATCTTATGTTTGTTTCTCAACAAATTTTAAATAATATATGTTAAATTACTAGGGGTGAACATGGCCTGATCCGGCCCAATTTTGATAAAGATTAAGACCGGACCAATAATATTTGATTTTCAATTTTTAAGACTGGTACTATCGAAAAAATTTTAAGAACCGGACCAGAATTTCGTTTTCGGTTCTGGTTGGGTTACAGTTTTTCCATTAAAAAATATATTTTTTTTTTGAAATTCTAAATTAAAAAAAAAAATTGGTGAATGGAATAAATAAGGAGAAAATGATGTAATAAAGCTACCACCGAAAAAGTTCATAAGATGACGAAACTAAAATCATAAATCATTCTACAAGAGGAAAAAGTTTATAATGAGGAAAAAAATTATAAGATGAGGAAAAAGGTTAGAACTGGTTCCAAAGTTAAAATGACTATTTTTAACATTGGTATTCGAACCAATCATCCACATTTTCTGGAAATATTAAAATTTTTTAGTGTAAAGTTGTTTACTTCAGAGCATTTTTTCCCCATTTCTAAAGAAACTTTCCCCACAACAAAGGAAACATAAAAAAACATCCAACTCGATGAAAAAATCAGGTAAAGAGCAATACCAAATTAACATCAAACAACAATATACTGAAAAACTAACACAATCAAATGCTCTCGGTCATGTCCGAAGAGTCTCCCAAAAATAGAAGCACAATGAACGTAAAATAGAAGACAACGTGGAATGATACGAACGATGAGATGGAGGTGGGTGCGAGGAATACTTGTTGGTACTTACTCAGAGAGCTCCAATGCATATTGAAGACGTCGGCAACGACAGAGAGAGAAGATTGAACTAAAGATTGAAGGCTTCGGCAATGGCGACACAGTCCTCTCCTCTGAACTGAAGATTGAACTTCAGAAAATTACAGATTGAAAATTTAGGGCTCAATTTTCAGATTTTTCGCTCTTTTGTGGTTCGATTTGGTTTTTTGGGATTTTTGTTATTAAACTCAAAAACCGAACTAAAATTCATTTTTTTAAAGAAAAATCGACCAGAACCAGGACTAAATAGGTCGGTTCTGATCCGGTTCTTTAATCCGGGTCGATTTTGTACACCCCTATAAATTACTATAAGAGTGAGATAAAATTATTGAATTGAAATGAATTTAATCATTTAAAATACATGTCTTTGTAAGTTTGATTTTATAGAAAAGAGATTAGAGGGAGTTAAACATGATTTTTGAAACTCAAGATTTTATGATTGACTCCAAGTCAAATTTATGTAAATAGGTCAAAAATAATTTAATATTGGGAAATGTTCAATTCAGACCCTAACGTATGAGATCAATGGTCATTTGATATCTAACAGTTGTTTTTTTACCCAATCAGACCCTATCGTATACGCCGTTTGCAATTCAAACCCTCCCGTTAAATTTCCTGTTAAATTTTGCACGTGTCTTGCAAGTGCCCTGCTAAAACCTGAATACGCTTCTTTTCTCACGAAATCCTTAAACTAAAAGTTAAAATTTGTCTGAAGGGTTTCGAACTAAGATGAAGTTATCCAAAAAGATTCTCAATTCCTAGTTAACAATCCTCTACTCTCATTCCCTCCCTCTTTGCACCAGCAACTACATGCCCTCTCTGTCTTCTCCTTTCCCATTCCGGTTCCACCTTCCTCTTCTCCGATGTCGTCATTTGCATTTTCTCCAACGTCATTTTCCTTCGCTTCTCTTTCTCCTCCGTTTTCTAGTTTGGAAGGTTCCTCTGGTACTTCTGTGTCTGTACAATAATTTGGAATAGAAGAATGAAATTTATCTGGTCAGGAGTAAGAATAATAGTGTTATAGTAGCAAAAAGATTGATATTGTATAATGATAAAATCTTTTCTTAGGCAAGACTGAAGTTTGACATAAAAATTAAAATGTCAAAATTCATTGAAATTTCAAAAAAGAAAATAAAAAAGATTAACGTTGGCCATAGAAGAACATTTAGGTTTAAGATTAAGATTGATTGTCTTCCATGTTTCTGGTTTATACGACAGAAGTGAGAAGGTGGGTCATCCTTTGCCCCGTTCCGCCATTGGAGGAACACAGAAACTTGCTTTCTAAGAAAACTAGTTCTAATCTGAAGGGTTGTGTTCTCTTAACTTTCAGTATAGGAATTTCAGGAAGAAAGAAGGGTATTTAGGAGTTTTAAGAAAGCACGTGCGGAGCACGTACAAAATTTAATGGAGAATTTAACGGGAGGGTTTAAATTGCAAACGACGTATACGATAAAGTCTGATTGAGTAAAAAAAATGTTAAGAACTAAATAATCAATGACCCCATACATTAGGTTCTGAATTGAATATTTCCCTTTAACATTTATTAATGAACGTTTGTAATTTTATATTAATTAAATTTTACGTTTATGGCCTGCCTCGTTCTGTGTAGGGTGGGCACGAACAAATTTGGTCTGGTTCTACAATGGACCTGAGACCGAAACATGGCCATGGTTCCCAAATTTGGGAACTGAAAGCAGAACCGTGAGGTTTAGGAACCGATTCGAACCGAACAGTGACATACGATTCGGTCTAGAGATGTTAAATGGGCGGGCTGGCCGCTACAGTAGCAGGTCGAGTCTGGCTCGGTCTCGTTAGGCAGGCCGAGCTGAGCCCAAAATTTCGGCTTGCGAGCCCGCTAGGAACCGGGCCAAACGAACGGTCTAACGGGCCGGCTCGTTAACTCGGCGAGCCAGCCCGCCCCTCCCCTTCCCCCCAGCCCTACCTCACCCACGGCCCGACAGTCGACGAAGGGAGAAGAGATCGTCACCGTTCTTCTGCGCAGAAGGTGCTGACAAATCGTGTCTCAGCCTTCTCCGATGAAGACAGTCGTCTTCCGTTCACAGATTGCTGAACCTCAGAGTCTCTACCTCGTACTGTTCGCCAATCTGCTTTCTCCGACCGTGAAGAAGAGATCGTCGACAGATCCGAACCTCCGTTTTACACTCTGTCGCCGCATGCCCAGCTATCATTCGTCGTTCTTCAATCTTCACCCACAGAGAACGCGTTGTCTCGCCATCGCCTTCGCCTTCGCCTTCGCCTGTTGGTCTTCTTCATATGTTTTAGATATTGAATAAAATAAAATATTCAATTTTTAACATTGCTTTAATAGTTTGATTTAGGAGACTACTAAAGCGTTACCTAGCCATCCGACCCAATTTGATAATTTAATATTATTAGAAATTTACTTTATATTGAAATGAAATTCTTTTACTTTCTATCGTCGAATTTGGTGTGCATTGTTTGATTTTGATTGCTGAGATTTGTTTGGGATACTAAAACAATTGTGAGTGAAGTTTTATAACTGTGCACACCACTTGTTTGATGAAATGTCTATGAGAATTCTAAGTTTTAAAAATGGATAATTTTCTTTATATTTTGTGAGTTGGAACTTTTTGTATACAAATTATTAGTGTGCACTTAATTTTGTTTTGGTGTATAGTATCTTCATTTATGTAAGTTCGACTCATTAAGCTCGACTCGTTACACTCGTTGGGCCGGTTCGACTTATTAGCCTCGTGGCTCGCGAGCTGGCTATGGTTGAAAATTTTTTGTACAAGCTCGTTAGACTCGGCTTGTTAGGCTCGGCAGGCTCGACTTGTTTGGCTCGGTAGGCTTGGTGAGCCGGAACTTTCTCGGCTCGGTAGGCTCAGTGAGCCGGGACTTTCTCGACTCGCTCGACTCGCTCGTTTAACATCTCTAGTTCGGTCCCCGATCGGTTTCAATTAAAATTTTTTAGAATAAAATTTCAATGAGAAAGGAAAATAGCACTCTCAATTGGGAATGCCGAATCTGGGATCGGTACATTGACAATTTCCTTTTCTATTTCCCAATCTATGAACAAAATTTCAAAAACAACTTAGTTTTCTACTTTTCTTACCCTTTACTTTTCTAGTTTTCTAGAATAGAGGATTGATTGCCTAAGACGAAGGAGCGAGCGAGGGCCGAGGGTTAGGGTTGCACTGACTGAGAAGATGGTCACGACGGCAAAGCAGAGGGCCGACGACGGAGGAGCGAGGCCTAGAGGGTTGCACTGCTGAGGACGACGCACGACTCGCTCGGAGTGGATTGGAGTGCCGAGGAGCAAAGGATGGACGACTAACGAGCGTCGAGGTGGCGATTTGCGAAGCTGAGAAGAAATATCGAATATGAAATCTGAATCTTGAACTGAGGTAGGTTTAGATTTTAGGGTTATGGATTGGGTAAGTTTTGGGTAAACAAGACTGGGCTGGGTAGAGAGTGGGTACTTGGTCGGGCCGCGCTAGTGGGTTAGGCTGGAGAATGGGTCAGGTATGCTTGTTTCGGGCCAGGTTAATTGCGAAATTTCTGAGTTAAACCCTCAGTTTGGCTTCTCTTTGACTTCCAAAACCGTGGATGCTATTTTTTGCACCCTAGAACCATGGTCGGTCTCGAGAATTCATAGAACCGGCCCGAACCGTTGTGGTCATGTTCGATCTTTCGGTCAATTGGTTAAAATCAACAATTGAAAAGTTACAGAGTGTTTAAAATTTAAGAATTATATTTGACTAAATTGGGATTATTTCTATGAGAAAATAGGAAATGTTTTGAGTATTAAAGAATTATAATTTAATATAAATTATATTTATACTAAATAAACTAAGTTAAATGAAATATTTTAATGAAAGACAGTTGGGAATCCTTTTGTGTTCTTACTTCACGCTGCCAAGGAGAGAAGGGAAGAGAGTAATGTATTGGACGTGAGAATCGTCGCGTTTCAAGGTCAGGGTTGTCTTCGCGACACAACGAGTATCAACTTTCATGAAAGAATTTTGAGGGAAATTTTTACCTCCATTTTTTAGTTTGAAAATTAGGATTTAATGTTGGTTTGGATTTGAGTTTGGAAACTCAAATCCCTAAATTGTTTTTGTGTTATCTGAGTAGATTTGAAGTTTATGCAAGTGGGACTCATTCAGTAACTTAGATTAAATGTTGTAATCATAAAAAAATGAAAGATTATTAGCTTAATTGTTTTGATGATAATGTGCTTAAACTATTGAATTTAATCTAAGTTTATACATGTTATTTTAATTGAGAATATGTAACATCCGGGAATGTTCCTATGCTAGTGTGGCCTTAGATTAGGTTATATTATGAAGGTTTAGTATATATCAGTTAAAAAGTGCAAGTTGGTGATAAAACATTAAATTGGAGTGGTTTAGTGTTATTAGTGGTTGAAATAGATGGAATGAATATTATTTGAAGAAAGATGGAAGAAAGGAAATGTCTTCACGTTGGGAGTGAAGCAAAGTGGGAGGGGGAGGGCTACTTTATAAAATCAATAAGTTGGGTGGAATAATTTTAAAGAGAAAAGTGGTGAGATTTGAAAGTTGGAAATGGAATGAGTTAAAGACAAAAAGATTGTCTGCTCCTTCTTCTTCTCTCACGGTTCTGCATTCCCCCATTGGAGAACTTCCCCTCCTCTTATCCTTCAACTTTCTTCAAGAGTTAAGGTTAGTCTTTGATGAGTTTTAAGTTGTATGCACTCTTTTGGTAGTTTTTGATGTTTTGTGAGTGTTTTGGTGAGGTTTTAGGGTAGTTTATGAAACCCTAAATGGAAGCACCAAATTTTTTATTTCTTTTGCTGGTTTTCTTCCTAATTTTGGTGTTTTAAACATTACATAGGTTGGTTTAGGTAGTTAGATTAGAGAATTGGTGGAAGTTGTGAAAAATTGGGTTTTCTTGATCAAAGTCGCCGATTCTGTTTTGGTGTAATTTGATCAACTATGGTGTTTGGTTGGTAAATTGGTTTGATCCAATGGAAAGTAGACACGTAGAGGTTTACGGAATGGGGTGGATTGTTGAAATTCGATAAAAAACGAGTAAGTTATGAACGATTGAAGTTGGACAATGAAAAGTGTAGAAAAATCGAGATTTTGGAGTTTGGATGCTTAGGGTTAGCTAGTTGTTGATAGAAATAGAGTAAATGTCCTTTAGATTTAGTTGTATGATTACTAACTTAATTTCCTTATATTTGTTAGGTTAACAAGCGAGTACATTGTGTACTCGGAGTGGGCTAGCACGTGCGGAGTAACCAAATAAGTAGAGGATGTTTGTGTTTTGTCTTCGGGCCTACACCATTGAACGGTAGGGATTTGTCTGGTTGTTTGGTTGTTTGTTTTGTTTTGGTGTTAAGCATTTGTGTGTCATGCATCTTGATTTTGAACTACGAAAATACGAGTTTTAGCATGAAACGCAATGTGATTCTTTTGGAGTCGCCCTGTCACGTTAGGGTGGCACCCGCGAGGGACTCTGTTGGAGTCGCCCCGTCGCGTTAGGGTGACACCTGCGAGGGACTTTATTAGAGCTGCCCAGTCGCATTAGGGTGCTAGGTTAGCACTTGCGAGGGGCTATATGAAAGATTTACGAAAAGAAAACGAAAACGAGAACAATAGAGTTAGAGTCGCCCCGTCGCGTTAGAGTGGCATCCGCGAGGGACTCTATTAGAGTTGCCCCGTCGCGTTAAGGGGACACCTGCGAGGAACTATATTAGAGCCGCCCAGTCGCGTTAGGGTGCTAGGTTAGCACTTGCGAGGGGTTCTATGAATGATTAATTAAACGAAACCAAAATGAGAACAACAGAGCGAGTATAAACTGCATGTGTTAGGAGTTGAGTGTGCATTGTGTTTTTGGGATTCATTATTCCCTACTTGATAAGCATTAGCCTTACGTTTTGTGTTCTATGGTGTAGGTGACGACTAGATACCAGGTGAGCTAGTCGAAGGAGGCCAGGGCTAGGACGCAGTCGGCGACGTACGTGGCATGCAAGTGTGGGCAGTTGTCGTGGCGTCTTGACGATAGAGTTGCTGGGGGGGTGTGGGATTTGGTAGTTTTGTTTGGATTTTGTTTATGTAAATGACGGTAGATTTATAACTCTTTTGGATGTCTGTTTTGGGAGTTTGTTTTATATAAAATATTTGGCTTTCAGGGTCTTGGTTAAAATTTAGTTGTTATGCTGCTCGGTTTTTCGTAAAATAAACAACATTTGTTTTCACCCATTTTCACGTTTTTCTTTTGACATTTTGGAGTCGGGTTTCCAGGATTTTCACGTGTCGAGGAGTTGAAAATGTCGAGAAAATTCTTGGGTAAGTTTTAGGTGTTTTGGTTGGTGAAAAATTGAAGAAAAGTGGAAAATGGTTGAAGAGGGTCGAAGTGGTGCACTGGTGGCCGAGGAGGAGGCGCGCGCTGGCGTTGGGCTGGGCGCGCGCAGCAGGCGCATAGTGCGCACAGCGCCCAGCGCTGATCGATCGACGCATAATGCCGATCGATCGGCACAACCCGAGAGTTAGCCGACCGATCGGCTATTGCGTCGATCGATTGCCTCGAGTGCGCGCGCGCGATGCGCTACTGCACGCAGCGGCAGCGCGCGCTGCCTGGGCGACGCACGCAGCCAGTGCGCGCGCGCGCGGCGCTTATGTGAGCCACCTTGATTTTTTTAAAAAATTTTCATGCTTCTAATATGTTTTAACCCGACCTTTTTCAACATGTTTTGTACTTATTTTATGCACTGTTTTCCAACCATTTCTGAGGGTTTGAAAAACCCAAAAATCGAGTCGAAATTTTATGAAAAATTATTTTAAATTCTGTTTTAATTGTTGTAAAGTTGTGCAAAGTAGCGCACCGAGTCGGGGTGGGTTCGGGGGGCATTACAAGTCAGTATCAGAGCAAAATGGTCAAGTCATTCAAAGGATTACCCGACAATGCCGGCCGTCGTGCAACGTGCTTTATCGACTGTAAGTAGTTTTTTTAATTTTAGTTAGTTTACAACTAAGATTAGATTGTTTTAACCTTGCTCAGGAATAGAACCAAGATGCCGAGAAACCCAGGACAGTCGATAGAGGAACTTGAGGAGTCAAATAGGCAGCTCAGAAAGTTAATTAATATACAGTCTCAACTGTTGGGGGCGCTATTGAATCAAGGAGGACAAGGAAACTTTAGAGCGGGTTCTAGTGGGAAGAGATTCCGAAGGTTGAAGCCTCCGACGTTTGAAGGCTAGCTAACGGATCCTACAGCTGCGGAGAGGTGGATTTATACTATTGAGAATATGTTTAAGTGCGCCAATGTGGAGGAAGGAAATAAAGTAATGTGTGACCTTCCACTTGGTTAACGACGCTCAGAGCTGGTGGGAAACGGTGGAGGCTACCGCAGGTGAACAGGTCTGACTTGGAAGGAATTTAAGGAATTATTCTACGAAAAGTACTACAACAGAACAGTCCAAGCTGCTAAGAGAATGGAGTTCTTACAGCTGAAGCAGACTGAATCCGTCGGAGAGTATATCAGGCAGTTTGAATCTCTTTCACGGTTTGCAAGCCACATGTTAAGCCGGGAGGAAGACAAAGTGCTTCAATTTGTGCAGTGCCTGAAGCCAGAAATATATAAAGGCGTGAAGATCTCAGGGATTGTGGGGGTATCCTATGTAAACGTTGTGGAAAAGGCAATAGAGGTAAAGGAGGCAGATGAGAAGTGTGTTAAACAGGCAGAATCTCCCAGTGGGATGTTCAAGGAGATTACGCCATAGACGAGCCGAGGTGGATCTTCTTCACAGCCTCAGGGGACTAAAAGGCCAGGAGAAAATTTGAATAATCAGAGAGGAGGAAAGCAGCCGTAACAACATAAAAGGAGAGGGTATCAACAATGTCCAAAGTGCTTGAAAGTCCATCCTGGTGAGTGTGGTCAGTATGCAGGCAAATGCTACAATTGTTTTGAAACTTGCCATATTTTCCAAGATTGTACGAAGCCAAGAGTTACTAGATGTTTTAAGTGCAACCAACTCGGTCATGTACCCACAAACTGCCCCATAGCAAAGAAAGGACCAGCTAAAGCGACAACCAGAATCTTTGCCATGATTGAGCCAGATGGTAAGGATATGTTGGGTTAAATGCAAAGTGATACTTAGGTTAGAAAAATGGTTGATCCTTAGAGAATAGGTACCATCTTAGTAGATTACTCAATCAAGGATGAGAGTGGATGCATGAAAAGATTACGACCGACACGGTTTAGGAGAAGACTTAGTGAAATTAAAATTTGTCAATAAGTAATAGACATGCCGGGCTTTTGGTGTTACTCGACCTAGAAATATAGAGCCAAGAACCTAAAGGTTGGAATAACTTAGAAACCTAGATGCCTTGATTTAGTAAGAGAAAAGTGTAGCCTCTTGAATTAAGAGGATGTTATGAGGTTTAGAGTAATACGCGCGATGTTAAGAGAAATAGTGAATCAGCGAGAGTGAGTACCTATTGTAGAAATGTAACGGGTAGGAGATTGGGATTAGGGTATTAAGAGAGCTACAATAAGTTTGCAAACAAGAAAGTTGTTGAGCGACTTGTTGTAAAGAAATTTAAGAAAATATTTAGAATCCGAGTTGGAAGAATAAAAGAGAGTAGATTAGTTAGTAAATTTTGGAGAGAATCCCGAGTGAAATTAGATATTTGTATTAGTATTGAGAAATTTGAGAATGAAATCAGATGTAGTATTATATAGAAAAGGGAATGATAGAATTTGAGGTTAGAACATAAGTGTTTAGTGGAGTAAGATTTGAAGAAATATAGAAATTTTGAATGGGAGGAATGGGAACTCGCACGAAGAATATTCGAGTGCCCTAAGAATAAGGCTAAGTTAGACAATTCAAGGGTTCGACTTGTATGTAACAAAGTTGAAACCGTTGATTTCGTAAATAGCTTAGGCTAAGACTGAGAAGCTTAAACGGGTGATATAAATTAGAACTCGTAGTATTATTAGAGTATGGGTAAGGAAATAGAGATTGTGCAATGTAAGATAGAAGAGTGGCAAGATTATATTATAGATTTTGAATGAACATAGGAAATAGATAAGTGAGAAGATTAGTTAACTTTAGTGAAAAGTTAAAATAATAAGATTAGCCATTGAGAATTTAATATTTTGTGTGAAGTTGAGAAATTTAGAGGATATTGGATAAGAAGGAAAGAGAGTTCACCCGGAGATTATACGAGTAAACTTGGAAGTAAGTTGAATTCAGGAGGGTTATGAAAGTTTTAATTCAAAATTTGTAAGGTCAAAGTCAAAGTGGGTATACACCAATTTGGGTATTGAGTGTATAGTTAGGAACGAGTTAGTTTAGACCAAAGAGTTTGAGAGAGTTTGGTAATAGCCGAGGTAGAAGCTGGATACAGCGAGTGTAGTGGATATAATTATAAGAACTAAAATAGTAATTTGAGAGAATAGTGGGTAGATTTAAATACTGAGAGTTTGGAGTACGAGGATGGTGTTCGAATGACTAATAAAATGTCTTGATTGTTCGAGAAAAGTAGGTGCAATAGGTTAGAGTGATAAGTCAGAAAGGAGATGGTAGAATAGAGAGTATTTAGAAACTGAGGTAAGGAGTGTATTCACTAATTTCTTAGGATTACTCGATTGGAGTAGCATAGAGAGTTGTAGTGGTTTTGTACGTGTTTGATAGACACGGGAGTAAAAGTGAGGAATTAGATGAACTTAGTACAAGGAAAATCTAGAGTCGAGAGCTAAGTTAGAGGGGTTTGAGAGTATAAGTGATGAGTGCTTAAGTAGAAGTCAATGGACGTATGGGTATTCGAGCTATAGAGTGCAGAGCTTGGTGAAGTCAAAACTTTGGAGATGTAGGAATTATCACTACCCGATAAATGATTAAGGCCATAGAAGTAGTTGAGATTTAGCGTGGCAACCCAAAACTTAAGAGGATAGAGTTAAAGTAAGTAAGTTGAAGAATAACTAAGCCCCAAATTTTGATGACAAATTTTTTTTAAAGGATGGTGGATTGTAACACCCGGGAATGTTCCTATGCAAGTGTGGCCGTAGATTAGGTTATGTTATGAGGGTTTAGTATATATCCTAGAGTTTTGCTTAACAATTAGTTAGAAAGTGCAAGTTGATGATAAAACATTAGATTGGAGTAGTTTAGAGTTATTAGTGGTTGAAATAGATGGAATGAAAATTATTTGAAGAAAGATGGAAAAAAGGAAGTGTCTTCACGTTGGGAGTGAAGCAAAGTGGGAGGGGGAGGGCTACTTTATAAAATCAATAAGTTGGGTGGAATAATTTTAAAGAAAAAAAGTGGTGAGATTTCAAAGTTGGAAATTGAAGGAGTTAAAGACAAAAAGATTGTCTTCTCCTTCTTCTTCTTTCACGGTTCTGCATTCCCCCCATTGGAGAGCTTCCCCTCCTCTTATCCTTCAATTTTCTTCAAGAGTTAAGCTTAGTCTTTGATGGATTTTAAGTTGTATGCGCTCTTTTGGTAGTTTTTGATGTTTTGTGAGTGTTTTGATGAGGTTTTATGGTAGTTTATGAAACCCTAAATGGAAGCTCCAAATTTTTTATTTTTTTGCTGGTTTTCTTCCTACTTTTGGTAGTTTAAACATTAGATAGGTTGGTTTAGGTTGTTTAGGTAGTTAGATTAGAGAACTGGTGGAAGTTGTGAAAAATTGGGTTTTCTTGATCATTCTGTTTTGGTGTAATTTGATCGCCAATGGTGTTTGGTTGGTAAATTGGTTTGATTCAATGGAAAGTAGACATGTAGAGGTTTACGGAATAGAGTGGATTGTTGAAATCCGATAAAGAACGAGTAGACGTTTGAAGGCTAGCTAACGGATCCTATAGCTGCGGAGAGGTGGATTTATACTATTGAGAATATGTTTAAGTGCGCCAATGTGGAGGAAGGAAATAAAGTACATGTGTGACCTTCTACTTGGCTAACGACGCTCAGAGCTGGTGGGAAACGGTGGAGGCTACCGCAGGTGAACAGGTCTGACTTGGAAGGAATTTAAGGAATTATTCTACGAAAAGTACTACAACAGAACAGTCCAAGCTGCTAAGAGAATGGAGTTCTTACAGCTGAAGCAGACCGGATCCGTAGGAGAGTATATCAGGCAGTTTGAATCTCTTTCACGGTTTGCAAGCCACATG
This sequence comes from Begonia masoniana, assembly GCA_022432975.1. Lineage (NCBI taxonomy): Eukaryota > Viridiplantae > Streptophyta > Magnoliopsida > Cucurbitales > Begoniaceae > Begonia > Begonia masoniana. Next base: position 25,188,042 of record CM039505.1, on the reverse strand, counting down.
TTAAGCCGGGAGGAAGACAAAGTGCTTCAATTTGTGCAGTGCCTGAAGCCAGAAATATATAAAGGCGTGAAGATCTCAGGGATTGTGGGGGTATCCTATGTAAACGTTGTGGTAAAGGCAATAGAGGTAAAGGAGGCAGATGAGAAGTGTGTTAAACAGGCAGAATCTCCCAGTGGGATGTTCAAGGAGATTACGCCATAGACGAGCCGAGGTGGATCTTCTTCACAGCCTTAGGGGACTAAAAGGCCGGGAGAAAATTTGAATAATCAGAGAGGAGGAAAGCAGCCGTAACAACAGAAAAGGAGAGGGTATCAGCTGTAACGCCCCGAACCCGACCCGGCTCGGTGCGCTACGTTTGCAAACCAAACGTGTATTTAAAACATCGTTTAAAATAATTTTCGTGAAATATTCGGCTCGGTTTTGTAAAATTCCCGGCTCGATGTTCGGGTTTTTCGAACCCTCAAATTTTCTTGGAACACGTGTCTAAAATACGTTAAGATACGTTGGAAAAATTTCGGTTCAAAACATAGTGGAAATCAGGCGAAAAACGAAAAAAAATCAAAATTTTGCAAGGAGAAGCGCTGGGGGCGCGCTGGGCGTCGGGCGCGCCCAAGCCGCGCGCGGCGTGCGCGCTACGCGCGTGATGCGCGCGCGCTATGCGCGCGGCACTCGCCGCACGCGCGAGCGCGTGCGCGCGCTGGGGCACGCCAGCGCGCCCCAGCTCCCTTTTCCCGCATGCTTCGTGCGTGCCGTGGCGATTACTCGCCTCCGGGTGGCGAATAATCGCCACCCTCTCTGCCATCTTCGCCCAAAAACACCCCCGAGGCGATTGGTGGCATTTGGGTGGCGGATAATCGCCACCCCCTCGGGTTTTCGGCCCCAAAATGACCAAAAATACCCTTTTTTCCGACTCTCTCGACTTTCCTTCACATTTCTACACTTTTCTCCACTCCCGACACCTCCAAAAATTCTGAAAATTTAAACATACCTTCCCGACACCTAAATCTTCGAGTCCCGTAAAAATCTCGAAAAACCGACTTAAAACGAAAAAATACAAAAATCACAAACATAACCTGACGTTAGTTACTTTAAAATCAAAACGCGCAATATAACGCCTAAAACTTTAAATACCCAAAACCTGAAATAAATCCCGGAAAACACACAGCTTCCATCACGAACAACTATACTTTATACTCACTATCCATCTCCAAATCAACTCGTAAACCCGGTAACATACATACGAAAATATTTACGAACCCAATTTACCACAACTTAATAAAGTTTCCTAACTTCCACAAAACAACATTTCCACACACCAACAATCCATACCAAAATACTTACAAATTAAACTATCCATGTCAAACATTCACCTCCCACTACCCGAGACATCCAGTGGTCAAAACGCCCCGACAATAGCCTGCACCGGCGGACTCCGTACTCCTCCGACTGCAGCCTAATCCTCGGTAGTCTCGTCTACCTCACCTGCATACAAATCATCACCTACACCACAGAACACACCAAAAAGGTAAGCCTAACGCTTAGCAAGTAGGGAAATAATGCACAACACACACTAAATGTTTGACTCAACCCTAACATGCAGTCTCTACACACTCTGTTGTTTTCTTTTCGTTTCAATTGCATTTTATCTTTCACTTCCAGGTGAATCAAGTAGGCACACGCCCCCACACAGTCCAGGACGGCCACGCCTTGACCCACGGAGCTAGACCGGAGGCACACGTCCCAACACAGTCCAAGACGGCCAACCAAATCTCCTCCAATCGATCGTAGAATCCTCATCGCGCACTTCAAGCACGAGTGCACTTCAAGCACGAACCTCATTGTGCACTTCAAGCACGGGTGCACTTCAAGCACCAACCCCATTGTGCATTTCAAGCACGAACAGGTTGAGGTCGAGAAATTCATACTCACGACTCATTACGTACATTAGAATCCCCCAATCGATCGTAGAATCTTCATCGTGCACTTCAAGCACGAGTGCACTTCAAGCACAAACCCTATTGTACACTTCAAGCACGAATAGGTCGAGGAATTCATACTCACGACCACGTTGCAAATCTTTTCTTATCTTTCATTTCATTCTCACCGCTCAAGGATGCAAAACACGTAATTTCGTAGTTTAGAAAACCATGATGCGTGACACACGATGCATGACACAAAGCAAAACATAGCAACAATCAAACAATCCCTACCGTTCTATGGTGTAGGCCCGAAGGCAACAAACACGCACTCCACTACTTACCTGGCTGCTTCCAAAACGTGCTGTCACTTCGTCCAACCAAAGTACACGTCAATTACCTAACCATTAAGGAAAAGTTACTTAGTAACAAACTAAGAAATTCTAAAAATTCAACTAGCTTAAACTAACCCTAACGTTTTAACCTAAAACTAACCAACACACAAATAATCTCACACTTAAATACATAAACCCGATTTTCACCCAAAATTGACCGTCAAACTTTAAACGGTCATAACTCACTCGTTTTTCAACGGATTTCGACGTGCCACCCCAACTCGAAAACCTCTACACGTCTACTATCCATTGACTCACTCAAAGTAAGCAAACAAAGTAATTGACCAACTCGAAAATCCATCAAACAGAATCGGGTATATAGGTGTTCTTCAACCATTTTTGTGGAACACTTCACCAATCTTTAATCTAACCCTAAAATCTACTTAACCAAGTCATTCAACAACCAAATCATCAACATAGGGAAGAAATCTAACATTTAAAACTCAATTTTCTGACTTCACCAATTAGGGTTTCCAAGCCCTCACCAAAAACACTTAAAACTCACTAAAACCTTCAATAAACTTCACCTCAAAGTATAAAAATCAAAACCCATGTGTTATTACCTTGAAATCCTTGAAAGATCTATGGAAAGAAGGAGGGAGAGCTTTGAGGGCTGGCTGGATCGTGGGAGAGAAAGAAAGAGGGGAGAAGATGATTAAACATCACCATTTCACCTTTTTAACCTAACTATTTTTTTACTTTTTGATTTTGCCCACTCAAACTTTCTAAATTTATAAAACTACCACCACTTGTCTTTTCTTCTTTCATTCAACGTGAATCAACATTAAATCCCACCTTTTTCCATTTATTTAATTCATTTATTTCATCCTTTTAATGCATGTAAAGTATTTGGAATTTTCTTATTGGTTGTTGACTTTTCAACTCCCTTTATGTTGAATTGTCAAACCCATTCTCTTCTTTTGTTAACCCCTTTCTCCTTCAACACTAATCCCTCCTAACCGTCTATTTTAGGACATACGTGCGTTACATGAAATTCTCGGGTGTTACATCAGCAATGTCCAAAGTGCTTGAAAGTCCATCCTGGTGAGTGTGGTCAGTATGCAGGCAAATGCTACAATTGTTTTGAAACTTGCCATATTTTCCAAGATTGTACGAAGCCAAGAGTTACTAGATGTTTTAAGTGCAACCAACTCGGTCATGTACCCACAAACTGCCCCATAGCAAAGAAAGGACCAGCTAAAGCGACAACCAGAATCTTTGTCATGATTGAGCCAGATGGTAAGGATATGTTGGGTTAAATGCAAAGTGATACTTAGGTTAGAAAAATGGTTGATCCTTAGAGAATAGGTACCATCTTAGTAGATTACTCAATCAAGGATGAGAGTGGATGCGTGAAAAGATTACGACCGGCACGGTTTAGGAGAAGACTTAGTGAAATTAAAATTTGTCAATAAGTAATAGACATGCCGGGCTTTTGGTGTTACTCGACCTAGAAATATAGAGTCAAGAACCTAAAGGTTGGAATAACTTAGAAACCTAGATGCCTTGATTTAGTAAGAGAAAAGTGTAGCCTCTTGAATTAAGAGGATGTTATGAGGTTTAGAGTAATACGCGCGATGTTAAGAGAAATAGTGAATCAGCGAGAGTGAGTACCTATTGTAGAAATGTAACGGGTAGGAGATTGGGATTAGGGTATTAAGAGAGCTACAATAAGTTTGCAAACAAGAAAGTTGTTGAGCGACTTATTGTAAAGAAATTTAAGAAAATATTTAGAATCCGAGTTGGAAGAATAAAAGAGAGTAGATTAGTTAGTAAATTTTGGAGAGAATCCCGAGTGAAATTAGATATTTGTATTAGTATTGAGAAATTTGAGAAATGAAATCAGATGTAGTATTATATAGAAAAGGGAATGATAGAATTTGAGGTTAGAACATAAGTGTTTAGTGGAGTAAGATTTGAAGAAATATAGAAATTTTGAATGGGAGGAATGGGAACTCGCACGAAGAATATTCGAGTGCCCTAAGAATAAGGCTAAGTTAGACAATTCAAGGGTTCGACTTGTATGTAACAAAATTGAAACCGTTGATTTCGTAAATAGCTTAGGCTAAGACTAAGAAGCTTAAACAGGTGATATAAATTAGAACTCGTAGTATTATTAGAGTATGGGTAAGGAAATAGAGATTGTGCAATGTAAGATAGAAGAGTGGCAAGATTATATTATAGATTTTGAATGAACATAGGAAATAGATAAGTGAGAAGATTAGTTAACTTTAGTGAAAAGTTAAAATAATAAGATTAGCCATTGAGAATTTAATATTTTGTGTGAAGTTGAGAAATTTAGAGGATATTGGATAAGAAGGAAAGAGAGTTCACCCGGAGATTATACGAGTAAACTTGGAAGTAAGTTGAATTCAGGAGGGTTATGAAAGTTTTAATTCAAAATTTGTGAGGTCAAAGTCAAAGTGGGTATACACCAATTTGGGTATTGAGTGTATAGTTAGGAACGAGTTAGTTTAGACCAAAGAGTTTGAGAGAGTTTGGTAATAGCCGAGGTAGAAGCTGGATACAGCGAGTGTAGTGGATATAATTATAAGAACTAAAATAGTAATTTGAGAGAATAGTGGGTAGATTTAAATACTGAGAGTTTGGAGTACGAGGATGGTGTTCGAATGACTAATAAAATGTCTTGATTGTTCGAGGAAAGTAGGTGCAATAGGTTAGAGTGATAAGTCAGAAAGGAGATGGTAGAATAGAGAGTATTTAGAAACTGAGGTAAGGAGTGTATTCACTAATTTCTTAGGATTACTCGATTGGAGTAGCATAGAGAGTTGTAGTGGTTTTGTACGTGTTTGATAGACACGGGAGTAAAAGTGAGGAATTAGATGAACTTAGTACAAGGAAAATCTAGAGTCGAGAGCTAAGTTAGAGGGGTTTGAGAGTATAAGTGATGAGTGCTTAAGTAGAAGTCAATGGACGTATGGGTATTCGAGCTATAGAGTGCAGAGCTTGGTGAAGTCAAAACTTTGGAGATGTAGGAATTATCACTACCCGATAAATGATTAAGGCCATAGAAGTAGTTGAGATTTAGCGTGGCAACCCAAAACTTAAGAGGATAGAGTTGGAGTAAGTAAGTTGAAGAATAACTAAGCCCCAAATTTTGATGACAAATTTTTTTTAAAGGATGGTGGATTGTAACACCCGGGAATGTTCCTATGCAAGTGTGGCCGTAGATTAGGTTATGTTATGAGGGTTTAGTATATATCCTAGAGTTTTGCTTAACAATTAGTTAGAAAGTGCAAGTTGATGATAAAACATTAGATTGGAGTAGTTTAGAGTTATTAGTGGTTGAAATAGATGGAATGAAAATTATTTGAAGAAAGATGGAAAAAAGGAAGTGTCTTCACGTTGGGAGTGAAGCAAAGTGGGAGGGGGAGGGCTACTTTATAAAATCAATAAGTTGGGTGGAATAATTTTAAAGAAAAAAGTGGTGAGATTTCAAAGTTGGAAATTGAAGGAGTTAAAGACAAAAAGATTGTCTTCTCCTTCTTCTTCTTTCACGGTTCTGCATTCCCCCCATTGGAGAGCTTCCCCTCCTCTTATCCTTCAATTTTCTTCAAGAGTTAAGCTTAGTCTTTGATGGATTTTAAGTTGTATGCGCTCTTTTGGTAGTTTTTGATGTTTTGTGAATGTTTTGATGAGGTTTTATGGTAGTTTATGAAACCCTAAATGGAAGCTCCGAATTTTTTATTTTTTTTGCTGGTTTTCTTCCTACTTTTGGTAGTTTAAACATTAGATAGGTTGGTTTAGGTTGTTTAGGTAGTTAGATTAGAGAACTGGTGGAAGTTGTGAAAAATTGGGTTTTCTTGATCATTATGTTTTGGTGTAATTTGATCGCCAATGGTGTTTGGTTGGTAAATTGGTTTGATTCAATGGAAAGTAGACATGTAGAGGTTTACGGAAGGGAGTGGATTGTTGAAATCCGATAAAGAACGAGTAAGTTATGGCCTATTGAAGTTGAACGATGAAAAGTGTAGAAAAATCGAGATTTTGGAGTTTGGATGCTTAGGGTTAGCTAGTTATTGATAGAAATAGAGTAAATGTCCTTTAGATTTAGTTGTATGATTACTAACGAAATTTCCTTATATTTGTTAGGTTAACGAGCGAGTACATTGTGTACTCAGAGTGGGCTAGCACGTGCGGAGTAACCAAGTAAGTAGAGGATGTTTGTGTTTTGCCTTCGGGCCTACACCATTGAACGGTATGGATTTGTCTGGTTGTTTGTTTTGTTTTGGTGTTAAGCATTTGTGTGCCATGCATCTTGATTTTGAACTACGGAAATACGAGTTTTAGCATGAAACGCAATATGATTCTATTGGAGTCGCCCTGTCGTAATAGGGTGGCACCCGCGAGGGACTCTGTTGGAGTCGCCCCGTCGCGTTAGGGTGACACCTGCGAGGGACTTTATTGGAGCCGCCCAGTCGCATTAGGGTGCTAGGTTAGCACTTGCGAGGGGCTATATGAAAGATTTATGAAAAGAAAACGAAACGAGAACAATAGAGTTAGAGTCACCCCGTCGCGTTAGGGTGGAATCCGCGAGAGACTCTATTGGAGTCGCCCCGTCGCATTAGGGGGACACCTGCTAGGAACTATATGCGAGCCGCCCAGTCGCGTTAGGGTGCTAGGTTAGCACTTGCGATGGGCTCTATGAATGATTAATGAAACGAAACCAAAACGAGAACAACAGAGCGAGTAGAAACTGCGTGTGTTAGGAGTTGAGTGTGCATTGTGTTTTTGAGATTCATTATTCCCTACTTGATTAGCATTAGGCTTACGTTTTGTGTTCTATGGTGTAGGTGACGACGAGATACCAGGTGAGCTAGTCGAGGGAGGCCAGGGCTAGGACGCAGTAGGCGACGTACGTGGCATGCCGGTGCGGGCAATTGTCGAGGCGTCTTGACCATAGAGTTGCTGGGAGGTGTGAGATTTGGTAGTTTTGTTTGGATTTTGTGTGTAAATGACGGTAGATTTATAACTCTTTTGGATGTCTGTTTTGGGAGTTTGTTTTATATAAAATATTTGGCTTTCAGGGTTTTGGTTTTAGAAAATTTAGTTGTTATGCTGTTCGGTTTTTCGTAAAATAAACGACGTTTTTTTTCACCCATTTTCACGTTTTCTCTGACATTTTGGAGTCGAATTTGCGGGATTTTCACGTGTCGAGAAGTTGAAAATGTCGAGAAAAGTCTTGGGTAAGTTTTAGGTGTTTTGGTTGGGGAAAAATTGAAGAAAAGTGAAAAATTGTTGGAGAGGGTCGAAGTGGTGCGCTGGTGGCCGAGGAGGAGGCGCGCTGCTGAGGCGTGCACAGTGCCCAGCGCCGATCGATCGGCGCATAGTGCCGATCGATCAGCACAACCCGAGAGTTAGCCGACCGATCGGCTATTGCCTCGATTGATCGCCTCGGGTGTTAGTGCACGTGTTGCGGCGCCCATGTGAGCCACCTTGATTTTTTAAAAAAATTTTCCTACTTCTAATATGTTTTAACCCGACCTTTTTCGACACGTTTTGTACTTATTTTATGCACGTTTTCCAACCGTTTTTGATGGTTCAAAAAACCCAAAAATCGAGTCGACATTTTATCCAGAACTCTTTTAAATTCTGTTTTAATTGTTGTGAAGTTGTGCAAAGTAGCGCACCGAGCCGGGATGGGTTCGGGGGGCGTTACAGAATAACTTTGAAAGTGGGTATTTGAAAATATTAATGTGTATTGAGTCTATACAACAAATATTTCAGTTCATCTTTAGAAGTCAAAGAAAAATAATGTTAAAAAGAATTTGATTTGCACGGTTGCCCAGTGAAGAGAAGTGATCGCCCGGATCGAGTGATGCCAAAATGAAACTTACTCAAGATGCTCAATCGTGATCATCTATTTGTTGTTGTTGCCCACAACGGTAGCCTAAAGAGAGAGTTGAAGAATTTCAGTCCCGAGACACTTATTTCTTGAAGAATCAAGTGCGGATGCTCAGACTCAAATTGTAGGAGACCGTGACGGATGCCCAAAAATTGATGCGACAGTCACTCTAGAGACGAATTGAGATTGAGAGACTTGTGTGGTAGCACAGTGAAAAGATGCAGACATCCTGAGCGGTAGTCCATAAGTTTATCCACAAAAGTCCACCTACCTCTTTTATGTCTCTAACAAAACACATTGAACATGCTCGAAGAGTACCTGAGTTCACAGAATTTGAAGGCCGTTATAAATAGAATAACTCCCTACTGTGCAAAGTTATCATAACCGAATTCAAAATTCATATTGATGCGTTGCACGATTAATTTGTGATTTTCAAGCCTTCATTCTTGATTATTAGCCAAACTCCTCATATTCCTCTACTTGAGTTTTCACATTTAAGTGAGTTATGTCATTGTGGTAAAACTTTCAAACTCTATTCTTTGTTTATCGTCGGAACAGAAAGAGGGTAAAGCCCTACAATATTGTAAAAGTTTGATTGACACTCGAAAACTCAATCTTGTGTAACTAGCCAAATTAAAAAAAATTAATATTCAAATAAGAGTCTTGAAGCGCGCACGTAGACAGTTTGATCGAACTATATTAAGAAATGAATTTGCAATCTCTTTCTCTCTATTATTGTTTGCTTTGTTGATTGTTTGCATATTAGAATTAGTTCGTCAAATTAGCGAATGATTATTTAATTTAATATTGCAAAATAAAGTGATTTTTAATCAAACCAAAAGGCTATCCCCCCAAGTTATATCGATCCTGCAATGCATTTCAGGAACTCTAAGTTGTCCTCTTTGCTGATTAGTTATGGCTATCTTTTGTGTATTAAATTGATTCTAAATTTTCCCCCAATGTATTCTTTATTCTTTCAAATTATTATCGCATCGCCATTAGTGTAAATCCATCCTCTTTTCTTCTTTCCTTGGTTGTCGTAATTGCAAAGAAAACATTAATTAAAAAACTAAAAAAAAAAGCTTATTGCACACAACTCCCAACAACTATATCATTCAAACCTTAAAAAACAAAAATCAAATTATTGATTCCTTAGACTTTCAGCTGCACGAATTTTCTTCCACCTGTCAACATTACTCATTTTGAACGAGATAAAGATGATAAATGTGGAGAACATTTCTGTCATGCTCGTGCACATGTGCAATGAGGAAGAACCAGGAAGAGGAACAATCTTAGAATGTAAGGGCCATTCTTAAGGCCCGATAAGGTTGTAATTAAAAGATTAACAAAATTTAACCTATCTAGAAATCACAAATACATCAACGGACGTTACTCTGAGTATACATAGATTAAGGCCCCTTAGGACAATAGTTGCCCAAACCTAATTATCTAATTATAAGACAAAAGTTATCCAAACACAAATTTAAAATAAAAATTATGAATTTTCAATGAGATTTATTATATCTCATTAGATGAGATTTTTTTTTATTTTTTTTTAATGGAGTTGGTTATATCTCATCCCATGAAATTTATTTTAAATGAAGTTTGTAATATCTTGTCAAATGAAATTTAATTTTAGAAAGTTTTTTGTATCTAGATTAAGTATTTTAAAAGTTTGTTTTATCCTAAAAAAATATGAAAAATTATTTTCAAATTTTATCTTTAAATAAAAAATTCAATTTCTCATTACAAATAGTTTTTATCAGACGAATTTTGCAGCAAAAATAGTGTCTTCTTCATTCCGACTTTAAAACTATTTTATGTGTTTGAGAATATACGTCTTTTCATTAAAATAAATTAAGTGTGTTTTTGTATCACGACCATGATGCTCACGAGTTAACACTCGAGGTGAAGAGATTTTCAAAGAAGCTCCCGGCTTCAAAGTTGCTCGTGAAAGGCGAAAGTCGAAGCTAAAAGACAAACCAAATTGGATTATATGTAATGGTAACGATTCTTTTCTCCATTAAATTGTATTTAATCTAATATATTGTTTGTCACAAATTATTATTAACATTTCAGAACATCAGCCCTTTTTATAGTTTAGGTTTTCAAAAATGATCTTTCAAACTCGACATCATGAACACCAAAAAACTTCATTGAACATGGGATCTTAAGAGTTTCATTTTTAATGTGCTAATATTATTAATTATTATGATTTATTTTAAATTATCAGATATGTAACACCCGAATTTTCGGGTTTCTGCTCCAAGGCTATTTTCGTAAATAAGTAAATTAGGTCCGTTTTGCGAGCGCGATGTTTCCTTATAGCCCTAGAAATTTACGGGAATTTTAGAGGAATAAGTGAAATTTTAGAAACTCAAATCGAAAAGAGTAATGCTAGAGTTCCCGTTTTACCCTTTTAGTATGTTAATTCGTAAAAATAGCAAAATAAGTCCGTTTTGAGAACGGTGAGTTTTGTTAGAACTCTAAGATTAAATTGGAATATTTGGAGAATTAAGAAAATTGCAGAGAAACCGAATTGATAGACTAATTAAAGAATTAAGCATAAAATTGATGGAGGGGCATTTAAGTAATTTGGTAATTAAAAAAAAAAGAAAATTATAATTTCATTTATAATTTTATACACAAACTGAATGGCTTCACGAGGAAGCCATTCCCCTGCCCGAGCTCCCGACGCCGAGAGAGACGAAGAGCGCGACTCTTCTCCGGCGACCACGCGGCTCCGACCTCCGTTCTGACGAGCAAACGCCGGCGAGCTGAACCAGGGCTCGGTTCGGCCTTCTCCGCGCCAGACCCGACCGAAAACAGGTAGAGATTTCTTCCCTGTTTTCGTTCTGCTTTTGGCCGTGAATGGTGAGCCAGCTTGGGCTCCGATCTCCGGCCATTTTTGGCTAATCTCGGCATCAAATTGCTGGGCTTGGACCGGCTATGGTCGCCTAGCTGTGTGGTGCCCAATTTGGACGGAATTTCAGTGAAACCCGAATTAGGGCTTAGGGTTTTCTTAATTGGAAACTTCGATTTAGGTTAGATTATTCTAATTGAGTGTATATGTGGTCGATTGGTGAAGAAATTGATGAGTTTTGATGAAAAATCGAAAAAGAGAAATTTTGGGAAAAAGGGGCAGTTCGGGTTTTGTGATTCTTGACCTAGTTCTGGTTATTTGTTTTAAAATTTCTTTTGGCAGATTAAAATAGGTTATTAGAGGAGTACGTGGCCGTTGGAATCGTTCGATTCCGATAACCGACGTAAAAGTTATGCACGTTTGAGTTTCGGGTCGGTTTTTACCAAACCCAAAATAGTGGCCCGTTTAGTTAGATTTTAGTTAGATTAAGCTATAAATAGTAGTTTAAGATGTTTTTAAGAAAATAAGAGTTTAGTTATGCCGAGCGAGTTCTAATGCAACGTTTTGATATGTTAGGTTTTTCAGGTTCCACGGTTAAGAGACGGAATTGAGATAAATTGCTAAGGATGCCAGGTAAGTAGTGTTGCATGCGTGTTGCCTTCGGGCCTACATCACAGAACGTTAGGTTATGTTGCATGTTTTTATGTATGTTTAGCTTTCTCACGCATCATGTTTTAAGTAAAGTACGAAAATGTTTTAGCATATGTTTTCACGATTGAATGTAGAAACAACAACGATGTAAAATGAAAATGTAAAGTGTCTGAGGGAAGTGGTTCACCCTTCAGATGTAAATTGTGGAACGTCCAGAAAATGTAAAGTGTCTGAGGGAAGTGGTTCACCCCTCAGATGTAGATTGTGGAACGTCTAGAGATGGAGAAACTAATCCGCCCTCCATTGGTAGAGGATTACATGTATGTATGTATGTACGATGAAACGAAACGAAACGATCATGAACGATGAAACGAAACGAAACGATTATGTACTATGAAACAAAATGAGACGTTTATGTATGATTGAAACGATAGAAACTGCATATGTTAGGTTAAATGTTTTAAATTCATATTGTCACTACTTGCTAAGCATTAGGCTTATAGTGTGAGTTCTGTGATGTAGGTGCAGAAGAACAGGTACGGTGAGATTTTCATGAGCATGCTAGGATCATGAACGCAGTTGAAGGAGTACGACCATGGTGGCAACCCGGCAATATTGTTAGGGCGATTCCGACCGTGGTTAGTAGGTGTCCGTGGTTAGTATGTGGATGTGTCTGTTTTGGGAATGTTTAAGTGTCATTTTGATTAAGAAAGTATTTTGATTAAGAAAGTGAACGGAAGCGTCTATGTATGTGTATAGAAACGTGATGGATGAAAGTATGAAAATGTTACGTATGTAGATCGATTGGTTTTGATAGGAAAACGTATGAAAGTAGAGTTTTTGATGTGTATGATGCGGTAGTAGAATGTCTAAGATGTGAAGTCTTTATTTTGGAGAACATACTGGAACTGTTTGGGTATTTTAACTGTTTGGTCGTTTTTAAAACAGGTAAGGATACGCTCGATTTTTAGAGCGATCCACGCAGTTTGTTTTCTTGAAAGTATAGGTTATATTAGTGTTTTGTTTTAACTGATTTTACTTTAATGGTTTTAGTCTAGTTTTAGATGTTTTAAAAGTCGAAATGTTTTACGCTCAAAATGTTTAAGTCAAAGTTAGACCCTAAAGGTTGTTAGAGGTGGGTCAATTGTCTAAGTCTGTTTTCTTTTAAAGTGATAAGTAAAAATAAAGTTGAAAAATTTTATGTGAGAACACGAGGGCTTAGGTAAAGGTTATGTCAATGTAAAGTCAGGTCCTGTGTCGGCCCTACGGGGTTGGGGTCGTCACAGTTATGGTATCAGAGACACGTGGTCGCAATCGTTCAGTTGATTACCTAACAATGCCACTCGCCCCATGGAAGTGCTTCGCCAACTGTAAGTGTTTAAGTTTAAGTAATGATTTATAGATTTTTATAGTGTTTCGTGTTTTCTAACATGTCTAGGTACAAGAAAAGGCCACGAGTACTTAAGTAACCTGAATGGATCCCAATAGCCAGTTTATGGACATATTACGCCAACAGTCAGAACAGATAAGGGTTTTGTTGAATCGAAGTGGACAGGGCAACGATTCTAAGGACCAAGGTGGAGAAAGGTTTAGACGGCTTAGGCCTCCAACATTCGATGGTCAGTCTTCGGATCCTACGAGTGCTGAACAATGGATTCGTAAGATAGAGAGCATGTTTGCCTATGCCAAAGTAGAGGAAGCCGATAAAGTGTTGTTTGCAGTGTTTAATTTGGAGAAAGATGCTATGTTCTGGTGGGACACGATTAAAGCTACTACAGACGTGGAGGTTATGATATGGGAAAGGTTCAAAACAGTATTCTACAACAAGTATTTCAGTCGCACTCTTCGGGCCAGTAAGAAGGTAGAGTTCACTCAATTACGCCAAACAGGGTCGGTGGCCGAATATGTGCGAAGGTTTGAGTCACTATCTCGGTATGCTGGATATATGATCTATGAGGAGGAGGACAAAATTCACCAATTCGTGCAAGGTTTGAAACTAGAAATTCAAAAAGGGGTGATTACAGTGGGTGACGAAGACGTGCCTTACCAAAAGATAGTGGAAAGGGCCCTCGGACTTGATGACATCGAAATGAAACTACAACGACAAAGAGAAGTGTCGAGGAAGCTCTTCAGAGAATCTATGACTCAACAAAGTGACGAAGAACAACAACCACTGTGGGGCACAAAGAGAACGAGTGATGAAGAAATTAGTCAAGGAAATGGAAAGCGTGCCTCTGGTTATTCACAGTTCCCTCAATGTCCAACGTGTAAGAAGTTTCATGACGGGGTGTGCAAGGCAGGTTCGGGCCGATGTTTTATCTGTAATGAGCAAGGTCATATTTCTACGGACTGTCCAAGGAAGAATCTAGGAAGGTGTTTCAAGTGTCAAGAGATAGGACATCTCTCTAGAAAGTGTCCGAAGAAAGGTAAAGGGCTGTGTTTTGTTTGCAATAGGACGGGCCATCTTGCTAGAGACTGCCCGACACGGAACAAGGGACTCACAAGTGTATCTCCAAGGACCTTCTCCCTCAGCAGTGCAGACAATGAAGAGCAGCCTACCGTAATTACAGGTACGTGTCATTTTAAATATCTATAGGAGATACTAATGTAGAAATGTTAGAATATAATCATGTGGGAATTGGTGTGGATGTGAATTAGGCTTGAGGACTTAGGGAGGTAAGGAGATTTGGATTTAAGGCGTTAAATTTTCTGCAACAAGTTTGCTAACAAGGAAGCCGTTAGAGGAATTGATGTAAAAGATTGAGTTGAATACTTATGACCCTATTGTTTTAGAAAATAAGAAGGTTGTTGGGCAAATTGTTGTGGAGTAGTGTGGGGGAAACACTTAGAACCTGAATTTTGAGGATTAAAGAGGAAATATATTAGCTAGTAAAAACTTAGTGAAAACCTTGTGTGAAAATAGATATTTTTACAAGTGTTGGAGCCTTAGAGGAGAAGTGTAAATGATATTGCGAAGTTAAGAGCTAGGAAAGAGAGGATTGCCAGATAAGAGGAAAGGTTAGAAGATGAGGTTTAATTCATCAGAATCTAGTGATGTGCGATCTATGAAAATATTGGGAATTTCTTTTAATGAGGAAATTAGAGACTAAACGACGTAAGGTGAAAAAGGGTGGTTGGATAGATTTAGAATTGTGTATAGATTTATAAGAGTAAGTGTAAAGGCCTTTAGGTTTAATTGAGAGTTAAAACAAGAAGGTTAGCATTTAAGTATATAGTGGTGAGAGGTTTGAGGAAACATATGAACTTTTGAATGAGGAGGATGGTCAAATGCATTAGGGATGAGGTTAAGTTAGAGAATTTCAAGGGTTTGGCTAGTAAGTAACGAAGTAAAGGCCGATGATTTCGTAAGTAGCTAGGGTTAGGATAAATGAGCTTAGGTATGGAACGTAAATTCCAACTCGAGGAATATAAAGTCTTTAGAAGATCGTTGATCGAGGATATGGATGTTAGCTTATATAAAAGATTCATACCGTGAGGGATGGTTCTTAGTTCATGGATGAAGAAAAACGGAGACTATGTGAGGTAAGATAAAATGGGCGATTAGGTAGATTTTGTGGACAACGTCATAAGGGTAAATGAATAGATTTATTAGAATAAGTGAATGGTCAAAATAAGAGTGAAACATTAAGGGTTGGTGATGTTGAATAATTTAGAAAATATTGGATGAAAGGATAGAAAGCTGCACGGAGATCGTGCAAGTGGACCTAGAAGTAAAAAAATAAGCCTGTAGGTTTAGGAAAGATTCGACTCGTAAGCTAAGTCGAAGTGTTATGCACCATTTAAGGCATTGGGTGAATTGTGTAATTAATTAGTTAGACTTGAGAGTTTGATATTGTTTGGTGACAACTGAGGTGAAAGTTGGATAAATCGAGCATTGTAGACATAAGTATAGAAACTTAGAAAATACTTTGGAAGAAAAAGGGATAGGTTTAAGTATTGATAGCCCTGAGTACTAGAATCGTGTTATAGTGACTAATGGAACGTCATGAATGCTCATTGTCCATGGGTGTAAAGGATGTGTGTGATGGAATAGAAATGAGATAGTAAGGTAGAGGAGGACTTGGAATAGAAGAAAATAGTATAAGGAGGCTATGTAATAGGTCCTTAGTATTAAGCAATAGATGAAGCTTTGAGGGATTATGATGTTTTTGATGCGTTAGATTGATGTGGTACGAGAAAAGTAGGGAAACGATTGAATTTAATTCGAGGAAAACTAGAATGGAGTTTGAGTTGGGAGAGATTTAAGAGATTAAGTGATGATGGATTAGGTTGAAAGCAATGGACGTATGAGTGAATGAGTTACAAATGCATAGTTAGGAGAATCATAACTTTGGAGATCTAGGAATTTTCGTTACCCGATGAGTGATTAAGGCCTTAGAGTAGTCAAGATTTAGTATTGCAACGGTAATTACGGTGGTAGCATTGGAGTGAGAAATAAGAGGATTGTCTAAGCAACAATTTTGAGGACAAAATTTCAATTAAGGAGGGAAGGATGTAACACCCGAATTTTCGGGTTTCCGCTCCAAGGCTATTTTCGTAAATAAGTAAATTAGGTCCGTTTTGCGAGCGGGATGTTTCCTTAGAGCCCTAGAAATTTACGGGAATTTTTAGAGGAATAAGTGAAATTTTAGAAACTCAAATCGAAAAGAGTAATGCTAGAGTTCCTGTTTTACCCTTTTAGTATGTTAATTCGTAAAAATAGCAAAATAAGTCCGTTTTGAGAACGGTGAGTTTTGTTAGAACTCTAAGATTAAATTGGAATATTTGGAGAATTAAGAAAATTGCAGAGAAACCGAATTGATAGACTAATTAAAGAATTAAGCATAAAATTGATGGAGGGGCATTTAAGTAATTTGGTAATTAAAAAAAAAAGAAAATTATAATTTCATTTATAATTTTATACACAAACTGAATGGCTTCACGAGGAAGCCATTCCCCTGCCCGAGCTCCCGACGCCGAGAGAGACGAAGAGCGCGACTCTTCTCCGGCGACCACGCGGCTCCGACCTCCGGTTCTGACGAGCAAACGCCGGCGAGCTGAACCAGGGCTCGGTTCGGCCTTCTCCGCGCCAGACCCGACCGAAAACAGGTAGAGATTTCTTCCCTGTTTTCGTTCTGCTTTTGGCCGTGAATGGTGAGCCAGCTTGGGCTCCGATCTCCGGCCATTTTTGGCTAATCTCGGCATCAAATTGCTGGGCTTGGACCGGCTATGGTCGCCTAGCTGTGTGGTGCCCAATTTGGACGGAATTTCAGTGAAACCCGAATTAGGGCTTAGGGTTTTCTTAATTGGAAACTTCGATTTAGGTTAGATTATTCTAATTGAGTGTATATGTGGTCGATTGGTGAAGAAATTGATGAGTTTTGATGAAAAATCGAAAAAGAGAAATTTTGGGAAAAAGGGGCAGTTCGGGTTTTGTGATTTTTGACCTAGTTCCGGTTATTTGTTTTAAAATTCCTTTTGGCAGATTAAAATAGGTTATTAGAGGAGTACGTAGCCGTTGGAATCGTTCGATTCCGATAACCGACGTAAAAGTTATGCACGTTTGAGTTTCGGGTCGGTTTTTACCAAACCCAAAATAGTGGCCCGTTTAGTTAGATTTTAGTTAGATTAAGCTATAAATAGTAGTTTAAGATGTTTTTAAGAAAATAAGAGTTTAGTTATGCCGAGCGAGTTCTAATGCAACGTTTTAATATGTTAGGTTTTTCAGGTTCCACGGTTAAGAGACGGAATTGAGATAAATTGCTAAGGACGCCAGGTAAGTAGTGTTGCATGCGTGTTGCCTTCGGGCCTACATCACAGAACGTTAGGTTATGTTGCATGTTTTTATGTATGTTTAGCTTTCTCACGCATCATGTTTTAAGTAAAGTACGAAAATGTTTTAGCATATGTTTTCACGATTGAATGTAGAAACAACAACGATGTAAAATGAAAATGTAAAGTGTCTGAGGGAAGTGGTTCACCCTTCAGATGTAAATTGTGGAATGTCCAGAAAATGTAAAGTGTCTGAGGGAAGTGGTTCACCCCTCAGATATAGATTGTAGAACGTCTAGAGATGGAGAAACTAATCCGCCCTCCATTGGTAGAGGATTACATGTATGTATATATGTACGATGAAACGAAACGAAACGATCATGAACGATGAAACGAAACGAAACGATTCTGTACTATGAAACAAAATGAGACGTTTATGTATGATTGAAACGATAGAAACTGCATATGTTAGGTTAAATGTTTTAAATTCTTATTGTCACAACTTGCTAAGCATTAGGCTTATAGTGTGAGTTCTGTGATGTAGGTGCAGAAGAACAGGTACGGTGAGATTTTCATGAGCATGCTAGGATCATGAACGCAGTTGAAGGAGTACGACCATGGTGGCAACCCGGCAATATTGTTAGGGCGATTCCGACCGTGGTAGTAGGTGTCCGTGGTTAGTATGTGGATGTGTCTGTTTTGGGAATGTTTAAGTGTCATTTTGATTAAGAAAGTATTTAGAAAGTATTTGATTAAGAAAGTATTTGATTAAGAAAGTATTTTGATTAAGAAAGTATTTTGATTAAGAAAGTATTTGATTAAGAAAGTATTTGATTAAGAAAGTATTTGATTAAGAAAGTATTTGATTAAGAAAGTATTTTGATTAAGAAAGTATTTGATTAAGAAAGTATTTTGATTAAGAAAGTATTTGATTAAGAAAGTATTTTGATTAAGAAAGTATTTGATTAAGAAAGTATTTTGATTAAGAAAGTATTTTGATTAAGAAAGTATTTTGATTAAGAAAGTATTTTGATTAAGAAAGTATTTGATTAAGAAAGTATTTTGATTAAGAAAGTATTTTGATTAAGAAAGTATTTGATTAAGAAAGTATTTTGATTAAGAAAGTATTTTGATTAAGAAAGTATTTTGATTAAGAAAGTATTTGATTAAGAAAGTATTTGATTAAGAAAGTATTTGATTAAGAAAGTATTTGATTAAGAAAGTATTTGATTAAGAAAGTTGATTAAGAAAGTGAACGGAAGCGTCTATGTATGTGTATAGAAACGTGATGGATGAAAGTATGAAAATGTTACGTATGTAGATCGATTGGTTTTGATAGGAAAACGTATGAAAGTAGAGTTTTTGATGTGTATGATGCGGTAGTAGAATGTCTAAGATGTGAAGTCTTTATTTTGGAGAACATACTGGAACTGTTTGGGTATTTTAACTGTTTGGTCGTTTTTAAAAAAGATAAGGATACGCTCGATTTTTAGAGCGATTCACGCAGTTTGTTTTCTTGAAAGTATAGGTTATATTAGTGTTTTGTTTTAACTGATTTTACTTTAATGGTTTTAGTCTAGTTTTAAATGTTTTAAAAGTCGAAATGTTTTACGCTCAAAATGTTTAAGTCAAAGTTAGACCCTAAAGGTTGTTAGAGGTGGGTCAATTGTCTAAGTCTGTTTTCTTTTAAAGTGATAAGTAAAAATAAAGTTGAAAAATTTTATGTGAGAACACGAGGGCTTAGGTAAAGGTTATGTCAATGTAAAGTCAGGTCCTGTGTCGGCCCTACGGGGTTGGGGTCGTCACAAGATATGTGTAAAGAGTAAATTTTATGCATTTTTATCTTTAATAAATGAATTGCATCAATGAAATAATGATGGTGATTGTAGGTGGTTAATTTGGGTTAGGATTTCTTTCAATTAGCACTTTTATCATTATTAGATGCAAACTAAAATTGTCTTGGATCTTTATAATATGTTATGTAAGCGATCTGCAACGATGATCTGAGGATGAGATGAACATTAATCTACTAATGCTATTTGTAGATCAAACTAAAATTACACTATGGCCATGATGCCAAGACAACTAAAAATTGCACGTAGGATTTCCTAGAAATATTTTCTCATATTGTCGTACATTTATAAAGAATTTGTGAATTTTTGAGAAATTATTTATTAAAATAAATTGTCACGTCCTAAAAAGGACTCGAGACAAAACGAGAAACAACTCAACCAAAAAACCAGACCGAGTCGCCCGACCTTTAATTTTTAACATTTAATAAACCAGAAGAAGACTTAATAATTTAAATAGAAGTCATCCAATAAATAACATCCAGATAAAAGTGATAATATAAATCTAAATTAGATGTGGCAAATAAAGTTTAAATAAAATAAAGGTTTACAAGTTCCATTAAAATCTTCATAAACTATAGAAATCTTCACGTCGAACCTACTCCTAAGTCGACAAGTGAAATTCCTTTTGGTTGATTCCTGAAAAGGAGAGTCGTTTGGGATGAGTCGACTAAACTCACTAGAGACATATTTTATTTCCAGAATTTATGTTCAATTAATAAATTAACAACAATTATAAATTGAGTAAAAATGGAGTCACTCACAATTTTCGAACACATTATGTTTTATGCATTTAAAATAAAAACAGCGATCGCATAAGAGACGAAAAATACCCTGATTGAGTTTATTATTTTGCGATAAGGGATACGACATAGTCAGTTGCCCATTATTCTAATTAAAACAAAAATTTTCATGTCGAAACAATCGTGCATAAAAGAATGTATACGTCAAAATAAAATAATAGTAAGAGATTTTCAATAAATATTTTATATAGTAAAATAATTAAAATATAATGTGCAAAAATTGAACATAAAAAAAAAGGACCTTCCTCAAGTGGGTCTAAATATCCAAAGGTCCAAAATTTGATTTAATTATTGAGATAAAATTTATCCATTAAATTCTCAAGTTTCTTTTTCTTAAAATAGTCCATTTTTAATAGGGTAATTTTATCCATTAAATTACCAATTTTTCTTCCCTTAAAAATAGCGCATTTTAATTGGTTAATTATCATTTAAAAATTTGAGCCAAAAGGGTTTCAAAATCGAGACCCAAAAGTTGTTGAACCGCTACCAAAATTTATGGCAATATATAACTGAACCGCGGTCCAAAAACATCTTGACCCCGGCTCACTATCTCCCAGGCGAAACGGCGAGACAGCGCGTCACTGCTTTAGAGAGGAAACAACGAGACAACGCCTCTCTGTCTCGTGTTTCGTCTGCGATAGTAAGCAGACTCGCCGAACTCCGTCCACGAGTCTGGCGATTCTAAGCCTGAAATCGATTAAGAAACCCATACAAAAATCTGGTTTTTTTATCCAACAAATCCAACACAAACAGAGAATCAAAGGTCAGGTTTTTATACCTCAACTCCAACAAAACTTCGACCTTCTAGAATCTCCTATCAAACCTACAAAAGTCAACTCCTTCCTTTACCTCTGATCCCGCACAGTAACCTATTTGATTCGCCTTCAACTAACAGAGAAAAGGTATGCTAAAATCTCAAAATTTTTTACTAAGAAATTAACTTCGAGGTGTAAGTAGTTCGGCTAACCAATTACACGATCGCCAGCTGTCACGAACCAAAGTTGGTCCTAGGTAGAAATGTCGGGTTGAACAACCTGATCCTTGTAGAGAACTCATTGCTCAGCCCACAAGGAATGAGCCGAAATCTACCTGACGATCACATGAGAATAGATAATACAAAACTTAAATGAACCTGGTAAATATTGGGTAGAAAATAAAATATCAAACACCTAACAGTTTACAGAGATCGCACTAAGAACAAATTAATTAAACAAGGAATTACTCACCAAGATATGAATAACATTTGAGAAAATAAAGAGGACGAAGAAGGAGATTCACTCCTTAACGAGCAACAAGCAACATCAACAACAACACTAACCTTTACAATGCTAACCTAAGAAGATGGAGGGAGTCTTTGGGGTGACCGACTAACTCAATAGAGAACTTTATATTATACCCAAATATATGTGTAAAACTGATTTTATCATTTTCTTTCAAAATCATGAACAATTATAAAAATGAGTCATTTCTAGAAAGAATTGTTCAAATTACAGGGCACTTCATTACAGCATAGCATAGAATGGTTTATGTTCAAAATAATTTCCTTTTCATTTGAAACATGCTCCTCGAGCTAAGGATTTTCGATTCAAGTCATGATTAGGAGTAATTTTGAAAATATTGCTACATACATAAGCAACTATATATAGACTAAGTTACCACCATTTTCGTTTGAAAAACAATTACAGTGAAAAATGATAGTCATTCAATGGACACCTCTAGCACACTATCATAGAACGATGACAAACCGTAGATCTGTTTGCACCTCATCAGCCAGGAAGTTGTTGAAAAGTAACGGTGATCTGATGATTCAACTATCCCTTTTGCGCGACGTAACGTAAGAGAAAACACCATCCATGAAACGTCCACTGGTGGCCGGCAAGCAAACTCTAGCGCAGCATTGCTCAATGTATCACCTAAAAGTACTGTTGCCAAGTTTAGGGATTCAAAACTCAATGAGGGCATCATCATCACCTTATTGCCCATTTCACAACATAAAAACAAGCAATCTTCACTCATTAGAAGGTGTATACAATCGATTCTGATTGCTTTGGTTGCTCAGCCAGACATAACCCCAAAACAACCAACAATCGATATCAAAAGCTTGATCAACCCCAACACAAGCATCCAATCTATCTCCAGTTATTTTGTTATTCAACTTTTGTAGCCCAGAAAAAACTTGAGTCCAATAGCAGAAAAGCTCGTCCAGTCCAAATCAAAAACAACGCATCAAGCGTGTGGTCATAACAAAAATAGAATGAAATAGCATGCATTTGAAATCTAAACATGTAAAAAATATGTACATATACATAAAAAATGACGTGCTGGTGATCAAACCTTGTTAGAGTTTTAATAGGTGTTAATCCACCAAAATAAATTTTGAAAACTATGCAAAGAAACTACTCTTCCAGCTCTTATCTTATATGACTAGTCAGCAATTGCAAGAATGGCTTCCTTTCCTTGTGAATATAGCTATTTTACTAGGCTATTCTTCGCATAGAAGAAAGTAAGGATGTTAATAAATAGGGGAACTCTATCTTGCAACTAAACAAAAGGCTAGGCTAGGGTTGATCATGCCTTTGCTCCAAGGCTAGGCTCACCATCACCATCGGTGGACACCTGCTCGACAAGTGTCGACTGCTGCATTGATTTCCAATGCGGGAAGCGCTAAATCTTGCCTCCCTCGGTGATTTCCTCCTCTAATCATCACCATAGCCTGTATAAACTCTCAATCTACCACATTAACACAAAAAGAATCACCAATTTCGAGATTCAGAAAAACTAATGAAAACGGAGCTAGAAACGACTTACCCCTTCACAAAACTTGAAGATATAAGTGATGGAAAACCAACCTTGGCGAAAGAAACCATTTCTAGTTCCATCTCTCTCTCTCTCTCTCACCACCTTCGCCTAACCCGCACCCTTCCAAAAGGGGACGAAGAAATATTTCTCCCTTTAATAAAAAAAGAAAAAAAAAATTAAAATAATAATAATTAATAAAAATAAGTTCAATTTAATTTAATTTCCTTAAGATACAAAATATAATATAATTTATCACATTTTATATGTTAACAAAATTGTCAATGCTAAAACTCGAAAATCCCACTAAAATTTCTCAAACCTAATTGAGGAAAATGTGAAACTCTAAACAAAAATTGTGGGGCTCAACTACAAGGAAATTCCCGAAAATCATTAAAGGCCCATATAGTTCAGAAATTTTCTTCTAACAAACCTGAAGACATAAATATTTATACCCAAAAGATTTTGAATTTCGCTACCAGGACACCAAAATTTATACGTGGCCAAATGCTACTGTCACAAAATAACTCAAGTCAACACAAAACAAGTTGATCTCGAACAACGAAAAAAATTTACTCAAAAAATAATAAGAAATATACAAATGACAGATCTTACACAAGTGACTTCGCCCGCGATTGAGGTTTTCGCACCATTCTTTGAACTAAACCCGAAGTCCTCTTCTTTCCAAAGGCAAAGAATCAAAACCTTCGATTCTTCACTGAACTGCCAAGGGAGAAATCGCCGCGTGGAAGAATTTTGCAGAGGGAGAGATGAGGCAATGGTGAGGAAATCGAGGGAGGGAATTAATACGCTAATAATTCCCTTCCTCGAAGCGTAACACTCAGGGAAGGAAATTTTCCCGACTTTCCTTCTCTGTATATTTTTTTATATTAAATATGCTGGTTACAACATTCTTTTCCACTTAAGAAATTTCGTTCCTGAAATTTAGAACAACCTCCAAAGCCTCACCAAACAACTGAGGGTATTTAGTTGTCATCTTAGACTCGAGTTCCCAAGTTGCTTATCTTTCACTATGATTCTTCCATTGAAATCTAATCAAGGGTATGATGCGATGGCGCATAACTCTAATTTTGACTCAAAATTCTCTCAGACCATTCCTAATTAGAAACATCCTTTTGAATAGGCACATCAATCAAAAAAATAACATGCGATGGGTCTGGAACATATTCCATTAGCATAGAAACATGAAACACATTGAGGATATAGTTCGATTGTGGCAGTAAGTCCAATCGATAAGCCACTGAACGAATCCACTCAATAATTGAAAATGGCATATACACCTCGGGGCTAACTTTTCTTTCACACTGAATCAACTTATACCACGTCTGGGTTGTACCTTTAAAAATATATAATTCTACAGAACTCTTTATCGACTCTAAACAATTCTCTAGCTTCCTTTAATTGCCTGAATCTACTTAATTATTTCTTAAATCAAGTTAGTCCAAAGAGAGACACTCTCCTCGGTCTCAACCTAACATAATGGAGGTCTGCATAATCTTCCATATAAAGCTTCATATGGTGAAACCTCAATACTAGTCTGGTAGCTATGTTATAAACAAACTCAACTAAAGGAAAAAAATTCACCCAACTATCTCCAAAATCCAAAACATAAGATCTTAACATGTCCTCGAGAATTTGAATAGTACGCTCAAACTAACCATCTGTCTAAGGGTGATGTGTGTACTCAAGTTAAGCTTTGTTCCCAAAGCTCGTTGAAGGGCTCTCCAAAATTTATAAATGCATCTCGGATCTCTATCTAACACTATACTGGAAGGAACACCGTGAAGATGAAAGATATTCTCGATATATAACCTACTCAACTAAATAAAAAAAAATCCATTTGGATTAGAATAAAATGTGCAGACTTTGTAAATATATTAACAATTACCAACACAACATCAATGA
The DNA here is from genome assembly GCA_022432975.1 of Begonia masoniana. NCBI lineage: Eukaryota > Viridiplantae > Streptophyta > Magnoliopsida > Cucurbitales > Begoniaceae > Begonia > Begonia masoniana. The sequence goes on along the minus strand of CM039505.1, from coordinate 25,163,204 downwards.
CAAAACTTAATTTTCAAGTTAATTAAATTTATAAATACATTTGTTGTGTTGCTAATGATCAATGGGTCATGGGTAGACAAGTTTTATCGATTAACAAATTCGGATTTTTAAGTCAAATGGGTAAAAATCGGTAATTTGGGAAATTACCGTGTGGTTAATTTGACGAAATTAATGTTGGGTAATTTAAGATTTAATCAGGTATGAATTTGGACAACATTCAGATTCGTGAAGGATAAAATTGGAAGAATTTTTATATTAAGCGTAATTGGGATAAAAGTGTAAATAATGAAAATTTGGATTAAAAAGTAATATTTTATAAAAAGGGGTAGGAAACCCTACCCCTTCATTCCCATCTTGGCGCCGCACAAAAGGGGAGGGGGAGAGGGAGAGAGGAGAGCAATTCTCCTTTCATAAAAACCATCGAGTTCTAAGTTTTCAACCTTTCATGTGAAGAAACTATAAGAGTTTGTAAGTTTTCGACACCGTTTTATGCCCAAAGATTAGGGTTTTTATGTAAATCGGATTTGAGCTTGGAAATTTGAATCCATGAGTTGTCTATGTGTTATTTGGGTAGCTTTAAGGTTTGTATAAGTTATTTGGTCGATTGGAGGTAAGAATCGGTGAGGGAAGGTAATTTTCTCAATCTTCCATCGTTAGAAGTCGGCCAGGTGTCAACCTGTAACGCCCCGAACCCGCTCCGGCTCGGTGCGTCACATTCCAAACCCAACCCGTGATTAAAACGATGTTTAAAATGATTTTTCGTAAATTTTTTTCGACTCGGTTTTTGGGTTTTTCGAACCCTCGATTTTTGTTGGAAAACGTGCCAAAATACGTTTAAAATGTGTCGGAAAAAGTCGGGTCAAAATATTGTAAAAAAAAGAGAAATTTAAATTTTTAAAAAAAAAATAGCCCAAATGGGCGCTGGGCGCGCCCAGCAGGTGCCAACCGCGATCGGTCGCGTTTTGGGCCCGATCGATCGAACCCGCTCGGGCTATTTTCACCAAAATTGACCCCGACCGTGATCGATCGTGACCCATGCCCGATCGGTCACGCCGGCTCGGGTATTTTCGACCAAAAACGTCCCAAAACACCCCGTTTTGACTTTTCTTGACTTTCCCGACCTTTCTACACTTTTCTACGAGCCCGACACCTCCAAAAATCTCGAAATTTTTACCATACACTCCTGACACATAAATCTTCAAATCCCGTAAAGTTTGTAGAAAACCGACTTCAAACGGATAATTAAAAAAATAGCAAATATAACCCGACGTTAATTGTTTTAAAATCAAAACGAGCGGCATAACGCCTAAAACTCGATAAACCAAAACCTGAAAGTTTAAAACCAAAACATATAGTTTCAAACCACAACCATGTAGGACTATTATCCATCAACTCAACCAACTCTCGGACATCCCAAAATAATTACGCGAACATTTATAACTACAACGTACCAAAGCTCCAAATTCTTCCAACTTTTCTCAAAATAAACATTTACACTTCAAACAACTTAACCCATCAAAACAGCTTAAAAACACCCATCAACTATCAACATACCAAAAGAAACAACCTCCCACAAACCCGAGGAGGACAGTAGCCGAGACGCCCCGACAATAACCTGCACTGGCGCACCCCGTACTCCTCCAACTGCAGCCTAATCCTCGGCAGTCCCGTCTATCTCACCTGTAGAGAACTCGTCACCTACACCATAGAACACAAAACGTAAGCCTAATGCTTAGCAAGTAGGGAAATGCACAAGAACATACTAAATGCTCGACTCAACCCTAACATGCAGTTTCTACACACTCTGTTGTTTTCTTTTCGTTTCGGTTGCATTTATCTTTCACTTTCAGGTGAATCAAGTAGGCACACGCCCCCACACAGTCCAGGACGGCCACGCCTTGATCCACGGAGCTAGACCGGAGGCACACGTCCCAACACAGTCCAGGACGGCCAACACGAATCTCCCCAATCGTTCGTAGAATCCTCATTGTGCACTTCAAGCACGAACAGGTCGAGGTATTCATATTCACAACACATTACGTACATTAGCAGGGCATCTCGAATAAAATCCCACGCGGGGTGCTCAACGAGCCACTTGCCCAACAAAGCTATTTTACTCGAGACCAAGTTGCATATCACTTCTTATCTTTCATCCACATCATCCTCACCACTCAAACATGCAAAACTCGTGATTTCGTAGTTTAGAAAACTATGATGCATGACACTCGATGCGTAACAAAAGCAAAACATAACAAATAAACAAACAATCCCTACCGTTCTATGGTGTAGGCCCGAAGGCAACAAACACTCATCCACTACTTACCTGGTTGCTCGATACGTTCCCGTTCACTTCGTCCGATCAAATCACACGTTAGATCACCTAAAATAACGAAAACTTACTTAATAACAAACTAAAAGATTCTATGGAAATTAACTAACTAAACTAAAGAAATTCTTAACCTAAACTAACTAGATTATGACACAAATCATTTCCAACACACCAAACCCGATTTTTATGAAATTTACCGACGTCCAACCTAAACCAAGTCATCCAACAACCAAATCATCAAAATAGGGAAGAAATCTAACATTTAAACCCAATTTTCGGACTTCACTTTCTAGGGTTTCCAAACCCTATGCAATCCCCCACAAAACATCCTAAAAACACTCCTAATCTTCATCCAAAGTTACAAAAACCAAAACCCATAAAGTTTTTACCTTAAATGCCTTGAGAGAATTGAAGAAAGGGGAGGAAGGGGCGGCTATGGAGGATGAAGGAGAAGATCGACGAAGGTTGAAGAAGAAAAAGGAAAAACATCACTTTAAACCAAACTTTCTTTCCACTTTTGATTTTCCTCCTCCAAACTTTCTAAAATTGTAAAACCACCCATTCTTTTCCCCTCTTTCTTTCTTCCAGCGTGAATCCTCTTTTCACCCTCGCTTTTCATTCAATTAATGCATGTAAAATCCTATTGGTTGTTTGACTTTTCAAACCCTTTGGTTTGAATTGTCAAACCACTTTTCTCTTTTCCATTCTATTTCAATGCACAACATACCACTTAAATGAGTAACCCTCCTAACACTTCTAACCGAACCTACGCACGCTACAGGAAATTCCCGGGTGTTACACAACCGCTACGGATGTCTGTCGACATTTCAGACCCTGTTTGAAACAAACACGTAGTAAGTGTTGACCGCTTGAAGGAATTGTCAACTGTGTGCATTTTATTTTTCAAAAGGTGACGACACTTAAGAAGGAAGTGTCGACCACTAGTGTATTTGGGCTGAAACCCGAGAGGTATGAAGTTTCACCGCTTGGAGGAAGTGTCGACCGCGGGTTAACTTGAGAGGTAGGAAGTGTCGACTCATGGCTTAAAGTGTCGACCGCAAAGCCTTATTTTTGTGTAACTTTTGTCGCCGTGCCGCATAGAGTTCCAGATTAGGTTTCTAGTCCTGGTATAAGACTCTTTCATGTGTCTTCCCTTAGCGTTGAGTATGATATTCATAACCTTGATTTTGATTAGTAGCTGAGATGAGTTTGTGGATTGCGAACAGATTGCTGAGGTTGTTGCACTAGTGCTCAAGAATAGCGGTAATCGTCGAGGTTGGAGTTTTATAATATTTGCATTGTATCATTGTTTTCCTAAAACTCTATTTTGATGAGTTGTCACCTATAGAAAACCTGATGGGGGTTGGTCAACAGCACATCAGTATTTTTATGAGTATGTATATATGATTTACACATTTACCATTATGCATAATATTATAATGTTGATATATAAATGTTTGGGAGGATGAGCCCTTGTAATACTTTGGACGATTTCGGTGTCAAAGTATCAAGAGGATACCTCAATACAACTTCTGCTGCATGAAAGTTGTCTTGTTTGCACAGTTACAAAAATGGATAATAGGGTAGTGATGATGTGCTCCTCTCTAAACTTGATCAAGGTAAGTTTGTATATTAGTTTATTGGTAGTGTCATGCTGAGCTTGTTCACGGGCTACCCGGGGTGACGTTAATGGAACTTCATATCGCTGTGGATTTTATATTTCTTTCTGACTCATGAGATGTTGATGGATCTTCAGATCACCACCATTGTATGCTACTGTGCCGGAGGGGTCCTTGTGTGACCCTCCTTTTTCACTGAGATAATTTTTATGTGATAAGAACAATGATGACGTATTTTTGTAAAGTCGTCTATGTATGCGACAATCGTCTCATCGGTGGCTTATGGAGCTTGTTTTCCTTAAAATAATGAAATGAATTTCATAGATCAATCTTTTGAAAACTATTTTGATATCTCATCATGTTTTGAACTAAAAAGTAAAAAAGTTTTACACATGCATTTAGTATAACATTTCTACTGAGTTAGTTATTCACCCCAAACGATCGCCTTCCTTCTAGGAAAAAACAAAGGTAGTGAGTAGCTGAGATTCAATGGCAACTTTCCTTTATTTTGTTCAATTATTTAGTTTCCTCATGAGGACCTGGTTTATGTTTGGGCACGTAACTCATATTTGAATTTAGATATTGAAATTGTTTCATTTCCTATCGCACTATTATATTTGTATTCATTGTGTGAATCTTTTTTTTTTTTACTGTGTTCAAGTCTTCCGCTGTAAATCAAGCCTTAGGCTAGGTGATCGGGTCCTCTCTGAAGATTGGGTTGCCCTGTAACGACCCGTACATTGTACCCTTATTTTTTCGTATTATTTATTTATTTATTTATTAATTTATAACTTTCTAGTAAACCCTTTCGTTAAATTGATAAGTCAAAGTATAAATTCTTGAAACATATTTAAAAATCAATTAAAGAAAACCATTAAAACAGAAGAGGAATCGGCCCAGCAGAACAAAGGGTAAAAAGGGCTCAAGCCCAAAATTTTTCTTGTTCACATCCGTCGCTCACTTCTGCTAAGCTACATCCATCGGTCAACTCACATCCACCGCTCACTCACAAAACACATCCACCGCTCACTCACAAAACACATCCACCGATCACTCACAAAACACATCCACCGATCACAAAACCTATCACCGTCCTTCACAACCACATCACCCAGCATCACCTCACAAACACTCAACATCCACGGTGACGTCAGCCGGATGACTTATTCACCCAGCATCCACCGGTCAACAGTAACCGAACACATCTGTCGGTTGACTTTGACTAAACACTTATACAGACTTCTGCCGATCACAAAACGACAGAATCTACCGAACACTTAATCGAAACCCCCCTGTACTTACACACCATTCACTCAGAACTTCCAAAAAAACTTAAAAATAACATTCTCCATTTCCAGAAACATCAAAATGAATATTATATACATATATGTTCACGAACTATCCAAAATACACATCCAACATGTTTCTAACTATACAAATTATCAAAAACACTACAAAATACTATTAATCTTCCAAAAACACTATACAATATCTATTCAGATCCAAGCATCCTAAAATGTTTAACTATACCATTTTCCTATCTTTCTATCCATCAATTTCCCAAAACACATACTTACGTCCCCACGGGTCAAAATAAGCACCGACTGCGCCAGCACACTCCCACGAGCATTCTTCTTCAACCTGCTTAGACATCGGGCGGAGGAACGTCGTCCTCACCTATATCGAAGTCACCTACACCATAGAAATAAAATGTGATCTAGAGGCTCAGTAAGTCTACGTGAATGCACGTGAATGCTATGCATGTACATTTCATAAATCATGCTTCCTACCTTTTCGCTATTCATTTCATTTCATTTTTTGTCACCGGGGCTTCACTCTCGCTAGATAGGAGCGGCACATCCGGCAATTGGATAGCCCCTCGTATCTAACCGGGAGGAAAACATGCTTCATCCGACAGCCATGTCTGAACCACCGCCACCGACGTGACCATCATTACATTCATTTACCTTTTCGTTATTCCTTTCCGTTTTGTAAAAACATGCATATAAATTCCTTTTTCACGCTTTTTATAAAACCATGATGCGTGCATGTGTGCAATGACATAACGAAATCAAAGTGCAACAAACAATAAATTTATACATTCAACAATCTAACTAAACCAACTACCCAACCTAATTACCCAACACAACAAGCATCTCAAATTCCTCGATCGACATAGTCATATGGTGTAGGCCAATCGGCCAAACGAGTCACGGAGTCTTACCTCGTGTCCGTTGCAATTCAAGCTTTGTCCACGAGCGTTGTTCACCTAAGGCAATTCACAACAACCTTTATTAATTCAACTCATTCGCACCAATGACCATAAATACGTCCATTTGAGCCATAATGACGGCAACTCTATTGATCTCAAACCCTAACGAAACCTTAATCCTAATAACTCTAGAAATTGAAATCTAAAGCTCCAAAACTATAGATTCATACCTAGAGTCGGGTTTAGAGGAGAAAACGTGAAGAAACTTTGAAGATCGGAGAACAAATCGCCTAGAGGAGAGGAGAGAAAATGAAAGTTTTGTTAAAGTGCTGAGGAAGGAAGGATTTTGTGATTTTTAATAAAATTTTGCTTGACAAATTACTTATTTACTCCTCCATTTGATTTCTATTTGTTTCTCCACCTTTCACGCTATTTGACTAACTATTCGTTTTCTCCAAATTTCCTTATTTCACCATAATTCCAATTTATTATTAGGTTCCAATAAAACTTTTCCATTCGCAAAACGGACTTAATTTGACATATTTACAAAAATGCCATTATTTAATGGAATTATAAAATCCTGCAAAATCGGGTGTTACATTTCATCCACCTTAATTAAAATTTTGTCCTCAAAATTTGGCTATACAAACAGTTCAGGATACTTTGACATCATATCTTGCTGCCTCTCCCAAGTAGCCTCCTCAACATCATGATTCCGCCATAAAACTTTTACTAGAGGGATTTCCTTATTGCACAACACCTTTATAGAAGTCTCTAGAATTCGCACTGGCCTCTCCACATAGGTCAGTGTTGGTTGCACCTCGATCTCCCTTGTCTCTATGACGTGTGACGGATCACGCACTTATTTGCTGAGCATGGACACGTGAAATACATCGTGAATACCTTCCATAGATGCCGGAAGCTGTAGCCTGTATGCCAAAGTCCCGATTCTCTTCAAAATAGGAAAAGGCCCCACATATCGAGGGTTCAACTTGCCTCTTCTTTCGAACTGCATAACACTCTTAAACGAAGAAATTTTTAAATATACTTTGTCACCCTCCTTGAATTGCAATTCCCTCCGTCTAGTGTCAGCATAACTCTTTTGGCGGCTCTGTGTTATCTCCATACGTTGTCTGATAACAGCGATCTTCTTCGCTGTTTGCTGCAAAATATCTGGGCCAATTATACTAGCCTCGCCGACCTCATCTTAGTATAACGGAGACCTACACTTTCGACCATACAATGATTCGTACGGAGCTATGCCAATCGTAGCCTGGAAGCTGTTGTTGTACGAGAACTCAATCAAGGGCAAATATCGGCTCCACGAACCCTGAAACTTCAGCACGCAAGCCCTAAGCATATCCTCAAGAATCTGATTTGTTCTTTCTGTCTGTCTATCAGTCTGAGGATGGAACATCGTGCTAAAATTCAACTGAGTTCCCACGGCCTTATGTAAACTCTTCTAGAACTTTGAAGTAAACCTAGCATCTCTATCGGAGACAATCGAAATAGGCACTCTATGTAACCTGACGACCTCCTGCACATACAGCTCGGCAAGCTGATCCATAGAATAGGTCATCTTCACTGATAAAAAGTGGGCGTCTTTGTCAAACGATCCACAATTACCCAGATGCCATCGTACCCTTTTGTCGTTCTTGGGAGTCCAACAATGAAATCCATAGAGATTTGCTCCCATTTCCACTCCGGAATCGACAGTGGTTGTAAGGTTCCAGCTGGCCGTTGGTGTTATGCCTTAACCTGTTGGCAAACCAGGTAGGTTTCCACATACCTGGCAATCTCTCTCTTCATGTTCGGCCACAAAAAATGTTGTCTCAGGTCTCTGTACATTTTTGTGCTCCCCGGATGCACTGAGTATGCCGAGGAGTGTGCCTCGGTTAAGATCTCTCTCTTCAGTTCATCATCGCTGGGCACGTACCATCTTGGCCTAAATTTCAATACTCCTTCATCTGTCAGGTTGAAATCAGACGAACCTTCAGATGTAATGCTCATTGGATGCTTTTCACACTCCAAATCATTCTGTTGGGCTACTCGTATTCTGTCCAAAATCGTCGGTATAAGAGAAATGTTGGTGAGCATGCTGGACAACTCTGCCACAATCTCCACATCAAACTTCTCAATCTCAGACCTCAACGTCACAGACATCGCTGTAAGCGAAGGCTGACTCGTAGTAGGCATCCTGCTCAAAGCATCAGCGACTTTATTTGCCTTCCCCTGGTGGTATTTAATTTCAAAGTCATAATCTTTAACGAACTCCAACCACCTTCGCTGTCACATATTAAGTTCTTTCTGGTAAACAAGTACTTTAAGCTTCTGTGATTAGAGAATACCTCACACTGCTGCCCATACAGATAGTGTCTCCAGATTTTTAAAGCAAAGACAACCGCTGCAAGCTCAAGGTCGTGTGTCAGATAATTTTTCTCGTACGGCTTCAACTGCCTAGAAGCATAAGCAATGACCCTACCCTCCTGCATCAACACACACCGAAGTCCAATCTTTGAAGCATCGCAGTATATACTGAACTTATCGCATTCAACAGGCAATGTCAACACTGGTGCTGTAGTTAGTCTTTGTTTCAGCTCATTGAAGCTCCTTTCACATGCAGCTGACCATACAAACTTTTCATTCTTTCTCATCAATCGGGATAGAGGGACTGCTATCTTTGAAAATCCCTCAATGAACTTCTTGTAGTATCCTGCCAATCCGAGAAATCCACGTACCTCTCGCACGTTCTTAGGCTGTGGCCAATCCCTGACAACCTCAATCTTTGTCGGATCCACCGAAATTCCCTCCTGAGATATGATATGGCCGAGAAAGCTTATTCTGTCTAGCCAAAACTCGTACTTAGAGAACTTTGGGTAAAGCTGGCGTCGTTGTAAAACTTCCAAAACTATCCGTAAGTGCCCTTCGTGTTCCTCTTTCGTCTTCGAATAGATCAATATGTCATCAATGAACACAACCACAAATTTGTCCAAATATTCCTTGAAGACGCGGTTCATTAAGTCCATAAATGCTGCAGGAGCATTCGTGAGTCCAAAAGACATAACTAGAAACTCATAATGCCCGTACCTCGTTCAGAAGGCCGTTTTCTGTACATCTTCCCTCCGAGCCTTCAACTGATAGTAACCCAAGCGTAGGTCAATCCTCGAAAACACTCGGGCACCCTGCAGTTGATCAAACGGGTCATCAATCCGGGGCAGTGGATACTTATTCTTCACCGTTAGCTTATTCAACTCTCTTTAACGATGCACACTCGGAGAGTTCCGTCCTTCTTTTTGACAAACAAGACTGGCACACCCCAAGGAGAGAAACTAGGTCGAATGAACCCCTTGTCTAACAACTCCTCCAACTAAGTCTTCAGCTTCTTTAGTTCAGCAGGTGCCAGTCTGTAAGGATTCTTTGACACAGGCGCAGAGCCTGGATACACATCAATCACAAACTCAATCTCTCTGTCCGGCGGTAATCCAGGAAGATCATTGAGAAAGATCTCAGAGAATTCTCTAACCACCGGAAGATCCTCTAGTTTTACCTCACTGAGCAACCGAGTATCAATCACGGTAGCCAGATAAACAGAGCATTCTCCCTTAAACTACTCTTGAACCTTCATAGAATAAGAAATAGGTGACCCACTTAACCTATTTAATGCCTGATATGAAAACTCTTCCTTATCCGTAGGCCGAAAAGTTACCAACCCGGATCGACAGTCAATAGTGGCAAAATGACGTGAAAGCCAATCCATCCCCAGAATTAGATCGTACCGCTCTATGCTCATAACTATCAGGCAAGCATAGAGGGTATTAATCCCTACCGAGACAACGTTGCCTTGGAAGACACGATCAGACTGCATAAGAGCTCTCGAAGGCAGCATCACTCTATACTCATATTCTGCTAACTCAGACACTAACCCTAATCTAGCCATGCAAGCAGTTGAAATGAATGAGTGCGTAGCTCCCGTGTCTACCAAAGAAAATACTGGTACACCCATGACTAAAATAGTACCTGCTATGACGGATGGCTGAGCCTCGTCGTCGATATCACCAGGCTCAATAAATGCAAAAATCCTCGGCATAACTCTTCGCTGATCTCTGCCCTGTTGATTTCTGCCTGGCTGATTTCGGTCCAATAACAGGCAGTTCATGATATAATGGCCGACCTCTCCGCATCTATAACAGCTGTTGGTACCCATCCGACACTCGCCAAAATGTTCCTTCTGGCATTTAGGACAAATAGGCTTTTGAGTAGCCACCTGAACCTGCTTCCCTTTGCCCTGATCATTTCCTCCTTCATGAGGCCTTTTAACGCCTCTTTGCTGTTGCGGCTGTCCTCTGGGTTGCCAGCCTCAATTCCGTACCTGAGGCTGGATCTCGCGAAATAAGCCTTTAGCAGGCTCTCTAGGCTTAACGCAGGTCAATTCTGCAGCCTCAAACTCCAAGGCTCTCATTGCGATGTCCTCGTAGGGCACATTTAAAATGCCCGATACTATGATGTTCTGCTGGATCTCCCTGTTTAGTCCGTCCATAAATTGTTGCACCTTGTCTTCATTATCGCTAACTAGGCGCGGTGCAAACCTGGATAAAGTTTCAAACTTCCTGATATACTCCGCAACTGTACTGGTCTGCTTCAGCTGCGTAAACTCAGCTCTCTTTGTCGCCCTCACTGTACGGCTGAAATACTTATCAAAGAACACGGTCTTCAACCGTTCCCACCTCATCAATGTCACGTCCGTAGTAGCCTTAACAGAATCCCACCAAGATCGGGCATCCAATGCCAGGTGGAATGTGACGCACGCGACCTCCTCAGCATTGTCCACCTTAGCATACGCCAACATGTCTTCCATCGTTCGAACCCACTCCTAAGCAATAGAGGGGTCCATAGATTGTCCGTTGAATATTGGAGGCCGTAGCTTCTAAAACCTCTCCATGCTGTGGTTGTCCGGAACAACTATATCCCGGGCTCTCTAATTTTCTCGGTTCACTAAGTTCTCGATCTGTTGCGCTTGTCGGTCCAGATGCTGAGCCTGATGGTCCAGCAAATCGGTCAGCCTATCTAAGGCATCGTCTCTGGCGTCTCTACCTCGAACCATTTTCTATAACTCCTATAAAAGTTAGACAAATAATCCTAAGAAATCGAATTTAAACAAGGCATTTAAACATACTTACAGTTGAAGAAGGATGTCCGCGTAGTGGCTATGCAGTCGAGCAGTCTACAGAACCGTTTTTAAAACCCGGGGGCTCTGATACCATAACTGTAACGACCCGTACACTGTACCCTTATTTTTCCGTATTATTTATTTATTTATTTATTTTTATAACTTTCTAGTAAACCCTTTCATTAAATTGATAAGTCAAAGTATAAATTGTATTGAAAAATCATTAAATAAAACCATTAAAACAGAATCACTGACAAAACACATCCACCGATCACTCACAAAACACATCCACCGATCACTCACAAAACACATCCACCGATCACTCACAAAACACATCCACCGATCACTCACAAAACACATCCACCGATCACTCACAAAACACATCCACCGATCACTCACAAAACACATCCACCGATCACTCACAAAACACATCCACCGATCACTCACAAAACACATCCACCGATCACTCACAAAACACATCCACCGATCACTCACAAAACACATCCACCGATCACTCACAAAACACATCCACCGATCACTCACAAAACACATCCACCGATCACTCACAAAACACATCCACCGATCACTCACAAAACACATCCACCGATCACTCACAAAACACATCCACCGATCACTCACAAAACACATCCACCGATCACTCACAAAACACATCCACCGATCACTCACAAAACACATCCACCGATCACTCACAAAACACATCCACCGATCACTCACAAAACACATCCACCGATCACTCACAAAACACATCCACCGATCACTCACAAAACACATCCACCGATCACTCACAAAACACATCCACCGATCACTCACAAAACACATCCACCGATCACTCACAAAACACATCCACCGATCACTCACAAAACACATCCACCGATCACTCACAAAACACATCCACCGATCACTCACAAAACACATCCACCGATCACTCACAAAACACATCCACCGATCACTCACAAAACACATCCACCGATCACTCACAAAACACATCCACCGATCACTCACAAAACACATCCACCGATCACTCACAAAACACATCCACCGATCACTCACAAAACACATCCACCGATCACTCACAAAACACATCCACCGATCACTCACAAAACACATCCACCGATCACTCACAAAACACATCCACCGATCACTCACAAAACACATCCACCGATCACTCACAAAACACATCCACCGATCACTCACAAAACACATCCACCGATCACTCACAAAACACATCCACCGATCACTTGCCACAAAACACAGCCACCGATCACTCCAAAACACATCCACCGATCACTCACAAAACACATCCACCAATCACTCACAAACAGTAGCCATCGGTGACGTCCACCGATGACTTATTCACCAAGCATCCACCGGTCAATAGTAACCGAACACATCGGCTGTTGACTTTGACCAAACACTTATACAAAGTTCTGTCGATCACAAAAACGACAGAATCTATCGAACACTTAATCGAAACCCCTACAATTTCCCCCCTGTACTTACACACCATTCACTCAGAACTTCCAAAAAAACTTTAAAAATAACATTCTCTATTTCCAGAAATATCAAAATGAACATTATATACATATATGTTCACGAACTATCCAAAATGCACATCCAACATGTTTCTAACTATACAAATTATCAAAAACACTACAAAATACTATCAATCTTCCAAAAACAGTATACAATATCTATCCAGATCCAAGCATCCTAAAATGTTTAACTATATCATTTTCCTATCTTTCTATCCATCAATTTTCCAAAACACATACTTACGTCCCCACGGGTCAAAATAAGCACCGACTGAGCCAGCACACTCCCACGAGCATTCTTCTTCAACCTGCTTAGACATCGGGCGGAGGAATGTCGTCCTCACCTATATCGAAGTCACCTACACCATAGAAATAAAATGTGAGTTATAGGCTCAGTAAGTCTACGTGAATGCACGTGAATACTATGCATGTACATTTCATAAATCATGCTTCCTACCTTTTCGCTATTCATTTCATTTCATTTTATGTCACCGGGGCTTCACTCTCGTTAGATAGGAGCGGCACATCCGGTGATTGGATAGCCCCTCGTATCTAACTAGGAGGAAAACATGCTTCATTCGACAGCCATGTCTGAACCATCGCCACCGACGTGACCATCATTACATTCATTTACCTTTTCGTTATTCCTTTCCGTTTTGTAAAAACATGCATATAAATTCCTTTTTCACGCTTTTTATAAAACCATGATGCGTGCATGTGTGCAATGACATAACGAAATCAAAGTGCAACAAACAATAAATTTATACATTCAACAATCTAACTAAACCAACTACCCAACCTAATTACCCAACACAACAAGCATCTCAAATTCCTCGATCGACATAGTCATATGGTGTAGGCCAATCGGCCAAACGAGTCACGGAGTCTTACCTCGTGTCCGTTGCAATTCAAGCTTTGTCCACGAGCGTTGTTCACCTAAGACAATTCACAACAACCTTCATTAATTCAACTCATTCGCACCAACGACCATAAATACGTCCATTTGAGCCATAATGACGGCAACTCTATCGATCTCAAACCCTATTTCACGTTTCTAACAAAACCCTAAAGAAACCCTAATCCGTATAACCCTAGAAATTGAAATATAAAGCTCCAAAACTATAGATTCATACCTAGAGTCGGGTTTGGAGGAGAAAACGTGAAGAAACTTCGAAGATCGGAGAACGAATCGCCGCGAGGAGAGGAGAGAAAATGAAAGTTTCGTTGAAGTGTTGAGGAAGAAAGGATTTTGTGATTTTTAATAAAATTTTGCTTGGCAAATTACTTATTTACCCCTCCATTTGATTTCTATTTGTTTCTCCACCTTTCTCGCTATTTGACTAACTATTCGTTTTCTCCAAATTTCCTTATTTCACCATAATTCCAATTTATTGTTTAGGTTCCAATAAAACTTTTCCGTTCGCAAAACAGACTTAATTGACATATTTACAAAAATGCAATTATTTAATGGAATTATAAAATCTCGCAAAACCGGGTGTTACATGCCCTACCCGACATTTTGTTAGGCCCGCCTCCGAATTGTGACAATCAAACTTCTGCACGGTTCTCAGTAATCAAGTTAAAAAATCTTTAGTGATTTTATTTCGTTCCCCACTTAGAAATTGATAGAGGCTACAACAATCCAACTAGTATCTAATGCTCATCCTTAATCTGTTGACAAGTTAAACACTTGGATACATAATCAGACATATCTTGCTTTATTCTAACCCACCAACACTAACACTTCAAGTCGTAATACAATTTAGTGCTACCTTGATGAACAGCAAATCAGGACTTATGGTCTTCTGCTAGGAGTGCTTGCCTTAAAACTAAATCAGCAGGACCTACTCTCGTCATTTGAAATATAGAAACACATAGTTGACCTTCCAACTGTCAAATTTTTCTCATGCTCAAATCTTTTCAAGTTTTTCCTTTACCTCGTCATCAAATTTTTTGCAAATCTTAAACACGCTACATAAGTGTAGTGGGCGTTACTAAAATAAATACTCAAACTCTCTGACTATTTTCCTGATACTGCAACTCATAATCTTCAATAGTCAAACACCTCTTCCAATCCTCCAACAAGAGACAAGAAAGAGACCCTTAAGGGTATCAGCTTAAGGCATCAGTCACAATATTGGTTTTTTCAGGATGATATTTCAAGGTAAAATCACAATCACTCATATATTCCATCCATCGGGGCTGTCGAAGGCTTAAATCAGATTGCGTGAAAAGACACTTCAAACTCTTATGATCAGAAAATATCTTGAATTTAACATCATACAAATAGCTTCACCAAATATTCAAAGCAAAAATAATAGCAGTTAACTCTAAATCGTGACTAGGATAATTTTGCTCATGCGTCTTTGATTGCCAAGATGCATAAACTATCACTTTGTCTTGCTGCAAACAATTTAACCTCCTGATGCATCAATATACATTGCATTGGGTAAATTCTCATCGGGTACTGCTAAAACTAGCGCAGTAGTCAATCTCTACTTAAGCTCCTCAAAAGATGTCTAACATTTGTTGTCCCAAATAAACTTTAGGTGTTTACTAGTTAGTTGAGTCAACGACATAAAAATAGAAGAAAAATTTTGTATAAATCAACGATACACAAGCGAAGTGAGCCATCCTGATTCTTTGCAAATAAAACTAGCGCACCCCACGGTGAGATACTATTCCAAATAAAGATCTTTTACAATAAATCATCTAACTGAATTCTCAACTCATTTATTTCTTTCGGAGCCATGTGATACGAAGTACTCAAAATTGGAGCCGTGTCAAGCACTAAATAAATACAAAACTCAATCTCGCGCTCGGTTGGCAACTAGAGCGAATCCTCTGGAAAAATATCAGGGTAGTCACAAACCACTAATAATTCAGAATCATGATTTCTAAGGGCTCTTCTAGGAGACATTTTCAAAATCTGCGTCCTTAGGCACAAAATTAATTCTTTTATACTATCACTATATCTATCTTATAGATGTCACTTTTCAAGATGGTAACCTGATTTTGATACCCAAATTTTCATGACGCTCTAAAGGGGATCCAAGACAGAATGAGGAATGACCCAACCCAAAAACAAGAATGAGTCCCGTTAATTTTTAAAATTTAATAAAGTAGAGAAAAACTTAATAATTTAAATAGAAGTAGAGGCAAAAAACAATGAGCTAACATATCCAATAAATAACATCTCGATGAAGTTATAATATAAATCCAAATTACAAGTGCTAGATAAGATTTAAATAAAATAAAGGTTTATAAGTTTTATTAAAATCTAACCTCTCAAGTAAAATAAATTATAAGAAATTTATAAAATATAGAAATCTTCACTCCCTGGCTACTCTTGAGTCAACAACTGAAAGACTTCTTAGTTAAGTCATGAAATGGAGAAGTTGTTTGAGGTGAATCAGCTTAACTCAATAGAGACATATTTTATTCTAGAATTTATGTTCAATTAATAAATTAACAACAATGAAAAATTGAGTAAAAATGAAGTCACTCACGGTCTCTGAGCACATCATGTCTTATGCATTTAAAATAAAAACGGCGATATTTGATGATCACAAAAAGCCACGAAATATGTCGTGATCAAGTTTAAGGTTTTGTGACCATGGACACGGCACAGTCAGATGTCTCATTACTCTAGTTAAAACAAAGCTTTTCATGTCGCAACAATCGTGCATGAAAGAATGTATGTCTTAAAATAAAACAATAGTAAGAGATTTTTAACAATTATTTTATATAATAAAATAATTAAATTATTCATTAAAATATAACATGGGAAAACTAAACATAAAATAAATATATGCCTTAAGTGGGCCTACTAGTGACTAAACCTCAATAATCCTAGCTCAATGTCAGAAGATCCAAAATTTAGTTTAATTTTTTGCGTACTTAATTAAAAATAAAATAGTAAATTCTTGGGCTAAAATTTATCCATTAAAGTCTCAAGTTTTCTTTCCTTAAAATACTCCATTTCTAATTGGGTGATTTTATCCATTAAATAAATCCTTCTCTTTCAAGGCTTCTAGGAATTTCAAAGAGGCTTATAAGACACTACTTTGAGGAAATGCAAAACTCATTGTTACTTGTTCACAGATATGTTTGATGTTCTCAATACTAAATTTGAGAACATAGAGTCGTTTGTGCAATGATGGAGTCTCTACGGAATATGTTCGAAAAAACCCTTGGACTCATCCTGCCTTGAGACTATTAAGAAAGTCATGAATAACACGATCTGGATTGGTTCATTGAATGAAGAGAAAAGGCTAGTTAGCCCAGCAAGCAGGGGTAAAGAAGGATAACCCCAAGAAGAATAATCTCAATGATGAGAACAAGAGCAGCTCGAGCCACACAAGAAAGTGTTTTCATTATGATGTTCATCGCCACTCAAAGAGAAATTGTAAGAAGTATTTCATGGAGATGAAACAAAAGAAGGAAGATAAAAAATTTGATTTACTTGTTTATAAGACTTGTTTGGTTAAATATTGCTTATCTCCCTAGATTATGCATTCAAGAACGACTAATCATGTCTATTGTGTTTCATATGCTTAGTTCTTATAGAAGACTGGTTGATAAAAAATTCACCATGAGAGTGTGCAACGGAGATTTGGTTTCGGCGTTAAAAGGGTGAGTTTGATAATTGATTTTTGCGTAAGTAGTGGAATTTATCTGTGGAACCCTCCGGCCCAACACTATGGAATATCGCGGAGTTTTAACTCAACACATCACCCTCCACCCAACACTATGGTTATCGCGGAGCACTGGGTGGTCCCACTCACGACCTTCTCCCCCTGGTTGAGGAGTTTTTGTCTTCCCCAACACTCGAACCCAGGACCTCCAACTACTATGACGTCAGACAGAAGATGTAGTTGAATTGGCGGAAGATGTGGGTGGATGACGTCAGACAGAAGATGTAGTTGAATTGGCGGAAGATGTGGGTGGATGACGTCAGACAGAAGATGTAGTTGAATTGGCGGAAGATGTGGGTGGATGACGTCAGACAGAAGATGTAGTTGAATTGGCGGAAGATGTGGGTGGATGACGTCAGACAGAAGATGTAGTTGAATTGGCGGAAGATGTGGGTGGATGACGTCAGACAGAAGATGTAGTTGAATTGGCGGAAGATGTGGGTGGATGACGTCAGACAGAAGATGTAGTTGAATTGGCGGAAGATGTGGGTGGATGACGTCAGACAGAAGATGTAGTTGAATTGGCGGAAGATGTGGGTGGATGACGTCAGACAGAAGATGTAGTTGAATTGGCGGAAGATGTGGGTGGATGACGTCAGACAGAAGATGTAGTTGAATTGGCGGAAGATGTGGGTGGATGACGTCAGACAGAAGATGTAGTTGAATTGGCGGAAGATGTGGGTGGATGACGTCAGACAGAAGATGTAGTTGAATTGGCGGAAGATGTGGGTGGATGACGTCAGACAGAAGATGTAGTTGAATTGGCGGAAGATGTGGGTGGATGACGTCAGACAGAAGATGTAGTTGAATTGGCGGAAGATGTGGGTGGATGACGTCAGACAGAAGATGTAGTTGAATTGGCGGAAGATGTGGGTGGATGACGTCAGACAGAAGATGTAGTTGAATTGGCGGAAGATGTGGGTGGATGACGTCAGACAGAAGATGTAGTTGAATTGGCGGAAGATGTGGGTGGATGACGTCAGACAGAAGATGTAGTTGAATTGGCGGAAGATGTGGGTGGATGACGTCAGACAGAAGATGTAGTTGAATTGGCGGAAGATGTGGGTGGATGACGTCAGACAGAAGATGTAGTTGAATTGGCGGAAGATGTGGGTGGATGACGTCAGACAGAAGATGTAGTTGAATTGGCGGAAGATGTGGGTGGATGACGTCAGACAGAAGATGTAGTTGAATTGGCGGAAGATGTGGGTGGATGACGTCAGACAGAAGATGTAGTTGAATTGGCGGAAGATGTGGGTGGATGACGTCAGACAGAAGATGTAGTTGAATTGGCGGAAGATGTGGGTGGATGACGTCAGACAGAAGATGTAGTTGAATTGGCGGAAGATGTGGGTGGATGACGTCAGACAGAAGATGTAGTTGAATTGGCGGAAGATGTGGGTGGATGACGTCAGACAGAAGATGTAGTTGAATTGGCGGAAGATGTGGGTGGATGACGTCAGACAGAAGATGTAGTTGAATTGGCGGAAGATGTGGGTGGATGACGTCAGACAGAAGATGTAGTTGAATTGGCGGAAGATGTGGGTGGATGACGTCAGACAGAAGATGTAGTTGAATTGGCGGAAGATGTGGGTGGATGACGTCAGACAGAAGATGTAGTTGAATTGGCGGAAGATGTGGGTGGATGACGTCAGACAGAAGATGTAGTTGAATTGGCGGAAGATGTGGGTGGATGACGTCAGACAGAAGATGTAGTTGAATTGGCGGAAGATGTGGGTGGATGACGTCAGACAGAAGATGTAGTTGAATTGGCGGAAGATGTGGGTGGATGACGTCAGACAGAAGATGTAGTTGAATTGGCGGAAGATGTGGGTGGATGACGTCAGACAGAAGATGTAGTTGAATTGGCGGAAGATGTGGGTGGATGACGTCAGACAGAAGATGTAGTTGAATTGGCGGAAGATGTGGGTGGATGACGTCAGACAGAAGATGTAGTTGAATTGGCGGAAGATGTGGGTGGATGACGTCAGACAGAAGATGTAGTTGAATTGGCGGAAGATGTGGGTGGATGACGTCAGACAGAAGATGTAGTTGAATTGGCGGAAGATGTAGTTGAATTGGCGGAAGATGTGGGTGGATGACGTCAGACAGAAGATGTAGTTGAATTGGCGGAAGATGTGGGTGGATGACGTCAGACAGAAGATGTAGTTGAATTGGCGGAAGATGTGGGTGGATGACGTCAGACAGAAGATGTAGTTGAATTGGCGAAAGATGTGGGTGGATGACGTCAGGCGGAAGATATAGTTGAACTGGTGGAAAATGTGGGTGGATGACATCAAACGGTAGATGTAAGTGAATTGGGTGGAAGATGTGGGTGGATGACGTCAGACAGAAGATGGAGTTGAATTGGCGGAAGATGTGGGTGGATGACGTCAGACAGAAGATGTAGTTGAATTGGCGGAAGATGTGGGTGGATGACGTCAGACGGTAGATTAAGTAAACTGACGGAAGATATAGACTGGGTGACAGGAGCGGGTGACATAAATAAACCGGAAGACATAATTAAACCGGAGTGGTGGACGTAGCCATAAGCAGTAGATGTAATTGAAACTGAGCGGAAGATTAGACTGGTGACAAAGGCGGAAAGATGTAAATAAACCGGAGGGCTTAAATAAATCGTAGCGGAAGACGCAGTTTTAAAGAAAAAATTTGACAACTTTTAACAGGAAAACGTATAAACAAGGAGCATAAAACAGAAGGCATAAAAATTTTCAAACTCTCAAAACCCAATTCAAAACTAAGTTGTAAAACATACTTTACAAATGACAGAGATTCAAGAAAACAGACTGCATGGATAGCTCTAAAATTCGAGACCATCCATGCACAACCTAAAAAGGAAAAACTCAAGCAGTTCCAGAATGTTTTCAAAACATATATACAACTGTCAATTACAGAGGTTTAAAAACTTAGACACCAAACCTGCACATTATCCAAATTTCCAACAGAGTTTTAAAAACAAAACACCAGAATCCCAGTAGAGTTTACAGATATGAACTTTACTTTAGAAACTTAAACCTCAGAACAGAAATATGTCTGGCTGTCGCAACCACCCCCGAAAGCTCGAGCCACCACCCACCTATTCGTCAGACTGAGGCACAAAGTCATCATCCACGTGATCCGTACCTACAACAGGGAGTTCACCTATGAGTCTAAAACTCAGTTAGAACATGAATAAAATGCAGTGATGCATATGCTTTATGCATGAACTTTCAGAATACAGTGACAGTACATTACATTATGTTTCACTGGCAGAGGAGTATAAGTGGGGCTTATAGGGGAACTGGCAAGTGCACTATCAGGCACATACAGAAATACAAAATATACAGAAACAGAGGGCCAGTCCCCGTCCTACACTTAACCGATACATTACATTCAGATTTTTATCTTTTTTAACTTCAAAACGTGTACAGAAAACATTTTGCATGAGCTTTCGAAAAACGTGTATGCATGGACGTTTACAGGACTCCAACTTGAAATAGCAGACAACAGGAAATAAACGGCAGAAAAAGAAAAGAAATACAGAAAAATCAGAACGAAACTCTAACTTATCTACCCGAAATAACCCGACAGAGTAAATCCTAGTATCTCCGTGTTGTAGGGCCTTAAGGGCCGATCTACACACATGAACTTACTTGATATCCGAAAAGCAGCAAACTTTGCTCGTGAAACCACGGTGATGCATGAACCTTATGACGTGCACGAAAAGAGAAATTAACAAAGCTACAAATGCTAACTAATAACTTAGTTGAATATGCTTCAAACTCCATTCAAATCTTTAGAAAACAAACCAACGTGTTTTCATGCAAAAACAATGAGTTCTCTCCAAATTATCGTAACCCCAAACTACAACAAAACTCACATTTTAACTTATCCAACCTTGTTAACTTTAGCAGATGTTTACCTTAGGCAGAGAAACAGAAGAAAACTGAGGAGATCGAAGGAACTTCGAAGGGCGTTTGTCGTCTGGAAGAGAGAAAACATAGGGGAGTGGAAAGAAGCAGAGGAAAAATGAGGGTTTCACGTAGGAGGAAAGAGAAGAAGAACATGGCTTCTTCAACAAGTTGTCAAGTGTCACTCAACCATTGGCTTCCTCCCACCAACCTTAATTGGCTTCCTATTTTGCCCTTCCGTTGTTTTTTATTCTCATTAATTCCGTCTAATAATTCAAGGAATATTTACATGACAAAAATGCCGGGTGTTACATCCAAGCTACTAGATCCATGGGCTACAAGTGCTAGTACCACTTGAGCTAAACTCTGCGATATCCCATAGTGTTGGGCTCGAGGGTCCACAAAAAAGACGCCTTTTTTGTGAGACCCTCCGGCACAACACTATTGGATATCTCAAAGTTTTAACTCAGCACGTCATCCTCCGACCCAACACTATGGGATATCGCCGAGCACTGGATGGTCCTCACTCACGATCTTCTCCCCCTTAGAAAAGGGTGTAGCACCCGGGAATTTTCCTCGACTACAGGTTGCCTTCGATTTGATTACATTAGGAGTACGTAGTAATTACCATAGAATTAGTATAAGCAATTAATTTAGAAAGTGAAGGTTTGATTGAAAGTAAAGTATTAAGGTAAGTTGTTTGGTGTGAATTGTTGTTTTAAAAGAAAGGAATAGAAAATTAGATAGATGAAAGGGGGGAAGGAGTGGAGCATTCCACGTGAGAGGTAAAAGAGTGATGAGGGGAGGGTTAAATTATAATTTGGTATAGTTGAGTGGTGAAAAAGTGGATAAAGCAAAAAGGGATGTTTCAATGGTGAAAATGAGGGAGTGAAAAAAAAAACCCTAGTCTTCTTCTTTTCTCCCACGATGAAACCAGCAGCCATGGGTGATCTTCTTCTCTTCCATTCCTTCATTTTCTTCAAGATTTAAGGTAATATTTTAGATGGTTTTATGATTTAAGCTTACCTTTAGTGATTTTAGGTGTTTTAAGTGAGTTTTGGTGAGTTTTTGGAAGAGTTTAGGAAATCCTAATGGGGGATTCCGAAAATTGGTTTTCGTTGTTGTGTTTTCTTGATATTTGGTAGTTTAGACCTTAGATAGAGTGGCATAGATTGATTTTATAGAAAGATTAAGAGTTTGGTTAATTTTGGTGAAAAACCAATTTTTGGGTCAATGTTAGCCGATTTTGTTTGGTGCAGAATTCAATCGGCCATACTTGTTTGGTTGGTAAAATGGTTTGATTCAATGGATATTAGACATGTAGAGGTTTACGGAATGGGTTAGATCATTTAAATCCGTTGAGAAACGAGTGAGTTATGTTTGATTGAAGTTTGGGCAATGTAAAAAGGGGAATTTCGGGATTTTGGGTTTGAGGTTTTAGAGTTAGTTTGATTAGTTGTTAGGAATAGAGTAGGCATCCTTTAGATTATGTTTTGATGATTTCTAAGTGAATTCCATATTTATGCTAGGTCGAGTTGAGAATTTGGAGTAACCAAATGTTACGGAGATCCAGGTAAGTAGCGGATGCTTGTATTTTGCCTTTGTGCCTACACCACTGAACGGTAGGGTTTGTTTGATTGCTTGTTTGGTTGTTTTTGTTTTGTTTTGTGATTAAGCATTGTATTGGCATGCATCATGTTTTCAAACTACGAAAAACGAGTTTTGAGCATGGTTTTGATATGTGAGTATGAAATGTAAAAAGATAATAAGAGCTGCGACATGGTCTCGATTAGAGCTGTCTCGTCGGAAATCAGTGATTGGGTGTAGCACCCCGAGAAGGCCTCGTTGGGAATCAATGTTTGAATGTACCACCCCGAGAGGGCTTCTATGAGAGATGCACTGCTAAAATATATAATGCATCGTGAGTATGAACGCCTCATCGGGGAGTAGTGCTAGTGTAGCACCTCGAGAGGGTTCTATGATCGATTGGGAGGAGATCGTGTATGGCCATCCAATGGACAGAACCCAGATGTGTGATATCCGATCTTGCTCTGCTGGGTAAAGATGTGGCCGTCTAGTAAGCGAGGCTCGGATATGTGCCTACTTGATCCACACGGAAAAGTGAAAGAGTAATGAAATGAAAACGAAACGAAGACAACTGAGAGTGTAGAAACTGCATGTGTTAGGGGTTGAGTATGCATTGTGTTTTTGCATTCATTATTCCATACTTGCTAAGCATTAGGCTTACATTTTATGTTCGATAGTGTTGGTGACGATAAGCCTTCAGGTGAGTCGAGGAGCGTGGGGTGGATGAGGATGGCAGTTGAGGACTCGCTTGCATGTGTCGGAGCTGGTAATTTGTTAGGGCGATTCTGACTGAGCTCCGTATGTGTTTGTGTAGCATAGATGTTTTGATAGAGAATTGATAGAAAAATGCTTAGATAGTTGAGTTTTGAGGATTTTGAAGTGTATGGTAACTCTTTTTGGTGTGTGGATTGTATTTTAGTTGTATAAAATGTTTGGTTTTCAGGTTTTGGGTGTTTAGTAACTAAACGTTATGTTGTCCGAGTTTTTAAAAAAGAAACGTTTTGGTTTCCAGGAATTTTTATGTTTTTGCTTTCGTTTTTGGGTCGTATTTTCGGGGTTTTAAAGGGTCGAATGATGGAAATTAGTGGAAGATGGTTAAAGGATGTTTTAGGATGAAATGGTAGGGTGGAATGTGAAGAAAATAGGAAAAAGGTGGAAAAAGGGTGTTGAGGTGCACTGGTGGTTGGGTGGTGGCACGCAGAGGCGCTGAAGAGGTGCACCAGGGCACGGGCGTGGCGCGCTGCTAGGGCGCGCGCAACACCTAGCACCGATCAATTGGTGCCCAGCGCCAATCGATCGGCAAGGTTGGTTGTGGTTGGTCGAGCGACCCGAGAGGTCGCCGATCGATCGGCACCTAGCGCGCAGGGTTGCATGTGCGCGGCGCGCGGTGCCCATGGTGGGCTATTTTGATTTTTTTTCAAATTTTTCCTATTTCCAATATGTTTTAACCTGACCTTTTTCTACACGTTTTCTACGCATTTTACTCACGTTTTCCACATGTTTTTTAGAGTTCAAAAAACCCAAAAATCGAGTCGACTTTTTATCAAAAATTATTTTAAACTTCATTTTAAATGTTGAAAAAATTATAGAGTGATGTTGGAGTGTAAGCAAAGTAACAACCCGAGCTAAGGGGTAGTTTGGGGGTGTTACAAAGGGAGTTTTTGCATTCCCCACCACTCGAACCCAGGACCTCCAAGATATAATCCATGAGCTACAAGTGATGGTACCACTTGAGCTACTAGCTCAAGTGGTATCATCACTTGTAGCTCATGGATTATATCCTGGAGGTCCTGGGTTCGAGTGGTAGAAAAGGCAAAAACCCCCTTTTCCAAGGGGGAGAAGATCGTGAGTGGGGACCATCCAGTGCTCTACGATATCTCATAGTGTTGGGCTTGAGGATGACGTGCTGGGTTAAAACTCTGTGATATCCCATAGTGTTGGGCCAGAGGGTCTTACAAAAAAGGCGCCCTCCGCCCAACACTACAGGATATCGCGGAGCACTGGGTGGTCCCCACTCACAACCTTCTCCCACCCTGGTTTAGGAGTTTTTGTCTTCCCAGCACTCGAACCCAGGACTTCCAGGCTACTAGATCCATGGGCTACACTCCGCGATATCCCATAGTATTGGGCCGAAGGGTGACGTGCTTGGTTAAAACTTCGTGATATCCCATAGTGTTGGGCCGGAGGGTTCCACATTATCCTAGTTAATAGCTTCTAGCACTTTTCAAAAAAATGATATTGTTGAGAGCATAAATATGACTTTACTTAATTGGTACGTTTGAAGATTTGTTTTGAAATTGAAAAAAAAAAAGTAAAAAAGAATATAGAAATAATTTTCAAGCTAGGGATAGTTTGTATTAATTGTCAAAAGTCAAAATTTCCCTCTAACATTCAGTTTTACTCTTTACATAGAGTTGGATTTGTGACTTAAAATTCTTAAGAAATCTCTAGGAAAATCAAATAAATATTTGAGAAACTTTTAAAAAAATAAAGTCCGTCTAAGAAATTTAAATAAATAAAATTAAATACGAAAAAATTATAGATAAGATAAAATATTAAAAGTTCGCGTGCTTATAGGGTTAGGTCACACCTATGTCATGTATCAATCTCTTCTTCTTAAATATAACTTGTCCTTCATTTTTGTAGCTACGAATAATTCCTTCTGGATTGAATACGAATTCGGTGTTTGTAGCTTCAATATTAAGTTTGAAGAATACCATAACACTCATTTTTTAACCTCCATGGAGATGGCACTAGTAACTTCAAATTGTTTACGGACCTCAAACACAACAATAAAGTTGGAAAAAGATCAATTGAAACACTAAACTATAGAGTGTTTTTCAATTCAACACTGAATAATTTTTTTGTCAATTAAAACATCAAACTATGCATTGTTAACAAATCGAACTAAACTTTTAAATGAAAGTTAAAACCTAATACATGATTGGCACGTGACTTAGGAAAAAGATCAATTGAAACACTGAATTATGATGTGTTTTTCAATTCAAACACTAAATTCTACTCCAAATGTCCAACCATCAAAAAATGATAAGTAATTCAACAACCAAGCTAGTAAGAAAGAAGAGAAATAACCTTCTTTTCTCTAGCCAATTATACAAGGCCAAACTATCCTTGTCCTAGAGACTTCCCGATGTCAAAGTCGTTGAGCATCCACCTTTTTTTCTTCGGAGCAGGGGCCTCTATCAATGCATGCACAATATTTTTAGTTTTTTAAATATAAATTATGAGAATTCTTAGAATATTCCCAAATCAATCAGCAATCAAAATTAAACACTCATAATTGCAGCAAACTGTCATGGTGTAAAACAGCTTACCCATAACTTCCTGGCACTAAATAGTCAAATCCAATTGCTGACAATTCTTAAAAACTAAATTATAGCAAAACCACAGCTGAGTAGCACAATAGTTAGATTATGTAGAGAAGAAGAGAGAAGGGAGGCAGAGATTGATAACAGAATTCTCGATGCCAAATTCCTTCCATTCTCCTCTCTAATTCCCATATTCCTTCTAACAGAAAATGCCCCCATAGGCGCAGAGTTAGCAAGACGCTATTACAGCATTATTAGGGAAATAAACGGGGTAGAGTTTCACTTATCTCCTCCTCCACTGTGCAGACAATGTGATCTCTTCCTGGCGTTTCCCCGGCTTAGGCAGCATAAGTGTACCACTGTAATGGTTTGAACATTTAATATTCTATTGTTAATAATATATTGTGGACATTTATTATAGATGATATATGAATATAAGTTATGAAAGTTGTATTAAGGAAATGGTACAAAGTTCTTGCGAATGCCAAGAATGAAACTGTTTTATAGGAACAAACTTGATAGTAAGTGTAATAACTTTTGCTGTGATAATTGGATTTCTATGAGATTTAACAGACTTAAACTAGACATGTAGAGGAAAAGAATGGTTTTAGAATGAAAAAAGTTGGATGTATCTAGCAAAATTTATTTACTTTTTAATCTGATGAATGTAGTTTATATTTTAAACTACATTGTTTTGGTAAATGACTTTAAACTACATCTTAGAGTGGAAATTTGGAGAAAGTTAAATAAGAAAAAAATGTTTTCAACATTTTGTAGCATATATCCATACAATAGCTTTGGATAACCAATGGAGTTAAGATACGTGACAATCAGCATATGTTGGATAAGCTATTTGCTTAAATAATTAATTAAGTTAATTAAGTATGATTAAAGCTAATTAATCATGATTAATTATGCTAATCATGATTAATTATACTAATCATGTTGATTAACTTAAGACTAATCAAAATTAATTAGTTTCAGCTAAGTATACTTAAAAATAAGTAATCATGGTATTTTTGAGAATATTCATATAAGAAATGACAATTTTGTACAAAGACATGAAGAGGTTGGGTTAAAAAATGAAGTTTATCTAAGAACCATCTAGAAATGAGGGACAAAGTCTGAAGAGACAACCATGTTCGTGGGATTCATATTGAGAAGAGAGAAAAAGGAGAAATAAGAGAAAAAAATAAAGAAAAAGTGAGATTTTGGACTTGCTCCTCAAAGGAAAATTACTCAGCTTGAGGAGATGATTCTATAGGACTAAAAATCAGTTCACCAGGTAGAAATTTTTTGGAAGAGGAGGAACCTTCAATAGGTAAGTAAATCTTACATTTAGAATAGTTAATTTAACTTTTATTGCATTGTTTAGGTGATGATAGATTTAAATATGTCATTGGTTCTAGTTAGGCTTAGAATTTTGATTGTTGATTGAACTGATTAAATGGATGTCGTTTTGATATGAAATGAATGGTGTTTTATTAAAAAAAAAATATGTTTTCAAATTGTATTGTGATATTAAAAAGGAATGTTTTGAAAACATTGTTTTAAATCAATGTGATATGTTGGTTTTCAAAATGATTTGAATGGATGAGTTGCATGGTTTTAAATGTGCATGATATTGGTCTTATAAAATGTGTTAAAGCATGCATTTGAGGAAAAGAGAAAGTTGGCAATCTTGGTAACACATGAACCTAATGGTTGGACTTGCCTCTTCGTGTGTGATGTATATGACTATGAAAATGAGAAGGAGGTCAATTTAATGTCCTAATTGGGTTGAAAATCCCTGAACCTCAAGATGAAACAATGCATAGGGTCCTACAGTCCTGCCGGAGAAAGCTCAAGAACGTGTAGGATTGTGTGATGGTTATACATGTTGGAATTAGAGTGTATTGCATTTTTAACATAAACATTTGGTTGTTAAAAGATGCATTGGAGTTTTCTTAAAAAGATAGTTTTAATCTTGCAAAGTTCATTCTATTTACATTGGATTTATTTAATGAAAATAATTTCAAACAATGGTTGAGTGATTTCAAAAAACGAGCATGCATTTTTTTATAGCAATTGCATGACTTTTATAAGAACATGATTTATATGATTTTCAAAGAATCGTTGTAGTGGAAGATGATGATTGATCCTATATGGTGTTAATAGAGTTTAGATTAGTTATTCTATGTGTTTGATTTATTTACTGGGCTAAAAACTCATTATGTGGATAATTTATATTTTTCAGATATCGAGAACGTTCACCGAGGAAAAAACATAAGGTAATATAAAGTTTGCAAAGAGCCATAGGTGAACCATCAAGGTAGATGGTCTTTTTGTTTAGGTGAGATGTTTGGTTTTCATTTGTATAAATCTTTTTGAAAGGTCACATGTAGTGACCTATTTTTATAGTAGCTTCCGTGTTAGTACTCTGATTTTCATGTAAATTTTCAATGAATAAAATGTATGTTGATTTTCTTTATGCAATGGTACACATTTTATATGTTTTATGTTTTAAATGATTTTATAATATATATATATGATTTTAAACGGAACATCCTAATTTACAATATCAAGTTAAATAAGTATGTTCCATTAATTCATAACGATCTATGCATGTGAGAGGTGAGTGCCAATACGAGCATCCCTTTGATGTTCGACTCCTTCTCACTTTGAGAATCCTCTAGCCATCGGAGTCCGGTTGGTGAAATCAGGTTCTGACAACCACCGTGTCACAAACCGGTACCAAATCACCTGCAAACCACGAGTTAGGTTTTAACGTTCATTTAATAAACTGGTTCGATTAGCTAACAGTGCATAATTTGATATTTGAATTGACGAAAAAATTGTTCAGTGTTTGAATTGAAAAACACTTCATAGTTCAGTGTTTCAATTGATCTTTTCCCAATAAAGATTGATTCCTTAAATTGCTCAAAAAAATTAAATTTTGTTGTGTCATGTTCATCATCTAAAAGACTTTGTTATTGAAAAAAAAATTGCTTTTGGGTAGGGACAAACTCATCATCTTTGTTTAAAATATCAGTTATCTCGCTCAACACCCTAACTGTATCATTCAAAGATTCATCACAAATCGCATATTTAACATCGTCATTGTCAGGGCCAGATAACAATTTCTACGTGGCATCCTAAAATAGGAACTATCATTCAAAACATCAATACAATAAACTATCCACTAACGTATTTTATATCAAAACCTCAAAGTGTACAGCGGAAGCAATATTTAAAATAAAAACAACGGTCACGACATGTGACTTTTCAAACCTACAAGACTATCAACCCATGATCTTTTTCACCTATGCCTAGTTGTACATTCTTACCTTTGACTCGCCCTATCCTTCTCGTTGAACGTATCCAATATCTGAAAAATATAGATAATCCACGAATGAACTTTTGTAAAGACCCAACCCCCCGATGGGCCGAGCCGTGTAGTGCCCCTCAATGGGCCAGCTGCCACGTGGGTCCCTCAGGCAGTCTCACGTGTACTCACGATCTTCTCCCCCTAGCTCAAGTAGTACTCCTCACTTGTACTGTAACGACCCCGAACCCACCCTGGCTCGGAGCGCTACTTTGCTAGCCAATCTCACGTTAAAATTTAATTTAAAATATGACTAGACTCGCTAATGCCCCTTAATCCTAATCTCTAAGCACCACGGCGTTCTTCCCGAAAATTTCGGCAAGATAACGCCTGAAAATGGCGCCTCCCAAAATGCTAAGTACCTGCAATAAATCAATCCCCAAACAGTTCCAGAATACTCCTAACCAACCAACTAACCTACGAAATCTCCAATTAGCAGTAAAGAGGAAAACTGAAATACTAACATCTCTAATTGAAGAAAGTCCACAGTACAGGGCGACACGTCACCCTTAACTATGGCTATATACATCAACGACCAATAGCTATACCGTAACTCTCAAAACATCAATCAAAAGACAACTCTACAAACCATCAAAAATAAAAGTAAATTATACACGACCCCAAAAATACTGTTCCACCCTCTTCCTTCCGAAGACCATGGTCGAGGCGCCCCGACAATTGCCCGCACCGGCATACAGCGTACATCAACGACTGCGTCCCAATTCTAGCTTTCCTCGTAGCTCTAACCTGTACTCCTGATGTCACCTACACCACAGAACACACACACACACGTAAGCTTACGCTTAGCAAGTAGGGGATACAAATGCGACAACACACAATGCAAATGCGACAACACCTTGCAATCAACCTAACACAATGCAGTTTCTAACTCTCAGTTGTGCTTGTTTGCCGTACATTGCTTTAATTTACTGTTCATTGCCTTACTTCTTCATAGTGGTCCCCTCGGGGCGCTACTACCAGCGACCCAGCCCGACAAGGCCCACTATTCAGAATCTTATGTTTGCCAATCATCCGTCATAGAGGTCCCCTCGGGGCGCTACTACCAGCGACCCAGCCCGACAAGGCCCACTATTCAGAATCTTATGTTTGCCAATCATCTGTCATAGAGGTCCCCTCGGGGCGCTACTACCAGCGACCCAGCCCGACAAGGCACTCTATTCAAGATTCTAGTTTTAGCCGGTCATCTCTCATAGAGTTCCCCTCGAGGCGCTACTACCAGCGACCCAGCCCGACAAGGCACTCTATTTGAGATATAATTAACATTAACTTTAGTTGCTTACGTTTATGCTCACAATGCCAATCAATGCTGTTAACCGTGCCTAGCGTACTATACATGATGCATGCTTCAAATATGCCAAACCACCCGAATCAACAACACAATGCACAAGTCAACAATACAATACCAAACAAACAAACATCTCCCGAGGCTATAAACTACAATGCATTTCACACTATGAAGCAAGTTGCACAAATGCTTAACTAGACCAAAACAGAGCAAAGCAATCAACCAAAAATGCTCAACCAACAAAAAAAGACAACCAAACAACAAACAACAAACCTACCGTTCCGTGGTGTAGGCCCGAAGGCAAAAACAAACGTCCTCTACTTACCTGTGCGCTCGGTACGTCCTCGTTCACTTCATCCAACCAAATCACACGTTCGCTTACCTAAAATAACGAAAACTCACTTAGTAACACACTAAAGGATTCTAAGGCAATCAACTAACCAAGCTAACAACACTTAATCTAATTTTACTCTCAAATTCTAAAACCCGAAGCACAAACAACAACGTCTAACTTCAAACTTCATTAAAACCAAGCCTACATTCACCAACTACTCTCAAACTACTATTTTTAGCATAATCCAACAAGAATCTAATTAAACGGGCCACTAAATTGGGTTCGGTAAAAACCGACCCGAAACTTCAAACGCGCGTAACTTTTGCGTCGGTTATCGGAATCGACCGATTCCAGCGGCCACGTACTCCTCTAATAACCTATTTTAACCTGCCAAAAGGAATTTTAAAACAAACGACCGTAGATAGGTCAAAACCCCCAAAACCCGAACTGCCCCTTTACCCGAAAATCCCCCTTTTCGATTTTCCATCAATTCCCCTCCAATTCCACACCAATCGACCACCCTCACACCCAATTAGCCTAAACTAATCGAAATTCCAAGCCTACACACTCAAACCCGAAATGCCCCAAATCGGAGCCCTCTGATTTTCGCTCAATCCGAGCTCAATACGGCCAGCTGACCAAAACCGAGCCAAGGGTCGGCAAACCCACGCCGGAAACAACCTAAATCGGCCGGTGATCGGAGCTCAATCGAGCTCGTCACTCCCGGCCTCCAACAGAACCGAAAACAGGGCTAAAACCGACTTACCGGTTCGGTTCGCGCGCGGGGAGAGCCGGAAACCTGCTCCTCGTCGTCGTCTGGCCGGAGGCCGTCGGACGTCGCCGGTGAACCGCGCCGAACACCGCTCGCCGCTCGCGTCGCCTCCCCTGTTCCTCTCGGCGTCGGGCTCGGGCTCGGGCAACAGAATGGCGAATGCCATTCTGTTGTTTTATTTTATTATTATTAATAATAATAATAATAATAATAATAATAATAATAATAATTATAATTATAATTTCTATTAACATTCATACAAATTACATTTACCGTTTTACCCACTCGTGTTTTCGACCATTCGAATTTCTTTAAATCTCGTTCTTAATGTACCCACGGCTTAATTTCATTGAACCCGGACCTAATTAAGAATTCATTTAATTCCACCAATTTATTATCCTTTTTATTTATCTCCAATTTTCTTAAAAAAATATCCCGGGTGTTACTATCTACCCTCCTTACAAAAATTTTGTCCTCAAAATTTGTAACCTTATTATTCTTCAACTTACATACTTCAAGCTATCCTCCTAACCTTTCAGGTTGCTGTGACGAATTTCCACTTCACTATGGCCTAAATCATCTATCGAGTACTGCTAACCTTCTACATCACCAACGTTTAAATTTCCCAACTATATCCATTTATTGTAAAATTGAGCACTCATCACTTAGTCCCTTAAATCTCTCAAACTTAGTTCAAACTCTACCTTATCACGTTAATATCTTTACTCACCCAAATACTCATCACTCGTATCTCAACTCTTATTACATAAATCTATCACTAGTCTTTCAAAATACTATCTGAATTCACATAACTATTTTCGCTATGCAGAATTTGTCCAACTTCTATCTAGGTCACCATCAAACGCTATCAGACTCCTAAGTCTAAATTACCTCGTTTCACACTCTTCACCCAACAACACAAATGGTACATAACCTTTCAAATTCCAATTCCGTACTTCAATTCCCTTCACGCTACAGACTTAACAAGTAAATTATTTTCCTAACTTTGCTCCCCATATCGTAAGTCTTTATACGTCCATTAACTTTCTATCGATCATCACCCAAATACCTTAAATGATCGATACTCACTTTGGTTTCAACCTCAATTCACACACTACTAAATACTCAGGTCCAAAAATCTAATTTCCTCAAGGTTCTCTAAAATGTACTAACTAAACCACTTTCTCTTACTCTTTAAACTCAATTTCTAAATATTCTCCCAATTGCTTTACAACCATTCACCCAACGACCCTTTTTTTTTTTTTTTTTTTTTTTTTTTTTTGCAAACTTGTTGTAACTAACTTAACACCCCCACTATCATACCTCGTGCCTTAGCCTAAACTTCAGAATTTTACCATAACTCAAGCGACTAGACTTTTCTCTATTTAATCAAGACATCTAGGTTTCTATTCCCACCTTTAGGTTTTTAATTCCATCTTCCTATGTCATGTCAGTCGCAACTTTTCCGCTTATTCACAATCATCCTTGATTGAGTAATCTACTAAGATAGTACATATTCCCTAAGGTCCAATCATTTTCCTAATTGAGTAATACGACACTCCTACATGATCTCTACTACTATATTCTATTCTTACTCTCACTAATTCTACTCTCGAGCATTATTGAGAATTTCTCACTCCCTACATGCCGCAGTTTCACATGAACTCCAAATAATCAATGGCTAACCCTTCTTATCTCACCTTCCTAACCTAGCACTTCTTCTATCTCTATTACATAATTCCAGCATTTAAGTTCTAACTTACATCCTCTATTTAAACATATCCACTTTTAAGCTCACAAACTCTTAAGCTTATTAACTCTAGCCCGACATTAACAGTTTCGACTTCGTTACATACGAGTCGAACCTTTAAACTTTCTAACTTAACATTATCCCTAAATCACTCACATTTTTCGTACAATTACTCATAGCACTCATTTACCTCCTAAGCTTAAGTCTATTTACCCCACTACATGATTTCATTGATCCACGCAAACATTCTAATAATCCCTCTACGATCTAAGGTATCTCCCAATAAATTTCATTTCCAACTTCACACTCTTATCTAGTTCATCGTATCCTAAAACTTCAAGGGTTTGCTAATTATGGCCAAACTTCTATCTATTCAAATCTTATTATCTAATCAGAAATGTATCTCCTTATGGATAACAATCCTAGGCGTATCACCCTAAGTTATCTATGTTTTCTATCTCCCTCATTCTAAAATCTATTTTACGTTGCACTTAACTTATCGTGTCCTCAAATTAGAATTTCCCTCCATTTCACTATCTCGAACCTATTTACCTATTTCCTCGAATCGTCATGACACTTTCTTAGTCATTCTAACACCGTCCACGTACTCCGAACTCTCATTATCTCTCACTATCTAAATTAATCCACTATGTCCTCCATTGAAATTAACTAATTTCCTCAATTACATTTTTCTCCTAAGTCTATCCAAAATCATAACGTACTTTAGCAACTCTTCTAGCTATCTTACACAATCTTAACACTCGAGTTCTAACTTACATTTATAGGGTATCAGACTTACATTTCCAGCCTAAGATTCCCTAATCTCTCTATGCTCAATTCTACTTCTATTTATCCTAAGGATGTTACCTTGTCTAGTTCGCTTTTACAATAAATTTCTAGTCATTCAAACTATCAGTTCACTACGTCTATAAGTTGGCTCAAAGGATCCACCAAGGTTGTCCCGATACTTTCGAGATTTTCGTTCTAATCATGAACAAGGTTAAACAATCTAAATTCAACTCTAAACAAATTAAAAGAAAATAAATACTTACAGTCGGTGAAGCACGTTACATGGCGGCCGGCATTGTCGGGTAATCCTTTGAACGACTCGACCACTAACGCTCTGATACCATCTTGTAACGACCCCGAACCCACCCTGGCTCGGAGCGCTACTTTGCTAGCCAATCTCACGTTAAAATTTAATTTAAAATATGACTAGACTCGCTAATGCCCCTTAATCCTAATCTCTAAGCACCACGGCGTTCTTCCCGAAAATTTCGGCAAGATAACGCCTGAAAATGGCGCCTCCCAAAATGCTAAGTACCTGCAATAAATCAATCCCCAAACAGTTCCAGAATACTCCTAACCAACCAACTAACCTACGAAATCTCCAATTAGCAGTAAAGAGGAAAACTGAAATACTAACATCTCTAATTGAAGAAAGTCCACAGTACAGGGCGACACGTCACCCTTAACTATGGCTATATACATCAACGACCAATAGCTATACCGTAACTCTCAAAACATCAATCAAAAGACAACTCTACAAACCATCAAAAATAAAAGTAAATTATACACGACCCCAAAAATACTGTTCCACCCTCTTCCTTCCGAAGACCATGGTCGAGGCGCCCCGACAATTGCCCGCACCGGCATACAGCGTACATCAACGACTGCGTCCCAATTCTAGCTTTCCTTGTAGCTCTAACCTGTACTCCTGATGTCACCTACACCACAGAACACACACACACACGTAAGCTTACGCTTAGCAAGTAGGGGATACAAATGCGACAACACACAATGCAAATGCGACAACACCTTGCAATCAACCTAACACAATGCAGTTTCTAACTCTCAGTTGTGCTTGTTTGCCGTACATTGCTTTAATTTACTGTTCATTGCCTTACTTCTTCATAGTGGTCCCCTCGGGGCGCTACTACCAGCGACCCAGCCCGACAAGGCCCACTATTCAGAATCTTATGTTTGCCAATCATCCGTCATAGAGGTCCCCTCGGGGCGCTACTACCAGCGACCCAGCCCGACAAGGCCCACTATTCAGAATCTTATGTTTGCCAATCATCCGTCATAGAGGTCCCCTCGGGGCGCTACTACCAGCGACCCAGCCCGACAAGGCACTCTATTCAAGATTCTAGTTTTAGCCGGTCATCTCTCATAGAGTTCCCCTCGAGGCGCTACTACCAGCGACCCAGCCCGACAAGGCACTCTATTTGAGATATAATTAACATTAACTTTAGTTGCTTACGTTTATGCTCACAATGCCAATCAATGCTGTTAACCGTGCCTAGCGTACTATACATGATGCATGCTTCAAATATGCCAAACCACCCGAATCAACAACACAATGCACAAGTCAACAATACAATACCAAACAAACAAACATCTCCCGAGGCTATAAACTACAATGCATTTCACACTATGAAGCAAGTTGCACAAATGCTTAACTAGACCAAAACAGAGCAAAGCAATCAACCAAAAATGCTCAACCAACAAAAAAAGACAACCAAACAACAAACAACAAACCTACCGTTCCGTGGTGTAGGCCCGAAGGCAAAAACAAACGTCCTCTACTTACCTGTGCGCTCGGTACGTCCTCGTTCACTTCATCCAACCAAATCACACGTTCGCTTACCTAAAATAACGAAAACTCACTTAGTAACACACTAAAGGATTCTAAGGCAATCAACTAACCAAGCTAACAACACTTAATCTAATTTTACTCTCAAATTCTAAAACCCGAAGCACAAACAACAACGTCTAACTTCAAACTTCATTAAAACCAAGCCTACATTCACCAACTACTCTCAAACTACTATTTTTAGCATAATCCAACAAGAATCTAATTAAACGGGCCACTAAATTGGGTTCGGTAAAAACCGACCCGAAACTTCAAACGCGCGTAACTTTTGCGTCGGTTATCGGAATCGACCGATTCCAGCGGCCACGTACTCCTCTAATAACCTATTTTAACCTGCCAAAAGGAATTTTAAAACAAACGACCGTAGATAGGTCAAAACCCCCAAAACCCGAACTGCCCCTTTACCCGAAAATCCCCCTTTTCGATTTTCCATCAATTCCCCTCCAATTCCACACCAATCGACCACCCTCACACCCAATTAGCCTAAACTAATCGAAATTCCAAGCCTACACACTCAAACCCGAAATGCCCCAAATCGGAGCCCTCTGATTTTCGCTCAATCCGAGCTCAATACGGCCA
Organism: Begonia masoniana; assembly: GCA_022432975.1. NCBI lineage: Eukaryota > Viridiplantae > Streptophyta > Magnoliopsida > Cucurbitales > Begoniaceae > Begonia > Begonia masoniana. The sequence continues at coordinate 25,126,039 of CM039505.1, read as the reverse complement.
GCTGACCAAAACCGAGCCAAGGGTCGGCAAACCCACGCCGGAAACAACCTAAATCGGCCGGTGATCGGAGCTCAATCGAGCTCGTCACTCCCGGCCTCCAACAGAACCGAAAACAGGGCTAAAACCGACTTACCGGTTCGGTTCGCGCGCGGGGAGAGCCGGAAACCTGCTCCTCGTCGTCGTCTGGCCGGAGGCCGTCGGACGTCGCCGGTGAACCGCGCCGAACACCGCTCGCCGCTCGCGTCGCCTCCCCTGTTCCTCTCGGCGTCGGGCTCGGGCTCGGGCAACAGAATGGCGAATGCCATTCTGTTGTTTTATTTTATTATTAATAATAATAATAATAATAATAATAATAATAATAATAATAATTATAATTATAATTTCTATTAACATTCATACAAATTACATTTACCGTTTTACCCACTCGTGTTTTCGACCATTCGAATTTCTTTAAATCTCGTTCTTAATGTACCCACGGCTTAATTTCATTGAACCCGGACCTAATTAAGAATTCATTTAATTCCACCAATTTATTATCCTTTTTATTTATCTCCAATTTTCTTAAAAAAATATCCCGGGTGTTACATGTACCCCAGGTACTAATTCCTGAGGTCCTGCGTTTGAGTGGGGGGGAAGGCAAAAACTCCCATCAGGGGGGAGAAGATTGTGAGTACAGGTGGTACTGTCTGAGGGATCCCACGTGGCAGCTGGCCCATCGAGGGGCACTACACGGCTCGGCCCATCTGGGGGTTGGGTCGTTACAAAAAAGGCACCTTTTTTTGTAACGACACACCAGGCTCCCCCGATGGGCCGTGCAGTCAGGCCCGCTAGCCATCCGACACTGCCACGTGGTTTCCCTCAGGCCGTCCCACGTGTACTCACGGTCTTCCCCTGTAACACTCGGTTCTATTAAGCCACATTTAAATTATCCCATAGGATGTATTAGCTGTTGTGTAAATTTTGGAAAGAAAGTGATAGGGTTAATTAATAACTATACAAGGACAAAAGAGTAATTAGCAATTTGGAAGAAATAGATAACGTATTTAAGGGAAGTGTTAATGAAGTAGCCGCCACTGTTTCATTTCATTTCCTCTTCCACCCTCAGCCCCTCAGCTTAGCAGAGCGCGATAGGAGATCCTCTTCGATTCTTCCAGCGATTTTCTCTGAACTAGGTGAGTTTTGCTTCTATTTCTTGCTACATTATAACTATCGTTGGTAGGAGGGTTGATAAATGAAGTTTTGAGAATGCGGTATGCGAGTGCTAGTTTCGGTTTATGAGTTGAAATCGGGAATGCACCATGACTAGAGTTCCCAAATCAGTTTCCCTTAGATTTCTAGTGGTTTAGAATGAAGATTAGAAGAAACTTAATGTTTGCTTTGTCTATGGTTTTAGGTGTGAGTAATATCCGAAGTAGCTTGCAACCAAGTTTTTCCAGGAGGCCAGGTAAGTGAAGTTTGCTTGTGCCTTCGGGCCTACATCACAAAACGTTAGGATTATGATTATTTGTGTGTATTTGTATTCTATGCATCATGTTTTTTTTAAAAAACATACGAAAATAAATCTGAAAGCATGATTGGCATGGTAAGGATTGAACATATTCAAACAGTCATGAGAATCAGTTTCACTGTTAAGGGAACTAATCCGCCCCTTAATGAGACAGGGATGTATGCACTTTAGGAGAGTTGATCCAACTCCCAATTTCACAGGGGGATCTGAACAGAGGAATCAGTTTCACTGTTAAGGGAATTAATCCGCCCCTTAATGAGACAGGGATGTATGCACTTTGGGAGAGTTGATCCAACTCCCAATTTCACAGGGGGATCTGAACAGAAACGAAGCATGAACAACTGAGTTGAGAAAGTAGAAATTGCATATTAGGAATTTATATTTTGTTGTTTCATTTCTTGATTGCTTTACTTACTTAGCATTAGGCTAATAGATGAGTTTTGTGATGTAGGTGAAGAAGTGATAGCAGGTGTGTTTACTGAGTCTGCCGAGGACTAGGCTGGTTGTGGAGTGCATCTTTGTAACAATTTGGCAGCTGATGGGGCGGCTTAACTGATGTCTGTTGGTGAGAAGGTTTAGTTGACAGTGTTTAAACTTAGAAATGTTAAGTCTCCATAACAGTAGTGGTTTCAATACTTTGAACACGTTTTGAGATTTTTCTTCGGTTAACTGTAATCTGTTGAGTTTTAAATGTTTATTACTGGATTTTGGTAAATGCCATGGTTGAGCTATTTCTGAATGGTCTCGGAAAAGCAAACGAATTCCTTTCAGTAACTAGTGTTGTGTGAGTACAGTGAGGAGTAGTTGAAATGTATTCTGTTTTCTACCGGTAGACGATATCTATCGGTGGATGTTGTTGTTGTCTATCGGAAGATGCCGTAGGAATAGTCATCGGAAGATGTAGGATTTGCCCTACCGGTATGAGTGGGTACAACGTTGACGTTTAGTGATCGGCAGATACGAGCTGACGTCATCAGAAGATGTAGAGTCTGAGTCCATCGGATGATGTCTCGGTATACTCATCGGCAGATGCGTGCTGACATCATCGGAAGATGTTGAGTGCGTTTTGTCGTTTAGTCACCGGTAGATGCAGTCTGCCGAGAGATGTCCTTTATTTCTCATTCGACTGACGCTATCGGCAGGAGTCTCCTATTTTGGTTGTTTTCTGCTTCTTCCGTTGACTTTATCAATCGGCAGATGTGTTTGACTACTACGACTTCCCTGGTACTTCGCTGTTTAAACTAGAATTTTCAAATTGCCGATTGTTTCTTAACCATTCAACAGCATTTCGTAGTTTTGTATAACTTCGTTGTGATTCAAATAATTTCCGCTGCAAATATTTAAATGTTTTTAAAGTTTATTTTTTTAAAAAAAAAATATATAGTAGAAATCTTAGTCATATATGGGCATTGTGTGACGAGCCGGGTTCAGATAACTCGGGGCGTTACATCCCCCACCACCTGGTAAATGGAGGTTTTTGCCTTCCCTGAGATTAGAACCCTGGCCCCCAGGTCTACATAACCATGGGTTCACCATCCTAGGTACCACTTGAGCTATTGTAACGCCCTCGAACCCACCCCGGCCCGGTGCGCTACTTTGCTAACCCAACCCGTGTTTACAACGCAATTAAAAATAATTTTTGATAAATTTTCGACTCGATTTTTGGGTTTTTTGAACCCTCGAAATTTGTTGGAAAACGTGCCCAAAATACGTTTAAAATATGTCAGAAAATGTCCGGTTAAAATAATTTGAAAATAGGAAAATAAAAAATAAAATAAAATTTGCTTTGCTGCTGGGCATCTCGCGCGTGCCCGCGCGCATGATTGCTGCGCATCGAACACGAGCACAGCAGCGCGCCCGTGGCCGATCGATCGCGGCGCCCAGCCCGATCGATCGGGCGCTCTCGAGTCTCTTTCGGCCAAAAATGCCCATTTTCGACCTATCTCCACTTTTCTTCAATTTTCTCCGAGCCAAACACCTCCAAATCACCTGAAAATTTACCCACACAATCCCGACACCCTCGACTCTGTGTCCCGTAAAAATCTTAGAAAACCGACTAAAAACGAATAACTAAAAAAATAGAGAACGGGAACCCAATGTTAAAATCAAAACGAGCGGCATAACGCCTAAAATTTCCAAAAATCCAAACCTGCAATCAAAACCGGAAATCAAATAATTTCAACTTCCAAACATGTATAGACCAACTATCCATACTCACAACCGCCCAAAATAGCTAGGAAAAATATTTACAAAACAAAATACCAAAACTCCCACACAACCCTCGGAAGACGATGGCCGAGATGTCTCGACAATAGCCTGCACCAGTGTACCCCGTACTCCTCCGACTGATGTCTAGTCCTGGGCTGTCACGTCTATCTCACCTGTGTAAATCTCGTCACCTACACTATAGAACACAAAACGTAAGTCTAATACTTAGCAAGTAGGGAATAATGAATGTCATAACGCACAATGCAATCAATCCTATCACATGCAGTTTCTAACGCTCAGTTGTACTAATAAAGTTTGCCTACATCGATCGTGATGCCTTAAAAGGTGCCTGCATCTTCATGATGCCTTAAGGTTTGCCTGCATCCATAGGATGCCTTAAGAATTGCCTGCATCGTTAGATGCCTTATTTGCCTGCATCAAAAGATGCCTTATTTGCCCACACCCATAGGATGCCTTAAAATTTGCCTGCACCCATAGGATGCCTTAAAATGTGCATGCATCCAAAGGATGCCTTACTCTTTATCCAACTATCGTTCACCCTCACAATGCCAAACAATGCCACTATTCGTAACTAGCGTGCTATAAACCATGATGTGTGCTTTAAAGATATGCAACACAACACAACAACTCAACACACACGAAGCAAAAAAAATAACCATTAAACCCTACCGTTCTATGGTGTAGGTCTGAAGGCGAAATGATAGCAACCACTACTTACCTGATTGCTCGGCTTTCAATTTCTCACTTCGTCTTATTACTTCACTAGCTTGATGACCTAAAATAACGAAAACTTAACTTGGTAAGTCACCAATAAACTCTAAAGGATTTTCTAACTAAAACTAAACAACACTTAAAACAATTTCACTCTTAAAACATTTAAACCCGATTTTTCCCCAAAGTTAACAACGTCTAACTTCGAACGGCCATAACTCCCTCATTTTTCAACGGATTTCGACGTGCCACCCCAATCCGTAAACCTCTACACGTCTACTACCCATTGAAATACTCAAATTAACCAACCAAACACATTGGCCAAACTGAAATCCAGAAAACAGAACCGGGGTACATATTGCACAAAACCCGTTTTTTGTGTAAATTCACTTCCAATCCTTAATCTAACCACCCAACAACCTAAACTATCATATCTAAGGATTAAATGATCAAAATAGGAAGAAAACCATCAAGGAGAATACAATTTTCGGAATTCCCAATCTAGGGTTTTCAAACCCTCACTACATCCCACCAAAACACCCTAAAATCATCAATAAACTTCACCTATATGTATACAAACCAAAGCCCATTCAATTTTACTTTGAAATCCTTGAGAAAACTTGAAGAGATGAAGGAGAGAAACCCTCAAATGGTGGCTGAACTTGGCGTGGAGAGGAAGAGGAAGAAAGTGATTTTTTTTTTGTGTTTCATTCCTTCATTTATTTCTAATTTATAAAACAAATCCTTTTTACTTTTTGATTTTACCACCAAATTTTATAATTTTATATAAACAACCACATTCTTCTTCCTCCTTATGCATTCCCACGTGAATGCTTTCTTTAACCTCCATTTCCATTTATTTAAATTCAAATACTTTTCCTTTTATGCTATTGGTTGAAATTTTCCTTTGAATTTTCAACCTATGTTTTTTGACTTGTCAACTTCTTTTCTTTCTCCTAACCATTAACACTTAACTTTAATTTACCCTAACACTTAACATTAACTACCCTAACCACCTAATCCAAGGCACAAGTACGTTACAGGAAATACCTAGGTGTTACAACTTTACGTTTAGCAAATAAATCTAGCAGCTAGAATAGCTAACTTAGATTCTACCACACTCACTAGGACCAGCTTAAAGCTCTTGTTGGAGGTTATTATTATTGGGTTAGAAAGTGTCTAAAGGAACAGAATCACATTTTAGAGTTAGAATATTATGATTTGATTCTAAAATCACAAGAATCGATGATGCAAGGGAACTGTGCTTGTATTCGATTGTCTTCACTAATCGAAGATGATGGCTTGTTGTACTGACTATGGACAATACAACTTACTGTTTCTAAGAAGAAATATTGTCTGCCACATTAGAGTTTCGTGAATCACAAGATTTTTTTTTCATTGACCATCATTTTTGTTGCTATTATCATCGTTAGAGTAAAAATCTCTTATCTTCAATTGTTGTTTCACATGTTCATATCTTTGCTTAGCGACTAACGCATCAACAATCCACTTTATATCACGAAGAGTTTTGTTTATTCCGTCAAGTTGGTGCTCAATGTTATCAACTCTCTTGTCACCGCATTTGGTATCCTTTCGTTGTCAGCGACTATGTTTCCAATACAACCCCTTTCACATTCATATCAAGGTCAAAATTCTTACTCGGATACTAATTTGGTGCAGTAGAAGATTTGTTTCGAAATCGAAACAGAAAAGTAAAGAAGAACATATAAATAACTCTCAAACTAGGAATAATTTGTATTGATTGTAAAAAGTCAAAAGTTTTCCTCTATTATTCACCACATAGAATTTGGTTTATGATTTAAAATTCTTAATAAATCTTTAGGAAAATAAAATAAATATTTAAAAATACTTTTAAAATAAAGTCTATCTAGAAATTAACACTAACAAATAAAATATGAAAATAATAGATAAGATAAAATATTATAAAGATTACGAATATTAAAAGATCACGGGTTTATGGGCTTGGGCTACAGCTGTGTCTTTATCATTAACATGGTCAAATCCATGGTAAGTTATTCTACAGTCAAAATCATTTTAGGGATACATAATACATGCTACAACCTACATTATAAATGTGGGCTACAATTGTGTCTTGCATCATTAACATGTGTCGGTATGTAAGACTATACGAGAAAATTATCCTAATAAAATTACTACAAGTGTACAGTGTCAAGTTTTATAGTATAATTATAGATATGGTTATCAAATCCACATGAAATATGTAATATATCAATTTTTACTAAGTACTAATCTAATCAATTATGACTTTATCTGGACAATTAAAATATAATTTTGAACACTAAAACGAAATAAACAAAATAAATCAAATCACCAACGAAAACCTTTAATTTAGAAAAGATTCACATGATTGATTTCACGAATATTTATCATATTATTTATCATATCAATATTTTTTAAATGATCAATTAGTTATAAGCAAACAACCATAATTCGTTAAGTTAATTCTCTCGAGTGTCAAGTTAACATTAATTTCTAAAATCGCAAAATCAATATCACTATAGAAATCGTTCTTTTAGTTATTAAGTAACAAACATTAGTTTTCTATTTGATTTCACAAAACCCTAATACTCTCGGGCTGTTAAAATTTTATGTTGTTGTAACGCCCCGAAAACCCGCCCGGGCTCCCGGTGCACACAGGGACTGCTCTGATACCATAACTGTAACGCCCTGAGTCTCCACGAGCCAGTTCGCTACAGGGACTACTCTGACTAACACGACTTACTCAACCATCTCATTCGCTTAAACTTCCTACACACTAAATACATTCCAATAAAACTCACGCAGTGGAATTTAAAACTAACTTCCCGGAGTTCTCTTATGTCTTACCTAGCTGTCTAGACCCATTAATTTCCCTTAATCCTAATCGTTAAGCACCACGGTGTCCTCCCCAAAAATTTTGGCAGAGTAACGCCTAAAAATGGAGCCTCTAAAATGCTAAATACCTGCAAACAAATCAAATTCTCAACCAATCCAGAATATTTCTAACCATCTGACCAACATACGAAATCTCTAGACAATCAACATCATATCAGTAGAGAGATTGTACTATCAACCCAAAATGAAGAAAATTCACAGTATAGGGTGACACATCACCCTTAACTATGACTATGTACAACAAATACAAATACCCCAACAAGAGACAAAAAGTACTACTCCCTATTAACACTGTGTCACGGCTCCTCCTGGGGCGGGTCGTCCTAACATTATCATCAACCCGGGCCCTGGTCGCACGTCACCAACTGTCACCTACTCTTGATCAGGCTCTCGGTACTCACCCTCCTGCTCAGCAGTACCTGCCCCACAGAAACACACTATACACTCATCTTAGCAAGTATATGCTAAAAAACTGAAGCATTAAAACGGGTTATGCCTCTACACATGCCTTCTTCTACACACGTTGCTCACCTCCCGAGTTGGGATTACCGCACCGGGCATCCATTCTACGCCACACTGTTTACCGGTACGTAACCGCCTGCCTGTTCCCCAGGAACGGGTCCTAAGTCACACCCAAAAACCTCCCTACGCTGTCCACACGTACCTCACATTTGTAACTGTTCCCCGAGCATCTCGTATCGCCGTCCCTGATTTTAACCACGACCATGTGGTCGTTACGAATCGCTGTCCCATGTGGCTCTTGGCACCATTCCTCACATTTGTATCGGGTCCCCGGAGCGTCTCGTACCGTCCAGTCCCGACTGACCCACAACCTCACCAGACTCACCACCTACGCACGACTGACCCACAACCTCACCAGACTCACCACCTACGCACGACTGACCCACAACCTCACCAGACTCACCACCTACGCACGACTGACCCACAACCTCACCAGACTCACCACCTACGCACGACTGACCCACAACCTCACCAGACTCACCACCTACGCACGACTGACCCACAACCTCACCAGACTCACCACCTACGCACGACTGACCCACAACCTCACCAGACTCACCACCTACGCACGACTGACCCACAACCTCACCAGACTCACCACCTACGCACGACTGACCCACAACCTCACCAGACTCACCACCTACGCACGACTGACCCACAACCTCACCAGACTCACCACCTACGCACGACTGACCCACAACCTCACCAGACTCACCACCTACGCACGACTGACCCACAACCTCACCAGACTCACCACCTACGCACGACTGACCCACAACCTCACCAGACTCACCACCTACGCACGACTGACCCACAACCTCACCAGACTCACCACCTACGCACGACTGACCCACAACCTCACCAGACTCACCACCTACGCACGACTGACCCACAACCTCACCAGACTCACCACCTACGCACGACTGACCCACAACCTCACCAGACTCACCACCTACGCACGACTGACCCACAACCTCACCAGACTCACCACCTACGCACGACTGACCCACAACCTCACCAGACTCACCACCTACGCACGACTGACCCACAACCTCACCAGACTCACCACCTACGCACGACTGACCCACAACCTCACCAGACTCACCACCTACGCACGACTGACCCACAACCTCACCAGACTCACCACCTACGCACGACTGACCCACAACCTCACCAGACTCACCACCTACGCACGACTGACCCACAACCTCACCAGACTCACCACCTACGCACGACTGACCCACAACCTCACCAGACTCACCACCTACGCACGACTGACCCACAACCTCACCAGACTCACCACCTACGCACGACTGACCCACAACCTCACCAGACTCACCACCTACGCACGACTGACCCACAACCTCACCAGACTCACCACCTACGCACGACTGACCCACAACCTCACCAGACTCACCACCTACGCACGACTGACCCACAACCTCACCAGACTCACCACCTACGCACGACTGACCCACAACCTCACCAGACTCACCACCTACGCACGACTGACCCACAACCTCACCAGACTCACCACCTACGCACGACTGACCCACAACCTCACCAGACTCACCACCTACGCACGACTGACCCACAACCTCACCAGACTCACCACCTACGCACGACTGACCCACAACCTCACCAGACTCACCACCTACGCACGACTGACCCACAACCTCACCAGACTCACCACCTACGCACGACTGACCCACAACCTCACCAGACTCACCACCTACGCACGACTGACCCACAACCTCACCAGACTCACCACCTACGCACGACTGACCCACAACCTCACCAGACTCACCACCTACGCACGACTGACCCACAACCTCACCAGACTCACCACCTACGCACGACTGACCCACAACCTCACCAGACTCACCACCTACGCACGACTGACCCACAACCTCACCAGACTCACCACCTACGCACGACTGACCCACAACCTCACCAGACTCACCACCTACGCACGACTGACCCACAACCTCACCAGACTCACCACCTACGCACGACTGACCCACAACCTCACCAGACTCACCACCTACGCACGACTGACCCACAACCTCACCAGACTCACCACCTACGCACGACTGACCCACAACCTCACCAGACTCACCACCTACGCACGACTGACCCACAACCTCACCAGACTCACCACCTACGCACGACTGACCCACAACCTCACCAGACTCACCACCTACGCACGACTGACCCACAACCTCACCAGACTCACCACCTACGCACGACTGACCCCAACCTCACCAGACTCACCACCTACGCACGACTGACCCACATCACAACGATGACTTACGACCATACACGTCTACCATGACCACTACGCAGACTTTAACCCAAAATCACAAGCACATACGTACCTACGAATCACAACCAGCAAACAACTGTGGTGTAGGCCCTTCTGGGCGACTCTCAAACGTTCTCAACCACACACTACTTACCTGGCGTCCTAGCTCGCTGAGGATGCTCGGTTCCTGTCCACCTACGGCTCGACCTCCGACAAACACTTCAAAACTCATTAAAATTAAGCTTACATTCACCAATTTACTCTCAAACTACTATTTCTAGCCTAACCCAACTAAAACCTAACTAAACAGACCACTAATTTGGGTTTGAGAAAAACCATCTCAAAAATTCGAACGCGCGTAACTTTCACGTCGGCTAACGGAATTGAACGATTCCAGCGGCCACGTACTCCCCTAACAACCTAGTTTAACCTACCAGAAGAAAATTTAAAACAAACGGCTGCAACTAGGTCAAAAATGGCAAAACCCGATTCTGCCCCTTTACCAAAAATTTCCCCCATCACGGTTTTTCATCGATTCTCACTCGTTTCCTCACCAATCAACCACTTTTACCCTCAATTAGCATAATCTAACAAATTCCTAAGGCTTCACACAGAAAAACCAAAGCACCCAAATTTGAAGTTCTCTGTTTTTCGCTCAAATTGAGCTCCTCACAGCTTGGCGACCATTGTTGGTCCAAGGGTCGGCAAACCCATGCCGAGAACGCCTAAAATCGGCCGGTGATCGGAACCAAATCTGGCTCGTCACTCATGGCCTCTAACCGAATTGAAAACAGGGCAAAAATTGAGCATACCCGTCGGTTTGTGCGCGGAGACAGCCCAGACCTGCTCGCCGCCGTCGTCTGGCCGGAGAACGTCGGAAGTCGCCGGTGGTTTCGCTCGGCCGATCGTCGCCCTCTCCCTCGTCCCGTTTTGCCCTTCACCCGCTCGAACAACTGAATGGCTTCGTTGAAGCCATTCAGTTGTTTTAAAAGAAAACATTAAATAAAAATATAATATTTTACCATTTTGCCCTCCCGTGAATTCGGCCCTCCGAAACTCCGTTAAATCCCGTTCTTCGACCGTTAAATTTCTATAAATTGACTCTCACCTCCCCCTCGATTTAACTCCTCCACCAAAACTCCCGAGAAATAATTTAATTAACCTAATAGATAACCTAACTTAAATTAATTAAATTAACCCGAAAAATCTGGGGTATTACAGTTGTAATATCCAGGTCGTATTCAGAATTATCTTTCTCGAGTGTCAAACCCTAAATAAAAATAATTCAATATGTGGACAGAAAATTGAAAGCAGTAAAGAACATAATATTACAAATAAATAATAAATTCAATTAACAGAATAATCAGTCATCAAAATAATATTTTAAATAAACGATCAATCTCTCCTATAGAAGGAGAGAGTTAGTTCAATATAATAGAATGAAAAAATAAAAGAAAAAGTGTTGAACATAATTAAATTAAAAAGAAGAAAGAAGTAAAATAGTAAATTTGTCTCTGATGTCACTAGAATGGCATAACAAGTGTGTTGGTCTCCTCGTCCTGAGTTGAAAATCCATTTCAATCTCTCTCCAAAATATGTCTCAAGGCTACCAAAGGTTCCCGCTTTCGTCAAATAATATTGTATTTAAATATTCTCAATTAGGGTTTTTAGAATCACTGAAAAATCTTTCAAAACGCGTAGAATTTTGCACTTTTGATAAGCTGATATGGGTAGGATCACGGTGTAGGATTTTGGGGCTGCAGCTCAAATCCTTTTTTTGAGCTAGGGTCGTGGCTCAAGTTCTAGAGCCGCGGTGTAAAAGCTGTTTTGACGTCGATTCTTTTCTCCTCTTTAAGCCTTGGCAAGGCCGCAACTCAGTGTCAAAATTCTTCATTTTTCATCTTTATTTATCCTATTTGATTATTTACTTGCATAACAACCTAAAATATATTAAAACTACTAAAAACTCGAGGATAAACATCAAAATTTGCTTGAATAACGAGAATAACTCTAAATTTCATAGAGTTATCGAAGATTAGAAAATTGGACCCATATATTCAAGTTTACATCTTTGTAGGGTATGCTAAGGACAAGATAGAAAGTTTGTTTTTATATCTCTCAAGATATTAAGGTATTTGTATTGATAAATGCAATTTCTAAGCATGAATATAAAACCTAAAAGTACAATGGTCTTGGAGAAAATACATATGATGCGATCAAATCTCATAGAACAAATGTTGTTGTTCTACATACTATAGAGAAGACCATTACTTCTAGATAGCTCATCATTATACCTAGCAAGAGAGTAGTATGACTACCAACTTGATGCAGACATGACAATGAAGCACATAGGAAGGATGATTCATTGTCATTTAGATGTGTAATGAAAGACTTTGATAAATAAATATAGCGTGAGGTTATGAAACTTAAGATGAAATCTATATATTCCAACTCAATTTGGGACTTCTTAGATCTACTTGAAGGAATAAAACACAAAAGGTGGATATGAATCTATAAGAGAATCATTTGAATGCTATAAGGTGTCCTCGCGAGATGATCTTCAATTAGTAAATATCACTTGAAAACAATGTGTGTTTGAATTAAAAATTCGATAACATATAGTGTCATACATTTGGGTTCCTCACAACAGACTTGTAGCACCATATGATTGCTTCTTCTTAACAAGCGGTCTATGTCACAAGAACAAGTACATGATTAACAAAGTCCATCTAACCCATCTCACACAACTCACAAGCATTTGAAATCGCTCTACTTCACGAACCTGCAATCACTACTTGGCATACACTATCGAGAAAAGACCTTGTTCATCTCTTGCAAATGGCCTGGTCAACCTACTCCCAACTCCCTCCAAACAAGGAAACTTGCGATCGTACATAACCCATCAAATTATTTCTCAGAATTCATCAAAGTTCCCAAATTCAAGGTTGCAATCTAAATGAAAATTAAATATCCATAATTCAACCATTATCAATAATTAATACTCCACATAAGTGTTAAACGAGAGAGGTTGGTAGCTTGGTTATGCTGCTACAACAAGTAGGCTATGTTGGACCGGTCCAACCAATCCGAACCTAACATTAAAATTTGCGCTCATGAGCTAGCATAGACCGGGATTTCAAACAAGGTAAATTATCCTAAACAAGCTAACTTGTTTATTATTTCTTTGCACTCAACGTAAATTATATTTAGTCATAGTAACAAAGTTGAAAAAAAATTTATAGATGAAAATTCTGGGGAGGATAGATTTTAAATTCAAAGTAGAAAGATTTTAAAAAAAGAGTTGAAAAATAAGTGAATCAAATTACAAGGATCGAAATATTGTTTTATCCGTAAATTAAATTTAAGGGGGAAAAAAAAAAAGCAAAAATGACGTGTACACATCAGCACGTGCTGTTTCCTTATGCCGATTGCCCCAGAAGCGGACATTTACTAAACTGCACTTGCTAAAACAAATGAAACGCCTCGTAACATTTTCGTAATGGACGTGAATAAAACGAAAGTATGAGGTTATTATGGTAAGAAGGGGACATCAATTTGCTCATTATTATTCTTTCGTCGTCTTAGACCATCTCCAATGGGAGTGGTTTGAAGGGTTGTTTGTCAGAATTTTCTGACAAACAACCCAACGTGGGTTGCTTTCTCCATTGGAGAGCAACCCACGTGGTTTGAGGGTTGTTTATATAAACAACCCTCAAACCACGCCACCTAGGAGAGATGAATTAATAAAATAATAATAATTTTTAATTTATAATGTATAAATATTAGAATAAAAAATAGTTTTTATTTATATTATTTTCCTACAAAACAAAAATGTGGGTAAAACAAAAAATGACCGTTGCTCAACGTATAGAAATGAGAAAAAAATTATTAATTTAAATATTTTTACTTTTTATCTATAAATAGTACTATTGTTGTTCATATTAAATTTTCTCATCGTTTTTCCTACATTTTCTTCACAAATTCTTACAATCTCTTCACAATTTCCTTCTCATTTTGACTCAAATTCGTATACCAATGGATTCGGATCACTCTTCCAACTCCAACCTCCCAAATTATCATTATCCAATTTTTCAATTTTCCCAAAGTTCTTCAAATATCCCTCACCCACTACCTCAAACTGGAAATACTCAATTTTCCCAAAATTCTCCAACATCCCAAGGTCCACATTTCCAATTTTCTCAAGTACCGGGAAACTTTCATGACTTACTCAATTATCCATTTCCACCATTTCAAAACACAAATATGAGTTCATTTGAGAGGTCTCCGTATTCACCATTTGTCCCGTTTGCAAATTCACCTCCACTTGATTCACCAACCTCACACCGAACACCATCCACCTCAGCTTCTGAATCTCGACCCGAACGTAGTGGAGACGAGTTACAGAATGCTCCTCGAATTGTTGAAGGTATTAAACCAAAAAAAGCCCAAAAAAAAATGAGGTGGAGTGAAGTAGAAGATCTACTTCTCATAAGTGGATGGCTCAACACATCCAAGGATGCTGTGGTCGGGAATGACCAAACAGCAAGACGCTTTTGGGATCGCATTGCTAATTACTTTAACGAACACCGACAAGATGGACCAAGCAGAACACGGATGCAATGCAAGGATCATTGGAACAATGTAAATCATAAGGTATTACTTTTCAATGGTTGTTACCAACGAGTTCAACAATCACGCCATAGTGGGTGGTCCGATGACCAAATTATGGAGCATGCTCACCAGCTATATAAATCTGAGAATGGTGGCTCTCCTTTTATGTTTGACTATTGTTGGAAGATATTAAAGAATGAGCCAAAATGGAATACTTCATATCATCAAGAGGGCTCAAAGAGAACAAAAGTTTCTGAATCAGGGGCATACACTTCGTCATCTAATCTAGAGAACAGTGACGATGAAGTACATGAAGTTCGGCCAATTGGACAAAAGGCAGCCAAAAGAAAGGCAAAGGAGAAAGAAGGAAACAAAAGTCTGCCTGCTGAGTATTTTGAAACTCAAGCTCGAAAAGCAGCTGCATTGGAGAAACTAGTGGAGATTGAGGCAAAGAAGGCAGAAGAACAGAGAATAACAAAGTACCTGGACTACCTCGTTATGGATACCTCGCATATGACCGATCAACAAAAAATAGATCATGAAAGATTGTGTGATCATATTAGGGCAAACATCATGAAATTTTAATGTAATGGTTTAAGCAATTTATGTAATATCTTTTCATGTAATGGTTTCAGCAATTTTAATGTAATGGTTTGTTTAATTTTATCAAGTTTCAAGCGTATTGTCACACTTTTAAGGTGAATGTGTCGACCAGGTCTGGAGACAGGGTCGACACTATGCAAACCTGGTCTAATAGTGTCGACCAGGTCTGGAGACAGGGTCGACACTATGAAAACCTGGTCCAATAGTGTCGACCAAGTATGGAAACCTGGTCGACACTATCTCTATGATTTGCGATTATTTTGAAGTTTTTAAGACTGGGTCGACACTCTCAAAGTCTTAAACTTTCTGAGAGAAGATTCGGAACAGCCGCAACCCTACCACCGTCGTTCTCTCAATTCGCACCGTCGTTCTCTCAATTCGCACCGTCGTTCTCTCAATTCGCGCCTGTTTTCTCCACATTCGTTCAGCACAGTTTGATCTCACGCGATAAATGGCATCCTCCTCTCGCAAGAAGCTACAAGTTCACAAGCGGAGAGCGAAGAATGCTACTCGGGGTAATGAGGAAGAAGACCACGAGCCAGTATATCCAACTTTCCGATTCAAAGACAAAGAATCAAAAATTAGGTATGACCGTGATTTTCAGTTCAAGAGCCTTATCTTAAGTAGGAAAGTGGATTATGCAAGATTATCAAAATTGAATTTAGAGAACACCTTCACTGAAATGGGTTTGCATGGTATTTTTGATCTTCCTGAAAAGTTTTGCGAAACTCCAGTGATGATGTTCTATGCAAACATGGATCACTCTGTGAACCCTCTGAAGATTTCTACCTATGTGTTTGGGGAACACATAGAAATCACTGCCAGGTGGTTGAACGCGCTACTTAATTGTGAATTTTGCGATGATGGTGAGGAGTATTATGAGTCTGGAAAATTTCCTTCGTTTTTAGGGACCGAAGAAGGAGATGAGTTCCTAAGGTTGATAGCAAGGAATCCAAACCAAGCAATTTCAAATAGGCCATCAGCAAGAGATTTAAACGTCCGTGCAAGGGTTATCCATCACATGATGACCTACAATTTGTTGCCGAGAGATGGTCACTACGATCACGTTAGTGGGATGGATATGTACGTGCTGTGCAAGATATTTCGTGAGGAAATCTTCAATGTAGGCTACATTATTCTCAAGCGAATGATCGATGTTTTCAACAATGCCTCCAAGTCTCTACCTTTCAATCTTCTTATAATGAAGATTTGTGATGTCCATGGGATTGATTATTTGAGCTTTGGCAAACCAATCAAGCTGAGGCAAACAAATTACTACACCCCATCCACTTTAGCACGCATGGGGATTGCATTAAACGATGAAGGGGAATGGGTATGGGAAGGTGAAGAAGGCAATGTGCCTGCTCATTTGGACATGGATGAGCAAAATGTTGAAGCAGAACCTGGTCGTATGGACATGGACATGGACATGGATTTTGCTCCAGAACATGCACAAGCTCCTCCTCCACGAGACATTCCTAGTGGCAGTTTTTCACTATCTCAACATCAGCTTGATGAACTGAAGAATTCTATAGCAGCTAGCATGGGAACATTGTTTTCTGAATACCAGACTTCAGTCAACACTCGGCTGGATAAATTGGAGGGTACTGTATCAGGATTGCAAGCTGTTGTGAATGGCGTTGCAGTTGCTTCAGACTCATTGTTTAATCATGTAAACAATCGGTTCGATGAGGAACGCAATTTTATTGAAGACGAGTGCACCTTACTCCATAACCATATCCATTACCATGGGGAAACTGAGAGGAGTCAAATGGGGGATTATGAGAGGAGTCAAATGGGGGATTATGAGAGGAGTTTTGACCAATTTGGAGATTCATAAACAATCGTTGGCGTTGGATTGATGTCGATTATTTTTACCCTGCCAAATTTCAATTTTAGTTTCTGTTTAATGAACTTGATGTTAAATTTTGGATTGATGTCGATTGTTTAATGAATCTCAATTCTAGTTTGATGTAGTTCAATTTTAGTTTAATGAACTTGATGTAGATTATTTTTACGATGTAAAAGTAGATGTTTGAATTCTGGTATGTTTGGGAATGATGTCAAATAAATTGTTATGCAGGTTTCATTGACGGGTTTGTTGTAAATACAAACGAACCCATGCAGTTTGATTTCTCGAATTAGATAATATTCAATTCCTAGCTTTAGTTAAATTCTGGAATTAGATAAAACTTCAGACTCCGCGTAGAAGGCCTAAACGACGTTTTTTGGGGTCGAAGATGGACTTCAACAAACAAAGTTTGTTGAACCCGTCGTAGATCTCGAAAAGACCTTCAAATTGACAGCTCGTGGGCCCCGTAACTCCTTACGGATCAAAAGTTATGACAATCGGAAGTTTAACCTCCTCGTATTAAAATTTTCGCATCATATCCGACTTCCGAATCATGAATTCATAATTATAAATTTGTTAAAAGCAAAATTTGGAGTTTTAAGATGAAATTTGAGTTTACAGAGAGAGAATCGTTTCAGCTTCCGTAAGATTTCTCTTTTATTTATAGTTTCTTTGTTTTTCTGCGAGATGGGGTCGACACTTTCTTTATAGTGTCGACACCTTGTGACCGTTAAGCTTCAAAAATACCCGTTGTAAGCTTTCCTGGTCGGCCCTTCCACGTATCTTGTCGACACTATTCGACACCAAAGAGAAAGTGTCGACCCCGTTTGGAGACCTGGTCGACACTTTCTCTTTGGTGTCGAATAGTGTCGACAAGATACGTGGAATGGCCGACCAGGAAAGCTTACAACGGGTATTTTTGAAGCTTAACGGTCACAAGGTGTCGACACTATAAAGAAAGTGTCGACCCCATCTCGCAGAAAAACAAAGAAACTATAAATAAAAGAGAAATCTTACGGAAGCTGAAACGATTCTCTCTCTGTAAACTCAAATTTCATCTTTCAAATGGGTTCTCCATCTTCTACTAATCCGTACGATAATATGACTATCAAGGATATTATAGTTAGCGAATGCACCGACGATTACGATGACCAATATGTCAAACAGTTCATGGAGAATCGACATGGAGAAGTTGGCGCAAGCAGACGTCGAAAAAGAAAAGTGTGCAGAGACAGAGGACGTGAAGAAGGACATCAACGCTTGTTCCATGACTACTTTTCTGAACAACCGGTGTATGGAGAATTTCAATTTAGAAGACGATTTAGGATGCGTAGACACGTATTCTTACGCATAGTTGAGTCTCTTGGACAAAATTCAGAGTATTTCCAACAAAGGGTTGATGCAGTCGGAAAACGGGGAGTTTCTCCTTTACAAAAGTGCACTGCTTCTATGCGAATGTTAGCATATGGATTGCCTGCAGACTCGGTGGATGAATATGTTAGGATTGGTGAAACAACTGCAGTCGAGTGCCTCAAAAAATTTGTCCGGAGAGTAAATGAGATTTTTGGGCATGAGTATTTGAGGCGACCCAATGCTGAAGACATACGTCGCTTACTTCAAATGGGGGAGGCACGAGGGTTCCCCGGCATGTTAGGTAGTATTGATTGTATGCATTGGGCATGGAAAAATTGTCCAGTTGCATGGAAAGGTCAATTCACCCGCGGTGATAAAGGACGGCCGACCATCATGCTGGAAGCAGTTGCTTCACAAGATCTTTGGATTTGGCATGCATTTTTTGGCGTCCCGGGATCCAATAATGATCTAAATGTGTTGAATCAATCGCCATTATTCACTGACATATTGCAAGGCCGAGCTCCTCCGGTTGAATTTACGGTTAATGGGACTCATTATAACATGGGGTATTATTTGGCAGATGGTATCTATCCACAATGGAGTGCATTTGTGAAGACCATCTCATTGCCCCAAGGAGAGAAGAGACAATTGTTTGCCCGATGCCAAGAAGGAGTGCGCAAAGATGTTGAGCGAGCATTCGGTGTTCTTCAAGCTAGGTTTGCAATTATTCGAGGCCCAGGACGTTTTTGGGAAAGAGATGTTCTCAAAGATATCATGTACGCATGCATCATACTCCACAATATGATTGTCGAGGATGAACGAGACTTATATGAAGGTATATATGATCATATGTACGATGAAGGTCCTACACCATCACCAACAATAGAAGTATCACATGGACCTATTTCCAATTTTCCGACAATGCTTCAACGAAATGCTGAAATCCGAGATAGAACTGTACATCGCAATCTTCAAGCGGACTTGATAGAGCATATATGGTCTCGATTTGGAACACAATTTGATTAAAAAATATTGTTCATAATGTTTATGAAAATTTTGTCTTCATTAATTTGAACGGAATACGTGTTGGTGTAATTTTTTTTTTTATTATAATTATTTACACTTATTTTAATTTACTTGCCAAGAGTTTAGTGTATATATGAAGGTATATATAGTCTCGATTTTTTTTTATTATATTATTATAATTATTTCCTTATTTTTAATGATATATATATGTAAGAAAAAATAATTTTAAAATCAATATAAAATTATTTGTTAAAGCAACGAAAAACGTTGCTAGCATTGGAGAAGAAAGTGGTTTAGGAGATGAGGTGGAAGAAAGAGAGTGTAATTTATTTAAATAATAATATAAAAATTATTATTTTATTGCTAGCAACGAGTTGAACGTTGTTAGCGTTGGAGATGCTCTTAGCTGCTTTTTCTGCGACGAAATTTCCCCTGTGCTTGTGCAATTTCGACCGCTAGGACATAGCAAAACGCTCCGCTTTCCCCCCTGACGGATCGACGTGATAGCACTGGAATCGTCGGAGAATTTGTCTCCTGTAAGGGATTTATTTTTGTCCGTCAATTTTGTTCGGTGTAACTTTAATCGAAGTATCGAGTCAGTTTCTCTATGTTCTTTTTCAATTTCGTTCATTTTTGTGCATTTGTTGGTTTGAACTATTTGTCTTGATTTTATTGGCGCAGAGTATGGAGTATCGCAGATGGCTGGCATTAGTAATCTTTATCGGCTTGTTTGCCTTTTCTGCTGGAAGAGGTAGAACATTTCTACTTAGAATGATTTTATTTGTTTTCTAGTGAGGATTTTTTTGCTTCAAGATTATTCATGGAATTAGACTACCTATAAGATGTGAGATTCTTTAATGAGTAAAATTTGTTCGATGGTCCGTCTGAAATTCTTCCCTTTTTTAATGTAAATTTGTGTGAAGTCAGAGAGAGATATTTTGAAACCCTACTAGAAATGTGGGCTTTCTTTTTTCTTTTTTTTTTTTTGGATTTTTTTTTTCAATGTGATTTGTTAGAATTATTCTGGTTGGGCCGACTTGGGTCCATATTCAATATTATGGTTTCTTACATTACTCTATGTATTGTTGTTTGAGTCGCAAAACTCATTGTAACTTTATTTTATCATAGTTAATTTCTTCTCTGACCGTGGTTTTGTCCCATGAGGGTTTTTTCATGTAAATTTCGGTGTTGCTGTTTACGCATTTTTTTTTCCGCTTCACATTCAATTTTCAACATGATTTAGCTTTATTTTGTGCGATCTTATGATTCTTTGCAGTGTAACCTGAATTTATTTTTTATATGCAGAGCTGAAGATTGTGGACGAGCACATGAATGATATCTCTACCTACAATCATACTCTGGCTACAATCTTAGTGGAGTATGCTTCCGCAGTAAGTTCTTTGTCTAATAGTGACCATAAATTTAATCTCACTAAGTACAAGTACTGTTTTTTTCTTTTAGAAACCAGTAAGTATTCGTGAGGCAGTATCAAGAAGAGATGAAAACTTAACTCCATCTTAGTTCTCTGTCAATTTGAATCAGATATTCAACCAACAAGTTCGATACTATACAAGAACTGGGTCTTAAAGTTCAGGGAAATTATAAAATTTGTAATTCCGAACTGTGCATTTCCAATTAATTAATCTTCTTTTGGATAATAGGCACCCCAGTGTCTTGGATAAACTGTTTTTCATGTGGATATTAGTGTAGGATTTTCCTATTCAACTGTAAATCATGACGAAGTCCAGTAATGCACGAGATGTCTTAAATCTTATGCTTCCCCTAAAAAAGATGTTTATATCTAGTTTCCATGCATTTATCCTGAGATTAGTTCCTTGTTAATGGAAGAGCTTGTTTTTACAGGTGTACATGTCTGATTTGACAGAACTATTTAGTTGGACATGCTCAAGATGTGATGGTTTGACTAAGGTGCCCGGGATGATTTGAGATTATATATGTTTGAATATTGAATCTGACGAGCTATAAAATTTTTGAAGTATTTTTCTTTCAAATGGATGGTAATCTGTCTGTATTTATACAAAATCATACTTAATGCTGGTCAAAAATGACTCAGGGCTTTGAAGTTATAGAGATCGTTGTTGACGTCCAGCATTGTTTGCAGGTACATTGCCATCTGAATTTCAAACCTTATGCTGTTATATTTTATTTTCTAGTTCTTGATTTATCCAACTGATTTTTTTTTTTCCATCAGTCATATGTTGGAATGGCAAAGGATCTTGATGCTATTGTAATTGCATTTAGAGGAACTCAAGAACACAGGTGCATTGCTGCATTGGATTATCCTTCTGGCAATTTCACTTATAAGTTTTTAGCTTGCAATAATGGTAAGAAGCTTGTTTTTAAGTTTGGATGTTTACTTGGCGAGCAAACTAAAAATAGGAGTTGGCAATAGAAGGTAGAAGTGAGAGGAAAATGAAAATGAAAAAGAAATTAGGGGTAACGTATTGCAACTCCAAACTTGTGAATACAGATATATTTCATACTGATGACAAACATGTAACTATAAGTTGCATGACGTTGCAACTTCTTTCAATTCCTTGCACCATTACGCACTTTCTAAATCTGTATCAATCTTTTGACCGGGAATAGTTACCAGATATTCGATCCAGTGTTTTTTCACTCGATATTCAACCTAGTTGAAGTTTGTTTAGTTGGGTTGTTGTAGTCTTAGGTCGTAACCTCCAAATCACTTATGATACATAGTATCATTCTTCATTCTTGTCTTCTCAGGTGATAATATCAACTGCATATCATTGTATGAGACATTTTAAAACATTTTCCATTGGTATTTAGTTTGCATGTCCAGATATGCATTTATTCTTATTGGATCATTTTTTCAGCATTCAAAACTGGGTTGAAGACTTATATTGGAAACAGCTGGATTTAAATTATCCTGGTATGCCTGATGCAATGGTATGCACTTCGAAGAAGCCTCTTTCGTGCTCCATCTGTTGGTGAAAAGCGTCATTTCCTTATTGGAACATCTATTGTCTTTTCTAATTAATTAGGTGCACCATGGATTTTATTATGCTTATCACAACACAACAATACGCCCTGCTATACTGAATGCTGTTAAAAGAGCGAAAGAGATTTTTGGTGATGATCTTGACATCATGGTAACTGGACATTCAATGGGAGGAGCAATGGCTTCCTTTTGTGGTCTCGATTTGACAGTAAGTCATAAACTATGTCCATGCAAAAATTCTCTCTTTTTTTTTTTTAGTAGTATCAGGAGCAATTGTTTCCTTTTATGGTCTCGATTTGACAGTTAGTCATAAAACTATGTGGTAGTATCATTGGTAAAAAGTAGGCCCGTACATCAATTGTGCTTTTTTTGTTATTGAAACCATTGTTTTTTTCTTTGTCACAAGTTAGTCTCAGACATACATTCAAATTTGTTTGAATGCAACCATAAAACTTACAAGAAGAGTATTTGAAGCATAAACTAATCAAGGAAACTGTGATTCAACTATCATCCAAAATTTATGTGCATAATCTTATTTACTACTGCTGAAGTTCTATTATTTGTTTCCGTGAATTTGGTCAAGATGAAGGATTAGCTGCTCTTATGCAGGTTAATCATGAAGCCCAGAACGTTCAGGTTATAACATTTGGCCAACCTCGAATTGGAAATGCAGTTTTTGCATCTTACTATAACGATCTTGTACCCAACACTATCCGTGTAACAAATGGGCATGATATTGTGCCACATCTGCCCCCTTACTATTCGTACTTTGCTCAGAAGACATACCACCATTTTCCAAGAGAGGTACCATATGGAATGGACAAATAGGACCCTTATTTAATTTCGTAGCATGATTTGAACATTTAGGTCATGGATTATGGTGTATTGCCATGTCATTGATTTCTGGTTCTTGAGTTCTGATAATACTTGCTTGTCAGCTGGATTTCTTTTCTTTTCCTTTCCTTTTTGAGATTCATTTTTGAGATTAACTGTCTCCATTATCCCTTGTACAGTTAATAGAAAACCAGAATGATATTTGATTGAGGAATTATTATGTAATATTATTGATATTTTTTGCTAGTTTCAGTGTTGGATTAGAATCAAAACGCCACCAATCTACTTTGCACAAGGAATTGGAAAAATAGTTTGTGTTTAGAATTCATAGAACTACGTAATTTATACACTAATTTTCCCTCTCCTAGCTCTATGATAAGAACAATGCTTAAGAAGAACAGAGTAATCAACTTCTATTAATCACCAGAGCAGAGTCACATCTTCCGAACACAAGAGGATGCCCGATTCTCCTTCCCAAAACCTTAATACTAACTTCCTGCCTCCCTCTCTCCTCCCTTTTCCCTTATTTATCCTCCTCTCCTTTCCATTCTTCCTTGCCACATCAACTATCCCCCTACCTAGACAAAGTGGAGAATGGTTACTAATGTTACTTTACTTTGAATCTAACAGTAATCAAATCAGTATTACGAATTATATTGAGCTCCCTATTGTTAGAATTTGTAGAATTAGTCAATTTCTTTCTATTATAAAGTTCCCACTCTTAATTGTAGGTCTGGCTTTATGATGTTGGATTGGGACCTCTTGTTTATCAAATGGAGAAGGTTTGTGATGGTTCTGGTGAAGACCCATCTTGTAGCAGGCAAGTCTTTCGTTATACAAATCCACCTTTTGCAGAATTTATTTGTGCATATAAAATTAAAAAAATATGGCATCTACGCTTTTTTTCTCGTGTCATTAAATTTCTATCCTGCTTCAAACATTTTTAGAAATATATCCTGCTGTTGAAATATTCTTATGCCTACTTAAAGAGTACTCCATAGCATAATGGATCAGAAGAGTAATATTACTCAGAGACACTTTGTAAATTCTTTTTCAATTCTCCTACAAAATTTTCCAAAAGTTTTGTGGAATTCTATGCAGGTCTGTCACTGGAAATAGCATATCGGACCATTTAGTCTACTTTGGTGTGGAATTAATGTCTCATACATGGGGATCATGTCGAATTGTGATGGATCCGCTTCTGAGGGAGTATGGAACAGCAGATCTGAAAGGAAATGTCGTATTGTCTAGGGCCCTTACCTCTCCTGTTCTCCAACAAACAGATTCAGGTAATTACAGCAACTCTCTATAGATTGTGTATCTATACAACACATGATGGTGCGGGGAGTTGATGGGAATTTGCAATCTGAAGAAATTTATTCATTTAGAAAGTCTTGCCAAATTCTAGGGTGGGAAGGACATTATGTACATATCTACCAAATCGTGTATGATTTAGTCATTGCCATGTAAACTCTAATGAACATTTGTATATAATTTATTATTGTAACTCTATTTATGAGAATGGAAGACTAAATTCCCTAAAGCGTCCTTGTACGCTAATCTTCTAATTCTCATGGCTTGCTTTATCTTTATTTAACTTGGTTATTGCCTTGAAGAAAAGGGGGCAACCTTCTTAGATGTACAAATATGAGCTATGGAGCTTATGGCCGTGTCAAATGGAGATTGTTGTTAGATTTGAGAATTCTTCATTAGTTTTTTTTTTATCCATCACGTTTCATTTTAGATTTTATGGAATTTAGTTCAAGCAAGTCGTCAAGTTCATATGTCCATATTTTGGCTAGTATAGGTCCATTTTTATAGTACTTATTAGTTAAATAATTGAAAATCACATAAACTGATAACACGGTTAGATTCATAACCTCTAGATTTTATCTATATGCCAATACATTGATTGAAAGTCAGAATTGTCTTTCTCACTGGAGTTCTAGAAACCAGATAACATTCATTTCATTGGTGTAAACACCCATTAGAAGAAAATTATCGTACAAGCTTGATTTTAATTTTCTGTAAATTCTTGGTTGGAAATCATGGTGACATCACGATCCTGCACAAAAACAAAAAGGAAGATCGATATTAAGCCCTTAGATTTAAACCAAAACTGTAAAACGTTAGGCTTCGATATTTGACATGATTTGAGCTTAGGAACCTCTCAAGCTTTCTCCTTCTGTTCATCTTCTGGACTTGAAGCTTTTGGTTGAATGTCTGAACTTGCTTCTTCTTCTTTGCTGTTTTCGCCCTCTGATCCTACATGTTCAATCACCAAATCAATATCTTTTTGCATGTTAGTTATATTTACTGATCATCGGTTTTGACAAGTTAATATTGTACTTTATGTGCATGTTTCTTTCCACAAGTTACTCTTTGAAGCCGGGTATGTTTCGAAGATGTATTCAAAACATGTACAATATTTAGTGTATTTAGACTTAGTTTCAAGAGATTTGACCATTCTTGTTTTGTGATTTCAGAGCTTGTTCTACACGAAAAGGTTTACTTCTAAACAAAGTAGAAACTATAATGGATGATTTTCGGCTTTTAAAAGAATGAGACTTGCATACCATTTTGATTCTTTGTTTCTGCTTCTTCAAGAACTTGCTTCTTCTCTGCAGACTCGACTTCCACTTTTGAGATTTTAGAACCCGAAACATCTTCAGATTTTCCCGACAAACCCTCCGAAACAGCTCCATCAATTCCATCGGTTGGAGAAAGTGATTGATCTGGTGAGCCTTGTGAGTCCTTTCTCTCTTCCCCATCGCCTCCAATTCCATCATCGCCTTCCTTTTTGGCTGCTTTCTCTTCATCTTCATGACCACCTTCTTCTCTTGGTTTTGGATTTTCTGATTTTTCTGCTACCAAATCTTGCTCATTATGGCTCTCCTTTTCGCCCTCCTTGTCGATGGTGTCTTTATCGTTTGATTTCTTGCGTTGGGAGATGGTATTTGCAGTGGCGACTGCATTTTTGGATTCCCCACAACCCATTCGACAAAATGTTTAGAGAGAGAAAGAGATGGAATTTGGACGAGAGAGATGTTGAAGCTTGATCTTTATTTATTAACGGTGTAGAAAGGAAGAGAGGGAAGATAAACGTTTCTGTTATTTTCTTGCCCTGGAAAAATTGTTTGGGTTGGTGTCATTTGTTGTCAACTCACTCAATATAGGCGAGGAAATTTGCATTTTTAGGAAATTTATAATCCTTTTTTGGAACTACTCATTCCCAACGTTCAATACACGTGTATCATCGTCTGATGCATGTCTTCGTGAAACATTATATGTGTACAAGAAAAGAGTGAATCAAATAAGTAAATAAAAATTAAAACAAATTCGAGAGTAAAATATATAGTCAAATTGTTTTGCACAATGACATTCTAAACTTAGGCCAGGGAACAAGCTAACCCTTAACTTCTTAAAAGAAAACAGGTGACTACCACTGAACATCTGTCTCTTCCAACTCTAAAACTTGGGTAATTATCAAAAATCACCTTTGAAATAAGGAGATATTTTTAATTAATACCTTAAACTTTAATTTCGTCCTGTAACACCTCAAAATTTGAGGTATTAGTAGATAACATCTTGCTGCTAACTCTCCCTTATAGTCCGTTAATTCATTACTCTTCTCTGCAACCTTCTCTCTCTCCACCTCCTCCTTGGTCTTTTTTTAGTTTTCATTGGTTTTTTGTTTGGTAAATGAATCCAACAGAGAACTTAAAAGACTTGATTCAATATATTGAACAACCAAATTAGATGCTGTTAAGAGCTTCCCCAAATTAGCATCTCAGAATATATTTGCCTGAAATTTCGATCCACTTCTGACCTTGATTGGCAAGAAGAAGCACCGCCACCAATTCAACTAAACAAACAGAACATGTTTGTTAATCAATCCCTCCTCTGTTACGGTGGAGGTCCAATTTTAACTCTCTCTCTCTCTCTCTCTCTCTCTCTCTCGTGTTGCTTAGGTGGCACTGTTTGAGAAGGGCAGAATGGGGATCCAACATTTAGGTGGACTGTGTGTTTGCTTTTTCTGTTTTCTTCTTCTTCATATCTATCTGTAGTTTTTCCTTCCTCTCTGTAACTCTTCTTTTCTGTGTAATATCAATACAACTCACTTTGTTCTTCTGAATTTCCGGCCACAACCATAACATTTTCACCATTGACACCCGTTTCACTCATTTTCTCCCATTTCCCTCTTTCAATTCTTCCACCAATCGGCCCTTTGGTTGGGCTCTGATCAGACGCTCGAACGAATTTGCCATTGAAGTCTGACTGTGCACAACCAGAAAAATGTTTTACCTAATTCACCCACGAAATATCATCTTCCATTACCGCTCAAGTATTGAATCTCAGAGCAGCAGCTTTTAGAGTTCATTATCAGTAAAGGTCACCCATTTTAAGAAAAAATTGTCAAACCATAAATTGAATGACCTTTCACCTCACTTTTCTTTTTCTTCTTTTATTTTCTTTTTTCAGTGAAACCCAATTATAAAAATGTCAACTTTTTAAATTGTGTGAAAAAATCTGCAGATAATGAAAAAGAACCTGAAATGCGAACAGGGTATCCAACAAATGTGAATCATGTTTGCCCATAATGGGTGGGGCTATTAAACTATATACACTATACACTATTTATTTAGAGTTTTTTAGTTAGATTACAAGTTTAGTTTCTTTATCACCATTGTTGTCTTTTACATTTATACACGTACAATTTTGGATAGTGAGTAATACAGAAATCATTTATTGCTACCGTCTCTTTTCTCTCCTTTCTTCTTCTTTACTGTTCATCATCTTCCCACTTCGTCTTTTCTTCGAACCAGTTCAAACTTTATTCCTCAACGTGGTATCAGAGCTGCATATGGCATCCACTAGTTCAACCATTCGCTCCTCTCTCTCAACCCATGTTTCCTCCTCCTCTCTTCCACCCTTTCCCACCGTAAATCAAACATTAACCACAGAATTAACCTCCACAAATTACCTCGTGTGGAAGACTCAAATTCTTCACGTCGTCACCGCCAATGGGATTGCCAACATGCTCGATGGATCCTGTCCCCCTCCTCCTCCGTCTCTGGATAATCTCTCCTCTCAGCCCAACCCTGACTTCACCCTTTGGCAGGGGTACAACAGTCTGTTACTGAGCTAGATTTTTTCGTCAATGTCGGAAGATCTGCTTCCCCAGTTCATCGCCTTTACAACTGCCAGTGACGTCTGGAAAGCTCTGGCAGCTTCGTTTTGCTTCTTCGTCCCTTGCTCGCATTACAGATCTGCGAAATCAACTCTACTGTCTCTCCAAAGATGGAGTTTCTACTGCTGCTTATATCCACAAGATTACCTCCCTCTGCAACACTTTGGCGGCTATCGGGCAAACCGTCGCCTACCAAAACCACCTCCTCTATTTTCTGGGCGGTTTGGGTAGTGAGTATAATGCTTTTGTGACTTCGATCACCAATCACTCCGATCAGCCGCCGCTCGAAGAAATCTACAGCCTCCTCCAAAGTTATAATTTTTGCCTGAAGAAACAGAACCTCGCGATCAGCCTCTTGACGCCGACTCAGCTTCAGGCGAACGCCGCCTACCAGCGTTCGTTCCGTCCACCCTGGATTTCTCGGCCACAATTTCTGCCTCGCCCCCCTATCCCGTCTGGTTATCAGCAGAACGCCGGGCACCTTTTGCAGGCCCCTTCTTGGCGGCCTCCCCAGCCCAACAGGCATCTGTGCCAGATCTGCAACAAAGTGGGCCACTCGGCCCTAAAATGCTACCATCTCACTTCTGCAGCCCACCGCGCCCCTAGCCCGGTCTTTCAAGCCCACCTAAAGACCTTTCCCTCTAACTCGACCCATTTCTAGCCCGACCCATTAGCCCATTCCCACTCAGCCCTTACTCCTTACCCGCCCGATTTACCTTTTTCCCATGCCCATTTCTCTCCTGACCCGAACATTCCCTCTCCCAATTTCAGTCTCCCGAATCGCCTCTCTGCCCCCTCATCGACCTTCGCCGGCCTCCTCCCCACACCAGATTTCTCTTCGCCGGCTGCTCTTTGGGTTCTGGATTTCGGAGCTACTCACCATTTCTCATCCCACTCGAACTCTTTCAATCATCTCTCCAACCTCCCTCTGCCTTCGCAAGTCGCCACCGCCGAAGGTAACTCTCTTCCTGTTTTTCAATATGGCTCCTCTGTTATTTCGGCCAATGGCCGCTCTCTCACATTGCCCACTATTTATCACACTTCTCACCTCTCTCACAATCTGCTGAGTGTTTCTCACCTGTGTAAAGATAATTAAGTTTACGTTGAATTTCACCCCACCTATTTTCTTGTTAAGGATCGGCTCAATCACCGCATCCTGCTCCATGGGACTCTCACTGATGGTCTTTATCGTCTCCCACCGGCTGCCACCCTTTTGTCTCTTGCTGCTCAGATCACAGAATCTGTGTAACGACCCCTTTTCCCAGTAAGATATTGTCCGCTCTAGGGATTGGGCCGTAGCCCAATATCCTCCACTCACGGCTTTGTTTGGCGAGAACTTCCCAGAAAGTCACCCAACCTAGAATTTCTCTCGCCGAAGCACTTTTAACTTCGGAGTTCTTATGGGATCCGTTGTCAATCGCGCTCCAAAATGCGTCTTACTATGTTGGGAGGGTCTCTTTACATATGTTTCATTTCCACATACTTCCCCAAGCGATGTGGGATTGTGACGACCCCTTCTTTATGACCTGTCACCTTCCGGTTCGCCCCCGCGGACGTACTGCCATTCGAGTCCCGGTTCGTGCAGCCATCGTACACATACTTACCACATCCAGGTCCTCACAATCACCCCCCTCGGTGGCCCAACGTTCTCGTTGGCCACATTTCTGGTTGGGTACAGGCTCTGATACCATTTGTAACGACCCCTTATCCCAGCAAGATATTGTCCGCTCTAGGGATTGGGTCATAGCCCAATATCCTCCCCTCACGGCTTTGTTTGGCGAATACTTCCCAGAAGGTCACCCAACCTGGAATTGCTCTCACCGAAGCACTTTTAACTTCGGAGTTCTAGACCCCTTCTTTATGACTTGTCACCTTCCGGTTCGCCCCCGCGGACGTACTGCCATTCGAGTCCCGGTTCGTGCAGCCATCGTACACATACTTACACATCCAGGTCCTCACAATCACCCCCCCTCGGTGGCCCAACGTTCTCGTTGGCCACATTTCTGGTTGGGTACAGGCTCTGATACCATTTGTAACGACCCCTTATCCCAGCAAGATATTGTCCGCTCTAGGGATTGGGTCATAGCCCAATATCCTCCCCTCACGGCTTTGTTTGGCGAATACTTCCCAGAAGGTCACCCAACCTGGAATTGCTCTCACCGAAGCACTTTTAACTTCGGAGTTCTTATGGGATCCGTTGTCAATTGTGCTCCAAAACCGCATCTTGCTAGTTGGAAGGGTCTCTTTACATATGTTTCATTTCCACATACTTCCCCAAGCGATGTGGGATTGTGACGACCCCCTTTTTACGACCTGTCACCTTCCGGTTCGCCCGCACGGACGTACTGTCATCCAGGTTCCGGTTCGTGCAGCCATCGTACCCATACGTGCATATTCGGGTCATCACAATCACCCCCCCGGGGGCCCAACATCATCGTTGGCCACATTTCTGGTTGGGTACAGGCTCTGATACCATGTGTACGATGGCTGCACGAACCGAAACCCAGATGGTGGTACGTTCGCGCGGGCGAACCGGAAGGTGACGGGTCGTAAAGAGGGGGTCGTCACAATCTCACATCGCTTGGGTAAGTATGTAGAAATGAAACTTATGTAAAGAGACCCTCCCAACATAGTAAGACGCGTTTTGGAGCACGATTGACAACGGATCCCATAAGAACTCCGAAGTTAAAAGTGCTTCGGCGAGAGCAATTCTAGGTTGGGTGACCTTCCTTGAAGTTCTTGCCAAACAAAGCCATGAGGGGAGGATATTGGGCTACGGCCCAATCCCTAGAGCGGACAATATCTTACTGGGAAAAGGGGTCGTTACAAATGGTATCAGAGCCTGTACCCAACCGAAAATGTGGCCAACAAGGACGTTGGGCCCCCAAGGGGGGGTGATTGTGATGACCCGAATATGCACGTATGGGTACGATGGCTGCACGAACCGGAACCTGGATGGCGGTACGTCCGTGCGGGCGAACCGGAAGGTGACAGGTCATAAAAAGGGGGTCATCACAATCCCACATCGCTTGGGGAAGTATGTGGAAATGAAACATATGTAAAAGACCCTTCCAACATAGCAAGACGCATTTTAGAGCACAATTGACAACGGATCCCATAAGAATTCTGAAGTTAAAAGTGCTTTGGCGAGAGCAATTCCAGGTTGGGTGACCTTCTGGGAAGTTCTCGCCAAACAAAGCCGTGAGGGGAGGATATTGGGCTATGGCCCAATCCCCAGAGCGGACAATATCTTGCTGGGATAAGGGGTCGTTACAAATGGTATCAGAGCCTGTACCCAACCGGAAATGTGGCCAACGAGGACGTTGGGCCCCCGAGGGGGGTGATTGTGAGGACCTGGATGTGTAAGTGTAACGCCCCGAGTTTTCTAAACCCGGTCTGTTACTCAAAAACCCGAACATAACTAAGAAAATTTCGGACCAAATTTAAAACTTCGTTTGAAAGTCAAATTTAAACGTTTGTTAAAAAC
Source organism: Begonia masoniana (assembly GCA_022432975.1). NCBI lineage: Eukaryota > Viridiplantae > Streptophyta > Magnoliopsida > Cucurbitales > Begoniaceae > Begonia > Begonia masoniana. Next base: position 25,093,906 of record CM039505.1, on the reverse strand, counting down.
ATAAAACTTGCAGCGAAAAATCTTTGAGCAAAGCAAAGTTAAGCAAAACTATAAAATAGTGTTTGAATAATCAATTAAAATATTAAGAAAATAATTCGGCCGGAAGAGATGAAGGCTTAGGCGTGAAACACTTAAAGTTCATAAAATTCAAACATATCATCCGCTGAACAAAGTCAATGAAAAGGGGTAGGAACAAATCCTAAGGCTTCCACCGATGACGTCAGCCGGATAAATCATTCATCCCACTTCTGCCGATCGCAAAACGACAAGTTTTGCTACTCGCATCTACCGATGACGTCAGCCGGATGATTCATTCATCCAGCCTCTGCCGACCACAAGACGACAAATCATTTGCTCACGTCTTCCGTTTAAACAAAATACATACACCGGCACAAAACGACAAAGATTTCTACTACATCATCCGGTAAGTTTATTACTCGACATCCACCAGTCACTAAATGACAAGACTTCTACTACATCATCCGGTAAGTTTATTACTCGACATCTACCGGTCACTAAACGACAAAACTTCTACTTATATCTTCCGATGGCTTCCACTGAAGACATCATCCAATGACTATACTGAAGACATCATCCGATGGCTTTGCCGAAGACATCATCCGATAGACAACAGAACAACAACAATTTCACTCTAACAAAGAAAACTCCGACTACCAGAAGAACTTGAGCAATTTACTAAAATTCATTCAAAACCATTCAAATTCGGACACTACTCCAACATTTAGTAAAACCACTATTAACACCAACAGAGTATAATTGTCTGGAAGAAAATCTCAAAATGAGTTCAGAAACATTAAAACTACTACTGTCATAAAAATCCAACATACTTAAATTGAAGCATTGTCAATTAAGCCTTCACACCAACTGACATCAGTTAAACCGCCCCATCAGCTGTCAGATCATTACATAGATGCACTCCTCCAACCAGTCTAGTTCTCAGCAAACTCAGTAAACACACCTGTTGTCACTTCTTCACCTACATCACAAAACTCATCTATTAGCCTAATGCTAAGTAAGTAAAGCAATAATGTAATGTAATACTGAAACATAAATTCCTAAATATGCAGTTTCTACTTTCTTATCTCAGTTGCATATGCATCGTTTCTGATCTGATCCCCCTGTGAAATTGGAAGTTGGATCACTTCTCCCAAAGTATAATATCCACTGACTCATTAAGGGGCGGATTAATTCCCTTAACAGTAAATCTGATTCACATAGCTGTTTCTGATCCCCTTGTTCGATGGGAAGCGGATCAAGTTTCCAAAAGTCAAAATATCCACTGTCTCATTAAGGGGAGGATTAATTCCCTTAACAGTAAATCTGATTCACATAGCTGTTTCGTTATGTTCATTCCTCACCATGCCAACATGCATTCAAATTCATTTTCGTATACTTTTAAAATATGATGCATAACATATAGACACATTCAAGTAAACATAATCCTAATGTTTTGTGATGTAGGCCCGAAGGCACAAGCATACTTCACTTACCTGGCTCCTGGAAATTGTCTGGTTGCTAGTTACTTCGGAAATCTGCCCACCTAGGTTCCTAACAGAACATCAATCAAAACCTTCACTAAACTTCACCAAGAATCAAACAAAAGCTCGAGGAATCCAGTTAGAAATTCTACTACCCAATAATTCCCATTAATCACCAAAACCTGAACCTACCCTCATTCGCAGCATCCTCAAAATCCTCACATTGTACTCCCTCAGGTATCTAACCGCTATATCGTAAGAGAAATGAGGAAAACTTACCTAGGTTGAAGGAGAATCGGGCGAGGGAATCGCCTAGAGAGTTCTGCTGCAGAGCTGAAGGCTGAAAGAGGAGTGGTAAGCAAGATAGTGGCGGCTACAGTGCATTAAACCCAACCCTCTTCCTTAAATACGTCATCCACTTTAGAAATTTTCAATTTACTCTTATACCCTTGTTTAGTCACTCAATAACCCTACTTTAATTATTGCCTAATAAAGTGTATACCATTTATAATAAAAGAGAGCTGGTTTGATAGAACCGGGTGTTACAGTAAGTATGTGTACGATGGCTGCACGAACCGGAACTCAGATGGCAGTACGTCCGCGCGGGCGAACCGGAAGGTGACGGGTCATAAAGAGGGGGTCGTCACAATCCCACATCGCTTGAGGAAATATGTGGAAATGAAACATATGTAAAGAGACCCTTCCAACATAGCAAGAAGCGTTTTAGAGCACAATTGACAACGAATCCCATAAGAACTCCCAAGTTAAAAGTGCTTCGTCGAGAGCAATCCCAGGTTGGGTGACCTTCCAGGAAGTTCTCGCCAAACAAAGCCGTGAGGGGAGAATATTGTGCTACGACCTAATCCCCAGAGCGGACAATATCTTGCTGGGAAACGGGGTATGGTATTAGAGCCTGTACCCAACTGGAAATGTGGCCAACGAGGACGTTGGGCCCTCGAGGGGGGGTGATTGTGATGACCCGAATATGCACGTATGGGTACGATGACTGCACGAACTGGAACCCTGGATGGAGGTACGTCCATGCGGGCAAACCGGAAGGTGACAAGTCGTAAAAAGGGGGTCGTCACAATCCCACATCGCTTGGGGAAGTATGTGGAAATGAAACATATGTAAAGAGACCCTTCTAACATAGCAAGACGCGTTTTGGAGCACAATTGATAACGGATCCCATAAGAACTCCGAAGTTAAAAGTGCTTCAGCGGGAGCAATTCAAGGTTGGGTGATCCTTCTGGGAAGTTCTCACCAAACAAAGCCGTGAGGGGAGGATATTGGGCTATGGCCAATCCTCAGAGCGGACAATATCTTGCTGGGATAAGGTGTCGTTACAGTCTGCCCTTGTTTTGCAAACTCTCTGGCACAATCGCTTGGGGCATCCTTCCCCTCGTGTGTTGCAGCAAGTCTTACGTTTTTGTAATCTCAATTCACAGTCTATTTTGTCTGAACTTTGTACTCCTTGTCACATGAGTAAAAGTCATCAATTACCGTTTCAAATTTCTAAATCTCATTCTCAATTTCCTTTTGATATTGTACATGCTGATGTGTGGGGTCCGTCTCCGGTTATATCTATTACTGGTGCACGATACTTCCTTTTATTTGTCGATGACTGTACTCGTTACACTTGGCTTTTTCCACTCAAATTAAAAAGTGAAGTTTACCAAACATTTGTGAATTTCCACCAATTTGTTCTTACTCAATTCGGTGTTAAAATCAAAAGCATTCAATCGGACTGGGGTGGCGAATTTCAGGCCCTTACTCCTCTCCTTAAGTCTCTTGGCATTCAGCACCAAATTTCTTGTTTGTATACACCCAATCAAAATGGTCGAGTTGAACGGAAAAATCACCATGTCGTCGAAACTGGCCTCGCTCTACTTTTTTTTTTCACTCCTCCGTCCCTCACCATTTCTGGACCTATGCTTTCCTCACTGCGGCTAGCTTAATAAACTTACTCCCCACCGCCGTCCTACACCACAAATCTCCATTTGATTGTCTATTTAATAAACTACCATATTACTCTTCTCTTCATGTCTTTGGTTGTCTCTGTTTTCCTCTTCTTCGTCCCTTTAACCAACACAAACTCCAACCTCGATCTCTTCCATGCGTCTTCTTAGGCTCCAGCCCAAACCACAAAGGTTACCTTTGTCTCGATCCCCACTCCCACAAAGTGTACATTTCTTGTCACGTTACCTTCGTTGAGTCTCAAATTCCTTTCTCCACCTTCTCTAAATCTGTCTCTTTCCGTCCCTCCTTTTCCCTTACTATCCCTTCCCTATCTCATTCCCCCACCGTTGCTCACATACCCCTCTCTCCATCCCCTCTCTCACTCCTCCCCACATCTCCTATTCCCACTCTTACCCTACTTCCTCCTCATTTACCACCTGCACCTATGCCTATCCAACTCCCCCATCCTCTGCCACTTAACACTCACCAAATGACCACTAGAGCTAAAGCTGGTGTCTTTAAGCCAAAGGACTTACTCCTCAAACCCGCATTTGAACCCAAAACGTTCACCCAAGCTGCCCGATATCCGCATTGGCTCACTACCATGAAAGAGGAAATTTCTGCTCTCACCCACACTAACACCTGGCAGCTAGCTTCTCTTCCTCCCGGAGCGAAACTTATCGGTTGCAAGTGGGTTTTCAAGACTAAGCTCAACTCTTAGGGTAAGGTTGCTCGGTACAAGGCTCGTCTCGTAGCCAAAGGTTACGACCAGATTGAAGGAATTGATTATGATGAGACTTTCAACCCCGTAGTCAAACCTACTACTATACGCACCGTGCTCTCCTTAGTTGTCTCCTCTCGCTGGGCTATCCGACAACTAGATATCAGCAATGCCTTTTTACACGATGATTTGACGGAAAAAGTATACATGCAGCAGCCCTTTTTTTCCCTCCGCCGTTTGCTTTCTATAGAAGGCTCTATATGGTCTCAAACAATCACCGAGAGCGTGGTACACCAAGTTATATACCGCCTTAATTCATTGGGGGTTCTTCGCTTCAAAGTCGGACTCATCCTTGTTCATCCGCAGTACACCGTCCTCCATCGTCATTATTCTTGTGTATGTTGATGATATTATTGTCACCGGTGACTCTGCTGCTATCTTGGACCAACTCTTCACATACCTACATTCTCAGTTTAGAGTTCGCGATCTCGGGCCATTATCATTCTTCCTCGGCATCTCAGTCACCCTGACACCTACTGGTATGACTCTTTCCCAGTCCCGTTATATCTCTGAGCTACTCCACAGAGCCAATATGGATTCCTCCAAGCCAATATTGGCAAAAAATTTCAACCACAAATATAATAGATAAAGTAGGAAAGAATCAGAGCTATGATACCAGATGATATAATATAAAGGTGGTAACTTTAAATTCAATTCGAACTAGGATTTTCCTGACAAAATATAATGCAAATTGTAGCAGATTGAAACCCAAATAAATCACATTATTTTTGCGTAAAATTTGAACCAATGATAGCCATGGACGTCCACTAGATATCCTAAAAAAATCATTCAAAAGCCTCAAGATCAGGGAGGTATATTAAGTTTGTTGGAGGTCGTCATTGATATGAAAAACAGTTTCTGATCTGATAAAAATGTTACATTTAGGGTAGATGCAACATGACTAAATAAAATCGTCTTGATACAAAATTTGGACAGATTCTCAATCTATAAATGAAGATTAAGTCCTCAAAATTTCATTCCAAAATTTGTTGGGGAGAATAAGTTGTGATGCAAAGAATATCACCGACTCCGATGGAACATTGCGGATGCACGCAAAATCGATAATTGGCTGTCTAGTGATAGACGCTTCTAAACGGATGGTGATGAGAGTTCTAACCTCTTGCTAAAATGTCCTCCTTCTTGAATAAGAATTAGGGAAAAAGATAGTAATAAAGAAATCTACATAACTCAAATAAAGAATTATAGATCCTTGAACACAAAACAAGTCTCGGATAAAACCATCAAGGAATTGCAATCCAAACGGAGATGAACTCCAAGAATTGAACAAAAGTTCAATTTTCTATTTTCTCAACGGCAATAGATGTCCTCTTAAGGCAGCAACAATGAAATATAAATACCCTTCATAATTAAGGTTTGTAAAATAAACCTAACAAAAATCAGCTTAAACAAACCGGTCCCACTTATTAAACGCACGCGGCAACCATGCATGCAATTTATTAAAATGCATAAATAGATAAATTAGGATGAAGAGTGTAGAAGTGCCTTCATTTGATGTGGCTCTTGGACGTTAATCAACTTGGTTTCTCCCTTGACGATCCATTGTACTAGATGTATCGAAATCTCCATGTCACTTGCACTTGGTTCGATCTCCAAATCATCAAGGAAGGTTATGCACGTGCATTGAGTGAATAAGTTGTTAGTTTTCTTTGCTCATGATCTTGTAAAGGGTCATCGAATTACATCAAAGAGTGAGGAAGACCTTCTCCAAAAATGAAAGGTAGAAACGCTAGGGATTAAAAGTTATGGACGGTGTGCAAGCTGGTTCGAATAGACACCAATGATGTGTCTATCGACTTATTTGGCTCCCTCGCAAGAGGAAACTCTCCAGCTTGGTTCTTCGAAAGTTTGGTACTCCTTTACGGGAATATTCTCTACTTAAGAAAGTAGAGAGAAAAGAACAATAATAGGAGAGTTTGATCAAAACAATCAAAAGATCAAGTTCAACTTATTTTACAAAACACAATCGAATATGACTCACTGAAAAGGGAATGTAGGTTTTCCCATTGAAGCAAAGGATAAAGCACAATACTAGTTTTTCAAATTGATCAAAGATCCTTACAACAATAGCCTAGAGGGCTTTTTAATCTAAAATTTTGTAGGTCTATCTATGAAGGGATTATTACAAAACTGACCTTCAAATGATTAAATGTGTTAGGTGAGAACAATTCCTCAATTTGCACCTCTTCAATTTGCACCTTTCCACTTTGCACCTCATGGCTTCCCAATGCCTCTCTTCATCTTCCCTATGACATATTCATTAGCTCTACTCTTCAGACTTGAATGGAGTCTTTTAGAATTTGGCCAAAAGACTTCGTGCATGATGACCAGAATGCACTTGGGCTTGGGCTCCTTGGCCTGTCCAAAAGCTTTGGGCTTTTTCTTGCATCCATCCTCCATCTCGTTATAATTTAAGGCCCATAGTTTATCTTAAAAAATATGTTTTAAAAACTCAAACACACAAACAAAAGAAAAATAACTATTGACACGGGGTCCCCTAGAAAAAGGCCCGCGTACAACCCACAAATAGTCAAGATAAGTGCTCGGTTGTGTGTTAGTGTAAAAATGATGAATAAAGGGAAGAAATTACTAAAAAAATGCAAGCAAATAAACAATGGATTAATAATGCTAGGGCCGAATATTATATGATGTGTGAGGATGTGAAATATAAAGAAAAAAAATAGAAGGAAAGAGATGGAGAAGAAATGTTATGGATGAGATGTCAAATGCAATGCAAAAAGGAAATAAAATGACATAAAATAAAAAGTGAGGGTGTGTGATTGGTGGAGCCGAAAATAAAGAGTGATATTGTGTGAATGTGATAGCAAATAAAATAAAGAAAATACCCTTGGAGGTTCCTTGGAGCGATCTTACGGGTTAGGCTCAAGGATAAACGTCTTTCGGGAGGAAAACGACCACCGTAGGCCGGAGATTTTCTTCCTCATTCCAACTCCCAAGGGAGATATTGAGGGAATGAATAAGAGCTAACCTAGCAACCCAAGCTAGGTTAGCAATGGAGGCTAACTCCTCTTGGTTCAAAGAACCAAGGAAAAACTCTAAGGAAAACCTTGAGAGAATAGAGAAATAGTAGTATATTGATTTGGGCAAAAGTTGTTTACAAACACCAATCCTATGCTTAAATAGAAAATCCTAGGGTGGATGATTAGGGTTTCCATAATGATGAATGAATGGTGGCCCTTGGATGAAAAAGGATGGATGGCCAAGATCAAGGCAAACAAGCACACATCCTAGGGAGGAGATGAATGTCATGCCTAAATGGATCAATGGAGGGAATCTTGCCACATCATCAATCCATGTTGCCACTAACTCTTGTACTTGCAAAATTATACCTTTTTTTGTGGGCTCTTCTTTGGGCCAAGGCTTCCATTAGGCTCCATTTATTGTAGGGCCTTTTCCTTTGAACATTTTGTTGAACTTCCTCCAACCCAAATCCACCACCATACATCTAGTCCTAACCACACAATCTAATGCATGAAATGCAATTATAAAATCCTCACAATAAAGGCGAATGTATGCCAATGAGTTTTAAAATTAAAAATTACAAATTAAGGCCCGGGAAGACAAATTCCCATAGGGCTATCAGCAAGCTGCGTGCGAATGCTCCAATGAATGACATGGCAAGGCTTCTCCACATCCTCTGATGTCGGCTCCCAAGTGAAGCCCATGATGTGTTTCAAACCTGCAAAAAGAGACAATTCATTAGAACATTGATTAAGTAAATTTTGTACCCGAGTTTGTGATCTCGTGACGGGCCTCCGAGGCATGTCATCCCCTCCGGGTGCTGAAGATTTGACCTCAAATCCGTTAGTTCAGCCTCCTCTTCATATCCCATTTCTCCAATATAAGGGGACAAATCTTGAACATTGAAGGTGGATGACACTCCATAATCGCCAGGTAACTCTACTTTGTACTATTTATGCGTTCCAAAATTTTGAAGGGGCCTTCAGCCCTAGGCAACAATTTGGAGCGTCTTTTGGCGGAAAATCGTTCCTTCCTAAGATATATCCACACCAAATCTCCGACATTAAAAATTACCTCTTTCCGTCCTTTATTAGCATGCTTAGCGTAATTGGCGTTATTTTTCTCAATCGCTTGATGAACCTTCTCATGTAACTTTTTCATTTGTTTTGCTTTACTTGCTCCCGAAGGGTTGGTTAGGTCTTGGGCTGAAATAGGAATAAGTGTCAAGGGTGTGTTCAGATTAAAACCATATACTACCTCAAATGGCGTTTGTTGGGTGGTGGAATGAAGGCTTCGATTATAACCGAATTCAACTTGGGGTAGTAATATGTCCCAATTGGTTAGATTCTTACCTATGACACTTCAGAGAAGGGTTCCCAAAGTCCTATTGACCACTTCCGTTTGGCCGTCCGTTTGGGGATGGAAAGATGTACTAAAACATAATGTAGTCCCCAACTTCTTCCATAAAGTCTTCCAAAAAGTGCTCAAGAACTTAGTATCGCGATCTAACACAATAGATTGAGGCACTCCATGGAGTCTAACTATCTCCTTGAAGAATAGGTCGGCTATAGCAGCAGAATCATCAGTCTTATTGCATGCAATAAAAAGCGCCATTTTGGAGAATCTATCCACAACCACGAGTATAGAATCCTTATTACGTCCAGTCCGTGATAACCTTAAAAAAAATCCATGCTAATTTCTACCCAAGGATGTGCAGAAACTAGTAAGGGTAGGTAAAGTCCTTGGGGGTAGAACTTTACTTTTGGCCTTTTTACAAATAATGCACTTTTCAACATAGTGGTGCACGTCCTTCATCATGTGAGGCCAATAAAATTTTTCTTTTAATAATTCTAGGGTCTTCTTTTCTCTAAAGTGTCTAGACAATCCTCCTCCATGAGCTTCTTTAATAAGACATTGTCTTAGATTGCAATGTGGAATACATAATTTTCCATTTCTTAGTAAGAATCCATCTACAAGACTATATCCTCCTTCCGCCTTATTTTGGTAAACTTGATACGACAATCCAAAATCTTTATCTGATGCATACAAAGTTTTGATCCATTCAAATCCGAAAAATCTAACACCTAATTCCGTCAAGAGGATACGTCTTCGAGAGAGAGCGTCGGCAACGGTATTATCCGATCCTTTCAAATATTTTAAAATATAGGAAAATCTTTCCAAGAATTCCACCCATTTTGTGTGACGCTTGTTGAGTTTGTGTTGGCTCTTAATGTGCTTGAGAGATTGATGGTCAGAATGAATCACAAACTCTTTTGAAAGTAGATAATGTTGCCAATGTTCTAGAGCTCTAATTACAGCATAGAACTCCTTATCATAGGTCGAATAGTTCAAAGCAGCTCCTTTCAATTTTTCACTAAAATACGCAAGAGGCTTGCCATCTTGCATCAATACAGCTCCAATGCCAATACCGGAGGCATCACTCTTGATCTCAAAAACCTTATTAAAATCAGGAAGTGCTAAAACGGGTGATTGACAAAGTTTTTCTTTAATCAAATCGAAGCTACTTTGGCATGCCGGTGTCCAATTAAAGTCAACTCCTTTTTTGGTGAGGTCCGTAATAGGAGCGACTAAGGAACTGAAGTCTTTAATGAACCTCCTATAAAAAGAGGCTAATCCGTGGAAACTACGGACTTCAGTGATACTATTAGGAGTGGGCAACTCCTTGATGGCTTTAACCTTATCTTCATCCGCTTCCAAGCCATCCTTAGAAATTATGAAGCCCAAAAAGTAAACCTTTTCTTGTCCAAAGGAGCATTTACTCAAATTCCCAAACAATTTGGTTCGATGGAGAGTTTGAAATAATAGCCCGAGATGGTTGACATGTTGTGGAAGGTCGCGACTATACACCAAAATGTCATCGAAATACATGACAACAAGTTTTCTAAGGAACTCCTTAAGAACATGGTGCATCAACCGCATGAAGGTGCTCGGGGCATTTGTAAGACCGAATGGCATAACCATCCACTCAAACAATCCGTATTTTGTTTTGAAGGCAGTTTTCCATTCATCACCTTCTTTCATTCGTATTTGGTGATATCCGCTCTTCAAGTCTACTTTGGAAAATATCAATGCTCCACTCAATTCGTCCAACATGTCTTCAAGTCGAGGAATAGGATACCTATACTTAATGGTTATTTGGTTGATAGCTCTACTATCAACACACATCCGCATAGAACCATCTTTTTTAGGTACCAATAAGGTAGGTACGGCGCATGGGCTCATTGATTCTCTTATGTATCCCTTTTCCAACAATTCTTGGACTTGCACTTGTAGTTCCTTTGCCTCTTCAGGCCTCATTCTATTGGCTGGTCGATTTGGTAACATAGCTCCGGGTTGAAGGTCGATTTGATGTTCAATTTCTCTAATCAGTGGTAATCCGGTTGGTAGTTCTTCGGGAAAAACATCTTGATAGGTCTTAAGTAGATTTTGGACCGCTAAGGGTATCTCACCAAGCTCCATAATGCGGTCTCTAAATAACACTAGAATCACAGTCTTTCCTTTTGTTACCGCAGCTCTAAGTCCTTTTTTGGTCAAGAGAAGATTTTCTTTAATCTTTTCTTCCTTTCTAATCGATTCATCATGAGCAATTTGTTCAGGTGTCATAGGAAGTAATTTGATCGTCCTACCGCCGAATTTTAAACTATAATTGTTGAGGAATCCATCGTGTTGCACCCTACGATCATAAAGCCATGGTCTCCCAAGTAGGAGATGACTCGCATTCATAGGCACGACATCGCAAAGAACCGCGTCTTTATACTTGCCAACAATGAAATTGACGGTTACTTGCTTTGTCAACTTGATGTCATCCCTATCGTCCAACCATCTTAATTTATGCGGTTTAGGGTGATTAGTTGTCTCCAATCCAAGCTTTTTCACCATATCTTGGGAAGCTACATTGACGCAACTTCCTCCATCAATAATCATCGAACAAACTTTGTCCTTGACTGCATATCTGCTTTGAAAAATATTTTCCCGTTGGCAGTCCTCATTAACGTTCTTAGAAACAAGGGTCCTACGGATGACCATTAAAAGTGGTCCATCTTGAGCAGCACATTCATCTGTATCGTGCTCACTCTCGTCATCTACCTCTTCGTCTTCTTCTTTGTCGAGGTATTGACCTTTGTCATTTTCGTTTTTCCATTCTCCAGTAGATTCTTTAATAACCATCACTCGATGGTTAGAGAATTCATTTGCGTAATGTCCTTTGCCTAAACACTTGTAGCATTGGACATCACAGGCTCTTTGTCCTTTAGATGTAGTCACTTGATTTTTGTCTGTCATAGGGGGTTTGTTTTGATTGAAGGATGTCTTGGGTGGCCAATTACAGTTAACGGGCCTTTTCTCTTCGTTTTTCCATGGAGGTTTAGGTTTATCTTGATCCAAATGCCTAGGTGAAAATTTAGTTGGAAAATTGGTTTTACGCTTTCTTTTGAGTTGTCTTTCCACCGTGAGGGCGAGTTGAATGACCATGTCCATGGTTTTCAATTGTTTTACTTCAACTGCGTCTCCAATATCGCGGTTAAGACCTCGAATGAATCTCGTGATGAGTTGCTCTTGGGGTTCATCAATAGCACAACGCATATATAGAGTCTCGAATTTCGTGATATACTCATCGACAGAGAGAGAATTTTGTCTAAGGTTGCGAAGTTGGTGGAAGAGTTCGTGCTTGTAGTGTCGGGGAACGAACCTTTTGTGCATTTCCTCTTTCATGGAATTCCACGTTGAGACGGGGTATCCTAGTGTACGCATCCTTTGGTTTTTAAGGTTGGACCCCCATAATGCGGCGTGGCCCGTTAATTCAAGAGAGGCGAGTTGAATTTTAACTCGCTCGGAATAATCGTGACACTCAAAGATTCTCTCTACCTTATCTACCCAATCAAGATACGTGTTTCCATCACATGTCCCATTGAAAGGGGGAATTGTCATCTTGACATTCCGGAGGTCGTCATTGTTCTTACGACGATTAGGTCGGTACTCCTCATCATCTTCCATCCAAATATCATCCTCCGAATTAAAATGACGTGGTCTTCTTCTTTGGGGTTCAACCCATTCCTCTTCCTCTATGGGTGGTTGAAAAGGTGCTCTACGCCTAGGGCGTTCGGGAATAATCCTAGAGGAGGTCTCTTGAAAAGGGACACGTTCATGGAATTCTCTACGAGGAGGGTTGTTCAGCATTGTTTGGACTTGTTGGGCGAGGCTATTAACTATATTTGTTAAGGCACCAATTTGTCCTTGCATGCCTCCTTAAGAGCTAGTCTCCCCTTCATGTCGTGTGCTTTCGGGTGGGGGAGTATCCCTAGTTCTATTCGATTCAAGGTGTGGTGTATCACGATTAAATCCGCTTCGATTAGTCATAGTTAAGTGTTTTAATTTAAGCTTGAATTCTTGTCTAAATTAATATTCCTAAATTAGTGAGATGCTTATCTTCTTAATGTCTTAGGAAATTTTAGGCTCTAAGGAATAATCTTAGTTAAGACAAAATGAAAATAGGGATCATGCTAAAATAGGTTACTAACTTATCAATTTCAATTAAACACTTAACAAATTAACTAAGGAAATGAATATTTCAACGATTAATAATCACCCAAATTCTTACTAAAATTTAATCAAGTTGTCAACTTTACCAAGGCTCACTTAAGGTAATATTATTACTAACTAATTAAATCCCAAAATCAGCAAGCATTAAAATTTAGAATACTAATTAGTTCAAGATAACGTGCTAAAAGTTTAATTTAAACATAGCAGAATTTTTTTCATGTAATGTTTAGCTCTAATTTGCTAATTTAATTCATGATTTTGCCACATTCTTGCTAGCCAATTTTGTGCATTCACTTAATAGCATATATTGAACAAATTTATGACCTAAAACATGAACAACATTCAGCACAATAATAGAAAAATTTTGAACTTAACAAAGGAGCAAAATCGATGTGATAATTTCAACAATAATCCTATTTTTGATAGCAATAGTTCTAAGCCGAATTGAAGCACCAAAATTTTCAGAAAATTTATATATATATTGGATAATATTTAGATGCTAAAACATGAGACAAATGATGTAACACCCGGCCTTTTTGCATGTAATTATTTTTCCCGAACCATTTCTCGGGATTAATTTAATATAAATGCAATATATGTTTTGTTGAAAACTAAACTAATGTTTAACTAAGCATAACACTAAGTTTTAAACCAATAGAAGGGCAAATTAGGAAGAAATTAATGTTGGTGGGAGAAATCAAATGGATGATTGACATGTGGCAGCTTGTTGAAGAAGTTATGTTCTTCCTCCTACGTGAAACCCTTATTCTTTCTTTTCTCGGTTTCCTAGCTTCTTCTCTGCTTCTTCTTTCCTGGCGATTTTGATAAAGCACCAGCACTTTGTTTCCGTGCTTTTCTTCTGTTTCCTCCAACCAAGGTAATCATCTACGGAAGTTATAGATTTTGGATAAGTTTAATGCGAGTTTTCACTGGGGTGTAGGGTTTTTAATCTCGTGAAAACTCACTGTTTTTGATGAAAATACGTTAGTGTGTTTTCCTAGAGAGAGTTGAAATGAGCTTGCTACATATTCTACATGTTATTTGTTAGCATTTGCAGCTTGTTTAATTTCACTGCATTGCAGCAAACAGGTTCGAGCATTTCCGAGATTTTCCAGCTGACTGCACCGAGGAAAAACAGGTAAGTTCATAAGTTTAGATCCGGCCCTTAAGGCCCTACATCAAGGAGGTACTAGGTTTACTGTTCTGTCGGGTTGTTTTGGGTAGAAGAGTTAGAGTTATGTTCTGAAATGTCTGGCTTTGATTCATCTTCTGTTGTCTACTGTTTTATTCTGTTATCTGCTAGTAAAGTTCAGGCACCGTTCATGCATACACTGTTTTCCTGAAAATTCATGCAAACCGATTTCTGTACACTGTTTGAAATTAATAAGAATAAAATTTGACTGAAATGTACCAGGTTAAGTGTGGGACCGGGACTGGCCCCTCTGGTTTTATCCCTCCCTGGGAATCTGAAAATACTGTCCCTGGCAAGGACCCTCTGGTTTTATCCCTCCCTGGGAATCTGAAAACTGCCGTGCCTGATAGTGCACTTACTGAACCAGTTCCCCTATAAGCCCCACTTAATTCTTCTGCCACTGAAACGTAATGTTTCTGTTCTGTCACTGAATTTCTGAAAGTCACGGCAGTGCATATGCACCACTACATTCTGAGTATGTCCTTACTGAGTTTTAGACTCATAGGTTGAACTCTCTGAGTAGTACTGAACCTGAAACCGAGACTTTGCGCCTCAAAATGATGATCTGATGTAGTTGATGGCTCGAGCTCATGGAGGGTTGGGTTGTTGCAGTCCAGACTGACTGATCTGAGGTTTTGAAGTTTTCCTGAGCTACACCAATTTCTGTCACTGTTTGAAATTAATAAGAATAAAATTTGACTGAAATTAGCCAGGTTAAGTGGTGGGACGGGGACTGGCCCCCTCTGTTTTTATCACTCCCTGGGACACTCTGAAAATACTGTCCCTCGGCAAGGACCCTCTGGTTTTATCCTCCCTGGGAATCATGAACAACTGCCGTGCCTGATAGTGCACTTACTGGAACCAGTTCACCCTATAAGCCCCACTTAATTCTTCTGCCACTGAAACGTAATGTTCTGTTCTGTCACTGAATTTCTGAAAGTTCACGCATTGCATATGCACCACTACATTCTGATTATGTCCTTACTGAGTTTTAGACTCATAGGTGAACTCTCTGATGTAGGTACTGAACCTGAAACCGAGGACTTTGCGCCTCAAAATGATGATCTGATGTAGTTGATGGCTCGAGCTCATGGAGGGTTGGTTGTTGCAGCCAGACATGACTGATCTGAGGTTTAAGTTTTCTGAAAAGTTTATGTCTGTAAAGTCTTCTAGAAGTCCTGGTTTGGTTGTAAAACTCTTTCTTTGAAGAAATTCTGCAAGTATATGTCCTGTTCTGTACTGATTTTCAGATTTTAAAACGATGTATAGGTCTGATGTCTAAGTTTTTTGAAACCGCTGTATTTGACAGTTCAGTTATATTCTAAAGTATTCTGAAATTGTTTGGGATACTTTCTGTAAATCTGTGCATGGACGATTTCTGGTTTTAAAGTCATCCGTGTAGTTTGTCTTCTTGGAAATCTGTAAATTTTGAATCGGATTTCAAGGTCCAAAACCTTATGCCTTCTGTTTTGAGGCTCTCTATCTGTACGTCTTTCTGTTAAAAGTTGCTAAGTTTTGCCTTAAAACTAGTCTTCGATCAAGTCCACCGCTGCCCGTTTCCTTCTGTAAAAACTATGTCTTCCGGTGACGTCAGCTATTTTGTCTTATTCGACGTCTTCCGCCCAGTGTAAAAATCTAAGTCCACCGATGCCTTCAAAATTTATGTCTTCCGGTGACGTCGGCTATTTTGTCTTACTCGACGTCTTCCGCCCAGTGTAAAAATCTAAGTCCACCGATGCCTTCAAAATTTATGTCTTCCGGTGACGTCAGCTATTTTGTCTTATTCGACGTCTTCCGCCCAGCGTAAAATCTAAGTCCACCGATGCCTTCAAAATTTATGTCTTCCGGTGATGTCAGCTATTTTGTCTTATTCGACGTCTTCCGCCCCAGTCATCCTTTTTAAATGTCCGTGAGTTTTAAAAAGTCGAAAAAAAATATATAGTTGTCCCCGTTTTCTGTAAATGTCCTGGAGTGACGGCTTGGTTCTCGGATCCCGATCGGGTCCGGTTTCGGGCTATCACAAATGATAACAAGAAGTGCTAAAGAAACCGAGGCTAAAGATGTATTATACCGAGAACAAGAAGAAGTAAAAACCGTGAAAATTATGCAACAAAATATAAACCGGTTTTGCAATTTTCTTTAAGCCGATTTCATGCTCATTTTTCTACCATATTTTCAGCAAGTTTTGGTTTAGATCTAGACGAAAATATAAAGCAAATATCATAAAAGGACCGATGCTAAGATGTAGAATAGACTGAAAAGGAAAAAGAGGATAACTAGGAAAGATTTAACTATACCTTGGCCGATTTCTTCCTCTATTGCAAACCATATTTCAACAAGATATTCAAATTAATAAACAGCATTAAAATGGCAGCAAATAAAAGAGTTAGATTAGCACCAAGTTAGCACAAAGATATAAGGAAAATAATGCGAAAAAATAAAAGAGCCGCTATCCCGATTTTGTGTCAACTTTTGGCTATTGCCAAAGACAACTAAAACACATAATGGGAAGCCTTGTGGCTCTGATACCACTTGACACGGGGTCCCCTAGAAAAGGGCCCGTGTACAACCCACAAATAGTCAAGATAAATACTCGGTTGTGTGTTCGTGTAAAAATGATGAATAAAGGGAAGAAATTATTAAAAAAAAATGCAAGAAAATAAACAATGGATTAATAATGCTAGGGCCGAGTATTATATGATGTGTGAGGATGTGAAATATAAAGAAAAAAAAATATAAGGAAAGAGATGGAGAAGAAATGTTATGGATGAGATGTCAAATGCAATGCAAAAAGGAAATAAAATGACATAAAATAAAAAGTGAGGGTGTGTAATTGGTGGAGCCGAAAATAAAGAGTGATATTGTGTGAATGTGATAGCAAATAAAATAAAGAAAATACCCTTGGAGGTTCCTTGGAGCGATCTTACGGGTTAGGCTCAAGGATAAACGTCTTCCGGGAGGAAAACGACCACTGTAGGTCGGGGATTTTCTTCCTCGTTCCAACTCCCAAGGGAAATGGTGAGGGAATGAATAAGAGCTAACCTAGCAACCCAAGCTAGGTTAGCAATGGAGGCTAACTCCTCTTGGTTCAAAGAACCAAGGAAAACTCTAAGGAAAACCTTGAGAGAATAGAGAAATAGTAGTGTATTGATTTGGGCAAAAGTTGTTTACAAACACCAATCCTATGCTTCAATAGAAAATCCTAGGGTGGATGATTAGGGTTTCCATAAGGATGAATGAATGGTGGCCCTTGGATGAAAAATGATGGATGGCCAAGATCAAGGCAAACAAGCACACATCCTAGAGAGGAGATGAATGTCATGCCTAAATGGATCAATGGAGGGAATCTTGCCACATCATCAATCCATGTTGCCACTAACTCTTGTACTTGTAAAATTATACCTTTTTTTGTGGGCTCTTCTTTGGACCAAGGCTTCCATTGGGCTCCATTTATTGTAGGGCCTTTTCCTTTGAATATTTTGTTGAACTTCCTTCAACCCAAATCCACCACCATACATCTAGTCCTAACCACACAATCTAATGCATGAAATGCAATTATAAAATCCTTACAATAAAGGCGAATGTATGCCAATGAGTTTTAAAATTAAAAATTACAAATTAAGGCCCGGGAAGACAAATTCCCATAGGGCTATCAGCAAGCTGCGTGCGAATACTCCAATGAATGACATGGAAAGGCTTCTCCACATCCTCTGATGTCGGCTCCCAAGTGAAGGCCATGATGTGTTCCAAACCTGCAAAAATAGACAATTCATTAGAACATTGATTAAGTAAATTTTGTGCCCGAGTTTATGATCTCGTGACAGGCCTCCGAGGCATGTCAACTATCCACTCGACTATTTAGGACAAGCCGAGTGGGCTTACAACTAAAAGTCCAACAAACTAATGAAAAATAAATATAAGTCAAAAAATTAAATAAAACACGCAAATTTTTATTGAAGGTAAACTAAAGGTTGGTCCTTCAAGGGCCCAAAACAAGATGGTGCTTTGGCCCATAAATGGCTAGATGACTTATTCAAAAAATGAAATTTAGTTTACACTTCTAAGGCCGCCTCCTTCTCCAAGACTTGGTCTCCCCTTATTTAAGGTCACATCTCACTTTATTAAATCCATGGGCTACTCTTGGTCCATAGATGAGATTGGGGGCCTCCTTCAAGCCTTTATCGAAATGTTTTCCTACAAACTAGAGACAACTAAAGAAGTTAATTAGTTTCTCGGTGCAAGCCCTTGTGAATGTACCTTGAGGCGCATCACAGGTTAACAACGGAAGACTTAAATTTTTATTAAACCCTGGCCCAGAAAGAATGGGTCAAAATCTACATAATGAGCACATGAAAATAATACATGCAAAACTTAATGAATCCAATAATATTATGCGGGAAATAAAATACCAAACACCCAAAAACCTTATACATAATAGGATAAGGAGAATAACTAAAAAAAGAAGTTTGTCACCAGGACAAAACAATATCGCTCGAGAAAATGAAGGGGATCCATTCCTCAACAAGCAACATAACCACTAACCTCCACGATCTTAACCTAAGAAATGGAGGGGGTCTTTAGGGTGAGCGATTAACTCACTAGGGAATTCTATACTATACTCAAATACATGGTGAAAACTGAGTTTATCATTTTCTTTCAAACCCATGAACAGAAATATGCAGTGTATGAATTTATATTCAAATCATTTTTTTCATTTATAAAAGAATCTCTACGAGCCAAGAATTTACAGATCATCAAATCTTATATATCATTTTTAAAACAGACTCAACAAGTCATCAATGGGACAGGTTCAAAAATATAGTTACATACCTAGATAGCCATAAAAAATTTAAGCCTCCATCGTTTCGTTAGAAAAATATCTGAGTGAAAAATGAAGGTCACACAGGGACCCCCTCTAGCACACTATCACGGAAAGACAGCGATTCAAAGATCTAGAAGCATCTCATTAGAAACAAAGAAGCTGAAAAGTGATGGCAATCCGAAGATCCAATCATATCACCTGAGCTACCGGTGAGCAACTCAGCGATCATACAACATGTGAATCAGAGGGTGGCCGCAAACAAGTCACTGACAACACCACCCATATAAGCATAACGCCCAAAGAGTCGTCAACGACGACAACACCCAGTGTATTAAACATAAAAACTCTAACTAGATTTAGGGATTTGAAACCCAATGATCGTGTCATCATCGACCTATTACTCATTTCCGTAACTTATAAACAAACAAACTTCACTCATTGAAAGTTGTACATGACCTGTCTCCAGTTATTTTGGTTATCTGACCAATGCAACCCAGAACGACTGGAGACCGATATCAGAAATGCTCAACCAGCCCAATCAAACAATTAGCCCATCGGGCATACATATATAACAAATAAGAATCAAACATCATGCACTCATAAGATAAGCATGTAAAAAATACGTACATATATGTAAAAACTGACATGCTTGTGACGATGTCCATTAGGGTTTACATAGGTGTATATACACTAAAATAAGTTTTGAAAATCATGTTATGCAAAGTCGTATAGTATAGAAACCTTGCCTGCATGACGACAACAACCTTACCGACAATTCGATCATGCAAGCGAGATGAGACACTGGAAATGAGGCATCGAGAACATGGACATTGTCAGAACCTATAACCAACCCGACATCAAATTCCAAATCAGAACCTGAGAGAAACCAAAGGAAATAAATCATGATTAGAACCCAAACTGACAAGGGACAATGTCCAAACTCTGATCAATATACAAAGAAAAACAATAGGTGGGTCCTAAATCGACCTTAGGAACCTAACCAAGAGATTACGACAAATGGTTGCAAACTTGGCAACAAAATTTCCCAAAAATAAAATTTGCAGTCGATCAGAACCCACAAGTGGTCTATTGAAATAAGCGTGGTTAACCCTAGTGGTCAACACCTCATCTTCTCGAGTTTCCACCATGGGTTGACCGTCGACTTTAACTGTAACGACCCACTCCCCCGACCCACGCCCCCGGCCCAGGCCTCGCCCGCAACCGAGCCACGTGTCCAGGCTGAGTGTCTGTGCAGTCCCCGCAGAGCCCTGCCACGTGGCAGACACACAGGCCCACCACGTGTACTCACGATCTTCCCCCACTACCTGGTTTAATGGGAGTTTTTGCCTCCCCAGGGATTCGAACTCAGGCTCCCAGGCTTCATAACCATGAGTCATCATCCCTGGTACCACTGATGGTTTAGTGGGGGAAGATCGTGAGTACACGTGGTGGGCCTGTGTGGCTGCCACATGGCAGGGCTCTGCGGGGACTGCACGGATACTCAGCCTGGACACGTGGCTCGGTTGCGGGCGAGGCCTGGGCCGGGGGCGTGGATCGGGGGAGTGGGCCGTTACATTAACGGTCGACACCTAAGGCATGGTTCGACACCTTGAGCAAGAGAGTTGACGTTTGTTGCTCTCGCGTTGGCAAGGGTTGACACCTTGAGCAAAATGTCGACCCTTGACCCTCTCGGGTATGGCAAAAAGTCTGTCGGGTTTGACACTTGCTGACGTGTTGACCTTTGCTCAGCTCTGCCATCACCATCGGTCTGCACTTGCCGTTGCGTCAATTTCTAGTGACAGTAAGCGTGAAATCCAGCGTCCCTCATTGATTTCCAACTTCAATCGACGATATCGTCTACATAAACTTCAAATCTTCCAAAATAACACAGATATACCCAAGGGAACTAGTTTCCAAAATTGACAAAACCCTAACTTTTAAACTCGAAAATTAAGTTGGAAAACGACTTACCCGCAACGACTCTTTGCAAAACTTAGAGGTTGAGACGCTAGATATGTAATCTAGGAGGCGAAGCCCTCCTCCAACTCTCTCTCTCTCTCTCTCTCTCTCTCTCTCCCTCCCTCCCTCTCTCTATAATTTATTTGTTTAATATATAAAATATACTACAATATTATATTTTATATATATATATATATTAAACAAATCATTCAACCCTTATTTTCTGAAGATCTAAAATCCAATCAAAATTTCTCAAACCTAATCGAGAAAATTTTCAAACTCTAAACAAAAATTCACCAACGAAAATTTAATTTACTTAACTAAATTCCTTAGACTCAACTACACAAAAAATCTCGAAACTCATTGAATGCCCAAATACTTCAAGAATTTCTTTCTAACAAACCCGATGACAAAATACTAATTTACCCAACGCAAAATTCAGAATTCTATAACAGTGGACTCCAAAATTGATGGTTTGACCAATTTGACCGAAAAACTACACGTGGTCAAATGCCAAAGAAACAAGTTGACCTCGAATAACGTAAAAAATTACTTGAAAAAAATAATAAATAGAAAAATAACGTATATTACAACTTATGCCTCTAATCAAAATGTCACCTTCCCTTTTACTTGCCCTTCATGTGTTTGTCGTAACCTGTATTTGCAAAAGTGAGACATATCCATATTTTGAGCTTTTATACAATTTAATAAGTAAATCTAAATTTTAAAAATTTACACAAGTATAAATGGAACATAAGTGGGTCTAACACACCCAAAACCCCATTATAAAACTCTATAGTGGATAAATGTTATGCATATGATTCTAGCACTATAATCCAACATGTCATGTGTAGTTTTAAATCCTAATGAGAATTTATTGTTTATTATCCTTACCTTTCCATATTGACGTTCAAATGTATATGTTAATATGTCGATAATGGTATACAATGTTGGTTTTCGAGGTCCCTACGCATGGCGGAATTCACTATTATTCATAATAATAGTGACATGCGTTACCCTATAACTTTAAAACTATTTTAAAATCATCAAAAAACCATAAATTGGATCGTTAGTCTAAAATAAATTATTTTTGAGAAATATGTAATTTTTCAAAATGTAAACAATTTACATTGAGAAAAATTATTAGAATTTAGATTGTGAAATAATAAAAGAATATACCTCTTGGAGCAACGCTTTTACTCAGGTACTCCCGTCTGATCTTAACAGCTTTAACTCAGGATCAGGTATTTTTTTCAAAGACTTTGAAACCGTCGAGTCTTCTCTGAAGATCTTTACACTTAAATTTTCTAACGTGTGGGCGTCCCTCTTATAAGAATAACACACTCCTATATTTTTGGAGAGACATGTTCTCAACACATGAGACGTCTCTCTTCGATCTTAGAAAACGTTTTTCTAAAATCAAATACGGAAAGGTCACACCTTTTTCTCTAGGGATTTGTTTTTCAGTTGTTCTTCGTTATTTTCTGTCAAATCACATTTGACAATTTTATAGATCTGTTTTAAAATTAATTTTTAGATTTATTTTAATAAAAACTAATTTTTAAAAATAAATCGTATCTAATCAAATCTAATTTGATTAGCAGTTGATTTATCGAGTAAATCAAATTTATCGATTAATCATATAATCTAAAAACAGTTTTTAGAATATATTTATGAAAACTACTTTTCGAGATAATCTCATCTTATGAGATTTCTCAGATCTACTTTTAAATAGTAAACAAACTATAAGTCACCTATAGATCATATCTAATTTGTTCAGATTTTCCAGATCTACTTTTATTTAAATCTCAAAAATCTGATTTGACAGTTTGTTACATTGTAACGCCCCGAGTTTTCTGAACTCGGTTTGTTACTCATAAACCCTTACATAACTAAGAAAATTTTGGATCAAATTTAAAACTTGCAGCGAAAAATC
The DNA here is from genome assembly GCA_022432975.1 of Begonia masoniana. Taxonomy (NCBI): domain Eukaryota; kingdom Viridiplantae; phylum Streptophyta; class Magnoliopsida; order Cucurbitales; family Begoniaceae; genus Begonia; species Begonia masoniana. The sequence continues at coordinate 25,071,199 of CM039505.1, read as the reverse complement.
TTTGAACAAAGAAAGGTCAAGCAAAATTGTAAAATAGTGTTTGATTAATCAATCAGAATATTAAAGAAATGATTCAGCCGGAAGGGATGAAGGCTTAGACATGAAATGTTAAAAGTTTAAAAAGTCAAACACAACATTCGCTGAACAAAGTCAACAAAAGGGGGTGGAAATCAACCGAAGGCTTCCACCGGTGACGTCAGCCGGATGACTCACTCATCCAGCCTCTGCCAACCACAACATGACAAATCATTTGCTCACGCCTTCCGGTTAAACAAACTACATACACCGGTCACAAAACGACAAGATTTCTACTACATCATCTGGTTGGTTTAATACACCACATCCACCGGTCACTAAACGACAAAATTTCCACTACATCATCCGGTTGGTTTAATACACGACATCCACCGGTCACTAAACGACAAAACTTCTACTACATCATCCGGTAGACCAAAAACACACATTTCCTACACACACCATCCGATGACGTCAGCCGGATGATTCAATCCGCCAACATCAATCGGTGGACAAAACACAACATCCACCGGTGAATTTCATTCACCGATGATTGAACTTACAAATTTTACCCAAAACATTCAAAACCACCTGACCCTAAGTAACTTCAGAAATCCAACAAATAACCATTCGAAACCAATATATAAACATATATTCTTATCCAGTAAAAATCCTAAAGCTTGCAATTTATAACAAAACCAAATCATATTCTTCACAGCAGAAGGAACTCAAATATTCTAATCCCTCAACCATTACTACTACCAAATTCTTTGTACTCTCAACAGGACATTAGGAAATTAGGCTCCACATACAGACAAATGTTAAACCGCCTCATCAATACCAAACCGTGGCATGAACATGCTTCAGCAACTCCACCTATTCCTCAGCAATTTCAGAAAATTCTTCAATAGTTACCTCAGCACCTACATTACAAAACTCATCTATTAGCCTAATGCTAAGCAAGTAAAGCAATAATGAAATGAAATACTGAAACATAAATCCTAATCATGCAGTTTCTACTTTCACATCTCAGTTGCAATTTCGTTCATTCACTGATATGATCCCTCGGTTCCATTGGGAAATGGATCAATTTTCCCAAAGTCATACATCCTCTTCTCGATTAAGGGGCGGATTAGTTCCCTAAATAGCTAATCTGTTTCAACCTGTTCATACCATGCCATAACATTACATATGAAAATCATTTTCGTATTTCTTCTAAAACATGATGCATGACATACAGAAAACACACAAACATGCATAAACCTACTGTTTTGTGATGTAGGCCCGAAGGCACACACAATACTTCACTTACCTGGTTTTTCCCCGATAGATTCCTGGTTAAAAGCTATCTCGAGAGTTGGCTCACCTAAAACATAAGCATAACATTACTTAACTTCATTCTAAACCATTCAGAAATTTTAGGGGAACTAGTTGGAAGCTCGAATCCTCGAGCATTCCCTATTCATCACCGAAACTTGAACTCAGCTCACACACACAGCATAACTAGAACACTCATTCTACCAGAAGCAAATCGCCAAATGTATAACCTACATTTATCCTAAACCATCAGCAGAAAGGGCTCAAAGAAGAACTTACCTACGCTGATAAAGAATCAGGCAAGAAAATCGTCGAGAGAGAGTCTGTTGAGCGAGCCGAATGCCAAACAAGGAAATGAAACAGTGGCGGCTAAAACCCTTAGCTAGCCGCTTTTAATACTAACCTTTGCAAAATTACGCATTTGCCCTTGACCAACCAACTTTAACATAATTGATTAACCAATTAAATTCACTTAGTTCCATACAAATAAACCTCAAAAGTGCAGCTATAAGAATATCAAGTTAGACAATTACCGAATGCTACAATCTACCCTCCTTAAAAGAATTTTGTCCCCAAAATTCAGTGCTGGAACAGCTCAGGATAACGGCTCATCATGTCTTGCTGGCTTTCCCAAGTCGCCTCCTCTACATTCTGGTTACGCCATAACACCTTCACCAGCCAAACTTCCTTGTTACGTAGTACCTTCGTTGCATAGTCCAAAATTTCCACTAGTTTCTCTTCATAGATAAGGGTAGGCCGAACTTCAATATTCTGCTGTTCAACATTCTGAGATGGATCTCGTATGCACTTCTTCAACATAGAAACGTGGAAAACATTGTGAATTCCCTCCATAGAGTCTGGTAACTGTAATTGATAATCTATCCTCTCAATCCTCTTCATGATTGGGAAAGGCCCAATAAATCTGGGGTTCAACTTTCCTCTCTTCCCAAATCTCACAACTCCTTTGAATGAGGACATCTTGAGGAAAACTTCATCACCTATCTCAAACTCCAATTCTTTACGCCTACAATCTGCATAACTTTTCTGTCGACTCTGAGCTGCCAAAATTCTCTGTCGAATGAGGGCAACCTTCTCAACAGTTTGTTGCACAATGTCAGGACCAAGCAACTGTGCTTCACCAACTTCATCCTAGTACAAAGGTGATCTGCATTTTTGTCCGTATAATGCCTCGTATGGTGCCATGCATATTGTTGCCTGAAAACTGTTGTTGTAAGAGAACTCAACCAATGATAAATACTTGCTCCAAGAACCTTGAAATTCTAATACACATGCACGAAGCATGTCCTCCAACGTTTGGATAGTCCTCTCGGATTGTCCATCCGTTTGAGGGTGAAAAGCTGTACTAAACTCAAGCTGTGTACCCATAGCCTTATGCAAACTTTTCCAAAACTTAGATGTGAATCTAGAATCTCGGTCTGAAACTATGGTACATGGAACTCCATGCAATCTAATGATCTCTTGCACATATAACTCAGCAAATTGGTCCATCGAGTAAGTCATCTTTATTGGCAGAAAATGAGCTGATTTGGTTAAACGGTCAACTATCACCCAAATTGCATCATGTCCCCTTGTTGTCCTAGGCAATCCTACTACAAAGTCCATCGATATTTGTTCCCATTTCCATTCGGGAACTGGTAATGGTTGTAATGTTCCTGCAGACCTTTGATGTTCAGCTTTAATCTGTTGACAATTCAAACACGATCCAATGTACTCGGCCACACTTTGTTTCATACTTGGCCACCAATAATGTTGCCTGAGGTCTCTGTACATTTTCGTACTTCCAGGATGAACAGAGAGTCTAGAAGAATTTGCCTCGGATAAGATTTCCTTTCTTAGTTCATTATCAGCCGGGACAAACCATCTATTCTGAAACTTGAGAATTTCATCTACAGAACAGTTGAAATCCGACTTGTCTGTAGAATCCATGCACAACCTTAAACTTATTGCATTCAGCGTCATTCATTTGAACTTCTTTAATTCTCTCCAAAATGGTAGGCCTCAAGGTTATGGCCGAAAGCATGGCTGACACACTAGACACAGCTTCTAGGTTAAATCTTTGGAATTTCGTCTCTAAGGCTAATGGTATGTCAAGAATCAATGCAGAGACTGAAGTTGTCACTCTACTCAAGGCATCAGCCACTACATTCGCCTTGCCGGGGTGGTACTTAATCTCAAAATTACAGTCCTTGACAAACTCCAACCATCTACGTTGTCTCATGTTAAGCTCTTTCTGTGTGAAAATGTATTTCAGACTTTTATGATCTGAGAATACTTCACAAGTTTGTCCATACAAATAGTGCCTCCAAATCTTCAATGCGAACACTACTGCTGCTAATTCCAAATCATGCGTAAGATAGTTCTTCTCATGAGTTTTTAACTGTCGAGAGACATAAGCTATCACCTTTCCATCTTGTATCAACACACAGCCAAGTCCAACTTTGGATGCATCACAATATATGCTAAACTTTCCATCCTCGACAGGGAGTGTCAAGATTGGAGCATTGGTCAGTCTCTGCTTCAAGGTCTGAAAACTAAACTCACACTCATCCGTCCATACAAATTTTATGTTTTTCCTTGTTAACCGAGTGAGGGGTGTTGCAATCTTTGAGAATCCTTTGATAAACTTCTTGTAATATCCCGCTAAACCCAGGAAACTCTGGATATCAGTAGCATTTTTCGGTTGGGGCCACTCCTGGACTACTTGAACCTTTGCTGGATCGACAGTTAGTCCATCCCTCGAGATAACATGTCCTAAAAAGTGGACTCGGTCTAGCCAAAACTCACACTTCGAAAATTTGACATATAATCGGTGCTGCTTTAGTAACTCTAATACTAAGGTTAAGTGTCTTGCATGCTCTTCACTGGTACGGGAATAGATTAGAATATCATCAATAAACACTATGACAAACTTATCCAAATACTCATGAAACACCCTATTCATAAGATCCATAAAGGCTGCTGGTGCATTTGTCAATCCAAAGGACATTACTAAGAACTCATAATGTCCATACCTTGTGCGAAAGGCAGTCTTTGGAATATCTTCATATTTGACTTTTAATTGGTAATAACCAGACCTAAGGTCAATCTTAGAGAAAACTTATGCTCCATTAAGCTGGTCAAATAAATCATCTATCCTCGGTAATGGATATTTGTTCTTGACAGTTAACTTATTCAGTTCCCGATAATCAATACACATCCTCATTGATCCATCCTTCTTTTTGAAAAAAAGAACTAGTGCACCCCACGGTGAAAAGCTCAGGCGTATGAACCCTTTTTCTAAAAGTTCCTCCAATTGTTTCTTTAATTCATTAAGCTCCGTAGGTGCAAGTCTATAGGGATTCTTAGATACAGGCTCCGCGCCTGGGTAAACATCTACTACAAACTCGATTTCCCTATCTGGCGACAAGCCAGGAAGGTCGCCTAGAAACACTTCCGTAAAATCTTAGACAACTAAGACATTTTGAGGACTTGCTTTTCCTACAAATTGTGTGTCTAAAACGCTGGCAAAGAAGCACAGGTACTCTCTGCATGGAGAGGGTCTACAATTGGTATAAGCCATGACGGACATCTCCTTACTCTTCTTCGAAGCTTGGAAAGTATGCTTCAAACCGCCAGGAGGTTGAAAACTAACTAACCCAGTCCTACAATTGATTGTGGCATAATGCTTAAACAGCCAATCCATTCCTAGGATTACATCAAATCCCATTATATCCATAATAATGAGATCAGCAGGTAGGTTCTTACTTCCTAACAATACTACACAATCAAACATCATTCGATTAGAATGCATACGTTCACCAGAGGGCAACGCTACATTGAACACATGCTCAGTAGGGGTAAACTGTACATCTAACTTATCGGCAAACGCGGATGCTATAAAAGAACGTGTTGCACCCGAATCTATCAAAGTAAAAGCAGGTACAGAGTTGATCAATATGGTACCTGACACAACTGCAGGGCTGGTCCTTTTCATCGGACTCCACCATGGAGAATATTCTCGGCTTAACCTTAGCAGGGCCATTCTTCAAAGCTGGGCAGTCTCTGTTGATATGGCCGACTTTGTTACAATGGAAGCATCTAATGATCCTAGGTTCGGGCAATCCTTGTATGCGTGTCCAATTCCTTTACAGTTGAAACACTTCCCCGATCCAAACTTGCACTCACCCAGATGACTCTTCAAACACTTTGGGCATTGAGGAAACTTTTTGGTATCCTGTACCTTCCTTCCTGTCCCTTAGCTACTCTGGCCTTCATTAGGCCTTTTCATTCCCCTCTGTTGTTGTGGCTGGATAAACTTTCGTGGAACTTCCTTCGGTACAGCACACTTCATTTCAGTTTCTTCCACCTCCAACGCTGTGGACACAACCTCACTGAATGACAGCCCTTTAATACCACAAAATTGGACTCCTCTGTAAATTTTCGGCTGCATAAACTGAAACACCCTATCTTCATTCTTGTGAACAAAGTGTCCAGCAAACCTTGACAGTGACTCGAATTGCCTGCTATACTCAGCTACAGACCCTGTTTGTTTCAAATGCAAGAACTCTACCTTCTTCGATGTCTGGACAGTGCTGCTGAAATACTTCTCATAGAAAACTTCCTTGAACTGCGTCCACGACATAGCCAGGACATCGGTGGAGATCTCCATTGATTCCCACCAAAGCAGGGCATCACCAGCCAAATGAAAAGTTGCCAAAGTGACTTTGTCTTCTTCACCAATGCTGGCACATCTAAACATGCTTTCAATTTTCCTAAGCCACTCATCGGCAACGATCGGATTGGATGACTTTCCATCAAATGTGGGTGGCTGTAGTCTCCGGAATCGGTCTCCTGAATGCTCACAGCTGGAACCCGAGTTGGCACTTCCTTGTGCTTCTCGGTTCAACAACACATCTAACTGATCAGACTGTTGACGCACTATATCTGTCTGCTGACGCATCAATTCTATCAACTGCCTAATTACGCTAGAGTCCTCTTCACGTCTTGGACTTGGTGTCTCTCTTGGTAGTCTTGGTCTTCTTGGTCGTCTAGCCATTTTGCTATATTCCTAGACAAGGTTAAATACTCCCATAAATTTCTAATAACTAAGGTTAACATAAACACTTACAGTTGTTGAAGTACTTCCATGCGTCGGTTGGCACTGATGAGTAATCTTTTGAACGGTTTAACAAAATGTCTCTGATACCATACTGTAACGTCCCAAGTTTTCTGAACTCGGTTTGTTACTCATAAACCCTTACATAACTAAGAAAATTTCGGACCAAATTTAAAACTTGCAGCGGAAAATCTTTGAACAAAGCAAGGTCAAGCAAAATTGTAAAATAGTGTTTGATTAATCAATCAGAATATGAAAGAAATGATTCAGCCGGAAAGGATGAAGGCTTAGACATGAAATGTTTAAAGTTTCAAAAGTCAAACACAACATCCGCTGAACAAAGTCAACAAAAGGGGTGGAAATCAACTGAAGGCTTCCATCGGTGACGTCAGCCGGATGAATCACTCATCCAGCCTCTGCCAATCACAACATGACAAATCATTTGCTCGCGCCTTCCGGTTAAACAAACTACATACACCGGTCACAAAATGACAAGATTTCTACTACATCATCTGGTTGGTTTAATACACCACATCCACCGGTCACTAAATGACAAAATTTCTACTACATCATCCGGTTGGTTTAATACACGACATCCACCGGTCACTGAACGACAAAACTTCTACTACATCATCCGGTAGACCAAAAACACACATTTCCTACAAACACCATCTGATGACGTCAGCCGGATGATTCAATCCACCAACATCAATCGGTGGACTAAACACAACATCCACCGGTGAATTTCATTCACCGATGATTGAACTTACAAATTTTACCCAAAACATTCAAAACCACCTGACCCTAAGTAACTTCAGAAATCCAACAAATAACCATTTGAAACCAATATATAAACATATATTCTTATCCAGTAAAAATCCCAAAGCTTGAAATTTATAACAAAACCAAATCAAATTCTTCACAGCAGAAGGAATTCAAATATTCTAATCCCTCAACCATTACTACTACCAAATTCTTTGCACTCTCAACAGGACATTAGGAAATTAGGCTCCACATACAGACAAATGTTAAACCGCCTCATCAATACCAAACCGTGGCATGAACATGCTTCAGCAACTCCACCTATTCCTCAGCAATTTTAGAAAATTCTTCAGTAGTTACCTCAGCACCTACATCACAAAACTCATTTATTAGCCTAATGCTAAGCAAGTAAAGCAATAATGAAATGAAATACTAAAACATAAATCCTAATCATGCAGTTTCTACTTTCACATCTCAATTGCAATTTCGTTCATTCACTGATATGATCCCTCGGTTCCATTGGGAAGTGGATCATTTTTCCTAAAGTCATACATCCTCTTCTCGATTAAGGGGCGGATTAGTTCCCTTAACAGCTGATCTGATCCCTCCATTCCATTGGGAGTGGGATCGGTTCTCCCAAAGTAATAAATCCTCTACTCGATTAAGGGGTGGATTAGTTCTCTTAATAGCTAATCTGTTTCAACCTGTTCATACCTTGCCATAACATTACATATGAAAATCATTTTCATATTTCTTCGAAAACATGATGCATGACATACAGAAAACACACAAACATGCATAAACCTACTGTTTTGTGATGTAAGCCCGAAGGCACACACAATACTTCACTTACCTGGTTTTTCCCCGATAGATTCCTGGTTAAAAGTTATCTCGAGAGTTGGCTCACCTAAAACATAAGCACAACATTACTTAACTTCATTCTAAACCATTCAGAAATTTTAGGGGAACTAGTTGGAAGCTCGGTTCCTCGAGCATTCCCGATTCATCACCAAAACTTGAACTCAGCTCACACACACAGCATACCTAGAACACTCATTCTACCAGAAGCAAATCGCCAAATGTATAACCTACATTTATCCTAAACCATCAGCAGAAAGGGCTCAAAGTAGAACTTACCTACGCTGATGAAGAATCATGCAAGAAAATTGCCGAGAGAGAGTCTGTTGAGCGAGCCGAATACCAAACAAGGAAATGAAACAGTGGCGGCTAAAACCCTTAGCTAGCCGCTTTTAATACTAACCTTTGCAAAATTACGCATTTGCCCTTAACCAACCAATTTTAACCTAATTGATCAACCAATTAAATTCACTTAGTTCCATACAAATAAACCTCAAAAGTGCAGCTATAAGAATATCAAGTTAGACAATTACCGAATGCTACATACATAACCACTTTAAATTTGAAGATCAAATCTCATCTGATGAGATTCTTCAAATCTAATTCAAATCCCTTAAAAATATCTCATCTAATGAGATATTTTATTTTGAATTCAAAATATAAAAACTATTTATATATTTTGAATAACAATATATTGATTTGAGTGTTTATAAATGATTAATCTGATTAATCATTTATATATATTTATTCTTGTAACATGGAAATTAAATAGTGATATAAGATGACAGAGGGACCGATGGATCTATAGTCCTAAGCTCCAATAATATTTGTTAATTAATATAAACTCTTTATATTAAATAACACAATTATTAACTCTAGAGTAATTCCACTAAATACCTAGAGTTACACTCTTAGAACTATAAAGTATATTTACTCAAAGTAATGTTCATTGATATAGTCATTACATATGTATTAATCCTCCATTAAGATTCGTAATAGAGTTAGGTATAAAATCCGTTAACCTCTCATATTACATATTTATCCTTGACTACCATTAGTTCTTGATTAAATAATTAATTCATAACATTTATGAATTTGCGCGCTAATTATTCAATCCCTGAACTAACAAACAAGAGAATCTTGTATTATGGATTTGATTGTATCAATGTTAGCATTCTCAGCTACTCATTTAATTTATTCCTAAAATACAAGGTTTATGTAATGCAACTCATACAAAACTGTACCGAGTAAATCAAAGAATAAATTAAAATGAAATAGGAGTCTACTAAATACAATGAATTAAGATCATACATATATGACCATCATTATGATAAAATTAATTGTTCTTCATTTAACGGATATTATAAGAACAATATAATTTCATCTGGTCCAGTCCTATATAATCATATTATATAAAATACAATCACTTCATGTCACTACATATATAGTCGGGATTTGACTATACGTTCTCAACGAAGTGAACTGTATTTATGACTTTATTAATTTGAAGATCTTTTACTTCAAATATAAGTCATGGACTATTATGATTATTTCTTTTTAAATTTAATCTCACATATATCAACATATATGTAAATTTAAAATTGCACAAATAATCAAGAATTTTTTTTTGAATTTATAAAACATATCTAATAATGCAAACATAAAAATTAATCATAAAATTTATTTATTAATTACAGCAATAAAAATGTTCATAACATTTGCTTGTTGGGCACATTATTCCCAACATACGAGTTATCACAACAATATGTGCACCACACATACAACTGGATTTTTTTTTTTGAATTTTTACCAGTAGCTATAGCCATCAACATTTGATGCCTCGTAAGGTTTAAAGGTTTCACACTAAAGGAGCACGTAAGTTGATCTTATATTTATTTAACAATAAAGATAATTTATTATTTATTATCATTACCTTTCCATATTGGCATTTAAATGTATATGTTAATATGTCTATAGTGATATATGAGTCAACACACCAATATGTGCACCACGCATACAACTATATTTTTTTGGATTTTTACCACTAGTGTAGAAATAACAAGATTTCATACTAAAAGAAGACATTAAGTTGATCTTATATTTATTTCATCGATAGACATATCACACATTGTAACGGCCCAATCCCCTGCCCAACATCCCCGGCCCAGCCTCAGCCAGCGCCAGCGGAAGTCGGCAGCTCAGTGGTACTCCTCACTTGTAGCCTTGGGTGCTTGTCCCTGAGGTCCCAGGTTCGAGTGAGGGGGAAGGCAAAAACCCTCTGCAGGGAGAGGGAAGGTCGTGAGTACACGTGGTGGGCCACGTGGCAGTGATGCGCGGACATGAGGCTGCCGACTTCCGCTGGCGCTGGCTGAGGCTGGGCCGGGGATGTTGGGCAGGGGATTGGGCCGTTACACACATCATTAAGAAATCGTATATGGTTAGATTTTAATGTGTACTAAATTACCAGGCTTTGAATAGGGTATCACAATGCCTTACATTTGGCTGATCCCAATTCTGACCACAAACTCATCCTAACCTATTTTCGTGCAAAATTGTCTACACCAACAAATTTAGAATATTATTAGAGTGAATTTACATATAAATTTCATACAGAAACACCCACTAATGCGATTTCAATCCATACTCTTCTAAATCTATTACTTTTGAATTACTTATTGAATTCACAATTTCGACGTTGAATTTATACCAACTTGATGCTATGAACAACTTTCAAGTTTAAATTTCTTTAAAAACTAGTATGAAATTCTTATCGTCAATTGTTCTTCACGGCCAACTTTTCTCTCTCGAAGTCTCTCTCCCCTTAATTTTTGTGGTTTTCTTTTTATATTTAATTAGTTTAGTAATTTAAATTACTTTGAAAAAGCAATTCACCATTTAATCATTATTGTCCTTTAAAAAATTTTAATTTCATAAAAACTATAAATTTATTGGGATTTATTAAATTAGAACATAATTCATTAAATTAATTAATCATGATTATCTTTAAGTTAATTATTTAGATTAAATAAACTAACAACAATTAAATAACATTAATCTCCCTTAATTATGCTTCAATAAACTATTAGTTATTAAACAAAACATGCGACACGTGTCAGCAATCTATAGGTTGAAAATTTTCTTTACATCAACAACTAAGCCACATTAACTTCACAGTCCTTAATTCTCACTTCATTTCACAATTTTGCTTACCAAAGTCAAAAATCTTACCTTGGGTGTCTTTAATGAAGGTATGAGCTTCACGTTGGCACAATTTTTCATTTTTGACCAAATTACTTGATTTTACTATAGGGGAGTTTCTTATAACCACCTTTTACTTACTTTATTTTGTAACTAAAAACTTGAGCGTGGTAACCTCTGTTTATTAGATATCACCAAATAGTTCACAATATAACAAAATATCTAGTCCTAAAAGTTCGTGAATCAATGTAATTACAATCTAAAATAGTGCTCAAAATATAATTAACAAGAACATTAAAAATTAAGTCATGACAACCTATCAATTAAATAGATTCATTGCAATTCAGAATTTTGATTTGCAGTACTACAATGACGACCAGACAACTTGTGCATAGAATCTTCTAGCTACTTCAACAATTCTTCGGTGACCACATTTGCCTATATTATTTTGATTTAGGTTGACCATTCTGTGTTCAAGGTGAGCAATTTGCACATAGAGAATATTTTTTTGTCTTCATGGCATTCTCTACGGCGTAGTCTCCAATCACACTATCGTAGGTTCATGTTTATCGTAGTCTCCAATCACATTTGTCTATATTTTTTGTGTATGAAGTTGAATGTCAGTACGACACATCATTCTCAGATAAGTGGGCACTCAGCACGGTAGATCAAGATTCTTGAGGATATGTTGCAAGACTATATCCTAGATTTTGATGATAGTTGAATCAATCATTTGTCATTAGCAGAGTTCATTTATAACAATTGTTAGCAAACTAACATTGGCATCTCGCCATGCAAAGTGTTGTATGGGAGATCGTGTCGTTTGCCACTATGTTGGGTTGAGGTAGAGGAGAGATCTCTTAGTCAAACCTAATTTAGGACACTACTAACAAGATCTAGATAATTTGACAGAGGTTGAAAACAATATAGAAAACACAAGAATTACGCCGACCTTTGGAGGAGAGATATTGAGTTTGACGCTGGGGAGTTTGTGCTTTTGAAGCTCCGTCCAAGGCGTGATATCAGTCAGTACAAAAATTTAACGTTGAGGTACATTGACACATTCTAGATTGTCAAAAGAATTTGAAATATGGCGTATAGACTTTATATGCCCCCATAGATTGGGTACATTCATATTGTCTTTCATATATTGATGTTTAGAAAGTATACGTCGGACCCCTCTTACTTCATCTTTTAGAAGAAAGTTTTCATCCAGTGAGATGTTTCATATGTAGAGGAACGGGTGTGGATTTTGGATAAAGTAAGATTTCTTCAACATGATGAGATTCCCATGACTCTGTGTTATTGTAGAATGACGACAATCGGGAGGCTACTAGGGAAATTGAGGCAGAGAAGTATCCCTACTTGTTTGATAGATGCCTTGAAGTTGCACACAAGTTTGAGGAATCTGTTGAAGTTGTGCTAACTGTCGACGACGAAATTTATTAAAAGGGAGAATGTAAAATACGCCATTTTATAAGAAAATAATTTTGAGCAAATTTTTTGTTTTTATTGAGATCATATTATCTTCTAGTTAATTCTAAATTTCGTATTTAATCACCTTGAAAAATAGGTAATCTTTTTGGTGAAAGGATCAAAGTTTGTAAAAATAGGAAATTAACAAGGTGGTTAAAATTGAAATAATGTTTGGTAAATTAAAGTAACTTCAAGATAATGTTTTAGATATTGCTTAGATTACAATGAATTGGGATTTAATAATTTAAAAAATATGTATTATACACACACATGCATAATTAATTTATACAAAAAGCAATGTAAATTTGTTTCATGAATCAACTTACCTCTAAAGCGGTCGACCTTGTCCAACTCCCATCTGGCTTGCGGTCGATCGGTCTCCAAAGCGGTCAACCCTTCAAGGTGCTGATCAATCTTTCAAAGAGGTCGACACTTAAATGACTCTGTCTTTAGCAAGGGTCCACCTTTGGTGATGCAAACCTTGGAATTTAGATTATCCAAGACTCGACAACAATGTGAAATAATCACATAAACATCTTTATGATTCAAGAGGAAAGCAGTTTGACCCAAACTAAATTTGTTGGTTGAATCGAAAGCTATCAAGTTCGATCTTTTCAAAAAAACACTTCAAGAATATCAAATTCTTTAATAAGAACTTAAGAAGAGAATTCAAATAAGCTCACCAAATAGCATAAGCTCAATTTTCATAAAAATTCAATTATGTATAATAATGTCTTACAACTTTGTTTACATAGATAAATCTAAGTTAAAAGCTGAAACAACTCAAAATAACCTAAAAAAATAAAAGAAAACACAATTAGGGTTGAAAGAGGGTTAGACTAGGGTATTTGGTGCGCGTAGGGCTGGCGTATGGCTAGGCCAAGCTGGCGTGCAAGCTGCGCAGATGGTCTGCGCACTGACGTGCGAGTTGGGCACTCGAACTGGGCACGAGTTGGGTTTGATGGGCCGGGAAGGCTTGGTGTGCTACTTGGTCGTGTCGTAGGCATGTGATAAGCATGGTGTTGTTGGGCCATGTTATGGGCGTGTGGAGGGGGTAGTGCGCGTAAGGTCACACATAGTCGGTTGTGCTGGAAAGGGATGCATGTGAGCACGGTGCGTGTAGGCAGTTTCACGAAACTTCTTTTCCCATTTAGCAAAAAATACTTGCACTACTTGTTTCCTTGATCTTCATTTTTCCTCACCAACACTGAGCATTATTATGGGTCTTTGCTCGTGATGTGATGGCTCTTTATCTTGAATTTCTTTGATCAAGCCTTGTAGATTCTTATACATCTTCTTCGTCCTTGATTTTTTCATTGGTCTTCTTGTTGAGCTCCGACCTGCAAATATGACTCAAGAACTCAAGAAGATGACCGTTAGTTCCCTGGTGAATCAAAACTGACAAATCTGAGAAAACAGAACGCAAACAAAATACCAAACGTGCTCGGAATGTAACAAAAATTTTAGGTGAGTATTGTGAGGTGAGTGGGGTGTGTGCTGATGAAATTTGTGGTCCAGATTTGTTAAGATGAAGGTGTTATTCAATATTTGTGGGAATCGGCCAATGAGTGCTCGATGAAGCTTTTGGCAAGAGTTTTCTTCCAAGGAAGATAACTCGATTCTGGGAATCGGTTACAGCCACTTCTTGTTTTTTCTCCACTCTCAAAAGAATGGAGAAGAAAATAGAAAAATCCACTCCTACTAGCTACCAAGCTAGAAGAATGGTTCGGGGGCGCAACCCCTCGGTTGTTGTCAACCGAGCCCACCATGGTGCTTCAAGCTTCAAGCTTCTTCTATGGAGAGAAGGAAAATCCATGGATGCTTATAAAAAAACCAGCCAAAAAAGTTACAAACACCAATGCCATGATATATGACCTAATGGTGGGCTTGGGCTTGGGCTTGGAGGGGGATGATGGACCATCATGTGGGCTTGAGCCATGTCTTCAACTTCAAATGGGCCAAGCATAAACCAAGCCAGCAACTAATCCTAACATTCATCTAATCCTAACATTTATCTAATCCTAACATTCATCTAATCCTATCATGCATGTATTAAAGTTTAAACAAGAAGGCCAACGTTTGCCAATAAGTTTGAAATTTCAAAAAAGCTACAAATCAAAGCTCGGGAAGACAAATTCCCATGTGAGCATTAAGGTGCCTCTTTAGTCTTTCCACATAATGAGATGCTTTGGTTGGTCAACGTTCCCAGCTTTAATCTCCCACTTCAAGTTGTTCACGGTGTCCTCCAAGTCTTCACACGAACCATGACCTGCAAAAGAGACAAGTGTGTTAGTTAAATTGTGGGCTCAGGTCTGGGATCGTGTAATGGGCCTACGGGGCACAACATCCTCCCCAGGTGATTGAGGATTTGACCTCAAATCCTTTAATTCAAGCCTCTCGGAGTTTTCTTCATCGCTTATATAAGATGATAGGTCCATGACATTGAACGTTGCCGAAACTCCATAATCTCCAGGCAGTTCAATCTTATAAGCATTATTATTGATCCCCTGCAACACCTTGAAGGGTCCATTCGCATGAGGAAGAAGCTTAGATTTTCTTTTGCCGGGGAATCTATCTTTTCGTAGGTGCAACCAAAACAAATCTCCTTCGTTGAAGATAACTTCTTTTCGACCTTTGTTTACTCGTTTGGCCACGCTCGCATTTCTCTTCTCGATGGCTTGACGCATGCTCTCATGTAATTTCTTAATCTATTGAGCCTTGCTCGCTCCTGATGGGTTGGCCAGTTCAGTAAATGGCAAAGGAACAAGGTCCAACGGTGTACAAAGATTAAACCCATAGGAAACCTCAAAGGGCGATTGCTCAGTAGTGGAATGAAGGGATGCGATTGTAAGTAAATTCTAATCCGGGAAGGACTATATCTCAACTGAATAGTTTCTTACCTACAATACTGCGTAAGAGGGAGCCTAAGGTTCTGTTAACAACTTCTGTTTTTCCATCAATTTTGGGGTGAAAAGATGTGCTAAAACACAGCTTTGTCCCCAACTTCTTCCACAAAGTGGTCCAGAAGGCGCTTAAAAATTTAGTGTCCCGGTCCGACACTATGGAACGCGGTATGCCATGCAAGCGAACGATTTCTTTGAAAAATAGATCTGCTATAGAGAAGGAGTCATCCATTTTTGCAGAAGGAATGAAATGTGCCATCTTAGAGAAACGGTCCACAACCACCATGATCGAATCCTTATTACGAGCAGTTTGTGGCAGTCCCAAAATGAAGTCCATACTAACTTCAGTCCAAGGGTGTGAGGGAACGGGTAAGGGCATATATAAGTCTTGTGGTAGAACCTTACTTTTGGCTTTCTTGCACACGACGCATGTCTCCACCAAGCGGTGCACGTCTCTTTTCATATGTGGCCAATAGAAGTATTCTTTAAGCATATCGAGGGTCTTCTTCTCCCTGAAATGACTCGCTAATCCTCCACAGTGGGCTTCTTTTACGAGACATCACCTTAAGCTTCCTTGCAGAATACATAATTTGCCCACCCTCAATAAATAGCCGTCCATAAGTCGATACTCTCCTTCAGCCTTTTTCTTGCACTTGGTGTAATAAGATCTAAAGTCAGGGTCAGATTCGTAATTATGCTTGATCCATTCAAATCCAAAGAATCGAGTCCCTAACTCGATAAGAAGAATGTGTTTCCCCGAAAGTGCATCGGCGACTACATTATTTTCCCCTTTCACATACTTCAGAATGTACGGAAAATTCTTCAAGAATTCCACCAACTTAGCATGCCTCTTGTTTAACTTGTGCTAACCCTTAATATATCGTAAATCTTGATGGTCAGTATTGATAACAAATTCTCGTGAGAAGAGGTAATGCTGCCAGTGCTCTAATAACGGCATAAAATTCTTTATTGTACGTGGAGTAATTTAGCACGGCTCCTTTCAGTTTCTCACTAAAGTATGCAATGGGTTTCCTCTCTTGCATGAGTACGGCTCCAATGCCAACTCTAGAAGCATCACTCTTAATTTCAAATACCTTGTTAAAATTGGGGAGTGCTAATACTGGCGAGTGGCATAACTTGTCCTTGATTAGCTCAAAACTCTTTTGGCACGCCAGGGTCTAAGTAAACTCTTTCCCCTTCTTAGTGCAATCAGTGAACGGTGAGACTATTGAGCTAAAGTCTTTTATGAACCTCCTATAAAAAGAGGCCAGACCATGGAAGTTACGTACTTCGGTTATAGAGTTGGGGGTAGGCCAATCCTTAATGGCCTTGATCTTGTCGGTGTCGGCTTCCATACCATCCTTAGAGATCACAAACCCTAAGAAGTAAACTTTGTCTTGGCCAAATAAACACTTGCTTAGATTTCCAACTAATTGAGCCTTTCGGAGGGTTTGGAAAAGTATACTAAGATGGTTGAGGTGTTGTGGAAGGTCTAGGCTATACACCAGAATGTCGTCAAAATAGACAACAATATTTTCCTAGGAAATCTTTTAATACGTGGTGCATGAGTCTCATGAAAGTGCTGGGCACGTTAGATAACCCGAAGGGAATCACCATCCACTCAAAAAGCCCGTACTTAGTTTTGAAGGCCGTCTTCCACTCGTCATCTTCTTTCGTTGTTATCTGGTGGTAACCACTCTTAAGGTCCACCTTAGAAAATACGGAGGATCCACTGAGCTCATCCAACATATCCTCGAGCCTCAGAATAGGGTATCTATATTTTATGGTAATTTGATTCATGGCTTGGCTATCAACGCACATCCTCATTGTGCCGTCTTTCTTGGGTACCAGAAGTGAAGGAACTGCACAGGGGCTCATGGACTCTCGTATGTATCATTTATCCAACAATTCTCGAACTTGATCTTGGAGTTTCTTAGTCTCCTCGGGGTTCATTCTATAGGCCGGTCTATTAGGTAGTGTGGCCCCGGGGATGAGGTCAATTTGATGTTCTATACCACGTAGAGGTGGTAATCCTTGGGGCAGTTCCTCAGGAAACACGTCTTGGAATTGATTGAGTAACTTCTTCACGGGGTCAGAGATTACTCCTAGATCCATAACTCTACCTCGAAATAATATTAGGATCATGAGATCTCCTCGAAGCACCGATGCCTCTATCTCCAATCTAGTCATATAAAGATTGGCTTTATTCTTTGCTTCTTTGCTTCTTTGCTAGCGACATCGTCTTTTGATATTTCCTCGGGGGTCAAGGGTGCTAACTTAATTGTCTTACCACCAAACTTAAGGGAATAGTAGTTGGAACGTCCATCGTGGTGTGCACTACAATCAAATTGCCAGAGTCGTCCAAGAAGTAAGTGGCCGGCACTCATGGCCACGACATCGCATAAAACTAAATCTTTATATTTTCCCATAGCAA
This sequence comes from Begonia masoniana, assembly GCA_022432975.1. Lineage (NCBI taxonomy): Eukaryota > Viridiplantae > Streptophyta > Magnoliopsida > Cucurbitales > Begoniaceae > Begonia > Begonia masoniana. The sequence goes on along the minus strand of CM039505.1, from coordinate 25,053,120 downwards.
AATCTACTCTCACTTGTCGAGAGACCTTGACACCATCCCTATCATCTAACCATCGTAACTTATAAGGGTAGGGATGTGTAGTCGTCTCTAGTCCTAGCTTCTGGACTAACTCGTCGGATGCCACATTGGCAAAACTTCCTCCGTCTATAATTAAATAACATAACTTATCTTTGATAAAACATCTACTATGGAAGATATTCTCACGTTGGCAATCCTCTCCTGAATTCTTAGTCACGAGGACTCGTCTCCTAACCATCAACAAGGGTCCCTTGGGAGCGCGCACGACTTCGTCCTCAGTGTCACTCTCCTCGATATCTTCATTCTCTACTCCTACCTCGTGGTCATCCTCACTCTCAACTTTTCTCGTATCTTCCTTGATAATCATCACTCACCGATTAAGACATTGAGCCATGTAATGACCTAGCCTGTGACATTTATAGCACTTGATTTCTCTTGCTCTAGGTGAGTTGGCTTTATCGACTAAGGTTTTGCTACTGGATTCCTTAAGTGGCCAACTATGGTTAAAAGGCTTCTTTCCTTCAGCCCTGTCGAAGGGCTTGATTGGCTCGAGTGGTTTAGGGGTGACTTTGGGAGGAATCTTGTGGGTAAACTTAGGAGGGTAGGTGGATTTTCTCTTTCTATTGAGCTGTCGCTCAATCGTCATGGCCATATGAACTATTGCATCTAAGGACTCTGCTGGGTGTATTTCAACTGGATCTCCTATGTCTCTATTCAATCCCCGAATAAATCCAGCAATAACCTTCTCCTCAAGTTCTTCCATATCTATTTGTATCCTTAGAGTTTCAAATTTAGCTAGGTAAGCCTCAGCGGATCGAGTTCCTTGTCGTAGGTTTTGGATTAGAAGGAATAGATCTTGCCGTATGGGTGGGTATGAATCTCTTAGTTATGAGTGACTTCATCGCTCTCCCCGTGGTAATGGGGGTATCTCCTATCCGTCGTCTTTGAAGCTTAATATTGGACCACCAGAGGGCTGCATATCCCGATAGCTCTACGGATACTAGTTGGATCTTTTCTTTATCAGAGTACACATAATATTCGAAGACCTTTTCTACATTATCAATCCATTCTAGAAAGGTATCTCCATCGCATGTCCCGTCAAATGGTGGTATATGTAACTTTACATTTCTAAGGCCTCTTGATCCTTTCGTCTACTTGGTCGAAAAGTCTCTTCCTCATCTAAGATCCATTCTTTCTCCTCCTCATAAAGCGGTTTCTTCCCCTAGGATACTGTTGAGCTCCGACCTGCAAATAGGACTCAAGAACTCGAAGAAGATCGTTAGTTCCCGGGTGACACAAAACTAACAAATCCGAGAAGAAATAGGGCAAACGAAAGATCAAACATTCTCGAAATTTAACGAAATTTTAGGTGAGTATTTTGTAGTGAGTAAGATGTATGCTGATGAAATTTTTGGTCCAGATTCGTTGATTTGAATGAGTTATGAATATTTTTCGAGAATCGGCCGATGAGTGCTATTATGGAGCTTTCGGCAAGAGTTTTCTTCCAAGGAAGATAACTCGATTCAAGGAATCGGTTACAACCACTCCTTGCTGTTTTTCGCTCTCAAAAGAGTGGAGAAGGAGGTGGCAAAATCCACTCCAACTAGCTACCAAGCTAGAAAAATGGTTCGGGGGCGCAACCCCTCGGTTGTTGTCAACCGAGCTTACCTTGGAAGCTCCTTGCTCCAAACTTCTTCTTCTTTTGAGAGAGAAATCTGTGGGTGCTCATAAATCAACCAAAAAAAGTTACAAACACTAATGCCATGAATATATAGACCTAATGGTGGGCTTGGGCTTGGAAGGGGAATGATGGGTCATCATGTGGGCTTGAGCCATGTCTTCAACTTCAATGGGCCAAACCAAGCCACCAACTAATCCTATCATTCATCTAATCCTAACATCCATGTAATCCTAACATGCATCTAATAAAGTTTAAACAAGAAGGCCAACTGTTTGCCAATAAGTTTGAAATTTCAAAAAAAGTAACAAATATCAAAGCTCGGGAAGACAAATTTCCATGTGAGCATTAAGGTGCCTCTTTAGTCTTTCCACATGAGGAGATGCTTTGGTTGGTCAACATCTCCAGCTTTAATCTCCCACTTCAAGTCGTCCACGGTGTCCTCCAAGTCTTCACACGAACCATGACCTGCAAAAGAGACAAGTGTGTTAGTCAAATTGTGGACTCGGGTCTGGGATCGTGTAATGGGCCTACGGGGCACATTCAGATACTCAGGTCTTTCTTCGTCCGAGGTGGGATATGGTTCTTGAAATCGTCTCCTAGGATTTTTGGGTCTAGATCAAGGTGGGGGTTCTCTGGAGGCTTCATTTGGACTTCTCGTGTTAAGGACTTCAATTATGTGTTTCATGCTAAGAGTTAGGTCTTTTAGTTGTTGTCCTATATGGTTAACTTCTCCACTAAGACCATCTAATTGTCCTTGCATGCTAGACTCTCCTTGTTGGGGTGTATGAGTTGGGGAATGTCCTTGCCCCGGTTCGGTTCTTGATTCATATCTTGGTTTGTCTCTCGAATAATTCCGCTTCTAGTCTTCATTCATGTGATCTCTAAAGTTTTAGGAAAGAAAATTTTAATTAGGTTTAAGTTGATCCTAAGCATTAAAAAAGGGAAAGATGGTGAACCTAACTAGAATTCCAATCCAGAAATTTTGCAACGCATTTTTGAGGGCCTAAACAACATTTTTTAGGGACTCAAATGGTTACAAATTTCGGTTTAGCCGTGGCATGTTGTAGAGCGACACTCGTAGCCAAAGTTATGGTTGTTTTAAGCGGGAAAGGTCAAATTCACTAACTAACAAGTTTTAAATCAACTAAATGATAACAACCGATTCGTACATGCTCTTTAACATGTTAGTGAACTTGTTATATATAATCCAAACATGAAGATGTAACTAATTACCTTATCAACAGAACGTTATTAATTAAAATCTCATCAAAGCATATAATGAAAGCGACATAAAGCAACACCAAAAGTAGAGGATAATTTAGGTTGTGCATTTTACTTAGCTTTTGCTCTTTTTAGCAACGTTTACTTGACCAATGTAATTAAATGTAAAAGGAAGATGCTTTCAACATATTATTGTACTCAAACAGCAGCTAAAAACATACATAAAGTATTAGTCATAATGCTAGGATTTGGCAATGCAAATAGCAGCAAACTAGAGCAATTAGAACACTAAACAAAAACTATTTTCTGATTTTATTTTGAAAAACCAATATTTTAAACAAGCAAACCAGTCACGAAAATGATGTTATATGCTCAAATCTGGAACTATTAGAATATGTTCATAATGTTGGAAAAGTAAACACACAGTAGCCACATCACCTATCTCGAAAGGGAAATAAAACAACAAGTACACAGTTTGTTAGCAAATATTCTACCAAAAGAGGAAGGAAAACAAGATGGTGGAATAATTTTCAAAAACTTAAGCTCAAAGTTGCAGACAACTAATAAACATTCTGGAAATCGCTTTGTAAGAAAATAAAACAAGATGGAAATCAAAAACAGTAAGAACAGCAAACCGAAATGAAGAATCAGCAATCACCCGATTTTGGTGCCTTAGTTTTGGGCAACCAAATGAGTTGGAAAACCAAACCAACCTGGTTTCCCTCACCCTAAGGGAGCTATCCAAGCTCTGATACCAAATGTTGAGCTCCGATATGCAAATACAACTCAAGAACTTAAGAAGATGACCTTTAGTTCCCTGGTGAATCAAAATTGAAAAATCTGAGAAAACAGAACGCAAACGAAATTCCAAACGTGCTCGGAATGTAATGAAATTTTAGGTGAGTATTGTGAGGTGAGTGAGGTGTGTGCTAATGAAATTTGTGGTCCAGATTTGTTAAGATGAAGGTGTTATTCAATATTTCTAGGAATCGGCCAATGAGTGCTCGATGAAGCTTTTGGCAAGAGTTTTCTTCCAAGGATGATAACTCGATTCTGGGAATCGGTTACAACCACTTCTTGCTGCTTTCCCCTCACAAAAGAATGAAGAAGAAGATGGAAAAATCTACTCCTACTAGCTACCAAGCTAGAAGAATGGTTCGGGGGCGCAACCCCTCGGTTGTTGTCAATCGAGCTCACCTTGGTGCTTCAAGCTCCAAGCTTCTTCTATGGAGAGAAGGAAAATCCGTGGATGCTCATAAAAAAACAAGCCAAAAAAGTTACAAACACCAATGCCATGAATATATAGACCTAATGGCGGGCTTGGGCTTGGGCTTGAGCCATGTCTTCAACTTCAAATGGGCCAAGAATAAACCAAGCCACAAACTAATCCTAAGTTCATCTAATCCTAACATGCATATAATAAAGTTTAAACAAGAAGGCCATTGTTTGCCAATAAGTTTGAAATTTCAAAAAAGCTACAAATCAAAGCTCGGGAAGACAAATTCCCATGTGAGCATTAAGGTGCCTCTTTAGTCTTTCCACATGATCAAATGCTTTGGTTGGTCAACATCCCCAGCTTTAATGTCCCACTTAAAGTTGTTCACGGTTTTCTCCAAGTCTTCACACGAACCATGACCTGCAAAAGAGACATGTGTGTTAGTTAAATTGTTGGCTCAGGTCTGGGATCGTGTAATGGGCCTACGGGGCACAACACTTCTGTTGTCTTGCAATGGATTTTGGTCTTTAGTCTTGACTTGCATCACATCATTCTCTCCCTCTTCACAAAGATTCGTCCTCGAATCTCCTGTATCATAAAAGGATAAGTCACTAACATTAAAAGTAGCGTTTACATTACCATACTCGCTTGGTTGGTCGATCTCGTAGGCGTTATCATTTCTGGGTTCCAAAACTTGGAATGGTGTGTCCCCTTGCGTTTGTAACTTATTCTTTCTTTGGCTTGCTAATCTTTCCTTTCAAAGATGAACCCAAATTCAATCTCTGGGTTCAAATATGACTTCCTTGCGATTTTTGTTAGCTTGTTGCGCATAGTGCTCGTTCTTTTTCTAAATATGTTCTCGTATCTTCACGTGTAATTCCATCACAAACTTGGCTTTTCTCTTCTCATTCAAATCAACAAATTCATTAGTAGGCAATCATAATTAGGGGTGATCGTAGTCCGGTTCGGTCCGGTTTTTGGAGAGATTGTAACACCCCCAAATCCACCCTGGCTGGGAGCGCTACTTTGCTAACCAATCCCACGTTAAAGCTTAATTTAAAATAACATTGACACAGTAGAATTTAAAGCTACATCTCCCGACTCCCACTTATATAATACCTAGCTGTCTAGACTTCGTAATTTCCCTTAACCTAACCTATAAGCACCACGGCATCCTTCCTAAAATTTCGGCAAAGTAACGCCTGAAAATGGCGCCTCCAAAATGCTAGGTACCTGCAAACAAATAAATTCTCAACCAGTCCAGAATATTCCTAACTATCTAACCAACCTACGAAATCTCCAACAACCAACATATCGTCGAGAAATGCTATCAACCAAAATAAAGAAAATCCCCCAATATAGGGTAACATATCACCCTGACCTATGACTATATACAACAATTACAACTAGCTATACAAAGCTATACAAAACATCAACCAAAAGACAAACTCTACAAACCCCCAAAATAAATGTAAATTATACACGACCCAAAATATTGTTCCACCCACATCTTTCCGAAGACCATGGTCGAGACGCCCCTGATAACTGCCCGCACCGGCACGCCCCGTGAGTCACCGACTGTACCCAAGTTCTGGCTCACTCGCTTAGCTCACCTGTCACCGCGTCGTTACCTACACCACAGAACACACACACACACGTAAGCTTTCGCTTAGCAAGTAGGGAATAACAAATAATAACATATACAATACACAACCCTAACACATGTTATTTCTAATCGCTCGGTTGCGCTCAATCCATTCTCATTTCCCGAATTGTAGACGTACGTCTCTCGTAGAATTCCATTCTACTCGAGACACCCAGCGTACAGCTCACACCAAACACCCAAAGCGTACATCTCTCACGAGACACCTAGCGTACATCTCTTACGAGACACCCAAAACGTACATCTCTTACGAGACACAAAGCGTACATCTCTTACGAGACACCCACGTACATTTCTTACGAGACATAAGCGTACATCTACAAACAACAAACAACAAACAACAAACAACCAACATTGCTTGACCAACAAAGAAGACAACCAAACAACAAACAACCAACATTGCTTGACCAACAAAGAAGACAACCAAACAACAAACAACCAACATTGCTTGACCAACAAAGAAGACAACCAAACAACAAACAACCAACATTGCTTGACCAACAAAGAAGACAACCAAACAACAAACAACAAACAACAAACAACAAACAACCAACATTGCTTGACCAACAAAGAAGACAACCAAACAACAAACAACCAACATTGCTTGACCAACAAAGAAGACAACCAAACAACAAACAACCAACATTGCTTGACCAACAAAGAAGACAACCAAACAACAAACAACCAACATTGCTTGACCAACAAAGAAGACAACCAAACAACAAACAACCAACATTGCTTGACCAACAAAGAAGACAACCAAACAACAAACAACAAACAACAAACAACAAACAACAAACAACAAACAACAAACAACAAACAACAAACAACAACAACCACATTGCTTGACCAACAAAGAAGACACCAAACAACAAACAACAACACAACATTGCTTGACCAACAAAGAATACAACCAAACACAAACAACAAAAGAATCCTACCGTTCTGTGGTGTAGCCCGAAGGCAAAACACAACGTCCTCTACTTACCTGATCGCTCGATACGCTCTCGTCCACTTCGCCAACCAATCACAACGTTCAATCACCGAAAATAACGAAAACTCAACTTAGTAATACTCCAAAGGATTCTAAAGAATTCAACTAAATCAACTAACACAAATCTTTCAACCTAAACACTCAAACCCGATTTTACCCAAAATTGACCGTCAAACTTTAAACGGTCCATAACTTTCCTCGTTTTCAACAGATTTTGACGTGCCACCCCAACTCGGAAAGCTCTACACGTCTACTATCCATTGAAATGCTTAAATTAACCAAATACACAACTTAGCCAACTCGAAATCCTTAAAAACAGAATCGGCCCTTTGATGCACAATTCTGGTTTTTGTGTAACTTCCATCCAATCTTCAATCTAAACACTTAATTAACCTAAACTAACATATTTAACAATTAACTAACCAAATTTGGAAAGAAAACCAACTTTAGAAACCAAAATTCGGAATTCATGGTTAGGGTTTTCCAAACCCTAACAAATCCATCACAACCACCCTAAAAACACTACAAATCAACTCCTTAGTGTAATAAACTAAAAACCCATGAGAAATTACCTTGGATTGCCTTGAGAAAATGAAGAAAGGAGGAGGAGTGGCGTCGGCTATGGAGGAAAGGGAGAAAGGGCGATGGAGGAGAAGAAGAACAAAAGAAAACCTTAACATTTAATACCATTATTTTTCCTTTTATTTTATTCCTTTAATGACCATATGAATTTACAATTAAACCCTTCCTTTTCCTCCCCATGGCAGCCAACGTAAACCACACAAAACCACTCCACATTTCCATTACATTTTTACTAAACTTTTTATTGGTTATGTAATTTGACTTTTCAAAGGTTGAAATTTTCAAACACCCATTTCAACCAATCATAAGAGTTTTAATTGTCAAACTCTCTCCCTCACTTTCTCTCTTTAAATCCAACGCCAAAACCATCATTAAATCACCATTATTTCATTCACACAATTTCTTTAAAATTTAATTGGTTCATTCCATTTGACTTTTCAAACACTAAACACTTTGACTTTTCAACATTTCAAACCTAATCCTTTTCAATTCTCTTCTTCACTTAAATGTCCAACGTGAATGTCCCTCTTTAACCACTTTTCACCCTTTAATGCAATTTCACAATAGCATTCTATTAGTTTGACTTTTCAAACTAAGTCATCCTATCACTCCTACTTGACCTCACTAGGACAACGCGTGTAATAGAAATTCCGGGTGTTACAGAGATTAGGACCGGACCTCTAAATTCGGTTTTTAAATTTTTGCACTAATAAGGCACATTTTTTTCCAGAACCGAACCAGAAATCTGTTCTCGGTTCTGGTCGTCCCACTTTTGTTCAAAATTATTTTAATTTTTGACAAAAAATTGAAACAATATGTAAAAAAAACCAATATATTTAAGTAAAAAAAATCAAAAATTAACATTACCCAACAAAATTTTTTGTCCGGTTTCCAATTTGGTTGTGGTTTCCAATTTCCAACAAAATATCAAATGGAAGCTGCTACAAAAAATCAAAATTTTATTCTATTTTTTCCAATTTCCAACGTCTTACTCTTTATTCCTAAGGATTCGTCGATTGCAGAGCAGAGCAAAAATACTAAGAACTACAAAAAGAAAACTAACAATTGCATAGCAACAAAACTATTGGCTCTAACCTCGCAAATCTGCTGGGTTTCTTTGCAAAAAACAGAATCGGACTTTCGGGAAACAGATCTACCACGTTGGATAGTCGGAAAGAAAATAACCAAACTTGTGGTTTGAATCTACAGTTCGACTCTGAGAGGCAACAGACAGCAGCGACTTCGGCTAGAGGCAACAGCAGCGACTTCGGCAAGAGGCAACAACAGCGACTTCGGCGAGACACGGCGAGGGCGAGGGCGAGGGCGAGGGCGAGGGCGAGGGCGAGGGCGAGAGACGACGACTGCGATTGTGCGAAGCGAACACCGAAGGTGAGAGCGTGACTGACTGCGTGAGGATTCAGAAGTGTTTTTAGCCTAAAGTTAACTTAACTGGTGCGGGTCAGATTTACTCGGTTTTGTCCTTAAAACCGAGAACCGAACCACAGATTTTGGTTCTAAAATAACATAACTGAAATCTATTAATTTTGCCCTAGGAACCGACCAAAACTGGACCAAACAGCTCGATTCTGGTCCAGTTCTCGGTTTTGGTCGGTTCTTGCTCACCCCTAATCATAATATATCAAGCAGAGTAAGTGGATTAAAACCATACACAATTTCAAAGGGTGAGTATGAAGTAGTAGAATGCACAACTCGATTATAAGCAAATTCAACATGTGGTGAATAGTTTTCTCATTACCTTAAATATTTAGAAATTAAAGCCCTTAGCAGCATAGATAGTGTTCGATTTACAACCTTGGTTTGCACATCCGTTTGAGGATATGATACAATGGAAAACAACAGTTTCGTTCCAAACTTATTCCATAAAGTCCTCTAAAAATGACTTAAAAACTTCACATTCTATCACTCAATAGTTCTTGGTATCCTATGCAAACACACAATTTCTTTAAAGAATAAATCCGCCACATGCATAACATCATTAGTTTTAGAACATGCTATAAAATGAGCAGTTTTACTAAAGCAATCAACAACCACAAAAATACTATCCTTACTTACATTCAATGCATATGGTTTGACCTTCAATTTGGCCTTCTTACATTCAATGCATTTTTCGCAAATGGATATTACATCATGCTTCATTTTCAGCCAAAAGAAATGTTCAATTAATATACTCGACATTTTATCAATTTCAAAATGTCTCATTAAACCTCCTCCATGAGCCTTTCTAACAAGCAATTCGTGTAATGAACATTTAGGTATACAAAGTCCTTTTAAAACAAATACTCATCATGTCTATAGTAATCAACACATGCAATTTTCTCTCAATCTATCCAAACTTGACTAAAATCCAAATCCGAATCATATAGATCTTTAATGAATTCAAATCCTAATAATTTAGATTGTAGAGAAGTGATGAGAATGTACCTTCTAGACAACGCATCGGCGACAATGTTGTCCTTACCTTTCTTATAATGGATAACGTACGAAAAAGTCTTGATGAACTTCATCCACTTGGTGTCTCTTGTGCAATTTCCCTTGTGACTTTAGAGGCTTCAAGTTCTCGTGATCGAAATCGATGATGAACTCCCTCTGCCACAAGTAGTGTTTCTATGTTTGTAATGTCCTTACCAAGACATACAATTCTTTGTCGTAGGTTGGGTAATTTAATGTCGCTCCACTAAGCTTTTCACTGAAGTAAGCAATCGGCTTCATTTCCCGCATCAAAACACCTCCAATTCTCTTTCCTGACACTTCACATTCAATCTCAAACGTCTTATAAAAATTTGGCAAAACTAATAAATGAGCATTAGCCAATTTCTCTTTCAATAAGTTAAATGCTTTTTCACATACCATCGTCCATTTGAATTCAACATTTTTTTTAACCAATTCATTCATGGGTGCTGCAATGGTACTAAAGTCTCTCGTAAATCTCCTATAAAATTTTGTTAAACCATGAAAACTACGTACCTCATTCATGTTCTTTGGCGTAGGCCATTCTTTGATTGCTCTTACTTTTTCCTTGTTCACCGATACTTCATTCGAGCTCACTACAAAATCGAGAAACACTACTGATTTCATGCAAAATGTGCACTTTTTAAGATTGTCATACAATTGATTTAATCGTAACACATCAAAAACAGATTTCAAATGTTTATATGTTGTTCGAAGGTCTTGCTATATACCAATATATCGTCCAATAAACCACTACAAATTTTCCAATAAATTGTGGCAAAACATGATTCATTAATCTCATGAATGTGCTCAATGCATTAGATAAACCAAATGGCATAATTAACCATTCGTAAAGTTCATACTTTGTTTTAAAAGAAGTTTTTCATTCATCTATTTCTTTCATACGAATTTTATAGTACCCGTTCTTTAAATTAATTTTAGAAAATAAACAAGTACCATACAATTCATTAAGCATGTCATCAAGTCGAGGAATAAGATGTCGATACTTTATCGTAATTTTTTTTACCACTCGACAATCGACACACATCCTTCATGTCCCGTCCTTCTTCGCAACTAAAATTACTGGTACTGAGCACGGGCTAAGACTTTCTTTCACTAGATCTTTTTCCACCAATTTGTCTACTTGTCCTTCTATCTCCTTAGTTTCTTCCGAATTTGCTCAATATACGGGTCAGTTAGAAATTGTCGCTCCCAGTATAAAGTCAATTTGATGCTCTATTCCCCCAAGTGGAGATACTCTTTTAGGCAATTCCCCTAGAAACACATCTTTATATTCCTGCAAAAGAAAGGTAACATCCACTTGAAGAGAAACGGTTAGTTCATTAGAAATAAAATAAATATCTTTGTACACTAATAAAATCATCTCATTACTTTCCTAATTTTTTTCTCAAAATTCCACTCTTTTTATTTCCTTCTCCCTCAGTTTTTCTCTCTTTCCCCAATTTCTTTTCTTCCTCTATGCCTTTTTTGCTCACTTCGCTCTTGACTTTTCTCTTTTTGGCTCTTTTGTCTTCTTTCTCATATTCATTTTTTTTTCTCTTTCTTCTATTCCACCCGGTTCTTCAACTACTCCATTATTCGAATTTTTCCTTCCTTTTTCTTTCAACTTTTTTTATAGTTTTAGAACTCTTTGGCTATCCTTTCTTGGTTTATATTTGATTCCCACAGTTGTAAGGGTGTTAGAATCACAATTCTTCTGTTTTGAACTAGCGAATACTCATTCTTAAATCTATTATGTTTAACCACTCGATTGTATTATCATGGTTTTCTCAAAAAGATGTGAGTAGCTTGCATCGATACTAGATCACACAAAACTTGATCCTTGTACCTTCCGATTGATAAGCAATACTTACATGTTTAGTCACTTTGATCTCACCACAATCACTTAACCATTATAACTTGTATGGTTTCAGATGTCTTCGGTCTTCAAATTTAACTTTTGAACCAACAGCACATTCGTGCAACTTCTACTGTCGATGATCAAACTACACACCTTGTTGTTGACATCACATCTAGTATGAAATATATTTTTTCTTTGGACCTTGTCGTTATCCTCCTTAACTTGCACATTTAGTGCTCTCGTTTTGACTAATAACTCTCCCTTAATTGGTTCTTCCATATCCTATTACTACAATCCTCTAGTGGTGGAATCTTGTTATTATTTGAACTCACGCTTTCTACATCTCCATTATCTAATAAAATCATCGCTCGCTTGTTCGGATAATTCGAAACAATATGTTCAAATTCTTTGCACCGAAAACACTTGATTTCTCTAGTTGGGATTGGTGTAGGAATTTCAATGTTACCTTTTTGCGGCGTAACATTGGTGGTCGCGGGCTTACCCTTGGGATCTTCCCTTAGGTTTGACTTTTCACTTTTTCAACTTGATTTCTAAGAATTATTTGAAGTCAAACCTACCTTTGCGCTTCTTTTTGCTTTTAGTTGCCGTTCTATTTTTTTTGTCTTGTGTAGCAACTCTTCCATATACATATAGTGTTGTAAATCCATTATATCTGCAACTTCTCGATTTAATCCTCTCAAAAATCTTATCATTGTGGCTTTCTCATCCTCATTGATATTAGCCCTCATCAGAGAGACTTCCGTCTATTTGTAATACTCTTCCACACTCTTAAATCCTTGAGTTAAACTTTGGAGTTTTTGGCATAAATCTCTATAATAGTATGTTGGAACAAACTTTTTTCTCATAATTGCATTCACACTTTCCCATGTGCGAATTTGGGGCTCTCCAATATGCCTATTATTCTTTACTAATTGGTCCCACCAAATACTAGTTTAAGTTAAACTTTGGAGTTTTTGGCATAAATCTCTATAATAGTGTTGGAACAAACTTTTTTTCTCATAATTGCATTCACACTTTCCCATGTGCGAATTGGGGGCTCTCCGTTTTGCCTATGATTCTTTACTAATTGGTCTCATCAAATACTAGTACAGTCGGTGAACTCCATTACAACCAACTTAATTTTTTTCTCTTCCGTATAGTTTTAGCATTCAAATAACGAATCCACTTTTTGTAACACCCGAGAATTTCCTATTACGTGCGTAGTCCTAAGTTGTATGAGAGGGTAGTGTTAAAAGCTGTTAGAAGGAGAAGTGAGTCATGCAAAGGGAAGGGTGTTGACAATTCAAACAATGGAGGTTTGAAAAGTCAAAATTCTTTCAACCAATAAGATTTTAGTTAGAAAAATTAAAATGAATGTTAAAGTGGATGAAAAGTTGTGCTTTAGGGGTGTGTTTGGCGTTGGATTAAGGGAGTAAAGGGGAGGGCTTTGTGGTAAATTTACATGGTTATTAAATACATGGTTATTAAATAAATGAGTTAAAAATATAAAAAGGTAGTTTTTCATTCACTTTTCTTCTTCTTCATCGACTTCTCTCCCATTCCTCCATAGCCGATTCTTGCCTCCAACTTTCTTCAATCTTTCAAGGCTATTTCAAGGTAAAATCGATTGGGTTTTGATTTGCATAGCTTTAGATGAAGTTTGAGAGTGTTTTTGGGAGTTTTAGTTGGATTTTAAGAATGTTGGAAAACCCTAGGTTAGGGATTCCGAATTTGGTTTTCAAATGGGTGTTTTCCTTCCAAATTGGTAAGTTTAATTGTTAAATGTGTTAGTTTAGGTTAATTAAGTGTTTAAATTGAAGATTTGATGGAAGTTACACAAAAACCGGAATTGTGCATCAAAGGGCCGATTCTGTTTTTAGGGAATTCGAGTTGGCTAAGTTGTGTATTTGGTTAATTTAAGCATTTCAATGGATAGTAGACGTGTAGAGGTTTCCGAGTTGGGGTGGCACGTCAAATTCTGCTAAAAAACGAGAAAGTTATAACCGTTTAAAGTTGGACGTTGGTAATTTGTATAAAAATCGGGTTTAGTATTTTAAGTGTGAAGTGTGTTTTAGGTATTGTTAAGTTTTAGTTAGAAAATCTTTTAGAATTTATTGATAGCTTATCAAACTAAGTTTACATTGTTTTAGGTCGTCGAGCGTGTGAATTGGACGGTAAAAGTAAGCAAGTGGAAGCCAAGCATTCAGGTAAGTAGTGGGTTGTAATTGTTTTGCCTTCGGGCCTACACCACGATGTTAAGCAGAAGGTTCCGGGATGCTTCGATGTTAAGCAGAAGATTCCGTGAACGCTTCGATGTTAAGCAGAAGATTCCGTGAACGCTTCGATGTTAAGCAGAAGGTTCCGGGATGCTTCGATGTTAAGCAGAAGGTTCTGGGATGCTTCGATGTTAAGCAGAAGGTTTCGGGATGCTTCGATGTTAAGCAGAAGGTTCCGGGATGCTTCGATGTTAAGCAGAAGATTCCGTGAACGCTTCGATGTTAAGCAGAAGATTCCGTGAACGCTTCGATGTTAAGCAGAAGATTCCGTGAACGCTTCGATGTTAAGCAGAAGATTCCGTGAACGCTTCGATGTTAAGCAGAAGATTCCGTGAACGCTTCGATGTTAAGCAGAAGGTTTCGGGATGCTTCGATGTTAAGCAGAAGGTTTCGGGATGCTTCGATGTTAAGTAGAAGGTTCCGGGATGCTTCGATGTTAAGCAGAAGGTTTCGGGATGCTTCGATGTTAAGTAGAAGGTTCCGGGATGCTTCGATGTTAAGTAGAAGGTTCCGGGATGCTTCGATGTTAAGCAGAAGATTCCGTGAACGCTTCGATGTTAAGCAGAAGGTTCCGGGATGCTTCGATGTTAAGCAGAAGGTTCCGGGATGCTTCGATGTTAAGCAGAAGGTTCTGGGATGCTTCGATGTTAAGCAGAAGGTTCTGGGATGCTTCGATGTTAAGCAGAAGGTTCTGGGATGCTTCGATGTTAAGCAGAAGGTTCCGGGATGCTTCGATGTTAAGCAGAAGGTTTCGGGATGCTTCGATGTTAAGCAGAAGGTTCTGGGATGCTTCGATGTTAAGCAGAAGGTTCCGGGATGCTTCGATGTTAAGCAGAAGGTTTCGGGATGCTTCGATGTTAAGCAGAAGGTTTCGGGATGCTTCGATGTTAAGCAGAAGGTTCCGGGATGCTTCGATGTTAAGCAGAAGGTTTCGGGATGCTTCGATGTTAAGCAGAAGATTCCGTGAACGCTTCGATGTTAAGCAGAAGGTTCCGGGATGCTTCGATGTTAAGTAGAAGGTTCCGGGATGCTTCGATGTTAAGCAGAAGATTCCGTGAACGCTTCGATGTTAAGCAGAAGGTTCCGGGATGCTTCGATGTTAAGCAGAAGGTTTCGGGATGCTTCGATGTTAAGCAGAAGGTTCTGGGATGCTTCGATGTTAAGTAGAAGGTTCCGGGATGCTTCGATGTTAAGCAGAAGATTCCGTGAACGCTTCGATGTTAAGCAGAAGGTTCCGGGATGCTTCGATGTTAAGCAGAAGGTTCTGGGATGCTTCGATGTTAAGCAGAAGGTTCTGGGATGCTTCGATGTTAAGCAGAAGATTCCGTGAACGCTTCGATGTTAAGCAGAAGGTTTCGGGATGCTTCGATGTTAAGCAGAAGGTTCCGTGAACGCTTCGATGTTAAGCAGAAGGTTTCGGGATGCTTCGATGTTAAGCAGAAGGTTCCGGGATGCTTCGATGTTAAGCAGAAGATTCCGTGAACGCTTCGATGTTAAGCAGAAGGTTCTGGGATGCTTCGATGTTAAGCAGAAGGTTCCGGGATGCTTCGATGTTAAGCAGAAGGTTTCGGGATGCTTCGATGTTAAGCAGAAGATTCCGTGAACGCTTCGATGTTAAGCAGAAGATTCCGTGAACGCTTCGATGTTAAGCAGAAGGTTCCGGGATGCTTCGATGTTAAGCAGAAGGTTTCGGGATGCTTCGATGTTAAGCAGAAGATTCCGTGAACGCTTCGATGTTAAGCAGAAGATTCCGTGAACGCTTCGATGTTAAGCAGAAGGTTCCGGGATGCTTCGATGTTAAGCAGAAGGTTCTGGGATGCTTCGATGTTAAGTAGAAGGTTCCGGGATGCTTCGATGTTAAGCAGAAGATTCCGTGAACGCTTCGATGTTAAGCAGAAGATTCCGTGAACGCTTCGATGTTAAGCAGAAGGTTTCGGGATGCTTCGATGTTAAGCAGAAGGTTTCGGGATGCTTCGATGTTAAGCAGAAGGTTCCGGGATGCTTCGATGTTAAGCAATAGGTTCCGTGAACGCTTCGATGTTAAGCAGAAGGTTTCGGGATGCTTCGATGTTAAGCAGAAGGTTCTGGGATGCTTCGATGTTAAGCAGAAGATTCCGTGAACGCTTCGATGTTAAGTAGAAGGTTCCGGGATGCTTCGATGTTAAGCAGAAGGTTCTGGGAATGCTTCGATGTTAAGCAGAAGGTTCTGGGATGCTTCGATGTTACGCAGAAGATTCCGTGAACGCTTCGATGTTAAGCAGAAGGTTCCGGGATGCTTCGATGTTAAGCAGAAGTGTTACGCTTTGACCCACGAGTTTGAGGCTGGCGGCTCATGCATGCGGAAGCTAAACATAAAAGAGTGAGAGATGACACCTAACAGAGGAGCAAACACGTGAAACCGAAAATGATGTAAACAGAAAATGGCGAGAGAGATAAGGAATGATGTTACCCAGGCGAAGTGGAGAGGTGGGTGAGTTGGCTAACTCACAGAGAACGTCGTTTGGATTGAAGGGGTTCCTTGCGGCGGTAGACGTTCGTTGCGCTACGTCGGAAAACTCCTTCGCTGACGAAGATTTTGTTGGGTCTTCCTCCTTTTGTTGGGTCTTCCTCCTTTTGTTGGGTCTTCCTCCTTTTGTTGGGTCTTCCTCCTTTTGTTGGGTCTTCCTCCTTTTGTTGGGTCTTCCTCCTTTTGTTGGGTCTTCCTCCTTTTGTTGGGTCTTCCTCCTTTTGTTGGGTCTTCCTCCTTTTGTTGGGTCTTCCTCCTTTTGTTGGGTCTTCCTCCTTTTGTTGGGTCTTCCTCCTTTTGTTGGGTCTTCCTCCTTTTGTTGGGTCTTCCTCCTTTTGTTGGGTCTTCCTCCTTTTGTTGGGTCTTCCTCCTTTTGTTGGGTCTTCCTCCTTTTGTTGGGTCTTCCTCCTTTTGTTGGGTCTTCCTCCTTTTGTTGGGTCTTCCTCCTTTTGTTGGGTCTTCCTCCTTTTGTTGGGTCTTCCTCCTTTTGTTGGGTCTTCCTCCTTTTGTTGGGTCTTCCTCCTTTTGTTGGGTCTTCCTCCTTTTGTTGGGTCTTCCTCCTTTTGTTGGGTCTTCCTCCTTTTGTTGGGTCTTCCTCCTTTTGTTGGGTCTTCCTCCTTTTGTTGGGTCTTCCTCCTTTTGTTGGGTCTTCCTCCTTTTGTTGGGTCTTCCTCCTTTTGTTGGGTCTTCCTCCTTTTGTTGGGTCTTCCTCCTTTTGTTGGGTCTTCCTCCTTTTGTTGGGTCTTCCTCCTTTTGTTGGGTCTTCCTCCTTTTGTTGGGTCTTCCTCCTTTTGTTGGGTCTTCCTCCTTTTGTTGGGTCTTCCTCCTTTTGTTGGGTCTTCCTCCTTTTGTTGGGTCTTCCTCCTTTTGTTGGGTCTTCCTCCTTTTGTTGGGTCTTCCTCCTTTTGTTGGGTCTTCCTCCTTTTGTTGGGTCTTCCTCCTTTTGTTGGGTCTTCCTCCTTTTGTTGGGTCTTCCTCCTTTTGTTGGGTCTTCCTCCTTTTGTTGGGTCTTCCTCCTTTTGTTGGGTCTTCCTCCTTTTGTTGGGTCTTCCTCCTTTTGTTGGGTCTTCCTCCTTTTGTTGGGTCTTCCTCCTTTTGTTGGGTCTTCCTCCTTTTGTTGGGTCTTCCTCCTTTTGTTGGGTCTTCCTCCTTTTGTTGGGTCTTCCTCCTTTTGTTGGGTCTTCCTCCTTTTGTTGGGTCTTCCTCCTTTTGTTGGGTCTTCCTCCTTTTGTTGGGTCTTCCTCCTTTTGTTGGGTCTTCCTCCTTTTGTTGGGTCTTCCTCCTTTTGTTGGGTCTTCCTCCTTTTGTTGGGTCTTCCTCCTTTTGTTGGGTCTTCCTCCTTTTGTTGGGTCTTCCTCCTTTTGTTGGGTCTTCCTCCTTTTGTTGGGTCTTCCTCCTTTTGTTGGGTCTTCCTCCTTTTGTTGGGTCTTCCTCCTTTTGTTGGGTCTTCCTCCTTTTGTTGGGTCTTCCTCCTTTTGTTGGGTCTTCCTCCTTTTGTTGGGTCTTCCTCCTTTTGTTGGGTCTTCCTCCTTTTGTTGGGTCTTCCTCCTTTTGTTGGGTCTTCCTCCTTTTGTTGGGTCTTCCTCCTTTTGTTGGGTCTTCCTCCTTTTGTTGGGTCTTCCTCCTTTTGTTGGGTCTTCCTCCTTTTGTTGGGTCTTCCTCCTTTTGTTGGGTCTTCCTCCTTTTGTTGGGTCTTCCTCCTTTTGTTGGGTCTTCCTCCTTTTGTTGGGTCTTCCTCCTTTTGTTGGGTCTTCCTCCTTTTGTTGGGTCTTCCTCCTTTTGTTGGGTCTTCCTCCTTTTGTTGGGTCTTCCTCCTTTTGTTGGGTCTTCCTCCTTTTGTTGGGTCTTCCTCCTTTTGTTGGGCTTTCATGATGGCATGTTAATTTAAATGGCGACCTCCTTCTTTGTTGAGCCTTCCTCCTTTCGTTGGGCCCGATCCGATCATGCCTCTTTGCTTCCTATTCTGTCCACGAGGGATTTCTTCAATGCTCCTAATCCAAGCTTTTAAAAATGTCTATTCCTACAAAATTAGCAAACAAGTTAGTCTTTAAAGGCGTACCTTGTTTCTTCTACGTCGTGTCTTCGGCCTCCGAGGTATATCATACTCTTCATGTTAAGCAGAAGGTTCCGTGAACGCTTCGATGTTAAGCAGAAGGTTCCGTGAACGCTTCGATGTTAAGCAGAAGGTTCCGTGAACGCTTCGATGTTAAGCAGAAGGTTCCGTGAACGCTTCGATGTTAAGCAGAAGGTTCCGTGAACGCTTCGATGTTAAGCAGAAGGTTCCGTGAACGCTTCGATGTTAAGCAGAAGGTTCCGTGAACGCTTCGATGTTAAGCAGAAGGTTCCGTGAACGCTTCGATGTTAAGCAGAAGGTTCCGTGAACGCTTCGATGTTAAGCAGAAGGTTCCGGGATGCTTCGATGTTAAGCAGAAGGTTCCGTGAACGCTTCGATGTTAAGCAGAAGGTTCCGTGAACGCTTCGATGTTAAGCAGAAGGTTCCGTGAACGCTTCGATGTTAAGCAGAAGGTTCCGTGAACGCTTCGATGTTAAGCAGAAGGTTCCGTGAACGCTTCGATGTTAAGCAGAAGGTTCCGTGAACGCTTCGATGTTAAGCAGAAGGTTCCGTGAACGCTTCGATGTTAAGCAGAAGGTTCCGTGAACGCTTCGATGTTAAGCAGAAGGTTCCGTGAACGCTTCGATGTTAAGCAGAAGGTTCCGGGATGCTTCGATGTTAAGCAGAAGGTTCCGTGAACGCTTCGATGTTAAGCAGAAGGTTCCGTGAACGCTTCGATGTTAAGCAGAAGGTTCCGTGAACGCTTCGATGTTAAGCAGAAGGTTCCGTGAACGCTTCGATGTTAAGCAGAAGGTTCCGTGAACGCTTCGATGTTAAGCAGAAGGTTCCGTGAACGCTTCGATGTTAAGCAGAAGGTTCCGGGATGCTTCGATGTTAAGCAGAAGGTTCCGGGATGCTTCGATGTTAAGCAGAAGGTTCCGGGATGCTTCGATGTTAAGCAGAAGGTTCCGGGAACGCTTCGATGTTAAGCAGAAGGTTCCGTGAACGCTTCGATGTTAAGCAGAAGGTTCCGTGAACGCTTCGATGTTAAGCAGAAGGTTCCGGGATGCTTCGATGTTAAGCAGAAGGTTCCGTGAACGCTTCGATGTTAAGCAGAAGGTTCCGTGAACGCTTCGATGTTAAGCAGAAGGTTCCGTGAACGCTTCGATGTTAAGCAGAAGGTTCCGTGAACGCTTCGATGTTAAGCAGAAGGTTCCGTGAACGCTTCGATGTTAAGCAGAAGGTTCCGTGAACGCTTCGATGTTAAGCAGAAGGTTCCGTGAACGCTTCGATGTTAAGCAGAAGGTTCCGTGAACGCTTCGATGTTAAGCAGAAGGTTCCGGGATGCTTCGATGTTAAGCAGAAGGTTCCGTGAACGCTTCGATGTTAAGCAGAAGGTTCCGTGAACGCTTCGATGTTAAGCAGAAGGTTCCGTGAACGCTTCGATGTTAAGCAGAAGGTTCCGTGAACGCTTCGATGTTAAGCAGAAGGTTCCGTGAACGCTTCGATGTTAAGCAGAAGGTTCCGTGAACGCTTCGATGTTAAGCAGAAGGTTCCGTGAACGCTTCGATGTTAAGCAGAAGGTTCCGTGAACGCTTCGATGTTAAGCAGAAGGTTCCGTGAACGCTTCGATGTTAAGCAGAAGGTTCCAGGATGCTTCGATGTTAAGCAGAAGGTTCCGTGAACGCTTCGATGTTAAGCAGAAGGTTCCGGGATGCTTCGATGTTAAGCAGAAGGTTCCGGGATGCTTCGATGTTAAGCAGAAGGTTCCGTGAACGCTTCGATGTTAAGCAGAAGGTTCCGGGATGCTTCGATGTTAAGCAGAAGGTTCCGTGAACGCTTCGATGTTAAGCAGAAGGTTCCGTGAACGCTTCGATGTTAAGCAGAAGGTTTCGGGATGCTTCGATGTTAAGCAGAAGGTTCCGTGAACGCTTCGATGTTAAGCAGAAGGTTCCGTGAACGCTTCGATGTTAAGCAGAAGGTTCCGTGAACGCTTCGATGTTAAGCAGAAGATTCCGTGAACGCTTCGATGTTAAGCAGAAGGTTCCAGGATGCTTCGATGTTAAGCAGAAGGTTCCGTGAACGCTTCGATGTTAAGCAGAAGGTTCCGTGAACGCTTCGATGTTAAGCAGAAGGTTCCGGGATGCTTCGATGTTAAGCAGAAGGTTCCGGGATGCTTCGATGTTAAGCAGAAGGTTCCGTGAACGCTTCGATGTTAAGTGTAGAAGTTGTGTTGTTGCGTTGAGTGTTAGGGTTGTGTGTGAGTGTTGTTGTGCATAGTGCATGGGTTTTATACTGTATTTGTTATCCCTACTTGCTAAGCGTAAGCTTACGTGTATGTGTGTGTGTGTGTGTGTTCTGTGGTGTAGGTGACGGAGCATTTACAGGTGAGCTTGAGAGCGAGGAACAGGACTAGGGGCAGTCAGAGATCCACAGAGCTTGCCGGTGCAGGCCATTTGTCGAGGCGCTTTGGACCTGATTCTTGGGCGTGTGTGGTGGTTGGGATTGGATATTTGGTGGTTAGTTTGTGTATATTTGGTTTTGTATTTTTGTAGATGTTTTGACAGCTATGTGTAATTGTTGTTGTAGTCATAGTTCTGAGTGATGTGTTACCCTGTATTGTGAGTTTTCTTCATTTTGATTAATTATTGGAGATTTCATAGATTGGTTAGCTGGTTAGGAGTATTCTGGACTGGTTGAGACTTGATTCATTTGCAGGTACCTAGCATTTTAGGGGCGCTATTTTCAGGCGTTACTTTGCCGAAATTTTTGGGAAGGACGCCGTGGTGCTTAAAGGTTAAGGAGTAAGGGAATTAGGGAGTCTAGGCAGGTAGGTATGACATAAGAGAGATTCGAGGGATTTAGTTTTAAATTTTGTTATGTCACTTTTTTTTAAACACTGTTTTAAACGCGGGTTAGCTTAGCAAAGTACCGCACCGAGCCGAGGCGGGTTTGGGGGCGTTACACTTTTCGTTCCCACTCCAAGAAAGTCTCGGGATCACTTTTCCCATGGAAGGAATGAATGTTTACCTTGATGTGGCTTAGGTTACTGTCCTCTCGGTAATCTCTTCCCTTTGGTATGGTCTATCTTTGTTCTCAAACTCATTTCCATTGAATTCTCTCCTTCTACGAGGGTAAATAGGTGATGGCGTTTCTAACCTCCTAGTAAGAGCCGTATATTGGTCTTGCATGACTCTCATGAATATTTTCAAATCCACTTCACTCTCTTCCCCACTCATGATTTTCAAACCAATAATAAAAAATAAGCAAACGTAAAAAGAAAAGATCAATATAAACAAACGTTAAAACAATAAATAACAAGTTATGTCATGGACATTTCCTCTGCCTCATGTGTTTACACTTGTTCGATAATCACTCTACTCGTGTTTCACTAGAAATTTGATTTTTATAAATTAATCTCTCCCTCTTATCTTTTACCACTCAATCTTCTCTTTTGGTTCTTAAAGTAAGAATTCAATCAAGAAACAATTCAACAAATGCAACTGCAAAATTTCTAACTTTTCAAACTTTAATCCAATGTTGAAGAATGATTAGAATCAAGTCACTAAGGCATTCACTAGAATCTGTCTTTGAATATAACGTTTTGAAGAATTTGATGCTCAATGACTATACAAAGCGATCACTGGTAATAATATCTCAAAACAATTAAGGTATTCACAAGAATAGAAATTTCCCTATAAAATGCTGAAACTTGTAGAAATAGGTTAATGATTACATATACGGCACAATATGATCTATAAGGTATGAGAAATCAATACATGGGAAAATCAACTTAAGAAGTATTAGGAAATTCAAGATTTAATGAATCAAAAAATTTTCCCGGCATATTCTGAAACTTCAAGAAATAAAAAAACTGATTAGATATTCAGATTCTAGAGATCAAGACACGCAAGAGTATCAATTTTTTTTAAAAGTTTCCAACCTTTTTTTTTAATTGAAAGAATTTGAAGAAGAATACGAAATATAGATAGAAAAGTTGTAAATATAGCATCTTGAATCGTAAGAGCCATTGCTCTGATATCAATGATGCAAACCTTGGATTTTAGAGAATCTAAGACTCGACAACAATGCGAAATAATCACGAAAACACCTTTATGATTCAAGAGGAAAGAAGCTTGACCCGAACCAAACTTGTTGGTTGAATCGAAAGTTATCAAGTTTGATCTTTTCAAGCAAGCACTCACAGAAAATCAAGTTCCTTAATAAGAACTTAAGAAGTGAATTCAAAGAATCTCACCAAAAATCATTAGCTCAATTTTCATAAAAAATTAATTGTGTCTAATAATGTCTTACAACTTGGTTTAAATAGGCAAAACTAGGTTAAAGGCTGAAACAACTCAAAATAACCTAAAAATCTATAAGAAAACACAGTTAGGATTGAAGGAGGGCTCGACTAGAGTATTAGCGTGCGCGGTTGTAATGAGGTCTCTCGTTGGTGTGCGTGGGGAAGGTGGGGGCAAGTGCTAATGTGCGAGGTGGGCACTCGGACTTGGCGGTTGGGTGCGATGGGCCGGGAAGACCTAGCGTGCTACTGGACCACGTTGTAGGCATGTGATGGGTGCAGTGTTGCTGGCCCATGTCATGGGCAAGTGAGGGCGCGGTGCACATAAGGGCATGCACGGCTGGTCGCTCTGGTAGGGGATGCGGGCGCGCGATAGCAGGGTATGCGTGCATGCGCAGTTCCATGAAACTTCTTTTTCCATTTAGCAACAAATACTTGCAGTCCTTGCTTCTTTGATCCACCATTGCTTCATCACCAATACTCAGCATCATTATGGGCTTTTCTCATGATGTGATGACTCTTTATCTTAAATTTCTTTGATCAAGCCTTGTAGATTCTTATACGTCTTCTTTGTCCTTGATATTGTCATTAGTCCTCCGATCACATCACTTGCCCAGAAAGTGTTAACCATTGCGACGATTTTCAACGCCGAAATGCTGCAAAACTCATGTCCCTTCGCTATCTTTCACCTTTAATCGACCAAAAAATGTACATAAACCCTAAATCTACTCAAATAGCACAGTAATAACTATGAGATTTAAGTTTTCAAACTTGAATCTAAACCAACAATAGATCCTAAATTTCAAATTCCAAAGGGTAAAAATTAAATAAAATACTGAATTATATGTTGTTTTTCAATTCAAACACCGAACAATTTTTTCATCAATTTGAACATCAAACTATCCACCATTAGCAAATCGACTCATTGTGTTAAATGGATGTTAAAAAGTATACAATTCAAACACTAAACTATTAGGTAATTTCAATTCAAACATTTGCTACCCTCCATTTCTACAGCTTCAACCAGGCTTTCGATGGATTCTTCCTTCTTCCTCCTCCATCCTGACGCCTTCTCTCTGATGCATTTCATGTCTTCTCTGCATTTCTAAATAGAGAAGGTGAAAATATTGCAGAGAGCTGCAAGCAATGCGTATTCATGGTGGTGGGCTAGCCACTTCAAGACCAAACACTCCAAATAGCTGGAACATAATCTTCATGGTATGATTTGTCATCCTTGTTTGATTTCTATAAATATTCTTCCAAGATTTCCATTTCGATTTCATGTTCTGTCGACTGTCAGGTCATTTCCGATCAGCCTTTTGTTCGCAAACCAACACGATCTTTGTGTTCGAATAAATATGAACATAAGAAATCTGCTCTGATACCAAAAAATGATCATTCTTTGTTGAAATGAACCTGAAGGAAAAAAGAAGTAATGATATCTTGATAAAATGTAGACGTGGAGGATAAGGTAAATAGCATGCTGAAAATCATCGACGACGATGGCAATTTTTGTGCCAGGAGGGCCAAAATGTATTATAGAAAGAGGCTGTAGCTCGTCAGCCACGTCAAAGAATCTTTCCGAGCATACTGAGCTTTGGCGGAGAGATACGATCACCTTTCAAAGTAGCTTCAAAGCGCGAATCGAACAATCACGTCAATATATCCTGAACGAGTTCCATATTTGATCGATGATGATATTGAAGATGAAGAGTCAACCGAAGCTTTCGTTCTTCATATGATTCTGTCATTGATTTGCCTGATAATCCAAAACAAGGAATTCCAAGAGTTCCAAAGCCTTCAGAGAAAGGTTATTTTAAGAGTTCGTCCATTTTTAGGAAGGCGCTATTGATGAACACAGATACTAGCTCTGCGAAATCTGCTGCGACTCCAACATCAGAGCTCAGTAAAAGCGAAGCGGTAGAAGAAATCGATAAGATTCACAAAGAGATTTTAGCTTTACAAATCAAGGAGGAGTTTGTTAAAAGGTTTTACGAGCGTGAATGCGAGAAATTATGGGAAATTGAAACTCGGATTACAAAAATGCAAAAGAGAGCTAGCATCTTACAAGATGAATTTGGCATATGCGTTGTGATCGAAGATGACGAAGCTCGAACTGTAATGGCAGCGACAGTTCTGAGATCGTGTCAGGAGACATTGAATAAGTTGCAAGAGAAACAAGAACAATCTGTTGACAAAGCAAGAGAAGAGTATTTTAGGTTAAAGGACGTAGAAAGAAAGTTTGAAACCTTAGGAAATGAGTTCATTTCTAAGCAAAAGTTTCATCAAGATTTCACTGCAGAAGCCATGGATAGAGATGATAAGGGAGATTATTGCAGAAGAGGGAGACATAGTGGCAAACGTATTGCTCATGATTTGAATTATGGAAGAGAAGGTACGCAAAGGGGGTGATACGGTAATGTTTGAATTGAAAATACTCTATTGAACAGTTGATTTGTATAATTTTTAATGTCCATTTAACTAAGCGAGTCGATTTGCTAACCGTAGATAATTTGATGTTCAAATTGATGAAAAAAATTGTTCAGTTTTTGAATTGAAAAACACTTTATAGTTCAGTATTTTATTTGATTTTTATTCAATTTTGAAAATGATATTTTTTACAACTATAATATTTAACTTTAATTTTTCTTCTTTAATTTGCCCAAAGGTTACAAATACAATACAGGGTTAAAATCATTTTTTCCCTCGAAAATTGTGTTTGGATTGTTTATATTAAAAATAAATCTTAAACTATAAAAAACCTATAAAAAAATCCATGGCGTTTAACCGATAACCCCCCGTTCTAAAATTTACACATAGAACGGTTAGCCGTTCTCAGAGAACGGATAACCGTTCTATCTGAGGCGTTCTCCACGTGCAACGCATGAGAGAATGGGAGGTGCGTTTGGGGTGAACACCCCCGCGCACTGGAACATGCCCCGCAAGTGCATGTGGGAGAACAGTCCCCCGTTCTCCCACCTATTTAAGGAGGCTCTCGCCCTTCATTTTCATCACTCCACATTTCTCTCCCCTCTCAAACCTCTCTACTATTGGCTTGCTCTGGAGAATTTTCGTTGTATAAGTAACGACGATGGATTCTGATTCACCTAGAGCAGTTGATCTAGACGAGCCAACAACTTTTGGTGTTGATCTGGATTGATATTCGCACGCCACTCCTGTATATGGTGATCTTCGAGCATTAGATCACTTATATGAAAATGAAAAAATCGAGGTACATTCGACCTCCAGAACTCTAGACGAGGAGCTTTGAATACCGGTCGGTTTGGAGGATGATGAGGTGGAAAGTATACCGGTAAGAAAAGAAATCTCATCGAATTTTTTTTTAGGAAAGAATATAGTTAGTTGAAGGATATTAAAACGAAATTAGTTGAATATTCTTTGAAAAATAGTTATGGGATAAAATTCATTAAAAGTGACAGACGGCGACTAACAACTGAGTGTGAAGACTGGTGTGAGTGGAGACTCAATGCTTCTCAGAAGCAAGACGAGCTGATGTTTCAAATAAAGAATTTGATCAATTCTCAGAGCTGTTCGAGGAAAATAGAGAATCGACACGCTAGAGCCAAAATGGGTAGCAGATCATTATTTGGATAGGTTCAAAATTCAACCTGTGTAGAAAATCTCTTCCATTATCGAGACTGTGATGAAGGATTTGACTGTCAACATTACACCGAGTATTGCTAAAAGAGCAAGAAGCGTAACTCGAATAATTAACAAAGGCAAGGATGACGAACAATAAAAGCTAGTCTGGTCGTACGCAACAGAAATATATAGATCAAATTTGGGTAGCACATTACAAGTACATACTTAAGAGATGGGGCATGATTCATTAGTATGTCAAAGAATGTATATATGTATGGCTACTTCCAAGGTAGGTTTGCTGCAGTACAGTCGCCTTGTTATCTGCTTGGATGGTTGTCATCTTTAGGGCTCGTGTCCCGGTCAATTACTTACAGTCGTCAGTATTGATGGCAACGATGGAATATATCTCATTGTTGTTGCCAATGTCGAAAAAGAGTGCATGGACACATGGACGTGGTTCTTGCAAATATTGAAGCGAGACCTAAACACTAAATCGGGGCACGGGTGGACAATTATTTTCGATTGACAAAAGTATAATACATTTCCAATTGTTATTTCAAAATAGGGGCATTTTGGTAATTATATTGATTGATGTTGACTCTGTTATTCTTGTCAAATATTAGCGGTGTAATTGTACTGTATAAGTAAGTTCTGTCTAGGAGACTAGAATTTAAGTGAGACCGTTTGTGACCCCTCCAGCCTTTCCTGGAAACTTACTTGGAAAAGTAATTCTATCTAGGAGATTGTCCAGTACAATATTTCCTGTGAATTATCCTGATTAGTACTCTCCACGTTATATTGACTCTGTTTTTCTTTCAAATATTAGGGTTTGCTAAAGGCTGCGGAAGAGAAATTTAAAGAAGCCGAACACCGCTACTGTCTCAAGCATATGTATGCAAACTTTAAAGGTCAATTTCAGGGCAAAGCCTACTGAGATGCGATGTGGAATGCGGCCAAGGCAACCACAAGGTGGCATTTCAAAAAAAATGCAGAAATTACACCAGCTTAGCCCGGAGGCCCACGCATGGTTTCGAGCAGAAGAGCATAGATATTGGGCTAGTCATGTCTTTTCTTCGAATCCCAAGTGCAACATGAGATTGAATAATTTGTGCGAGTCATTCAATGCACTTCTATTGCCAGTCAGGGACAAACCGATCCTAACCATGTTTGTAATGATCCAAAAGTGCATGATGACTCGCATTGTGAAGAAATTTTAGAAACTAGCTCAATCAACAAGCCATGTGTGTCCTAAGATAAAGAATAAGCTTGAGAAGCTAAAAAGTGCAGGTCAAAATTAGAGTGCTCAGCTTGGGGGAGGTGCACGATTTAAGGTCAGCAACGGCTACGAATAATACGTGGTCAACATGAATACGAGTGTGTGCAACTATACCAAGTGGGAGCTTATTAGAAACCCGTGTGTTCATTCCATTCTATGCATGCATTTCATAAGAGTGGCACCGAAAAATTACGTGCATCTATGCTATCACCAGGGAACTTACTTGCGGATGTACTCACAATTTATTCAACCCGTAAGCGGTCCCCAAATGTGGCCGCAAATACTAGATTAAAGGGAACTGATTTCGCCTAGAAGATATCGCCAACCCGGTAGGCCAAAGAAGACAAGAGTGCGAGATGCCGATGAGCCGTCAAGTTGAACAATGAGTAGGCAGAACTCAAAGATGTCTTGCGGTATATGTCGGCATAAGGGGCATAATAGTCGCACTTGTTCTCACCGGGGATCCACTTCAAGCGCTATTTCTCAAGACATGTTTACGAGTTTCAACACATTTGGCGGGATGCATATACAGTTCAACATATTTCCCTAGTTAACACAGTCATTCTTTTTTATTGATTGTTGTAATTTCGTTGTCGTGTCCATTTTTTCAATTTTATTAGACTAACCTAAATAAAAACATTTTATTTAAATAAAAAATAATAATTACAATTTGAAATATTTTCGTGATGTAATTTCTTATATCAGCTTCATCGGCCCAGAAGGACATCGTAAGGCTTAATGCTTGCAAGGCAGGTTTGAAGCCGATATAACAAATTACATCCCGAAGATACTTCAAATTGTAATTATTTTTTTTATATTTAAATAAAAAAAATTTATTTTAGTTTATGTTAAGAATACTTATTTAGTAAATGTTATTCAAATTAGAATTATTTATTTGGTTCAGTTTATTTAAACAAATAAATTGAAAAAATAGACAGAGTTTCATTTGTTTTATGACTTCTTCATAGCTATCTTCAAACTGTTCCTGCAAATTCAAATCACAAATATATATCTAATAGCCAGATTCTAGCACGTATAATAAATATCAAGACATAAAATGAAAAGTAAAGTACATCAAAATACAAAAAAATAAAGTACATCATATTTTCAGACAAAAATTAAAGTACATAAAATGAAATACAAAATTTTAAATATCCTAAGTTAGTGGGATATCGTCATCTCCGTCCACCATCCAATCTGTCAGCCTGTTAGTGAGCTCTCCAAGAGACTCACTAAGATAGTCCTGTGATTCAACCACATTTTGTTGGTTAGCGGCGAGCTCCTCGACCCTGTCTATGAGGGACTTCATCGTCTGGTCTCTCTGCTGCTCTCTCTCCTACAGCATCTGATACATCTGCTGCATCATGTCCCAGCTACTATGAACCTGAGGGGCAAATGGCAAAGCGATCGCGTCCTCTGTGGCGGTGGCGTTCTCGGTGGTGGGTGCATCCTCCATCGGAACATCCCACAATGTGGAGGCTCTGGGATCTCTCTTGACCATCCAAGACCCGTCGACTTCGACTAGGCCCATTTGAGTCAAATGGATCCTGTCAAATAGATTTGTGTGATCTGATCTGCTCTTCACGGGGCACCTAAATCTGAAAATGTTGGACGATCTTCCAAATCAAAGTCCCGAACGGTAGATTTTTATTCCTGGCTTGCCCGACCTCAAACATGTGACCTATAATCATGTATCCTGGGTCAAACAGCGTGCCGCTGTGGAGCTTCTCCATGATGTATAAATCTATCAAGCTGATGAGATCTCTATGACCATCTCTCAGCAGGATGATGTGGCTGATTAGGTTGTGTACCACCCGGGCTTTGACGTTCAAAGCCTTCGATCCCGGCTTCACGAAGCCTGCCATTCCCGAATTGCGGTGGATTTGTCTAAGTAACTCTAGTCCCTCTGTTATTCTAGAAAAATCACACTCTTGGGAACTGCAATAGTATCTCTCCGCCTCATTGTCCGCAAATTCCAACAATTCGTTGATAACAGCTGGAGAGACGACAACCTCTGCACCGAATAGGTACGTCTTCAACCACCCGGACCTCCCAGTACTAACCAAGTTGGCATAAAATAGGCGAAAAACTTTGTTGCAGTTGTCGCCCTTCATGTTGTATACCCCGTGCAAGGAGATGTTGTCAAACATCTCCTTCACCTCCAAAGACTCCCATCAGCTAAGTTTTGTAGTCTTCCATAAATAATCGAGTGGATTCTCGTATCTTGCTCGTACTACTCTTGACATGCCTTGTTACGAAATTCTATGGAAAAATAACTAAGAGGTGGTTGCGACAATTGATCCGGCGCCCTGTTTGATGGGCCACCTTGTGACATCTGGGGAGTCTTTCGACTAATAAACATTCTTGAATGGGCCATTTTTGGGTTTGAGGGTTTTTTTTTTCAAATTTTTAGGTTTTTTGGGATTTTCGGCTAGAAAAAAGATTAGATTTGGGGATTTTAATTTTTGTGATTTTCGCGAAAAACCCTCGGTTTTGGGAGATTTTCCGCTCAGGCTAAGTGTTTTGGCTCGGTTTTGTGATTTCCTTGAAGGTTTTTCGTAGATTTCAGCAAACAACAGTCAGATTTGATGATTTTGGCAGCAAAACGCACGGATCTGAGGGTTTGGACGAGAGAAAATTAGGGTTTTCGAAAGAAACGAGTCTGTTTGCTTATATATTAACGCATAACGGGGGATCGTGTGAGGGTGAACACCCCCCGCGTGTTCTTAGAATGGTCTCCATTCTAAGAATGCAGAAAACCATTCTTAGAACATTGGCACATGTGAATCACGTTGATGCGGGGGGTGCTTTTGAGGGTGGAGACCCCCGCGGTGGAGACCCCCGTTCTAGTGCACGCGGGGGTCTCAACCCTAAAAAACGAAGGGTCTTCACCCTCAAATGCACCTCCCATTCTAGCTCGCACGTGTGGGGTACGGGGAGAAAGTGGGTGCAGTTGAGGATGGAGACCCCCCACGTGCATGTGTAGAGTATGATCTAGCGCACGGGGGGTGTCCACCCCCAAACGCACCCGCTGTTCCAGCGCGCGGGGCACGTGGAGAACGCCCCTGATAGAATGGTAAGTCATTCTCGCACCCTCTGTTCTAGTGTGCGGGGCACGTGGAGAACGCTCCGGATAGAACGGTTAGCCGTTCTCTGAGAACGGCTTACCGTTCTATGTGTAAATTTCAGAACGAGGGGTTATTGGTTAACCGCCATAGATTTTTTTGATAGGTTTTTGATAGTTTAATGTTTGTTTTTAGCATAAACATACTTTGGAGGTTTTTTTAATCCAAACCTAAATTTCGAGGGTTAAAATGATTTGAACCCTACAATATAACACAAAAGAAGTACAACACTTTCTCGATTGGACATGGTATAAATAGACAAAATAAACATTTGCAAACAAATAAATTATATCATAAAACATTTTAATAATATCGTTCTGAGTAGTATTTCTAGATCTTAGTCTAAAACTAGGGAGATGGGCCGGGGAAGGAAGAAGGGTGGCTTGGGAGGAAAGTGGTCGACCAACTAGTCGACTCGTTTTTGAGCTCGATTGTCGCGACCCCAATGGGACGCGGCGTTCTTTTCTTTACATGATAATTTAAACTTAGAAATTTACCAAATTTTTTGTTTTTTTTTTAAAAACTCGTGAGAATGTAAAACGGTAGGAACACAAATTTTAAACTCGATTAAAACCCTTAATGTGAATGGGAAATGTTCGTAAAATATTTTGGATGGAAAACATTAAAGTTGGTTCTGTTTTTAAAAGGAAAACCAAAAAAAAAAAAAAAATTGGTCCGGGTGGGCGTGCACACCCTCGACACGTGCGCATGACATGCACGCGTCTCGTAGTCATCGCGCAGCGCAGCTCCTAACCCTTACGCCTGCAGCTGCGCGCCTATGGCGTGCCATTGCGCATGTGGCTTTCGTTCAGAGCGCACTACTCACCCGGGTGCGCTCACCAACCAGGCCACACGCAAGTGGGACACGATCGATCGCCCCTTCGACGTGATCAATCGGCACCCTCTCGGGTGTCGTCGTTTCTTCTTCTTCATGGCCGATCAATCGCCCCCTTCGCGCGCAATTAGTTGGCTACGCTTTGCCGATCGATCGGTCCACGCATGACCGATTGATTGACTGGTAGCCGATCCACCGCCTCTAACCCGCTACCGATCGGCAATCTCTCCGCCGACTTCACAAAAACCATAGTGCCAGCCGATAGATCGCTCATGAAGAGCCGATCGATCGGCCGGGCACCACTTGCCTCCCTCTGCGCTCGTTATGTGCGCCATGCATGCGTTGCGTTGTAGCGCACACCAACCGCGCCTCACGCCCTATATTTCCTTCATCCTCCTTTTCTTTCACCTAATTATTTCATAT
The DNA here is from genome assembly GCA_022432975.1 of Begonia masoniana. Classification (NCBI taxonomy): domain Eukaryota; kingdom Viridiplantae; phylum Streptophyta; class Magnoliopsida; order Cucurbitales; family Begoniaceae; genus Begonia; species Begonia masoniana. The sequence goes on along the minus strand of CM039505.1, from coordinate 25,021,015 downwards.
CCATCCTAACATCCATAAATACCATTCCCATCTAATGATCATCAAATCTATAAAATTCGTAGGCCAATCGAATAGAAAACGCGTAGCGAAAAACTTGAAAAACGGGTGGAAACCCCTTTAGCTTAAAATCGTCTTTCAAAACGTAAAAATCCCAAGCAATTCCATTATTCATCAAAATAAGAAATCCATTTCTATCCATACTTTTCATATCATAAACATTTACAAAAAACGTGCTTGGAGCACTACCCACAGGTCAAAATCGTCGCACCAGCCACAAACTCCCGCGATGAGCACCCTCCAACAACCAAACTCAAACATCGTCATCATGAGGTTTGACGTCCTCACCTTAAAACTCATCACTTATATCATAAGATTTAAACTATAAGCCTAATACTTAGTTAGAGGTGTAAACATATATATGAATGATCATGAATGCATGCTTCGTAAAAATCATATTCGTTTTCTTATTTCATCTTTCACTTGACATGGGTTAAGGGGCACGAATAGTGAGTGGCAAGAGCATCATAATTGTGGTCTTTTCGAACATTAACATGGTCCAACGCATGGACAATCGTGGTCCTTTTGGACATTAACATGGTCCAACGCATGGACAATTGTCGTCCTTTCGGACGGTTTTCATGATCCAATACATGGACGAATCATGGTCCCCCAAGAGGGACAATATCATATCGTGGCTAACTCACCCCGTCCAACGCTTAACCAATTACATATTTTACATGTTCTTATCTTATTCATTTAAATCATGCATGCAAAACGTTTTCGTATGCCCTTTGAGAAAATCGTGATGCATGTACATGAATGCACGTATGAAAGTCATTCTACTTGAAATAAAGTCATTCATCAACAAACTACATACATTTCTACGCTATTCATCATCACATAATCCTCAACAAACATACACATCAAAGCAATCAATCGAGCCTAACTTCCTAGTACCCTCGTGATGTAGGGCCCTAATGGCTGAATCCCTAACACACACACTTACTTGGCTTTATTTAGCAAGCCGTGCACTTCGCCTTAAGTTTTATCCACCTAAGACATTTCATAATCTTAGCGTTAAAATCGATCCTAAATAAACTGAATCCAAAACCAAACACAACTCCTAACTAAGGCAAATTCCTAGAAACTCCGGTTTACATCTTTCAAGCATTTCACCGAACACCTTGAGCTTGAAATTTCATTAACCAACCAATATCCAATATTTCACCCTAACTACCAACAATAACCATAATTTCAACATTAATACGATAAACTTATCAATTTGTAATATTAACCTATAATTTCACAACCCTAAAATCTCAAACCCTAATTAACTTTAACCCTAAAACTGGAAACTAACCATAAAACACTTAGATCTTACCTAGGGCTTTAAACGTTGAAGAGAATTGACGTCAGAGGAGCAATCGTCAAATGGCCGAAAGGAAATCGTCAAGAGAGAAGAGAAAATCGCCAAGAATGGGGGTGGGGAGAGGGGGGTTCTGCAGAAGAGGAATGCGTGGAGGGGGAGAGAGAAGAGGAAGGAGTGGTTTTGTAATGAAATTTAAAACTCCAAATTACTATTTTTCCCTTTCACCTAAACCTCTAATTAAATCGTTATGTAGTCTTTCGGTTTAGATCCTTCAAAATTTCCTTATTCCACTAAATCTCCCAATTAATTCATACCAATAAAATTTTTCATTCACGAAATGACTTTAGAATCCTCTATTTCCGAACATAACTTAAAAATCATAACACTGAAATTTCTGGGTGTTACATCCTTCCCTCTTTAAACAAAAATTGTCCTCAAAATTTGATCATACAAATACTTATGGATACTTATCTATCATGTCTTGCTATCGCTCCCACGTGGCTTCCTCGATGTTGTGGTTTCTCCATAATACTTTCACCAGTGGGATCGCTTTGTTCTGTAACACTTTTACTAACGATTCGAGGGTTTGCACCGACTTCTCTTTATACGTCAAGGTCGGTTGAATCTCGATATTCACCGGCTCTACCACATGCGTCACGTCACATATGCACTTTCTCAGTATTGATACATGGAAGACATTGTGGATTCCGTCCATAGATGAAGGCAGCTACAATCTAAAAGTCGTACCTCCAATCCTCGCCAAAATAGAGAACAGCCCAATGAATCATGGATTGAGCTTTCCTTTTTTTTTTCGAACCGCATAACTCCTCTGAATAGTGAGATCTTTAGGAAAACTTCATCTCCGATAGCAAACTCTAGATGTCTTCTTCTTCAATCCGCGTAACTCTTTTGTTGGCTTTGCGCGGTTTCCATCCTTTGTCTAAAAACAGCAATCTTCTCAGACATCTATTGTAATATTTCAGGATCTACTAGCTTCGCTTCCCCGACTTCGTCCCAATACAAGGGAGATCTACACTTTTTGTCCTACAACGCTTCATACGGAGCCATATCAATAGTGGATTGGTAGCTATTATTATAAGAAAACTCAACTAAAGGGAGATATCGGCTCCATGATGCCTGAAATTCTAGCACACACGCTCTCAACATATCCTCTAATATCTGAATCGTCCGCTCAAATTATCCATTTGTTTGAGGATGAAAAGCAGTGCTAAAAGTCAGCTTCGTCCCCATAGAACTTTGCAGACTCTTCCAGAATCTCGAGGTAAACCTAAGGTCCCGATCCGAAACAATCAATACACGAATCTCATGTAACCTAACGATCTCCTGGACGTACAACTCAACAAACTGGTCCATCATATAGGTCATCTTCACAGGTAGGAAGTGGGCCGACTTCGTCAGTTTGTCTATTATAACCCAGATGACTTTATGGCTTTGGTCGTCCTCGGCAAACCAATCACAAAATCCATAGCGATGTTCTCCCACTTCCACTCTGGGATCGGTAAAGGCTAAAGAGTACCTCCCTGCCTTTGATGTTCTGCATTGACCTTCTGACATACCATACATGACTCTACATACTTGGCAACATCCCTTTTTAGATTTGGCCACCAGTAATGCAGTTTTAAGTCTCGGTACATCTTGGTATTACCTGGACACTGAGAAAGAAGACGAGTGGGTTTCAACCAAAATTAACTTTCGTAAATCCTTGTCCTATGGACGTACCATCGATCTCTGAATTTCAGAATACTATCCTCCGAATAACTGAACTCAGAATAAGCATCTGCCAATTTGCTCAAAATGTCATTCTTCTCCTATGAATCTTTCTGTTGAGCCTCCTTGATTTTGTCCAAAATAGTCGACCGAATGGTTAACTTCGAAAGTAAGGCCGATAGCTCTGAAACTATCTCCAATTCAAACTTCTGAACTTCTATTTTTAGAGGTATAGACATGGCCGACACCATGGTTTGCATCGTCGTTGACATTATGCTCAATGCGTCAGCTACCGCATTAGCCTTACTAGGGTGGTACTTAATTTCAAAATCGTAGTCTTTAACAAATTTCAACCACCGTCTTTGCTTCATGTTCAACTCTTTTTGAGTAAAGAGGTATTTCAGACTTTTATGGTTCGAAAACACCTCACGCTACTGGTCGTACAAGTAGTGCCTCCATATCTTCAATGCAAATACACAATAGCTAATTCTAAATCGTGAGTGGGGTAGTTTTGCTTGTAACTTTTTAGCTGCCTGGAAGCATACGCTACAACCTTACCCTCTTGCATCAACACACAGCCCAGCCCAATCTTAGATGCGTCGCAATATACACTGAATTTCTCTTTTTCCACTGGGAGTGTTAGTAGAGGAACCGTCGTTAACTTTAGTTTCAACGTCTGAAAGCTCTTTTCACAAGGTTCTGACTATAAGTACTCGATGTCTTTTTTTGTTAAGCATGTCAGAGGCTTGGCTATCATCGAAAATCCTTCAATGAATTTCCTGTAATGACCAGCTAATCCCAAAAAACTACGAACTTCACTAGCATTCTTCAGTTGTGGCCACTCCTTTACAGCTCATATTTTCACTGGATCAACGAAAATGCCTTCATCAGAGATGGCGTGACCCAGGAAGTTGACTCTATCCAGCCAAAATTCACACTTAGAGAACTTGGCTTACAACTGCTACAGCTTTAGAGTCGCCAGAACAATCTTTAGGTGCTCTGCGTGTTCATCCTTAGTTAGAGAAAAGACTAGGATGTCGTCTATAAATACAATCATGAACTTGTCCAAATACTCCTTAAACACTCAGTTCATCAAGTCCATGAAAGTTGTGGGGGCGTTCGTCAGTCTAGACGACAACACCAGAAATTTGTAATGTTCGTATCGGGTCTTAAACGCTGTTTTTGGCACATCCTCATCTCTAACCTTTAATTGGTAGTAGCCCGAGCGTAAGTAAATTTTTTAAAACACTTTTGCCCCTTGAAGTTGGTCAAATAGATCGTCAATCCGAGACAATGGATATTTATTCTTGATTGTCAGTTTATTCAATTCCCTATAATCTATATACATTTGGAGGGACCCGTCCTTTTTCTTAACAAACAGAATAGGCGCACCCCAGGGAGAACAACTAGGGCGTACGAAACCCTTGTCCACTAACTCCTTCAATTGAGTTTTCAGTTCTTTCTGTTTGAATGGTGTCATGTGATAGGGATTCTTAGATACCAGTGAGGCTCTAGGATAAGTATCAATAACGAACTCTATTTCTCGATCTGGAGGTAATCCCGATAGGTTGTCAACTCCCAAATTGTAGGAATATCTTGGAGCTTTAACTCTCCCTTTCCTTGTACATCAATTACACTGGCTAGAAAACCCACACATCCATTCTTCAGCAACTGTTGGGCTTCCATAGAAGATATAATTGGCATCTTGCTTGCTTTTGGTATAGCTTGGAAGGAATACCGCTCACCATTCGGGGGTCGAAACTCCACTAGTCTAGATCTACAATTTATTTTAGCGTAGTGTCTGAATAACCAATCCATCTCCAAGATGACTTCGTACCCTTTCATGTCGATTATAATTAGCTACGCATATAACTCCTTATTCCCTACTGATACAATATCACCGATTACTACTTGGTCCAAATGTAAAAACTCTCTCGACGGTAACATGACGCTATAAAACTTATCGGCCGACGAAAATAATAAATTATTCTTGCTCACAAGTGCAGTTGCTACGAAAGAGTGAGTAGCACCTGTGTCTATAAGTGTGTATGTGGGTTCACCGCAAATCAGAATTGTACATGTTATGACCGTGTGTTGTATTGCGTCTTCATCTTCAATTAGAGTAAAGACTCTAGGCGCCACTCTTGCCCAGTTTGTATCTAGCATAGGATAGTCCCTGATTCGATGGCCAACTTCGTCGTATCGAAAACATCGACTCGAATAAAGCTTGCACTCGTCGAAGTGGTTCCTATGGCATATGGGGCATATAGGAGCTTGGGGAGCCTGAGGAGCTTGAGGAGCCCCTTGAGATCGCTTATCTTTTCCTTGATCAACATTTGGATTAATGGGCCTCTTAACACCTATCTGTTGTTGTTGTCATCCCCTGTTTTGCTGTGGTTGCCACCCTCTATTCTGTTGCGGTTTTGGCTATGCTTCTTTGAAAAACTTTTTGGGTGGCTCACATTGTCCCTAAACCTTTACCTTTACCTCTTCCAATTCCAAGGCCTTAGCCACCACCTCGGAATATGGTATATTGTGAATTCCCGCTGTCTTCACTCCCTTGTAAAGATCCAGTTTTAATCTTTAAACGAACTAGTGAATCTTGCCCTCTTCGTCACTCACCAGATGGGTTGCAAAGCAGGACGATGCTTCAAACTTGCAAACATAATCTGCCACAGAACCGGTTTGAATTAATTGCAAAAACACCATCTTCTTGGTTGTCCAAACTGCTCGGCTGAAGTACTTATCGAAGAAGACCGTCTTAAATCGTTCCCAAGTCATAGTTTCTACATTGTGGGTGCTCTGAATCGTGTCCCACCAATGCCTCGCATCCAGTGCAAGGTGGAAAACGACGCATGTAATATTGTCCTCTTCATCAACTTTGGTGTATTTGAACATATCCTCTATTGTCCGAATCCACTCCTCAGCATATATAAGATCCGAAACTTGGCCATTAAACATAGGAGGTCGTAGTCGGTGAAATTGTAACGACCCTTTTTCCCAGTAAGATATTGTCCGCTCTGGGGATTAGGCCGTAGCCCAATATCCTCACCTCACCGCTTTGTTTGGCAAGAACTTCCCGGAAGGTCACCCAACCTGGAATTGCTCTCGCCGAAGCACTTTTAACTTCGAAGTTCTTATGGGATCCGTTGTCAATTGTGCTCCAAAATGCGTCTTACTATGTTGGGAGGGTCTCTTTACATATATTTCATTTCCATATACTTCCCCAAGCGATGTGGGATTGTGACGACCCCCTCTTTACGACCCGGGATTCGCCTATACTCGAATCCGGGATTCGCCTACACTCGGCTTAGGTCCCGAGGTTTACCCCGCAACCCGAGGTTTGCCCCGCAGTTGTACTCATACGTGCACATTTGGGTCATCACAATCACACCCCCTCGGGATCCTAACGTCCTCGTTGGCCACATTTCCAATTGGGTACAGGCTCTGATACCATTTGTAATGACCCTTTTTCCCAGCAAGATATTGTCTGCTCTAGGGATTGGATCGTAGCCCAATATCCTCTCCTCACGGCTTTGTTTGGCAAGAACTTCCCGGAAGGTCACCCAACCTGGAATTGCTCTCGCCGAAGCACTTTTAACTTCGAAGTTCTTATGGGATCCGTTGTCAATTGTGCTCCAAAATGTGTCTTACTATGTTGGGAGGGTCTCTTTACATATGTTTCATTTCCATATACTTCCCCACGCGGATGTGGGATTGAAGTTCTTATGGGATCCCGTTGTCACTGTGCTCCAAAATGTGTCTTACTAGGTTGGGAGGGTCTCTTCTACATAGTTTCATTTACATATACTTTCCCCAAGCGATGTGGGATTGTGACGACCCCCTCTTTACGACCCGGGATTCGCCTATACTCGAGTCTGGGATTCGCCTACACTCGACTTAGGTCCCGAGGTTTGCCCCACAGTCGTACTCATACGTGCACATTCGAGTCATCACAGAAATCGTTCGCCACCTTGATCATGAGTTGCACTTGAGCTAGAGTTCCTTTGGTCCTCCCTAGCCATAAACCGTTCGATCTGATGGGATTGGCAATGAACCAACTCCGTTAGCTGAGCAATGGTATTACCCTCTTCATTAGCTTCTCTACGTCGTTCTCTCGTTAGCCACATTTCCAGTTGGGTACAGGCTCTGATACCATTTTGTAACACCCATAGTTCCGTACCCGTATTTCCCGTATTATTATTATTATTATTATTATTATTATTTTATACATTAAACTTATACTTAAGCGGAAACTCAATCAGAATTTAAAACGGAATTGAAATCGGACCTCTAAAACATTTAAAACAAAACGTTTAATAATTAAATAAAGCTTAAAACATTTAATTATTAAACAATTAAAACAATCAAAAGAAGGGAGGGCAGAATCGGAATTCTGCCCTCGTGAATGGGGCAGCGCACGGTCGCTGCCCTATGCAGCGACCAGGCGCTGGTCGCTGCAATGTGTGCAGCGACTTCGCTGCACACAGCAGCGACTTCGCTCTCTGGAATCCGGTTTCCAGAGAGCAAATATTCACACAACACCTCTCTGGAATCCAATTCCAGAGAGCAAATATACACATTTTAACATCCCATTCATTTTACTTATCACTATTCACAATCAATTCACGAATTCAATCCCTCATAAACGTGTTCTAAACTCGATAGTATGGCGGCGGACTTGGCGAAGTCCAACTGCGTGGATAGCTCTAAAAACCGAGCTATCCGTAACAACCTACAAACAACATTTCAAAACATTTTCATTTAACTTAAACATTTAAACCAAAACATTTCATAACGTTTATCAAAACAGTTTATACCAAAACATTTTACATACAATTACCAAAACGTTATCTAACCCCTATCCAGATCCAAACAACCTAAATATTCTATACAATTATCAGATCAAAACACCCCAAAATAACCCTAGAGTCCATACATACATCCCCACGGGTCATATCGCGCCTCGACTACTCAGCGCACTCCCACGAGCATCATCCATCAACTGCCTCCGACATCAGGAGGAGGAACGTCGTCCTCACCTGGATCTACGTCACCTAGCAGATCACCTACACCATACAGACACATATGAGATATTGAAATCTCAGTAAGCTACGTAAATGCAGATGCATGCGTGCGTATGCCATTCAGAAATCATGCTCAGATTCAGATTACAGATACAGAATTACAGATTACAGATTCATTACGTCACAGACAGACAGAATTGTCACTGAAACCTCTACCCACTAAGCGGAGAGGGCCCATCCAGCGGTCGGACTACCCTTTCCACCTAGAGAGGGGGGGTACACGCTTGCAACACGCACAGCCGTGCCTGAGCCCCATCCCGCGTGACCAGAAACAGACAGATTACGTTTATTCATTCAGATTTCGTTACAGATTTCATTTCAGATATACGTTCCTTTTCTTAAAAACACGTGCAGAAATTCCTTTTCATGACTTTCGAAAACCGTGATGCATGAACAGTTCATATCAGCGGAAAGTAAACAAACAGTTCATATCAGCAGACAATATAACATAACCTATAAACAATTAACCTAACTACCCAACCTAAACAACGTAAAACAAGGAACCCTCAAGGATCCTTGATACGACGACGAAGTATGGTGTAGACCTTTCGGTCAAGCAAGTCACGAGAACTTACCTTGAGTGCGCTGGATCTCAAGCTTCGTCCACTGGAGTCGCGTGTCTGAGGTAAAACACGATATTTGTCGTTAAACCCAATTTAACTTATAAACGTCCAAATTACAAAAATCCTTAACTAACGAATTCTCCTAAATTCTCCACTTAGCTATTTAGAGTATTGCGAACGTCAATTAAAGCTTTATAATCCGAAATCTCTAATTACGAGTTTTTTCTAAAAACTCGACATTTTACCAATTTATAACTTTTTCGCAAATTGACTTTTCTTCGTCCAATAACGTCCAATATGTTCAACATATACTTAATTACGGCTAACCTATTAATTACGAGCCCTAATTCGACATTTTTATCAAAACCCTAACTGAAAACCCTAACCCTAATCGGACCGAAACTCAAAATAAATGCTCAGAGACCGAAGCTACATACCGAGGGTTGCGAGAGAGGAAGAAAACGTGAAGGACGGAGGAGAAACAGAGCTTGAACGGAGTCGGAACGGAGGAAACACGCCGGCGGCCGAGAGGAGAAGTCGCAGAGGAGAAAGAGAACTTTGTTCTCTGGAAAACGATTTTCAGATAATGAAAATCGTTTAAGGCAATTGCTTTATAATGAAATTGATTTCTTAAAATGACCATTTTGCCCTTCTAAAGTTTTATATATTAGTTTCGTCCTTCGTTTCGTTAATCGTCCAACGATTTGGGTTCACCAAATTTCCTTATTTCACCGGCAAGTCCAACTTACTATTTGGGATTTATTAAAACCGTCCGTTCGCAATTTGGACCTCGTTTGCTATTTTTACGAGAACGTCTCTTACATTACGAAAAGCGTATTTACTCGGAATATAGTGTTTGATCTCCGAAAATTTCCGTAAATTCCTTAAAATTCTTATTATTCGTTAGAATCGTAATGACGCTTTCTTTTTGTGAAACGGACCTGATTTGATATATTTACCAAAAATGCCACTAATAATATAATAATAATATAATCAAAGGTCCGTACAAACCGGATATTACACATTTGTAACGACCCTTTTTCCCAGCAAGATATTGTCCACTCTGGGGATTGGGCCGTAGCCCAATATCCTCCCCTCACGGCTTTGTTTGGCAAGAACTTCCTGGAAGGTCACCCAACCTTGATTTACTCTCGCCGAAGCACTTTTAACTTTGGAGTTCTTATGGGATCCGTTGTCAATTGTGCTCCAAAACGCGTCTTACTATGTTGGGAGAGTCTCTTTACATATGTTTCATTTTCATATACTTCCCCAAGCGTTGTGAGATTGTGACGACCCCATCTTTATGACCCGGGATTCGCCTATACTCGAGTCCGGGATTCGCCTACACTCGGCTTAGGTCCCAAGGTTTGCCCCGCAGTCGTACTCATACGTGCACATTTGGGTCATCACAGAAATCGTTTGCCACCAACCACAAACTCCCGCGATGAGCACCCTCTAGCAACCGAACTCAAACATCGTCGTCATGAGGTTTGACGTCCTCACCTTCAAACTCGTCTTCTACATCATAAGATTTAAACTATAAGCCTAATGCTTAGTAAGAGGTGTAAACATAAATATGAATTGTAACGACCCAAACCCGAAACCCCTTTCCAGGCCGTCACAAAACTTACTTGACGTTGACTTTGACTTATACCGTTTTTGCGTAAATAAATTTTTTGATTTATAAATTATTTAAAACGAGGCTCAAACAATTATCCGGTAAATATCGACTCGGTTTTGAGTCCTTAAAATTCTTTAAAATACGTGGGGCACGCTCGTAAATTACGTTTAAAATGTATCATAAAAGGTCGGGTCGAAACGTGTTTTGAAAAGTCAAAAATTAGAAAAAATAAATTTTGGGTCATGTGTGGTGCGGCGCGCGTCGCCCAAACAGCGCGCGCGCTGCACGCTGTCGCTGCGCGCAGCGTGCGCGGCAATCGATCAGCACTGGGCGCCGATCCATCGCATGGGCGCCCAGCAGCGTGTGCCCTGCGCGCCTGCTGCGCGCGCCCTCTGCGCCTTTTTCGCGCCCCTCTTCTTCCTTTTATCCTTTTCTTCACTTTTCTTCATTCTTTTCACTTACATTTCACACTCACTCTTGCCTTAAACTTTCCCGAACATAAAACACTTCAAACCCCAAAAACTCGACTAAAAATCGTGCCCGTAAACGTACCCAAAAACATGTTGAAAATTCATGAAAACAAACTGCGTGGGTCGGTTTGAAAACTAACTATATCCCTACGAATTTAAAACTCCCAAGCAGTTCCAGTATAACTCCGAATTAAAAACATCACTTCACATACATTCTAATACGCTACATTTACATCAAACAACTTATCAATGCATACATTTTTCCATATCATTTCCATTCAACCTACCCAAAATACCTATACTCGGATTCCTACGGGTCAAAATCGCGTCGTTTGTTCAGCGCACTCCCTAAGCACCCTTCTTCAACCTGCGTGTTCATCAAGCGGAGGAACGCCTTCCTCACCTGTTTCAAGTCACCTGCACCATAAAGACGCCTATGAGATAAATCTCAGTAAATTCTACGTAAATGACAGTGCATGAACATGTATATGCAGTTTTCATTAATTCTGTCCATTCATTTTATTTATCATTTACTATCAGTCGTCTTAGTCGTCTCATTTCAGTCGTCTCAGTCATCTAATTTCAGTTGTCTATTTAAGTCGTCTCATTTCATTTTCTTTCATGAACTCATGCATAAATCCATTTCTCATGACATTTGTAAAACGATGATGCATGACAATTTAATACGTAATATAAACACAAAGCACATGTATACCATTAAAACAATACAAAAGCATAACCTATAAAACAACTAAACCTAAACTACCCATCCAAAGCGTAAAAACATACATTGCACCAAATATCCTCAACAACAAAACACGACATATGGTGTAGGCCTATCGGCCACAGTAAGTCATAAGAACTTACCTGTCATGCGCGTGTAGGCCTATCGGCCACAGTAAGTCATGAGAACTTACATGTCATCCTTAGCGCACCGAGCTCTGTCCGCGAGCTTTGTTCACCTAGGCCAATCCACAATAATCGTTATCAAAACCGGGTCTAAACAATCAAATTTTGAAAACTAATGAAACTCTTAGCTAAAGGAAATTTCCTAAAATTCTAATTAAACTCATTCGGGCATTTCGTCCAGCAATTCGCGCTCGCAAATCACAAAACCCCCATTAATGGAGTTGTACAAGTTTTCCAATTCCAAATTTTAACCTAAATCCATCAAACTCACACCACATTCAATAAAAACTCTAATTCTTCCATCGAAAGCCTTAAATGTGGTAAACCTAACGATTTCTAGCGTAATCCGACTATTTCGACGAAAACCCTAAACGAACCCTAACCGTTTAAACCCTAGAATTCGAAAACTAACGGCTAGAACGCTAGAGTATTTTCTAGAGGGTTGATTGAGGAAGAAAAATCGAAGGAGGAATCGCCGTAGGAGGAACGTTGATCGACGATTGAAGAAATCCTGTGAGAAGAAACCAAAATCACCTAGGAGGAGCTCTGGAGGAATTCTTTCGTGAAATGGCTAAGGAGAAAGGGTTTTTGGTGTTTATTGAATTAAAACCATAAATTACAAGTTTGCCCCCCATTCTATTTTCTACTTAATTTGTTATTTAGTTTATCGATTCGGTTTCTCCAAATTTTCTTATTTCACCAATAATTCTGATTTATTACTAGGGCTCTAACAAAACTTTCCGTTCGTCAAACGGACTTCATTTACTATTTCTACGAATTAAAACGCTATAGGGTTAAAAACAAAAACTCGAGCGTTACACTACCGATTTGGATTCCTGAAATTCCCACATTTATCTTAAAATCCATATAAATCATAAAGGTTCTAATAAAACTCCTCGTTTACAAAATAGACCCAGTTTACTAAAATACCCGTTATATTACGAGAGATATCGAAACTCCTAAACCGGGCGTTACATCTCCAAAAAAACTCTCTTATTCCTCCAAATACTCTAATTCACCCAAATAGTTCTAATAAGACTTCTCGTTCTCAAAACGGGATAAATTTGACATATCTATGAAAATGTCATTATATTCCAAAATCCCGTAAACCCGAAGGACCGTGTGTTACATGAATGATCATGAATGCATGCTTTGTAAAAATTATGTTCGTTTTCTTATTTCATCTTTCACTTGACATGGGTTAAGGGGCACGAATGGGGAGTGGCAAGAGCATCATAATCATGGTCCTTTGGGACATTAACATGGTCTAATGCATGGACAATCATGGTCCTTTCGGACGGTTTTCGTGGTCCTTTCGGACATTAACATGGTCCAATGCATGGACAATCGTGGTCTTTTCGGACGATTTTCGTGGTCCTTTCGGACATTAACATGGTCCAACGCATGGACAATCGTGGTTCTTTCGGACGATTTTCATGATCCAATACATGGACGAATCGTGGTCCCCCGAGAGGGACAATATCATATCGTGGCCAACTCACCCCGTCCCACGCTTAACCAATTACATAATTTACATGTTCTTATCTTATTCATTTAAATCATACATGTGAAACGTTTTCGTATGCCCTTTGAGAAAATCGTGATGCATGTACATGAAGGCACGTATGAAAGTCATTCTACTTGAAATAAAGCCATTAATCAAGAAACTACATACATTTCTACGCTATTCATCATCACATAATCCTCAACAAACATACACATCAAAACAATCAATCGAGCCAAACTTCCTAGTACCCTCGTGATGTAGGGCCCTAATGGTCGGACGCCTAACACACACTTACTTGGCTTTCCTTAGCAAGCCGTGCACTTCGCCTTGAGCTTTCTCCACTTAAGACATTTCACAATCCTAGTGTTAAAACAGATTCTAAATAAACCGAATTCAAAACCAAACACAACTCCTAACTAAGGCAAATTCTTAGAAACTCCGGTTAATATCTTTCAAGTATTTCACCGAACACCTTGAGCTCGAAATTTCATTAACCAACCAATATCCAATATTTCACCCTAACTACCAACAATAACCATAATTTCACCATTAATATGATAAATCCATCAATTTCTAACATTAACCTATAATTTCACAACCCTAAAATCTCAAACTCTAATTAACCTTAACCCTAAAACTGGAAACTAACCGTATAAAATATTTAGATCTTACCTAGGGCTTTAAACGTTGAAGAGAAACGAAAGAGAATCGACGTTGGAGGAGCAATCGTCAAATGACAGAAAGGAAATTGTCAAGGGAGAAGAGAAAATCGTCAAAGATAAAGAAGGGGGGGTGTGGTTTCTGTAGAAGAGGAATGCGTGGAGGGGGAGAGAGAAAAGGGAGAAGTGGTTCTGTAATTAAATTTAAAACTCTAAATTACTATTTTGCCCTTAACCTAAATCTCTAATTAAATCGTTATGTAGTCCGTCAGTTTAGATCATTCGAAATTTCTTATTCCACTAAATCTCCTAATTAATTCATAGAGTTCCAATAAAATTTCTCGTTCACGAAATGACATTAGAATCCTCTGTTTCTGAACATAACTTAAAAATCGTAACACTGAAATTTGTGGGTGTTATATCGATTGGGCTAGTCGAGCCTAGAAATAGGTGACTCGACCTCCCTTTAGAAAATGCGCTAGGCTGGTCCTGATATTGCAACTCAGGTTGTTACAGTACAAGCTAAACATGCAGGTTAGTAGTGTGAATAAATGGAACAATAGAGAACGGTGTCACCTAACGCTTCAATATTTTACCATTAAACAAAGTTTCACATTCGATTGTTAGAACTCTAATTATTAAATCGTTATATTCTTAAACATAATCCCGAAATCTTTATTGATGTCAAATTGTCAAGAAGAATGAATAAAATTTATCTAGATTCATTATGGCTGCTAGAAGAGACGATCTTTTAGACCTATAAAAAATTCTCTCTGAAATGTCAAAAGTTACTCAAATAAACTGTGACTTAGATGTCATAGTCTTAGAATAAATAACTATATATTATCCCCATGGTTCTTTATGTAGTTGATTTGTATTTATATTGTATGTAAACTTGAGCAAATAGTTCAAAATAAAAAAGAAATATACATTCATAGAAATTATTATTATTATTTATATTTCCACAGTAGGACTTTTTAACATTAGAAGAAGAGTAGACAACGTAGGTGGAACGTGGAAGCGAAAGCAAAAGCAAAAGACGTCTCTGATAAGCGCGGCTAAACGCAAGTCCGATTTCATTCCTTTTCTTTTTATGATATATTATATTATATTTCAATTTTACCACCTGATCCGGGTGGAGGGAGGGAAGGAGAGGGGGAGAGAGAGAGAGAGAGAGAGAGAGAGCAGGGCGACTTCTTCATCCAAGATATTCAACGAGGTACATGATTTTCATCTCTCTGTCTGATCGTGTCTAGATTTTACCTCTGACCTCTCGCCGCTGCTGTCTATCTTAGCTTCTCGCTCGCGTCCAGTGTCGCTTGGCATTTCCCTCCTTTTGAAATTTTCGATGGAATCGATCCTAATTTTTTGATATTGCTGCCGATTCGCTGCTGATTTCGTCCTAGATTGCATTCGATATGGTTAAGTACCTATCGTAACCGTGTCGAAGGTATAGATTCTTATTCATGATCGGCCGTTTTTCAGGACGAGATGTAGCTGTAGAGTCAAATTTATTATATCAATTTATTTTATTTTTTCCAAATAGCAGTTATCAAATCAGTCTTAATGCAACTTGCTTGATGGAGAAAGTGTGCATGCATTGTGAATTTTATGATGACACATTCTCAGATTGCATCTGCTATTGAGACTTTTAAATTGCTCTTTTATATAATGTCCAATATTAGTTATGAGGTTTTTGTTTGTTTTGGTTTGAATTTGTGCCGGTTACGTCTGATTAGAAAGGGCTACAGTAACAAGCTTATTTTGAGTCAATAACTATAATGTCAGCGTGTTTCCACATTTTCTACTTCCTTTCAGTTCGGTTGGTACGCTCCCTCTGAAGTGGGAGAATGGCAGTTTTGGCTAAACTTCTGGAGTCTGGATGTTTATCCCAATCCAGAGTCGGTAAGGATTTTGATTAATTATATATATTTTTGGGGGTCATATAATGCTGTCTTAGCCTGATTGTAAGGAGTTAAACGCTCCATCATCTGTTCTTTAGCAGAAGAGGCTGGCTATCAGAAATTAGCTGCTCAAATTATTTTCAGAGAATTTCAAGAGGCAGATGAAGCAAATCTGCTTGATGAAGAAGGTGTTTAAATCATACTTATGTGCCATTATCACATTTATTTGAGTAGAGTGACAAGTTAATTTGGGCTTGTTTGACTGATTGTTCTTTCTCATGCATAGACCAAGTATATAATATTAGTAGTTTTAGAAAAGGAAGATGGAACAACTTTTTCATGCGATAACATTATGTTAGGAAGGAAAGTGAATGTGGTGGGGAATGGAATAATTCTTACAGACAACAGGAGTGCTATTGGCATATTATCATCAGAGGGGATAAGAAGGTTGATAAATGGCTTTCTAGTTTTCTACATATAGGCTTTAAATGTTATGCTGAAAAACATAATCAAATGGCACCACGTGGCAGACTTCATTGGAAGACAAAGCCTTGATTTTCAAACATGGAATGACTGTGGATACGTTCCTCTATTTTTCTTGAAGAGTCATATTGAGTAAAACATCTATCTGTTTCAAAGCAATACGCATAGTTACTTTACAAAAAAAAAAAAAACTAGATTCATTTAGGACATTCTACATGCACTGCCCTGTTTGATACACTTGGGGATCTCTATTTATCTCACTTCCTTGCTTTCAAGAAAAATGAAAGAAGGAAAAGTAAAAGAGCTGTATTAGCTAATCAAAACTGTGAACTGTGTTGGCTTTAAATATATTGTATGGATGGATATTTGTAACTTTATGCAGTTTAGGATGTTAGCTGACTGAACAAGTGATAATTATTAAATTTGCAGATTTATGATATAGAAATGCTTCATTTTCAATGTGCATCATGTCTAGTAGTCTAATTTACAAATATCTGAAAAACAGAAAGTCGCAGAACTTTTACGTTTTACAAATATATAAATTATTTTTAGGAAAAAGGATGTTGAGAACTCACATTTTTATGATGCACGATGACAAGAATATGAGTGTAGGAGAGTTCAGTTGATCAGAGGTATTCCCTGTGCGGAATTACTATCTGAAGCTTCTTGGTATGATTTTTTTCCCATATAATTTGGTTAAACTGAATTAAACTGGATCTAAAACTTCTTTGAGATCAAAAAATGGATTTCTTTGGTTCTGGCTGATATCTATTTTTAGAGGCACTCATAGAACTCTCAAAATATCTTATTTGGGGAATTTTCTTATGTTCTGTTTTCCCCTTTTAAAGTTGGATGCTTTCTCACTGAAACTGCAGATATGCATGTCTATGGTTTGAAGCCTATGGACGATCCTTTAGACTTGGTAAAGTTTCGTCAAGCTATTGCAATCTCTTATTGTCGCTTAAGTGCTGTTATGCTTGAAAATTTTTGTTGCTCAAATACGACATTTTCTTGTGTATTTCTGCTGCATGTATTTTTTTTTTAATTGCTCGAGGGGTCAAGGAGACAGTTTGGAAAAAAAATCTCATGCATGAACTTACATTTCTGATAAGAAAAGAGCAACGACCTGCTGCAGGTTAAAAAAATTGAAAATTTTTATGCACTTAAACTGAGATCATTGGTATTAGTTTCTCCAAAATGAGATCATAATTGGCAGAAGTTGGTTCCATCTGAGCATTTTATATGTTCTCTTATAAGATTATGTAATTGGCCAGAACTTTGATCAACAAAACTTCAAATATTATAGCATTTAATTTGCCGTGGAGTTTTTTAAAGTTGGGAGTGAATTGAAGAAGCAGAAATGTTTATCATCATATATTGCACCATATGGTTCTGAAGATTGAAACATTGTGATAGAGTTCTATGAATTTGATGAAGAATTGTACATACTTATCTGTATGCGAGTATTGATGAACATCTTGATGCGAACTCATAGTTTGCTTTTAACTTATCAATGTAGGTGTGTTGCAATGCTTGTAAGAAGCCAGTCAAGGCTAGCCAATATGCTGCTCATGCAGGTTCGGTTTCCTTTTTACTTCTTTGAGAACGTGTATAGGTAAGATACCTTTATATGCCTATTCATATTGATGTCTTTTCATTTTGATGGTTCAGGAATCTATATTGGTTTAGGAATCAATATTGACGTGAATTAATTTTCTTGATGACATGTCAATAATTGAGTAGAAGTTCTGAATATTGTACAAGTTAGTGGATTCTTTAATAACCAGAGCATTAAACGAGATGACCTCTTAAATTACAAATTACTTTGTGCAACATTTAGAGGAATGATCAAACAACTAATGACTCCTTGGTATTGCTGTAAATTTTTTTATAAATATTGTTAGCTGTTTTGTGAAAATGACGAGCTATGCAAAAAATCAGGCTAGTGTTTTGGTAAATTAGCATTTTAAAAGTGATTTTTTATAAATAAACATTTACTAGATTAAAATACGTCATTGATTTTAAAACATCAACATAGAAGTACACAATCACATTTGTTAATTTAGTGTTCATAATGAAAATAATAAATAAAATAAATTTATTTGAAATATTAATTTTTTTCAAATAAATAGAAATTCGTTAATAAATAAAAATCTATTATGATATTAAAAATTAGGGAAAATATTAATTTAAACACTAAACTATGAGGTGTTTTTCAATTCCAACATTGAATAGTTTTTTTCGTTAATTCAAACATCAAATTATGCAACCGTTAGCAAATCAAGCCAGTCTGTTAAACGAACTTTAAAAAACTTAACACGTGACAAAAATAACACAATTAAAACATAGTCAGGTATATCTTTCAAAGCCAATACCACAAACGTCTTTCCCAGATTCGCAATGTCGTTGAATGATAGAAATATTGTAATGTTGGGCGAAGATGGTGCAAACAAAAAGCCTTGGACATATAATGGATGTTCTACCAGTTTTAGTAGGAGAAACTCTACATATCTACCGACAAATGATATGGGTATGCATCCCCTAATCAAGGAAAACATAAATAGTTTTAATACGAACAATCCTCCAGACGATTCGGCGACTTCTGAGACGTTTATCTTTCTTGTGGACTCAAACCATGTCGATATTTTCGATTGGGAACTAACTGCGTAAAGTGGAATACACATCCAACTAGCATAGAAGATAGACTCACCTTAGCACCAAATCATGAGCTTACTTTAGGGGCTGAGAGAAAGTTGCCAAGCAAAGCTGATATCCCTTTGTTTGTTGGGTTAGTAGGGGAGAAACACGACCTAACCAAGCCTCCAGATAAGGGGATGGATCAGAAAGAGGATGACTCAAAATCCTTTCACTTTCCCTCTAATTCCCTTTCCCAGAAAAGGAGAAGGCTGCTTCAAAAACAGAACAACTGCTTACAAAAATCCCGCATGCGAATCCTACGCATCTCTTCCGAGGCTCATTGGAGAAATAGTGATTTCCTCCATTTGCATTGTACATTGACGGATTCTTAGCGTTGCTTTTTGGTTTTAATTGTGTTATTTTTGTCACGTGTTAGGTTTTAATGCTCATTTAACAGACTGGTTCGATTTGCTAACAATACACAGTTTGATATTTGAATTGACGAAAAAAATTGTTTAGTGTTTTAATTGATCTTTTCCCTAAAAATTAAACAAAAAAAAGAGAGAAGATGGAATCTTAGAGGATGATAGATTTAGTAGTCTTAAAATTTAAATTTGTGCAGTTATTTAAAAACTTAAAAGGATAAAAATGAAAAAAAAAAATTATAACCAAATTTCAGATTATTAGAAAACAAATTTGAGAAGTCATGTTTTATGGTTTATTAAAACTGCCATAGAGTTTTTTAAAAAAATTTCTTTTTATGGTTTATTAAAACCGCCATAGCTTAAAAAAAAAACATTTTTTTTCTTAGTTACCAATATTAATTTATGTTAAAATTATAAAATAAGTACTTTTAAACATTCTATAAGCAACCCCTGGGCCATGAGGTGGAATGAGCATGGAAAGAAAACAAGGAAAATTTAAGAATATAAATGAAGTTTTGAGCTTTAAACCATCTCTCCTTTTTTAGAAATTAGTCGAATTTTTTAATGTAACTTCAAAAATTCCGTACAAAAGTAACTGGGAATTTTGATGCTCATACCACCTTTACTTTTTTGTTCGGTCTTTTGAGATCTGAGAAAGTGAATTTCAGATCTCAATTCTCATAAATGTCTTTCTGTTAATTGTCATAAAATTTCAGAACTTTTTCAACACTAGGGACATAATTATATATTGAAAAATTAAAGTTTTTAACTATTCTCTTTGTGCAACTGCTGCATCCGAATTTATGTGGTTGTTTACCTCTTGACACACTGGGACCATTTCTAGTCTCTGAAATCTCGATGGATTATAGAGATTAGAGAGAAAATATAGACTAGTAAAGAAGACTAATGAAGGTCAAAAGACAAATTTTCGAAGCAAGCAATGAAAGCATTCATCAATAATCAAGTATATCTGGACAAGAATTAAAAACCTCCTTGTCAAAAAATGCTAAATGATAGGAAAACAATTAATAAAGTTGTCGAATCACTTCATGAAAGGAAATTAATAATTACATTCTAAAAACTTTTCTGGTGTTGTAATCTCTACATGCAATTTATATTTTTTCTAATTTAGATTACTATTGTAATTCCATATCCATCATCAGCAAGCAAAACTCTATGGACCTATTTGTATCGACTGGGTCATTCTTTCCTTTTGGTTTGGTATTGATAACTGCATTTGTAATTTACTTTGTGCAGAGATCTGTCAGTCATTGAATTCTGTACAAGAATCTATTTTGGGGCTTAATGGAGCTACAGGGCACAAGAAACATCTTAAGAAAGAGAAGAAAAAGATGTTAGCTGTATATTCTAGTATCTTTCATTTAACATCCCTTTATTGATTCTATGTGCTCGCAATCTCATATCTAGGTTTATGTTTCTTTTTCTTGGTCTTCCTTTTGGAATTTTTTTCCGCGTAGTTCTCATTGTATTTTAAATTTGATTATTGTTTTAGTCCTTAATCTCTTTCAGACCGAGGTACACAGGTTCTGGAGCAAGAAAAATATGAATTGATGAATGGAGATGGGACTTGTGCATCAGGAACTCAGTTGGATAGGCCAGCAAGGGCAAACTCTTCCTATTCAGTGCTCGCAAAAAGTGAGAATAATTATTAATTTGAAAATTTGTGAATAAACTTAAAGTACTTGAGCTTTTATCCTCTTTTGAACATCTATGTCATTTTATAAACTTTCTATCATCTTTCACAAAAACTAGGTGTTAACTCTTTTGTTTGATTTAGTTTATCAAGCAGCTTCATATATTTACCATTTCCTTATGATTCCAACTTCCATAGATGGAGCGAGTGTGAAAAGTGGTACACGAATTAGTGCTGGAGCCACTAACCAATCAGCCTTTGGAACGGCTCCTCCAGCAGAATGGTCAAAATTGTATGAATGCATTCCTCAATGTCTTGTTAACTTGTTATCTATTTTCACTTGTAAGCATATTTAGCACATTAATGACCTCATCCTCTTAAACAAAGAAATAGAGAATTTCCTAATTCTCCAATCCTGTTGATCTTTCTCTCTCTTCATCTTCGATTCAGTCGGTGTCACAGCTATTTTTTGTTGTATTTGTTCTAGGAAACTTAGGCTCGAAATCTGAAATCTTAAACTTGGGCGGAGGAAATCTAGGAAGGATGATTTGAAATTCTTGGAATTTAATGGATCTGTTATGAGCTTATGCCTAACCATTGGAATGTTCTTTGGTCATTTATCTGCCATGTCGTTTCGTGAATTATTTGTTAGTGCTTGCTATTGAATTCTGTAGGATTCTAGTGCAATGTTTGTTGAATGGGTCTAATTCCAGTATTCATTTTCAAAGTATCTATTTGTTATCATGTGGTTATTGGTTTGAAAACTATGGTTTCTAAAATGTATTGTTTCATATGAATAATCGAATTCATATTTTGTCCTCGTAGGATGGCAGATAAAAGTTTACCTCTTGCAGACAACTATAAACCTAATTCAGTTATCACAGACATCATAAATCAGGAAGCATTCAACTGTGAGTCCTTCTTTTGCCCCCTTTTTCCTTTCTTCATTGGCTTCTTATTATTACACATTTACAGATAATGTCATGATAATTTTTTATTTGTATTTTCTAAAATGTGGTCAAAATTTCAACAAGCCAACGCAGTTAAAAATTGAGTTACTTCTAGGTTTGGCGCAGAGAAACATAATGGTAAATATCTTACAAAAGTTTAATTTTGTCTATTTAGCACGTTAGATTTATTTGCTTCATTCACATTTTTAAGATATTAAGTTCGTTAATATAAAGCCTGTTAGAAATCAAGATCTACTAGAATAGTGGACTCTCCAAATATCATAATCTTATAAAACCATTTATAAAGGTAGGGGTATTCCTTAGATTTTGGTATCCATATTTGTCCAAGTCTTTATTTCTTCAATGTAATCTAAGGAATTAACAGCTTGAGATATTAGTAGTACTACTTACCTTAATTCTTGTATAAAAACGAATATTTAGTTTTACAAATCAACAAGTTGAAAGTTTTTCAGTAAAACCGTTTTTGAAATCTTCTGCCTTCATGTTCTTCTAAAATTGAGGAGTTTGATATAGATTTCATAGCACATTAGAAAATGTATATATTTCATGACTTTAGGAGATACACTGATTATCCTTTGCAGACGAATTCTTTATCACTTGAAAAAATCTTTTTCTAAATTGTGGGTTCTTTTATGCGGTTCTCTGGCACACAAGCTGCTTTACCCCTGGGGGAATTTCTTCTATTGAAGTTTCATACCATTATACATTGATTGTATATTCATGCCTGTTACTTTTCCATTTTGTTGCAATGGGGAGTTTTGAATGATTTCTGCAATGTGTTTAAAGCAGACGTCCCTGTTCCTCTTGCAACTAGAATATATTATTCTCAAAGAAACAGTCGCCTTCGTT
Organism: Begonia masoniana; assembly: GCA_022432975.1. NCBI lineage: Eukaryota > Viridiplantae > Streptophyta > Magnoliopsida > Cucurbitales > Begoniaceae > Begonia > Begonia masoniana. The sequence goes on along the minus strand of CM039505.1, from coordinate 24,998,179 downwards.
CTGCAATTAATCATCAATACTGGGAGACCGCAGGATCAAGTAATGCACTGTCTGGTTACAAGTGGAATCAACCACTGACAGAGGAATTTGACATACCTGTACACGCTTCATCTCAGGACTCATTCAATCAAAACAATGATCTGCAAAACACGGTTTGGCATATTCTTTATGTTTTATCTTATTATCATTTCGGCCAATTATTTCTGTCTCATTGCGAACAATGGTTATGTGCCTCATTATGGGAAACACTACGAAGTAATGTGAAGATTTGACTTTATATATCTCTTGTCCCCCCCTTTATTTAACTAAATATAAGCATTACTGCCTTCAATGAAAAAGCATTGTGATATTGGTAATTTGTAGTCACGGTTAAAATATTTTGCTTTTAACTGTGCATTTACATCAATATGTTGATGATCTGAAGCAGAAGCCATGATGAACTTCAAAATTCATTTACACCCATTTTTGTTTTAAAAAAATATGAAACGTACAATCATTTCCAATTTATGTTTATAAAATTTTCCATTTCGGTGGCATTCGGCTGTTTCTTCTTCAGTTGTGTTTTACATCTAAAGTCATCGCTATTTATATTTCTAATAGATGTGTCTATGAAACAATAATAGGTTGCAGGGTCTTAAGTATAAAACTAATGATTGTTTCTTACGTGCGCTTGACTTTTATGTTGAAACTTAGGATATTGAAATTAACATTTAAGGAATTTTCGTGTATGATTATGTTACTTGCCATGTCGTTTTCTCATTGTTGATGGCTCTGATCAAAACACAAATTTCATTATGAAGAGCTATGGTCTCTTCATTATTGATGTTAATTAGAACAAATCTATTTAAAGCAATCATATCTCAAACTTAAAGTTGACCTGTAAATATATGCATATATAAATGGTAAACATCTCCCTCACATGCCTGGAAAAATGAAATACAGTCTCTCTCTCTCTCTCTGAGCAAACTATTTCCGCTGACTTTCAATGCTAACTGTGTCATGAATCAATTGTCAAATGAGTAATTTCTTGCTAGTAATGAGTTTTTTTCCCCCTAAAAGCTGAACTATGTAATATTCCTATAAATGTAGATAGAGAAGTCATTCAATGGCTCCTGCACAAAAATTTGATCCAATTTTGTTCAAAGAAATTCCGCCTGCGTTGCCATCAACTGCTCAAATTAATTTTTTCGTAGTCTCAGATTGCTTTTGTTGGATCATCATGAATCAGATATCTTTCAAGAAGTTCAGGTAATTCTTTAAATAGTTATGCTGACACATTACACACAAGTATGCAACAGTATTTAAGGTTTAGCTTTTATATTAACTCTTATAAATATGGGGAGAAAATGAGATTGTAACACCCAGTCCCGGAGGCTCCATTGGCGACTCTTGGAGGCTCCATTGGCAAGAATTACCGACCGGAGGAGCTCTCCCTTCCCTAAGCGTCAAGAGACAAGTCCACGACGCGGCACGTGGCCACTCGAGCGCGAGATGCAGAATTCCTCTATTCATACGACGAATAACCATCGACATAAATATATCATGACAAACAATTCATATGGTAATATAAAACCATCTCAAGTCAATCCTAACTAATACGATAAAAACCATCTCTAAGACAATCCTAACTATACATTAGATTTATGCATAAGAGTTATACAAATTATACAACTATTTATGTCACACCGCTTTCCAAAGGCACCAAAGTGTGCCGATAGAAGATCACATACATTTCGTCTGTGACTATAGGAAGTGCAAAATACCTCGTTGTATATCAAATAGTCATTGATAATTAATCACGTAATAGACAATGTCTAATTAAACATATCTATTGTAGATCATTGTTTGGCACCACAAGAGCTCTAGCGCTTCTGTGGCACAATAGCCTTACCTGCGGTACCCTTCCGTGTGAACACAGACAGTGCTGGCCAAGGACATGTTGCTCATCGCGGCTCCAACCTGATAACACCGAAAGTATTGGGTAAACCCAAATTTTGGACACCCTACATCAATCGAACACCATCAAAGATAAGAAACCAACGTGAAAACATAACTTACCAACCCATAACATCTACATTAGGAATTCTAATCCAAATCCCTAAGAATTTAACCATCAAATGAAATAGCATTAACAATGTCTTACAATCATTTAGTTGGATGTTCCTCTTACTTTCTTCCTCAATTTAATCTCTAAGGATGATAGAGATCAAAATTTAAGCCTCCAATTTCTCCTTTAAATGCTCACTCTCCCTCTCTCTCTGTGCTTCATGGCTAAATGCCTGACAAACACACACATTTCCCTTTTAAATAACCAATGACACTATTTTTTCATAAGAAACAATGCGTTCTATGAGAAAGTAAATACAAGAAAAGGGAGGAAAAACTTTTCCCTAAAATAGCTAAGTGGTATGCTTAGTTTGTTGAATTTCCTTCCAAATGGTGAAAGTAAAACTAAATGAATAATTCCTAAAAGATTTAGAACTATAATCTCATTTAGCTACTGTAAAATTAATGTTGTCTCAAATATCATAACTTTCATAGACGTCGTATTAAAGTTAAATAATCTAAAAAAGTAGCAAAAACACTCGATATCAAGATGAACTTTCACTTTTTAAACTTTTCTTCTTAGTAAATATCTCAACGAGAAACCTTTAGATGTCCGGATACACCCCAACAATCTAATTAGAAAGGGCGAAGAAGTGTAGCCAAATGCATTACACATAATTTAACATAATGTGAACGTTAGTTTTCTTAGCAGAACTTGCAGAAAAGACAACAATGCAAATAAAGAGTGTTAGGAAGTAAAGGAAACAAAATTATGGGCTATGATATATAAGGGCTACGGGACATATTTCCAATTAGAGGAGAGTTTTGTTATGAACTGTGGAGGGAACTATGAGGGGGAGTACAACAGTGGAGTGAGTGTTTGAAAATGACAAGTAATCGTGAGAGTAATTGTGAGGTATATATAAAAGGGGAAGGAGAGGCAATTAGGATAATTATCAATCATAAAAGAAAAAAAATTATTATCTCTCTTGAGATTATTTCCGAGTCAACGAACTTGTGATTTTCTAAGTTTGGAGGTTTTTCTCTAGATTTGTGGTTGTTTTCTTGTGTAAATTGCATTCCGTTCTATTGTCTCCTCACCACGCAACAAAATGGTATCAGAGCCAGGTTGCTGGTTTCAATGTATCTCAAACGCTCCTTTACATTGCATGGACACAACATGGGAGGAGTGTCTTCCTTCTCAATCGATTCCAGGTATCCCTAATGATTTTGATTTGGATGCTTTTGCAGAGAGATACTCAAGATTGCAAAATGAGACCATTTATTAAAGAAGCACGAGACAATGAGCAGTACTTTCGGCAAGAGGAGATTCACAATGATGTGTCAGCATCAGTCCCTATTATGAGTGAGTGGGATGATCTAATTTGGGAGGAGGCTTGTCAAGTTTTCTTGACTTGAATATGGAAGAGTGAGGTCGATGGAAGGATATTTTAGAGAAATTGAATTTACAAATGGCCTTGGGATTCTTTCTCCCAAGATTAGATTTGTCTTGAGTTTTGTTTTTCTTGATTGAAAATTTAAGTCTAATTATGAAGATCATCATTAGAACGTGTGAGGTTTGGGATCTATAGTTAAAATGAGGGTTATTACAAAAGAGAACCCAAATATTGTTACCTTACAAGAATTTAAACTAGAGTCTATCTAAGAGCAATTTGGCTTCACAACTCTTTTTCAATAGCCAAGGCTAGAAACTCTTGTTCGGTTGGTGTCCGATCATTGCTCGATAGTCCTTTTCATATTTGAGAACATGTGGCTTTCTCATCCAAAGTATTTGGAGAACATCAGTTCATGGTGGGCTAATTGTAACCCAAGTGTGTGCAAGGGTTTTAAATTTATGAAAAAAACTTAAGGGCGTTAAAAACGAAATAAAAAAATGCAACTTGTCTACTTTTGGCGACATTGATTTGAGAAAGTGAGCATTAAAAATGGAATCCAATTCCTTGACTTGCTTAAGGCTTGTTTTGTAGAAATTCTTGTGCTTGAAGCTCTCTTGGAGGTAATTGGTTAGACTTAAAGAATTAGTGGATGAGATAATAACACCAATGTCTTCCACAAAATTGCGAGTGGGGGAAGATTAACCGTGTGTGGATGGATTATGAATAAATTATATTGTGAAGATGAGACTATTATTGTTGAGGAGGAAGCGATCATTCGTTAAATCACAAACTACTTTGAGACACTTTATTCCAAAGTAAGGTTGCAAAGATGTTGAATAAAATGGTTAAAGACTTTTTTTTTGGAAAGAAATGATGGATGGTCCAAACCTCATTTGATTCGTTGGTAGGTCGTTGTTAATCCCATACCACAAGGGGTCTTGGGATTGGTAACTTTTAGGTTCAAAACGAAGCTTTATTGGATAAATGGTTGTGGCGATTCCTGTTGGAAGCTGACTCATTGTGGCATGCAATGGTTAAGAGTTAATATGGTCTAACGACTTATGAGTGATCAGTTAATCATGCTATTCATCTCTCATTTTGCAATCCTTGGAAGCATATTGCTCTCTGTTTTTTATCTTTTCAGGATTGCATTGTTTTGAAAGGGAGGGTCTCTGGTTCGATTTTGAAAAAATTGGCGTAATGGAGAAGCTCTTTTTTGTGATATTTTTTCAAGTATCTTCTGTCTATCATGAAATAAAAATTACACTATTATCTATCTTTATAATACAGGCGAAGCTCGCAATTCTTGGCGTGTCACCTTTCAACGAGATGAATATCACAGAGTTAGTTGAACTTTGAATCTTCATATGGTTATCTCTTCTTTCTCTACAAGAACAAGCATTGCGGACACTAGAAGATGGTTTGTTGATTCTTCAAATTTTTCATCTAGATTCTGATTCTCTTGGCTCACTTTTGCTTCTTTCGGGGATATCTCAACTTTGTTGAGAATAAAGGAGTCTCGACCAAAGTCCAAATGTTTGTCTGGATCCTTGTTAAAGAAAAATTTCATACTTATTATGATCAAATGCACAAAAGAAACTCTTTTTTGGCTCTCCCTCACACTGTTGCCTCTTTTGCAAGGTGCATGAGATAAGTAACACCACGCTATGATTAATTGTGAGCTTATTAGAGGCATTTGGGGACAATTTATATCTTTTTAACTAGAACGCGGGGATCTATTTTGAAATCTAAAGTTTCCTCGACAATGTTTTAAGAGGGAAGAGAAGTTTAAGGAGCTGAAGCTCATATTGAGTTAGGTGCTTTGACTATTTTTAGAGTTACCTGGTTTCATTGCAATACTGTTCTATTAGAGGACAAGGAGTTAATTGTCAATATTTGGGACAATATTAATTTCATTATCGCTAAGTGGGCTTATTGTTTTAAGTTTTTTAGAATTATCTTTTTGGTGTAGTCTCTCTAATTGGAGAAAAATTGCCTTAAATTAAGTTTCTCTTTTTTCTTCAGATAGATTCTTCTCATCTCTTCTATTGTAATTTCTTTTTCGTGCAGTATACTTCGTTTCTTAAAAAAAAATATTTTAATTTAAAATGACGTGTATATATATGTATTTATCAAATTAAAGATAAAAATGTATTTTCTGGCTGTTAAGAGAGCATGAGATATTACATAGTTTCTGAATTCTTTGCACATTAGTAGAGAATTATAGCTAGCTTTGATGCTCTTGCCTTGGCTTTGGTTGGGAATAATTTAAATCACTTGACAGTGAGAGCATAATGCCTATTGCTAACTCTTTCTGGCATTATTTGCACAGATAATAATACATGATATATATTTGACTGTTTTCTAAATGTAGGAACAAACTGCTGGGAGCCCACACAGGAGTCAAATGGAAGTATTTTATTTCGATAAGAATTTTTTGTTAGGTACGGAGGCCTTTGTAGTCCAATTCATGAGGTTAGAATGTAGGATCCATTTTTGACTTTGATTAAGAAGGTTCTAAAAAGTTTGTTTTACATTTGGTTTCTTTTAATAATCTCTCTTGTTGTTAATATAAACGAAGTATGTTTCCGTTCTGCCAAGTACTATCTGGTAAATAAATATCAGGTAATTTCATTTTAACATTTTCAATTACTGCATTCATTGATGTTTTTGTTTCCTCCCCTTCCTAATCCAGGTGTAGTAATCGAGGTTAGTTACTTTCCTTTAGATTTGTATAAGACTTGGGAGCATGGTAAACCTATATGAAAAAAAAAAATCAAGTGGAAGAATATTATCGGACACTAATTTAGTAGTCTAATCTGCACAGTTACTTTAGCAATTTGGTCACCACGAACAGTTATCAACTCTTTCATCTGGAAGGATAACAATTTGGAATGCAAGCACTAGTTGTTTTATGGGAGATTTAAAAGGAATAAATTCTTGTTGTTTGAAGTATATATTATTGCTTCTACATTGCCTTTATTTAAAGTATTTCTATATCCTGCCATTTGTTTTGTTTTTTTGTTTTGGGTTCTTGCTGATTGGAAAACTTTGCAGTTTGAACTTTGTAATTTGGATGTCTATGCTTTTTCTTTGTTTTTCTTTCTGGTATAAGATGAACCATTGTTGTTCTTCCACTTTCTTTTGTGCAATATAAAGTCTTTCAATTTCTTTAATTATCGCTCACCAGTTTACATGATGTAGGCGGTCAGTTTAGCTGGATAAAGTAATGATGTTTCGAAAGGTATGAACCTTTTTATGAGTCATAATATGAAACCTAATCTTCGAAAAATATTATGTTATTTATGTTATTGGTTGGACATTTTTAATAATTGTTTTTTTTTTTTTTTGGAATTTCTGTCCCAATGGAATATTGTGTTTTGCTACTTTTTGAACTTTATGGTTTGAATGCAGACTCAAAGACAAATGCAATGATTTTCAATCTTATGAGATAAGAATAGATTTTGATAAGAAAATTAACTTATTTCTTTTATAGAACTCTTAGTCTTACCTTTAACCAATTAGAAAGCTATAACTTTTTATGGGTAAGAAAATCAAAAAGCAGAGAGAATAATGACACCTTGATGTGTTTTGTTTTTCAGTTGGAGAACTCTTAGCCTTAGTAAAAGTTTTTTCTTTATTAATTAAAATATGTGTTTCTTGAAAAAAAAAAAAAAAAAAAAACTCATTGGGTTTCTCTTCAATTTTGTGGGTAGGTAGGTGAGAAATTGGTGAAGGTAGGTGGGCGGGGATTGGTGGCTTTATCCTATACAAAATCAATTAAAATTTAAAAGTATGTTAGTTCAGGCTGCTTATAATTTGCCACACCTATTTGTAATTACGCAAACCAAGTGGGCATCACATGTGGCTTAAGATAGTTACGGATGGTGACACCCTCTTTTTTATTTTTTCTCCATCCTTGATGATGAAATATCCGCCTCATGAACAAACTATCCTTTTGGCTTTTGATGGTGCCACATTACATGATTTCCTTCTAACTATCAAGTGGTGACACTGAGAAGATTATTTAACGAGTCGGTACTGTTCTACGACGCAATGTGTAGCTCAGGTTTTTTTAAAATTTGTGTTTTATATGCTGATGAAATGTTGCTGCTTCACCAAAAACAAATTGGTGTGTTGATATTTCTTAAAATCAGAGCAAGTGTGGTTAGGACAATTTAAAATAAATGATGTTGATCTTATTCTGTTGCATATTGCGTGATGATTAACACGTGCAGAAATAGTAGGATTAAGGTTGTCAAGGCGCTGCTAGGCATTTGCCTTGTTTTGTTTTAAGTTGGTCTAAGCAAATTCCTCCATCTCCGAAATCACTGAATATCATTCGGTTAGATCTGAGGGGAGAGAGACGTATTGACAGAATAAAATGGGGTAGACTACCCACCAAGTGGTTCTGATTAAAACCTAGAAAGTTGTATATGCCTCTGATCTTAAATTGAACTAAGTAGCTATCTGTGGGGCGTGTCTTTGTTATAATACATTACTTGTGTTTTTCTTATATCTTCCTCCCGCTTGAGCTCTAGCTAGTTAGCATCTATTTTTTCCCGATTACTTTTATGATGTTTACCAATACATGTAGTCTCAAGTATTAAAACAAATGTAAATTTTTTGTTTTCTCGAGTTAAAAAATGTTGTTTAAATTTGTAGAAGAAATAAAGGTAATATCTTTTTATTGGGCCGAGCTTCGATTTTAGCTAGTTTAGACGCGTTGTCAACGAATTACAGTTCATCCCTATTAACGGTCAGGCAGGATATAAGAAAGAAGAATAGATTTTAGGGTTTATTAAATTTCATAATTGATGATGAACAAAGTAAAGTGATGGAATTGCAATGCATTAACCCTTGAAGAGGGCACGACCAAGACAAAAAGACAGCATATTCCGCTTTCTATTACTTGTAAGTGCCTGTCGCTCAGCATTTTAACCATTGAAAACGAAACCACACATCAAAACACTACCCTAAACAAAAAACAAAAAAGAATTGTTGTTGTTATTATTATTATGCAAATAGGGAGAAAAAAAAAATCATCTTTTATATTATTCATTGAAGCAACACTTTATTTTTTTTGTCTGGCACTTTGAAGCTTATTAATTGCTGATAAAAATGAAAATGATTCAAGTTATTATTAGATTGTAGGGTTGAACTTTGATAGTGAAGGTAGTAAGTGATGAATTGCAATCGAAGAAGTGACAAATGTTAATAATGTTGATGGATCAACAACAGGCACAATATATCCCTCTACCCCACCTCCAACATTATCTCTTCCTCTTTCCTTCATTCAAACATCTCTCTCTCTCTCTCTCTCTCTCTCTCTCAGTGATACTGCTGGTCATTTGAAGTGTTATGTATGCATGTTCTATTTTCTTAAAGTTTTTATTTGCAGTCTAAATTAAGTCTCTTTACTATTACTATATGGACATGACTCAGATGAATTTTCGTACTGAAGTCCATTTGAACTTCTATTTTTATGATTTTTTAACCTATTTTCTTTCTTTAAGTTGTTTGGATTAATTGCTTAGGAAAAACTGTTATAGCTACGTCACGTCTAGGGACATAATAATGAATAAATTATAATAAATGGAAGATAAAATTTGAAATAAAAAAGAAAAACAATGTTAACATGGCTTGTTTGGGAGTTTAAGAGATTATCTAGCAAGCAAACAAGGTCCCCTTGATGGTTATGCTTGCTGAAATATTTAATTAAGAAACTAATTGATTATTATTTATATTGTACAAAAAAAAAATTAAAAATAACTACAATATATTTGTAAAAAAGATTTAAATAAAAAACATAGTTTCAACTGATCTTTCTCTAATATGGCAAATATTTCAAGTTTTTCTTGTGACGAGTTCCACTATCATATTGCTCCGAATTGTAAACTTTGAATTGTAGAAGTTCATGTAGAATACTTAAATAATATTAAAAAGCATAGCTCGAGCCATTTGATCATAAAAAGTAAAAGTCAACTTGATGTTTCAAACTTTCTCAAACCGTCCAACCATGACCTAGAATTGTCCGACTAACCATGACCTAGAACTGTTCGACCAAGATCTTTTTTACCGTGGCTAAATAGTATTATCGATATAACCTAAGGGGGAAGGTGAATTAAATTATTAAACTTTTTCGTGATTGAAAACAATATTCATTTGCACGTGTAGAGTAGATTATACTTATCAATTAATTGGTGATTCTAAACTCTACAAATTATCACGAGCAACAAATTAAGAGAGAGTGGTAATAGATAACAAATAAATTTGTTAATGCAGTTTGGCCAACATTGTCTACGTTTGCTCTTCAAGACTCTTCCTTGAAGATTTTTTCCCAACTCAACTTCTCGAGTTTAATTTCTTCAATGAGCAAAATCTCAAATTGATGTAGTAGGAGAGATGTGAAATAAACTGAAAACTTGTACTCTCAAATGAATTTAGCAGCATTTCGTTGCAATTCTCAAATTCGGTGTGTTGCACAAAGCTGTCATGTGATGACCCAAATGTGCACGTATGAGTACGACTGCGGGGCAAACCTCGGGTTGCGGGGCAAACCTCGGGACCTAAGCCGAGTGTAGGCGAATCCCAGACTCGAGTATAGGCGAATCCCGAGTCGTAAAAAGGGGGTCGTCACAATCTCACATCGCTTGGTGAAGTATGTGGAAATGAAACATATGTAAAGAGACCCTCCCAATATAGTAAGACGCGTTTTGGAGCATAATTGGCGACGGATCCCATAAGAACTCCGAAGTTAAAAGTGCTTCGGCAAGAGCAATTCCAGGTTGGGTGACATTCCGGGAAGGTCTCGCCAAACAAAGCCGTGAGGAGAGGATATTGGGTTGCGGCCCAATCTCCAGAGCGGACAATATCTTGCTGGGAAGAGGGGTCGTTACAAATGGTATCAGAGCCTATACCCAACAGAAAATGTGGCCAACGAGGACGTTGGGCCCCCGAGAGGGGGTGATTGTGATGACCCAAATGTGCACGTTTGAGTACGACTGCGAGGCAAACCTCGGGTTGGGGGGCAAACCTCGGGACCTAAGCCGAGTGTAGGTGAATCCCGGACTCGAGTATAGGCGAATCCCGAGTCGTAAAAAGGGGGTCGTCACAATCCCACATCGCTTGGTGAAGTATGTGGAAATGAAACATATGTAAAGTGACCCTCCCAATATAGTAAGACGCGTTTTGGAGCACAATTGGCGACGGATCCCATAAGAACTCCGAAGTTAAAAGTGCTTTGGCGAGAGCAATTCCACGTTGGGTGACCTTCCGGGAAGTTCTCGCCAAACAAAGCCGTGAGGGGAGGATATTGGGCTGCGACCCAATCCCCAGAGCGGACAATATCTTGCTGGGAAGAGAGGTCATTACATGTCATCTTCTAGTTTTATACGTCTTTAGAAAAACAGTGTACCGATCGACACCTTCATCTACTCTGTCGACACTTGTGTGACCATTGCATGATTTTTCAACCATTTCAAAAAATTGATTGACACTATGATAGACCACACCATATGACACTTCATTTGAGCGGTCGTCAATTTGAGCTCTCTGAAATTTCTTCAACATGCTAGCGGTCGACACTTTCTTTAGGCACTCGACACTTTGAGTTCTTTGTAATTTTTGCAATTGTTCGTGTGATCAACACTTTGAGATGATGGTCGTCATCTTGAACTTTATGTAATTTTTGCAATTTTTCATGAGGTTGATATCTTGCTAGTTCGATCAAGACTTTGAGCTCGTGTTAAAAATTATTTTTTCACACAAATGTTATGTATAACCCCTTTAATTACATCATTCAAGTCCTATAGAATTTAGCCATTAGTACAATTAAATGCCTCTCATCAACGGTATTTTAAAAATAAACTTAGAATTACTTGAACAATTTAGCATACTCGTCATCAAAACAAAAACGAAGCTTAATTATCTTTAAGCTAACAACCTCTCCTTTTTTTATGAGGACAAAACATAGATTATTCTAAGTTGTTCATATAAAATCTCTCCATGTTTTAAAATAGCACTATATGCATGATATTCATTAAAAAAAATAAAAATCTTCCCCTTAATATGAGCTTACATTCCTTGAAAATTTTTCTATAATCTTCTCCTCCTTTGTCAATAAAAAAAAAAATAGAGTAACATTCGTTTTACGCTCCACTTGAGCCAAAGTAAAAACAACAAATATACCAAAATCAGAGTATCACCAAGCAGAATCATAATATACCATTAATCGAAAACAAGGCAAAATATCAAACAAGTTTAGATGCATAGATATAAACATAAAAAGAAATTCAATAGTACAAAACAAAATATAGAGTTTGAATCAAGATATTACATTTAAAATGTTCAAAGAAATAAAATAAAAAACTCTAAGAGAATAAGCTAAGCATTAGAGGGAGGAATGTCGGTGTAACGTCCCTCATTCTATACCCTTAGAATTCTCGTACAATTTTTTTCATTTTGGACATTAAATAAATTTGACTTCTAAAGCTTTAAATTGAAGTCTATGGTAATTGAAAATCATAGGAAAATAATTTAAAGAAAACATATATATATATAAATGATTGGTCAAGTGATAGTCACGACAAAAGGGCAAAACTGCCCAAAATTTAGCAGCCGATCGATTGGCCATTTCAGCCAATCGATCGGCTATTCAACAATATGAGGGCGATCGATCGCCCCTTTGGCGATCGATCCCCAGCCGATCGATCCCCCTTACAGGCGATCGATCGGCTACCTCTCTCGAAAAATTCCAGAGAGTAGCCATACATCTTGCCGATCGATCGCCCTCCCAGGCAATCGATCGGCGGGCGATCGATCGGCGGGCGATCGATCGGTGACCTCTCTGGATTTTGGAAATCCAGAGAGCGTCTTCCTTCCCCCCCCCCCCCTTTTTTTTTTCTTTTCTCCAATTCCCTGCACAACACACACTCACACTTCACAAATCCCATCCTCCACCATTCCCTTTCATCAACCCACACTTGGTTAATAATTCTACCTAATAACTCATCTACCCACATACATTTCTCCACCTCGTCCATCATCCAAAAACCTACTTGAAACATATTAGGAAACGTATTTGTGAGGTGTTCTCAGATCACAGGAGCTTAAAGTATTTGTTTACACAAAAAGAGTTGAACATGCGGCAGAGAAGGTGGTTGAGTTCGTTAAAGATTATGATATTGAAATTAAATACCACCCAGGGAAGGCAAACAAAGTCGCTGATGCCTTGAGCAGAATGCCTATTGCGAGTCAGCCTTCGCTTGCATCGATGTCGGTAATGCTGAGGTCTGAGATTGAGAAGTTCGATGTGGAGATTGTGGCAGAATTGTCCAGTATGCTCACCAATATTTCTCTTAGACCGACGATTTTGGACAGAATACGAGAAGCTCAACAGAATGATTTGGAGTGTGAAAGGCATCGAATGAGCATGACATCTGAAGGTTCATCTGACTTCAACCTGACAGATAATGGAGTATTAAAATTTAGGCACAGGTGGTACGTGCCTAACAATGAGGAGCTAAAGAAGGAAATATTGGTCGAGGCATATTCTTCAGCATATTCAGTGCATCCAGGAAGCACCAAAATGTATAGAGACTTGAGGTAACACTTCTGGTGCCCGAACATGAAGAGGGAGATTGCCAGGTACGTAGAAACCTGCCTGATTTGCCAGCAGGTTAAGGCAGAGCATCAAAGGCCAGCCAGAACCTTACAGCCATTGCCTATTCCAGAGTGGAAATGGGAGCAGATCTCCACAGATTTCATAGTGGGACTCCCGAGAACGACAAAGGGGCACGATGGTATTTGGGTGATAGTAGACCGTTTGACAAAGACGGCCCACTTCCTGCCAGTGAAGATGACCTATTCTATGGATCAGCTAGCTGAGCTGTATGTACAGGAGATCGTTAGACTACACGGAGTGCCCATCTCTATTGTTTCTGATAGAGATGCCAGATTTACTTCGAATTCTGGAGGATTTTACATAAGGCGATGAGAACTCAGCTGAATTTTAGCACGACGTTTCATCCTCAGACTGATAGACAGACAGAAAGAACAAATTAGATTCTTGAGGATATGCTTAGAGCTTGCGTGCTAGAGTTTCAGGGGTCGTGGAGCCGATATTTACCATTTATTGAGTTTTCATACAACAATAGCTTCTAGGCTACGATTGGCATGGCTCCGTACGAGGCGTTATATGGTCAAAAATGCAGGTCTCCGCTATATTGGGATGAGATAGGCGAGGCTAGCATAGTTGGCCCAGACATTTTACAGCAAACAGCGGAGAAGATCGCTGTTATCAGACAACGTATAGAGATTGCACAAAGCCGCCAAAAGAGTTATGCTGACACCAGACGGAGAGAATTACAGTTTAAAGAAGGTGACGAAGTGTATTTGAAGATTTCTCCGTTTAAAGGCGTTATGTGATTTGGAAGGCGAGGCAAGTTGAACCCTCGTTTTGTTAGGCCCTTTCCTATTCTGAAGAGGATCGGGACTATGGTGTACAGGTTACAACTCCCGGCATCTATGGAAGGTATTCACGATGTATTTCACGTATCCATGCTCAGAAAGTGCGTGCGTGACCCGTCACACGTTGTTGAAACAAAGGAGATCGAAGTACAACCAACGCTGACCTACGAGGAAAGGGAAGTACGAATCCTAGAGTCTTCTATCAAGGTATTGCGCAATAAGGAGATCCCGCTGGTAAAGGTTCTGTGGCGGAATCATGATGTAGAAGAGGCTACTTGGGAGAGGTAACAAGATATGATGTTGAAGTATCCTGAATAATTTGTATAATCAAATTTTGAGGACAAAATTTAAATAAGGTAGATGGAATGTAACACCCGGCTTTACAGGATTTAATTTTATTCCAATATAACGGTATTTTTGTAAATATGTCAAATTAAATCTGTTTCACAAACGAAAAGTTTTAACGGAGCCCTAACATTAAATTGGAATTTATAGTGAAATATGAAAAGTTGGAGAAAGCGAATCGTTAGTTAAATAACGAGATACGTGGAGGAATAAATAGAAAATCATAAGGAAGGGCAACAGAGTAATTTTACAAACCAAAATTATAATAAAGTCACAAAACTCTCTTTCTCCTCACACCTAAGCGATTCTCTCTGCATTCTTCCCCTCCTTCGCGTGACGTTTTCTCTCCTCCCTCGTGCGTTTCTCTTTCGACGACTGAAGCGTCCTCCGATCGACTCCGGTTCCTTGCGATTTCTTCTCCAAATGTCACTCTAGGTACGAATCTATGGTTTTGGAACGTTAGATTTCGATTTCTAGGGTTTAAAACGGTTAGGGTTCGTTAGGGTTTTCGTTGAAAACGTGAAATAGAGTTTAAAATCGATAGGTTAACCGTATTTATGGCTCTAATGGGCGTATTTATGGTTGTTGATAAAAGTTAGTAGAATTAATAGAGGTGGTTGAGAAGTTTGGTGGTTGGAAGGTTTTAAAAACCCCATTAATGGGGGTTAGGATGTTCACGAGCACAAATTGCTCGATGAAATGCCCGTGAGAAGTGTTTTAGAGTTTAGGAGATTTTCTTTAGCTAGGCGTTTGTAATTTTCTAAACTCGATAGTTTAGAATTGGTTTAAATGACAAATGTTGTGTATTGCCTTAGTTGAACAACGCTCGTGGATGGAGCGTCAATTTCAACGGATGCGAGGTAAGTCTCTGTGATTTGTTTGGCCGATTGGCCTACACCATAAGACGATGTCGATCGAGGAATTGGAGATATTTGTTGTGTTGGGTAATTAGAATGGGTAGTTAGTTTTAGGTTTGATTAGGTTGTTAATTATTAGGTTTATTGTTGTATGTTTCTACTTGTTTTTATTTCGTTCATGACATAATATTTGTTCACGCATTATTGTTTTCAAAAAGGCATGAAAAAAAATTTCGATGCACGTTTTACAAAACTAAAAGGTAAACGAATGTAATGATGGTCACGTCGGTGGCGGTGGTTCAGACATGGCTGTCAGGTGAAGCATGTTTTCCCCCCGGTTAGATACGAGGGGCTATCCAATTGCCGAATGTGCCGCTCCTATCTAGCGAGAGAGAAGCCCGGTGACATAAATGAAATAGTTAGCGAAAAGGTTGGACGCATGATTTATGAACTGTACATGCATAGCATTGGCATTCACGTGCATTCACTTAGATTTACTGAGCCTCTAGCTCACATGTTTAATTCTATGGTGTAGGTGATTTTGAGACAGGTGAGGAAGACGTCCCTCCGCCTGAAGTATGAACACGTTGAAGGAGGATGGCTCGTGGGAGTGCGCTGGTAGTCGGTGCGTGATTTTGACCCGTGGGGACGTAGGTAATTGTTTTGAGGAATTGATAGATAGGGTATAGAAAATTGTATAATTAAAAATTTTAGGATGCTTGGATCTGGATAGATAATATATGTTGTTTTGGGAAAATTGAAAGTATTTTGTAATGTTTTGTTATTTTCAAACAGGAGGTAATGTTAAACTTTTAAACGGAACCACGCGGTTCGTTTTTATGAAATCTTGTTATATTTTAAATATGTTTCAAGTCGGTTTTGAGTGAGGTTATGGAGAACGTATGAGTATTGAGCAAGTTTATGTGAAATGTATAATTGTGATGTAGATAGAATTATAGAGAAGAAATTGTGAAATTGTGTTGAGGATGGTGATCATGCAGGGAAAAGAAGTACGGGATGAAAGGAAAAACAAAAAAAAAAGGAGGGATGAAAGTCCTCTGGAATTTCGGATTCTAGAGGACTTGGCGATCGATCGCCAGGGAGGGCGATCGATCGCCCCTCTTGGTCACGCCCTGGAAGAAATTCCAGGGCGTGTGCCGAGCGATCGCCTGGAGAGGCGTGTGCCGAGCGATCGCCTGGAGAGGCGATCGCTAGGCAAATTGGGTGATCGCCAATGGGCGATCGATCGCCTGTTTTGGGCTATCGATCGCCCCTATGTTTTCACGGGACAGTTGTCCTTTTTATCCCTGCTTTTGTCTTTTCTCCTGTTCCATCTGTTCTACATGTTTAACTATTTAATTGATTTTAAGATTTGTTTTAAATGATTTTCTGATTTCGATTTCAATGACAATGAAAAATTTATACGGTAAAATTAGGATACGGGTAGGGTCGTTACAGAACTTCTGTAGTCACGTTTACTAGATTTCATTTGGTCAACGTACTCCTTGATTATTCCATAAAGTATTGTCCACTTCCTATGTCTCCAAATTAAACTCTTCTAAACTATCCTTTCAACACATTATTACTCATAAATTCCTTGACTTTGGTTTACTCAACTAAAATCTCAATCCCCCCCTTTGGTCTTCTCATTTAACTTTGTTTCCCTGTGTCCTTGAACTAAATTATTCAAATCTTGAAATTCTTAATGTAATATTCTCAATATCTCAAATGATTGCCCCGCCAAAAGTAACCATTTTTACATTGGGTTCTCATTGATGGACTATATTCATTAAGATGTCAACTGGGCAACACTGAATACTTAAGTAGTTAAATTCTTATCCTAAATCTTCAATCCTGAACTAATTAGTTATATTCTAAAATTTGTTACCCTGCATGCGTTACTAACATTATTATTATGTAAATGTTTTGTTTTTAACATCCCAGTATAATTTCAATCATAAGACCTTCAATATTCTCACTGCATACTGGTCGCTTTTTTTTGTGACTTTCCATTGATTCTTCAAACTCCAAAACATCCTCGATATTTCAATAACTCGTTATTTAGAGTCCGTCACTTCATCCCCCGGACCCTGCTCTTCATAATTTAATATCCAAACCTAACTTTATACCTAACCTTGTCAACTCAACTCCAACTCTAACATCATATATTCGTAAAATAAAAGTTTCTCGATTACTATTCATCTTTGTTGTTTCACAACAACGACTACCCTATGTAACACCTTGAATATAAATCTCCGCTTACGTTTCTTGACTTTAGATGAATCAACCGTAGTCCCATCACTTAACCGCTATGTTTATAAGCGAAAAGAAATCATCTCAGCCCTACTTTGTTCCGTTCTCTATAGTTGACACACTAGTCATCGGCCTAATATAATTTGAAAGTAAAGTTCTCAATGTTTCATCAATCGCCTATAGTCTTCAAAATATATAAATTTTCCAACTGAAACCCAACTCCCATATCCTCTTAATTAATAATTGATCTAAACAATTCCATATCTAAGCTCCTCGATATTACTTTGGTTTAAAATAGTCCAATTTTGAGGGAATTCGTCAGCTCGAATTTGGTTACATTGTTCCTAGCCTATGTCTCGTAAGTTATATTCTCAAATAGCAGAACAAAAGTCTAACGTTCACATGTCCTCATGGTTGTATTGAGTTGTATCTTCCAGTGTATGAGATCCTTACACCTGATCTGCCGTATCCTCATTTCAAATTGTCCAGGATAACCACCCATTGATTTGTAGTTAGGCTGTTTTGTTGAAGAGGAATCCAAAAAAAGAAAGTTATGAAGTAGAACCTTAAATCTTGTTTATAAAAACCCGCACACTATTCACTTACTCACTCTATGCTACATTCCTATTCTAATGTTTTTCATTATGTTAACTGTTAAGATAAAACTATACCTGAAGCGACTGAAGGTCTGGCCTCATCATCAACATCACCAGGCTCAATGAAGGTAAATATCCTCGGGGTAACCCTCTTCTGATCGGTAACCGTTTTTGGAAAATTATGGGCGTAGTGGCCCACCTCGCCACATCTAAAACATCGGTCCGTCCCCAATCTACAAGCGCCAAAATGGGGCTTCTGGCACTTCGGGCATACTGATCTTGGAGCAACCTCCTGAACTTGCTTTCCCTTCCCTTGGTCACCCCTTCCATCGTAGGGTCTCTTAACGCCCCTTTGTTGTTGTTGTTGTTGTTGTGGCCCTCTTGGCTGCTAGCCCTCGTTCTAAAGTCGAGGCTGTATCTCCCAAAAGAACCCTCTAGCTGGCTCCCTCGGTTTGACATAAATATGTTCAGCGGCCTCTATCTCTAGCGCTCTCGCCACGATCTTAACATAGGGCACATTTTGTACCCCTGATATGATGACACTTTTTCGGATCTTCTGACTTAGCCCTTTCATAAACCGACGCACTTTGTCCTCATTAACACTGACCTGGCGTGGTGCGAACCGGGATAGAGCCTCAAACCTTCTAACATATTTGGCAACTGAGACAGCCTGTCGCAATTGCATGAACTCCATCATTTTGGCCTCCCGTACCGTATGGCTAAAGTACTTATCAAAAAACACGGTCTTGAACCGCTCCCAACTCATTATTGTAACATCTGTGGTTGCCTTGATGGAATCCCACCAAAACCGAGCATCTAATGCCAAATGGAAGGTGACGTACGTGACTTTATCTCCGTTCTCCACCCCTGCATACCCTAGCATGTCCTCCATAGTTCGGATCCACTTCTCAGCTAAAGTGGGGTCCGTAGACCGTCCATTAAATACGGGAGGTTGTAGCCTTTGGAACCTCTCCATACCCTGATGGTTTGGAACGACCACCTCTCGGGCCCTGTGATCCTTACGATTTACCAGTCTCTCGATTTGCTTGGCTTGTCTGTCCCCATATGTTGAGCCTGACGATCAAACAAATCTGTCAGTCTATCCAGGGCTTCATCTCTGGCGTCTCTTGTTTGGACCGTTTTTTATAACTCCTATAAAAATTAAAACAAATAATCCTAAGAAACAATAAACAAGGAAATAAAACAAAACGTGCTTATATTTGAGGAAGCATGTCCGCGTAATGGCTGTGCAGTCGAGCAGTCTACAGAACTGATTTTAAAATCCAGGAGCTCTGATACCATAACTGTCACGACCCTTAATTTTATCCTTGTACTATTCCTAAAATCCCATAAAATTTAAACTTTCGTTCATTCCTTTTCATCATGCATGTACACGGGTAATAACTTCTATCAGCGGAAGACTATTCATGTGTGAAAGTTTCCTCTTAAGTTCTATCACATAATTTCTCTTGGAATAGATAATCACTTAGTTCTTCTCGGGTTTCATCAATTTACGTATGAGTGCATCATCAATTTAAACAGTGGAGGATGTTTCTCTCTATCAAGTTTGGACGACAAAAACAAAAGAAAATATCCCTCGGGTTTCATCAATTTAAACAGTGGAGGATGTTTCTCTCTATCAAGTTTGGACGACAAAAACAAAAGAAAATATCCCTCGGGTTTCATCAATTTAAACAGTGGAGGATGTTTCTCTCTATCAAGTTTGGACGACAAAAACAAAAGAAAATATCCCTCGGGTTTCATCAATTTAAACAGTGGAGGATGTTTCTCTCTATCAAGTTTGGACGACAAAAACAAAAGAAAATATCCCTCGGGTTTCATCAATTTAAACAGTGGAGGATGTTTCTCTCTATCAAGTTTGGACGACAAAAACAAAAGAAAATATCCCTCGGGTTTCATCAATTTAAACAGTGGAGGATGTTTCTCTCTATCAAGTTTGGACGACAAAAACAAAAGAAAATATCCCTCGGGTTTCATCAATTTAAACAGTGGAGGATGTTTCTCTAGGATGTTTCTCTCTATCGGGTTTGGACGACAAAAACAAAAGGAAAATATCCCTCGGGTTTCATCAATTTAAACAGTGGAGGATGTTTCTCTCTATCGGATTTGGACGAAAAAAACAGAAGGAAATACCCTTCGGGTTTCATCAATTTAAACAGTGGAGGATGTTTCTCTCTATCAAGTTTGGACGACAAAAGCCTTAGGAGGCGTGGTCGATAAAAACTGTAGGCAGCGTGGACGACTGAAAATAGTAGGCAGCGTGGACGACTGAGTTTCTCTGCCATAATACTTAACTAAACTTTATCGTCCACATTCGTCCACGAGACTTATTCGTCCACGTGACTTACTTGTCCACGTCGTTGGACGACAACTTTGGACGATGACTTTCTTCTGCCAAAATACTTAACTAGTCTTTATCGTCCACATTCGTCCACGTGACTTATTCGTCCACGAGACTTATTCATCCACGTGACTTACTTGTCCACGTCGTTGGACGACAACTTTGGACGATGACTTTCTTTTGCCAAAATACTTAACTAGACTTTATCGTCCACGTGACTTATTTGTCCACAGGACTACTTAAACCCTATTCGTCCACGGGCTTTGGACGATGACTTTGGACGATAACTTACTCTAATAAAATACTTAACTCTAAACCATGCATTACCTGATCGATCGCCCCTTGCTAGCGATCGATCGGCTAGCTCTCTGGATTTTGTCCAAAAAGCTGTCTTCACATTATTTTCCCCTGTACCTACACATCATTCATCCAGAAACATTAAACCTCATAAATCATCTTTTATTTCATCAATTTTAGTATTTACACTATCCAGATATCAAACACCCTAAAATGAGTTCTATGCAATTCATATACTTTCCCCCATCAGCACGACATAAACCCAAAACACTTAACTAATGCTCCCACGGGTCAATTTGGCTCTGACTACACTGCACACTCCCACGGGCACCCTTCTATATGAGCTAAAGGCTTAGTAAGTTCCATAAATGCCAATGCATGAACATGTATGTGCAATTTTCGTTAATTCAGTACATTCATTTATTTTATCGTTTCGTATCAGTCGTCTTAGTCATCTCATTTCAGTTATCTTAGTCGTCTCATTTCAGTCATCTTAGTCATCTCATTTCAGTTGTCTTAGTCATCTCATTTCAGTCGTCTTAGTCATGTCATTTCAGTCGTCTATTTAAGTCGTCTCATTTCATTTTCTTTCATGAACTTCATGCATAAATCTATTTTTCATGACATTTTGTAAAAGAATGATGCATGAGCAATTTAACGCATAACATAAACATAAACAGTAGGAATACCATCAAAACAGCACAAACATACCTTATAAAAACAACTAAACTTAAGCTACCCAACAAAAACATAAAACATACATTTCACCTCAACAATCCTCGATCAACAAAACTGACATATGGTGTAGGCCAATCGACCACAGTAAGTCATGAAAACTTACCTCGGGTCCTTAGCACACCGAGCTCTGTCCTTGAGCTTTGTTCACTTAAGTCAATCCACAACATTCTTCATTAAAATCAACTAACTACGTTCGATAATCACAAATACAGAAATACCAAACTGTTTCTAACCTAATCCGACTATTTTTACGAAAACCCTAACCGTTCAAACCCTAAAAATAGAGAACTAACCGTCCAAAAGCATAGAGTCTTACCTAGGACATCGATTGGAGAAGAAAACATGAAGAAGAATAAATGATTGGGGGAGGAACCAGCAGAAACGTGAAGAAACGGAGGAGGCGACGAAGAATCGCCAGAAAAGCTCTCTGGAGCTTTTCTTTCATGAGAAGCAGAGGAAAATGAGGAAGAGGGGAAAAATACTTAGGTTTTATAAAAACTAACATGGCAATTCCTATTTTGCCCCTTTATGCTTAAAACTTCGCTTATTTCATTATTTAATTATCGATTCGGTTTCTCTAAATTTCCTTATTCCTTCTAAAACACATATTAATCATTGGGATTCTAATAAAACTCCTCGTTCACCAAACAGACTTATTTCACTATATTCACAAAAATACCATTATATGGAGAAAAACTGAAAACCCGTTAAACCGGGTGTTACAAGTTTGGACTCCTTAGGAAGGATCACTAGATTGTCATCTATAGAATGACTCTTACCATATCTCCAATCTTTAGGTAAAACATCATTGACATTCTCAATTGAAATTGTTTCTAATTCCTTAGAAACCATCTCAAGGGATGTACTCTCTTGATTAGCACAAAGCTTATCTACTAGGTCAATGGTTTCCATTTCCCCTTCAAGATCATCATTCAACTCCAAATTATTTGATGATCCAATAGATTCATCTAACGTTGCATGCATAGATTCTTCTACAACTAAAGTTCTCTCATTGTAAACTCTATTGGTTTTGCTAGTTGTGAAATAACCTAAGAATAATCCATAATCTATTTTAGAGTCAAACTTTTCTAAATTATCTTTGGCATTTAGAATAAAACACTTACAACCAAAGACTCTAAAATACTTGACATTTTGAGTTCTACCATTCCAAAGCCCATATGGAGTTTTCTTTAAAATTGGTCTAACAGAGACACGGTTTAGGACATAACAAGCGGTTGTAACGGCTTCTGCCTAAAAATATTTAGGAAAATCATTTTCACTAAGCATAGTCCTAGCTAGTTCTTGAAAAGACATATTTTTCTTCTCAACAACTAAATTTTTGTTGAGGCATTCTTGGTGAAGAAAAATTTTGTTCAATGCCTTACTTTAGACAAAGAATCTCAAGACTTTCATTTTCGAATTCTTCACTATGATAACTATGGATTGCTATAATCGAACAATCCTTCTCATTTTCAACTTTCTTCTTAAAGCTAGAGAAGGTTTTGAAAGTCTCATCCTTTGTCCTTAGGAAAAAAACTCATGTGAATATAGAGAAATAATCTATAATGACATAGACATTATGTTTACCTCCTAAGCTAGCGGTCTTAGATGGACTGAAAAGATTCATATAGAAAAGTTAAAGAGGCTTGGAGGAGGAGACAAAATTCTTCAAAACAAACGAACTCTTAGTTTGCTTCCCCATTCCACAAACATCACAAACTCTATCATTTTCAAAGAAAATTTTGGGTAAGCTCCTAACTAGGTTGTTTCTAGAGATCTTAGCTAATGTGACTATTCTTACATGTTCTAATCTCTTATGCCAAGACCAACAATCAATAGAAGAATTTGCAAAATATTTTTCATCAAAGCAAGAAATATTATTCAAATCAATAATATAAACATTTTCGTTTGTATATCCAATAAATAAAATTTTTCCATTTGAGTTATCCTCAATCATGTAAATTTTAGATTAAAAAATAACTAACTCTTATCACATAATTGGTTAGTGCTCAAAAGATTATCCTTTAACTCATCAACTAAAAGAACATTCTCAATAACAGAGTTAGAAGCGCTATCGATGTTTCCGAAGCCAACAATTTTTACTTTTTTATTACCTCTGAAAGTAATGTTTCATTTCTTCTTTGTGATGGAGGTAAATTTTGAAGAATCTCCTCCCATATTGCTCGAACATTCACTATGAAGATACCAAAAATCTTTCACGGGAGAGATGTCAACCTACAAGAAAAAATTAGTTGTTTTTCTTAGGTACCCAAATCTTTTTGGGTCCTTGTGGGTTAGCCTTGGTTCTTTTAGAAACCGATATAAAAGTAGAAGACATGTTTTTATCATTTGATTTCAATGAACATACAAATTATTTATGACCCACCCTATTGCATACATTACGAATAGTTGGACCAACAAAGAAATTCTTATAAAGCTTTTTCTTTATCGATGATTCATACCTAATTCCGGCTTTATCAAATATTACTCTTTGTTTTCCTAGTAGCATATTCAATTTTTTGCTACTATTAACTTAAGTACAATATCGCTCTAATTGCTATTTTTCTTCTTTAAATCATCAATTTCTTTTTCATAAGATGATACTACACTAGCATGCTTCTTAACAATATCAATATTCTCTTTCTTTAATATTTTATATTTAGATTTTAATGAATTAAATTGCTCAAACAACTCATCAAAAGCACCGGTTAATTCATTTTCATCAATATTTTTTTTTTCAAATCAATAAATGAATCATGTACCTTATATTACTCATGAAAAGATGGATGACATGTCTTCTTCACTATTATCTCAAGTTGCTTTCATTACCTTTTCCTTGAAGGCCTTCGGAGTCTTCTTAATTAGTGGCCAATCGGCCTTGAAATGCCACAGTTTCCCGCACTCAAAACAAATAGCTCCTTATCTTTTTGAGATCGATCTCCTTTTGTAACTCTTTTTCCTTGCCACTTTCTTCTTTGAAGAAATTTGTTGAATTTTCAAGTCATAAGAGTGATGTTTTCATCATCGTCTTCCTTCTCCGATTCAATTGGATTGCTTATTGAAGTCTTGAGAGCGATGTCATTTTTCTTCGAGACTTCTCTCTCTTTTTGTTCTTCCTTCTCATTGGCCTTCATGGTGAACTTACGTGTCATTAGAGAACCAACGAGTTCTTTCATTTTATAGACCTTGAGATCCCTTGCTTCTTGAATCACCGTAACTTTGGGTCGCCATGCTCTTGGGAGACACCAAAGAATTTTTCTAACCAACTCTTTATCCATAGCACTTTCAAACTCTACCAAGCACTTTCAAACCATTAGTAATGTTAGTAAATCGAGTAATAGCTTCATCTTTATCCACAACAAATAATTCATATTCATGTGCAAGCATGCTCATCTTATATAACTTCGTGATTGAAAACAATATTCATTTGCACGGGTAGAGTAGATTCTACTTCTCAATAAATTGGTGATTCTGAATCCAAGCACTGCACCTCTCTGTGGCCCGCTCACTGCACCTCTAGATTTTTCACACGACGCAAAGACAGCGACGCACTGTTGCTTGGATTTGCTTATAGGCACTCCACCTTCGAGTTTGCATTGTGCAGCTTCGCACGACGGCCAACGCTCGACGGTAGTCGGTAAGAGCCCAGAGGTGCAGTCTCTCTTTTCTAGCTCCTAGATTTGGTTTTGTCGTTGTGTAGTGACTTTATTGATTGTTGCAGCCTGTTGGGGCTGAGTCGTTGCTTTTGTTCGTCCATTTTATACTGTAATGTGTTTAGGTTGATAAATTGTCAGTCACTGAAATACTAAATACTACGTCTAGAATTCTGCGTTATTTTGTTTTGAAATCTTCCTCAGGGCTCAGCAGTCAGCATTCAACCTCTGCCCTTCGTAGCCTTCAGCGTTTACAAATATGCTGTTGTGTTTTCTGTTAAGTGTTACAACCTGTAACTTACAAGGTGCTTTTATGCTTAAACCATTGATTTATTCAAATTTTTAGATATAATTATGTGCTCGATAGTCGATATTGTTGATAGTTTTCAAGTCATCAAGAAGATTTTTATTTATTGTATTAACTAAGTTATTCCCCTCGATTAATTTTTCTATAGAAATTTATCATGTTATTTCAAATTCTTCTACCCAGTTTATGTTTAATATGACAGAAAATTAATTGCATAAAATATTTTTTTGCTCTACGGTAGGATAAATACTTCTCATAGTAAAAATTCATATGTGGCATCGAAAAGAACTAAGTCTCTAGCTTGGAATCACTTCAATAAGATACGAAACACCGATTCAGCTAAATGTAATTATTGTGGCCAAATTTATGCTGCACACCTGACGAAAAATGAGACTTCAAGTTTAATAAAGCATATTAAAGTATGCAAAAAGTTTCCACAAAATTTAGACAGTAAGCAAAAAAAATTGATCATTAGACTTAATGAGAGCAAGATTGTTGGTGTACCAACATTTACTATAATGGCTGCTCGTGACTCGTGAATTTCTTGCAAAGATGATTATCTTAGATGAATTGTCACTAAAAGTGGTTGAAAGAATTAGTTTTAGGACATTTTGTCTGTGTCTCAATCACAACTTTATTATGTCATCTAGAAGAACAATTGCAAGAGATATTCGCAAGATATTTCAGAAAGAAAGAAGCAAGTTAAAAGAGTATTTTTTTACAACATCACAGAGGGTATGTTTGACTACTGGCACATGGACATCTATTCAACATTTGAATTACATGGTGCTGACATGTCATTATATTGATCAAGAATGGAATATGAAAAAGAAAATATTGAATTTTTGTTTGATTACGAACCATAACAGTGAATCTATTGGTAAAGAAGTTGAAAAATGTTTGCTTGATTGGGAGATTGAAAATGTTACAACCGTAACAGTTGACAATGAGTCTTCCAACGGCGTTGCTATTTTTTATTTGACAAAGACAATTCAAAATTGGAAGATGTTGCTTTTAAATGGCGATCATATTCACATGAGATGTTTTGCACATGTCCTAAATTTGATCGTTTATGATGGTTTGAAAGAACACGATGAGTTCATAGCGAGGGTACGAAAAGTTGTTAAGTACGTAAGGTCTTCTTCGAGAAGATTGCAACTGTTCAAAGCCTGCATTGATGCGGTTAAAATTACTTGTAAAAATAATTTGTCGCTCGACGTTCCTACTCGTTGGAACTCTGCCTATTTGATGTTAGCAAGCACTGAGAAGTATGAAACGGCTTTTGAAAAAATAGCAAAGAATGATAGCTCTTTCTTGCATGAAATGAGAGGGAAAGGTTCACTCACAACTGAAAATTGGTCATGCATTCGAGAATACATAAAATTCTTAAAGACATTTCGTACTATGATATTTAATGTTTCTGCTTCTCTGCATATTATATTGAATATGTACGTAAGTGAAGTTTGTAATTTGAAGATTGCTATTGAGACATATGCTAACGGTGATAATAAGACACTAAGAAGAATGGTCATCGATATGCAAAAGAAGTTTGATAAATATTGGAAATTTTTTCTTTTGAAAAAATAAAAATCATTGTATATGTTAAACAAGATTTTTATGGCATTGTTTAGCTATTTTATTTAGTAGTGAAAGAGCTGCACAATATTCAAAGTAGGTGGATGACGCAATTAAAAAGTTGTATACCGAATATAAAGGTAATACAACCAATGAAGACCAGGCTCCAAATACCAGCGATAGTCAACAAAGGTATCGGGAGTCAATGAGTTCTTTGGTGCCAGCTCGTTCAACTGCAGTGTACTATTTATTTTATGTGCCTGGAAATTCTTCTGAGAGAAATGATGAAAGTAATATATTAGAGATTGGTTAATATTTATCTGAGAAATTAGAGAATTTTTCAGACAGTTCTGACATATTATTTTGGTGGAAGAGGAACTCCGATAAGTATCGATTTTTAAGTGCAATTGCGAAAGATATATTGATCATTCTAATTTCTACGATGACATCAAAATCTGCTTTTAGTTGTGGTGGTCGTGTTCTTGATGCCTTTCTCGGTTCTCTAACCCCAAAGCGTTGAAACTCTTATATGCTCTCAAAGTTGGCTCAAAACATTTAATTCTTTTAAAATTTCTAAAAACATTGATGATGATTTCGATGATAGTACTATCACGACTATTAAAGAAGGTTCAAACATTCTAATATTTATTTATTTTTAATGAGTAATGATTAACTAATGTCTTTGGTATTTTCATTTTTCAGATTTCGGTACCGATGAAAAATTTTGTAGAAGATGACACATCGATGACTTAATATGGTTGCAATTATCGACTTACAGTTTGTAATTCGTATAATTACGGTTTGGAATTGATTGCTTGGAATGGAATTGACTATTTAGTTGGATTTATTATTTTGTTTATATTTTTAAAGTAGTTGGATTAATTCTTTGTGTTTTATCCTAACTTCTCATATATGATATATATTGAGCCTAAAAAATAAAGTTGAATAGTTTTTTTTTTTAAATGATATACAGTTGTGTTTACAAATAAAAACTTTTGGTGATACTTTGTTAATAGTCTTTATTAAGCTTTTGTATACTTTTGAAAAAACAGAGGTGATAAAATGATACGAAAGCCCGACTAGAAAATTCAAAATTTGTTAGGAGGAACCAGTACCGAACTGGGATAAAAATCACGAATGGGCCGGTCCGGTTACGGTTCTGGCTTGGAACTGGATCGACCCAAACCACGCCCACCCCTAGACACTTGTATGATCGTTGCGTGATTTTTCAAACGTTTTGAACAACTCGGTCAACACTGTAATAGACTGCATCGATCGACACTTCATTTGAGCGATCGTCACTTTAAGCTCTCTGAAATTTCTTCAACATACTAGCGGTCAACATCTTTATTTTTCTGTAATTTGTACAATTGTTCATGCGGTCGACACTTTGTCTGGACAATCAACAACTTGATTTCTCTGTAATTTTTGCAATTATTTGTGTGCTCGACTCCTAGAGTTCTCTGTAATTTTTATTGTTCACGCGGTTGACACTTTGTTTGGGTTGTCAACACCTTGAGAAGATGGTCGACACCTTGAACTCTCTATAATTTTTGCAATTGTTCTTGCAGTCGACACCTTCAACTCTCTATAATTTTTGCAATTGTTCTTGCAGTCGACTCCTTTAAGCTCTCGGGTTAAAAATTGTTTCTTCACACAAATTTTATGTGTAACCCCTTTAATTACATCATTCAAGTCCTATAAAACTTACCGACCAGTACAATTAAATAACTCTTATCAAGAGCATTTTAAAACAAGATAAAAAACTAATCTTTGGGCATAAATACGTTAAAAACAAACTTAGAATTACTTAAAAAATTAAACATACTCGTCTTAGTTTTAAGCTAACATAAACCTTTGTCCATGACCTAGACCTCTGACCGCTCTCTCCGACCAAAACAAATCCCATTTAGAAGACAATCTTTCTGACCATGACCTTTTACCAATAGAAAATCTCTCCTACCACCTTCCCCAAATGAAAAATTGACAACATTCTTATTTAACCATAACACCCATTTAAAGAAAAAAACATGACACCTTGTGATTGTTCGAGTTGAGATTAATTGTGATTATAACAAATAGAATGATTAAATATGATTAGAAAAGGTGTGAAACACTTTGCCTGTTAAAGTAAAACTGTTTTATTAAAGTATATGTGAATGTACTTTGTGTAACAATTGTTGTGATGATTGGATCATTCTTAAATTTCATGATGTTAAGTAAACATGTAAATGAAGATAATGACTTTGGATTGAAAGGATTTGCATACATATATCAAAAGTTATGCAAATTTGAAATAGGTTGAGTTAAATTTTTTTAAAACCTTACTATTTTGATAAATTACTCCAAATTTGACCGTAGAATGAGAACTTAGAGAAAGTTATAAAAGGAAAAAGTTTCCTAACACCTTAGAGTATGTGGGGATGTAATATAATTTGATAACCAATGGGATGGTGTAACGCCCAGGGTTTTCTGAACCCGGTTCGCTACACAGAATACTTAACTGAACCATGACATTTTGGGTAAATTTTAAAACTTCATTCAACGGTAAAAATTTGATTTTGAAATAACGTCAAAACTTGCAGCGGAAAAATATTTGTATAAAACAACATTTATTAATTAATTAAAACATTAAAGACTGTTGGTTGAAATGAGAAAAAAAAAACAGACACCTCTACCGTTGAATAGTTCCAGCGATAGACATAAAATAAGAGACACCCACCGCCAAACAGTGCCAGCGGCGAAAGCAGAAACAAGACCTCTACCGCTAAACCGCATCAGCCGAAACGACACGTCGACTTCTCGCGTCCACCGCTCACGTCCACCGCTCGCATTTGCCGAACTACACGTCGACTTCTCACATCTATCGCTCACGTCCACCGCTCAACAATAACATTCGACTCCTTCATCCAACATCTACCGGTAGACTACATCCACCGATAGATATTAACACCTGACATTCACCGATAGACTACATCTACCGGTAAACAGTAACACTTAACATCCACCATTCACAAGACGACAAAATTCTATTACTCACATCCACCGATAGACAAAACGACAAAACCTAATACTCACTTCTATGCTCACATCCACCGGTCACAAAACGACAAAACTTAATACTCCCTTCTACGCTCACATCCACCGGTCACAAAACGACAAAACCTAATACTCCCTTCTACGCTCATATCCACCGGTAGACTACATCCACCGATAGACAATAATACTCAACGTCCACCGGTGGACTACATCCACCGATCGACAATAACACCCAACATAATAGCATATCAACCATTTTCACTCTAAACAAAGAAAAACTCCGACTACCAAAAGAGCTTGTACATTTTACTGAAAATCGCTCAAAACAACATAAGTCCACAACTTTCTAAAAATATTTAGCAAAGCAACTACCTCTAAACCAAATCATGTTTTTCATACTCAGAACAAGAAAACCATAAAGTTGTTAAAAACATCAAAACTACTAATGTTATTAAAACCCTCTGCACACTTCCACAAAACACTTAACCACTGAAACTTCATATATCGACAATAGTTAAACCGCCTCATCAGAACACCAGTGCTCCCCCAACTAGCCTAGTCCTCAACATGCTCAGAGAACACACCTTCTGAGGCTTCTTCACCTACATCACAAAACTCATCTATTAGCCTAATGCTAAGTAAGTAGAGCAATAATGAAATGATATGCTGAAACATAAATCCTAGTCATGCAATTGCTACTTTCACATCTCAATTGCATTCATGTTCTTTCTCTGATCTGATCCCTCGGTTCCATTGGAAATTGGATTAATTTTCCCAAAGTCATACATCCTCTTCATAAATTAAGGGGCAGATTAGTTCCCTTAACAGCTGATCTGATCCTAAATTCCATTGGGAAGCGGATCAATTTTCACAAAGTTATAAATCCTCTTCATAAGTTAAAGGGCAGATTAGTTCCCTTAATAGCTGGTCTATTACAATCTGTTCATGTCTTACCATGCCTTTACATGTAAATTCATTGTCGTATTCTTTCCAAAAACATGATGCATGACATACAGAAAACAATCAAGCATGTATAAACCTATTGTTTTGTGATGTAGGCCCGAAGGCACACACATACTCCACTTACCTGACTTTCTGGGAAAAGTTGGGTTACAAGCTATCTCGGGATTTTGCTCACCTAAAATCATAAACAGAGCGTTAATTCAATCTTCACTACAACTCATTCTAAACCATTCAGAAACCTAAGGAAGCTAACTTGGAACTCTATTAATCGTGCATTCTCGGTTTATCACCTAAACCCGAACCTACTCTCATTCACAGCATTCCCAAAACACACATTGTACTCTCTCTGCTATCTAGCCACTAAGACTCAAGAAAACTCACATAGGTTGAGGAATGGAAATCAGAGAGGAAATCGCTTGGAGAGCTCTGCTGAGCTTGAGCTGAATACTGAAAGAGGAAGTATAGAAAATAGTGGCGGCTACAGTGCATTAATCGCAAAACCTCTTTCCTAAAATAGGTTATCACTATAAATCTATATTTACCCTTATGCCCTTGCTTAGTCTCTCATTAACCTAATCAGTAATTCTCCCAATTTCATCCATAAAATGTACACTATTAGTTGACAAGGTATAATCGGTTCAATGGAACTGGGTGTTACAATCTACCATCCTTAAAAGAATTTTGTCCTCAAAATTCAATACCTGAATAATTCTGGATGTTGGTTCATCATGTCCTGCTAGCGCTCCCAAGTTGTCTCCTCAACATTCTGGTTACGCCATAACACCTTCACTAGTTGAACTTCTTTATTACGTAGCACTTTTGTTGCATAGTCGAGAATTTCTACAGGTTTCTCCTCATAGGTAAGGGTAAGATGAACTTCAATGTTCTGTTGTTCCACAATCTGAGATGGATCCCGTATACACTTTTTCAACATGGAAACATGGAACACATTATTGATTTCTTCCATAGAGGTTGGTAACTGTAACTGGTAAGCTATCTTCCCAATCCTCTTCAAGACGGTGAATGGTCCAATATATCTGGGGTTCAACTTGCCTCCCTTTCCAAATCTCACTACTCCCTTGAATGGTGATACCTTAAGAAAAACTTCATCACCAACTTCAAATTCTAATTCTCTACGTCTCTTATCGACATAGCTTTTCTGTCGGCTTTGAGCTGTTAAGATTCTCTGTCGGATGAGGGCAATCTTCTCCACTGTTTGCTGCACAAAATCAGGACCAATCAATCGCGCTTCACCAACTTCGTCCCAATACAAAGGAGATTTGCATTTTCATCTATACAATGCCTCATACGGTGCCATACTTATTGTTGCCTGAAAACTGTTATTATAAGAAAACTCCACCAATGATAAATATTTACTCCAAGAACCTTGAAAATCTAATATGCACGCACGAAGCATATCTTCTAATGTTTGAATAGTTCTCTCGGATTGTCCATCTGTTTGAGGGTGAAAAGCTGTACTAAAGTTGAACTGTGTACCCATAGCCTTATGCAGACTCCTCTAAAACTTCGACGTAAATCTAGAGTCTCGGTCAGAAACTATAGTGCTTGGAACTCCATGCAGTTTAACAATCTCATGCACATACAATTCAGCTAGTTGGTCCATCGAGTAGGTTATCTTTATGGGAAGAAAATGGGCGGATTTGGTTAGACGATCTACTATCACCCAAATTGCATCATGTCCCTTTGTTGTCCTAGGCAATCCTACCACAAAGTCCATCATTATTTGTTCCCATTTCCATTCGGGAACTGGTAATGGTTGCAATGCTACTGCAGGCCTCTGATGTTCAGCTTTAACTTGTTGGCAAACTAAACACAATCCTACGTACTCGACCACACTTCTTTTCATATTTGGCCACCAATAATGTTGTTTAAGGGCTCTATACATTTTTGTACTTCCAGGATGGACAGAGAGTCTAGAAGAATGCGCCTCCGAAAGAATTTCATTTCTATGTTCAACATTAGCCGGAACAAACCACCTATTCCGAAACTTGAGAATTCTATCATTCGAATAATTGAAATCTGACTTATCGGAAGAATCCATGTTTGACTTGTACTTGGTGCATTCAGCATCATTCACTTGAACTTCCATTATTTCTCCAAAATAGTAGGCCTCAAGGATATGGCAGAAAGCATGGCTGACACACTGGATACAGCTTCCAAATTAAATCTTTGAAACTCTGCCTCTAGGGCTAACGGTATGTCAAGAATCAATGCTGAGAATAACGTTGACACTCTACTCAAAGCATCAGCTACTACATTCGCCTTGCCGGGTGGTATTTGATCTCAAAATCGTAGTCCTTGACAAACTCCAACCATCTACGTTGCCTCATATTTAATTCTTTCTGTGTGAAAATATACTTCAGACTTTTATGGTCCGAAAATATCTCACAAGACTGTCATACAAGTAATGCCTCCAAATCCTTAGTGCAAAAACCACTGCAGCTAATTCTAAGTCGTGTGTAGGGTAATTCTTCTCGTGTGTCTTCAACTGTCTGGAAGCATATGCTATTACTTTTCCATCTTGCATCAACACACAACCGAGTCCAACTTTGGAGGCATCACAATAAATGCTGAACTTTCCATTTTCAACAGGGAGTGTTAGTATTGGAGCATTGGTCAACTTCTGTTTCAAAGTCTGGAAACTGGATTCACATTCCTCTGTCCATGCATACTTAATATTTTTCCTTGTTAACCGAGTGAGGGGTGTTGCAATCTTCGAGAATTCTTCAATAAATTTCATGTAATATCCTGCCAATCCAAGGAAACTCCGAATATCAGTGGCATTCTTCGGTTGAGGTCATTCCTTAACTGCTTGAACCTTGGCTGGATCAACAGATATTCCATCACCCGAGATCACATGACCAAGAAAGTGAACTCTGTCCAACCAAAACTCACACTTGGAAAACTTAGCATAAAACTGATGTTGCCTTAGTACTCTCAATACCAGGTTCAAATGTCTTGTATGCTCCTCCTTAGTACGTGAATAGATTAGTATATCATCAATAAATACTATGACAAACTTATCCAAATACTCATGAAACACCCTATTCATAAGATCCATGAATGCTGCTGGTGCATTTGTCAATCCAAAAGATATAACCAAAAACTCATAATGTCCATACCTTGTGCGAAAGGCAGTCTTAGGAATATCTTCTGATTTGACTTTCAATTGGTAATAACCGGACCTTAGGTCAATCTTAGAGAAAACACGTGCACCCTTAAGCTGGTCGAATAAATCATCAATCCTTGGCAATGGATACTTGTTTTGATAGTTAACTTATTCAATTCCGATAATCCACCGATAGACAAAACGACAAAACCTAATACTCCCTTCTACGCTCACATCCACCGATAGACAAAACGACAAAACCTAATACTCCCTTCTACGCTCACATCCACCGATAGACAAAACGACAAAACCTAATACTCCCTTCTACGCTCACATCCACCGATAGACAAAACGACAAAACCTAATACTCCCTTCTACGCTCACATCCACCGATAGACAAAACGACAAAACCTAATACTCCCTTCTACGCTCACATCCACCGATAGACAAAACGACAAAACCTAATACTCCCTTCTACGCTCACATCCACCGATAGACAAAACGACAAAACCTAATACTCCCTTCTACGCTCACATCCACCGATAGACAAAACGACAAAACCTAATACTCCCTTCTACGCTCACATCCACCGATAGACAAAACGACAAAACCTAATACTCCCTTCTACGCTCACATCCACCGATAGACAAAACGACAAAACCTAATACTCCCTTCTACGCTCACATCCACCGATAGACAAAACGACAAAACCTAATACTCCCTTCTACGCTCACATCCACCGATAGACAAAACGACAAAACCTAATACTCCCTTCTACGCTCACATCCACCGATAGACAAAACGACAAAACCTAATACTCCCTTCTACGCTCACATCCACCGATAGACAAAACGACAAAACCTAATACTCCCTTCTACGCTCACATCCACCGATAGACAAAACGACAAAACCTAATACTCCCTTCTACGCTCACATCCACCGATAGACAAAACGACAAAACCTAATACTCCCTTCTACGCTCACATCCACCGATAGACAAAACGACAAAACCTAATACTCCCTTCTACGCTCACATCCACCGATAGACAAAACGACAAAACCTAATACTCCCTTCTACGCTCACATCCACCGATAGACAAAACGACAAAACCTAATACTCCCTTCTACGCTCACATCCACCGATAGACAAAACGACAAAACCTAATACTCCCTTCTACGCTCACATCCACCGATAGACAAAACGACAAAACCTAATACTCCCTTCTACGCTCACATCCACCGATAGACAAAACGACAAAACCTAATACTCCCTTCTACGCTCACATCCACCGATAGACAAAACGACAAAACCTAATACTCCCTTCTACGCTCACATCCACCGATAGACAAAACGACAAAACCTAATACTCCCTTCTACGCTCACATCCACCGATAGACAAAACGACAAAACCTAATACTCCCTTCTACGCTCACATCCACCGATAGACAAAACGACAAAACCTAATACTCCCTTCTACGCTCACATCCACCGATAGACAAAACGACAAAACCTAATACTCCCTTCTACGCTCACATCCACCGATAGACAAAACGACAAAACCTAATACTCCCTTCTACGCTCACATCCACCGATAGACAAAACGACAAAACCTAATACTCCCTTCTACGCTCACATCCACCGATAGACAAAACGACAAAACCTAATACTCCCTTCTACGCTCACATCCACCGGTCATAAAACGACAAAACCTAATACTCCCTTCTACGCTCACATCCACCGGTCACAAAACGACAAAACCTAATACTCCCTTCTACGCTCATATCCACCGGTAGACTACATCCACCGATAGACAATAATACTCAACGTCCACCGGTGGACTACATCCACCGATCGACAATAACACCCAACATAACAGCATATCAACCATTTTCACTCTAAACAAAGAAAAACTCCGACTACCAAAAGAGCTTATACATTTTACTGAAAATCGTTCAAAACAACATAAGTCCACAACTTTCTAAAAATATTTAGCAAAACAACTACCTCTAAACCAAATCATGTTTTTTATACTCAGAACAAGAAAACCATAAAGTTGTTAAAAACATCAAAACTACTAATGTTATTAAAACCCTTTGCACACTTCCACAAAACACTTAACCACTGAAACTTCATATATAGACAATAGTTAAACCGCCTCATCAGAACACCAGTGCTCCCCCAACCAGCCTAGTCCTCAACATGCTCAGAGAACACACATTCTGAGGCTTCTTCACCTACATCGCAAAACTCATCTATTAGCCTAATGCTAAGTAAGTAGAGCAATAATGAAATGATATGCTGAAACATAAATCCTAGTCATGCAATTGCTACTTTCACATCTCAGTTGCATTCATGTTCTTTCTCTGATCTGATCCCTCGGTTCCATTGGGAATTGGATCAATTTTTCCAAACTCATACATCCTCTTCATAAATTAAGGGGCAGATTAGTTTCCTTAACAGCTGATCTGATCCTAAATTCCATTGGGAGCGGATCAATTTTCCCAAAGTTATAAATCATCTTCATAAGTTAAGGGGCAGATTAGTTCCCTTAATGAGAAAAAAAAAAAACTATAACCATAGTGTTCTAAACTAGGTAATGCATAAATTAGATTGAGAAAGAAAAACTTGAATTCTTTGGTAAAATATTGAAATCCATTATTGTCATTGGATAGACTTGGGGTATTTTATGCAGAAAGGTATGAAAATGATATGTTGATGACTAATGGATTTAAGTTATTTTCCAAACTAAGTGAAATATGAAATACTTTTGATTAAAAAAATATCAATAATTGGATTAGATAATTATATTCAATGTTGTTTTGAGGTTTTAATGTTGATTGAAAGCATGAAAGTAATTAATGTTGGTCAATAGAATGTTGATTATATGAAGGATTAATCATGCATACATAAGGTATAATTAGTAAGCATTAATGAAATATAATGTTTGATATTGGTTAAGGTAGAGTAAAAATATCTGTTTAGAGAATTGTATAAAGTGATTATAATCTTAGATTAAACTTTGAGATTACAAGGAGAAAATGCATTTGAATCGAACTTCCAAAGTTTAAGGAGGACATCCAGAAGAATGTTAGAGTGAAAAAATTCTCAGGAGTGGGCTTTTGGAGTCCGATGAGGCTGTCCAGAGCAGTAAATAAGTGAAAAAGTGTTTGAGAATCAAGTTTTCAAGGTTCAAAGCGGATGCCAAGAGAAGTAAAGAAAAGTGAAAAACTCTCGGATGTAGCCATCTGGGATCAAGGCGGATGCCCAGAAGAGAACTTTAGTGTGAAAATGTGACTGATGCAGACACCCTCAATTAAAGAGAGAACGTCCAGATAGATTTAAAAATGTGTATTAAATGTGATTTAAGTGAGATTTGGGACAATGTGTAGATAGATATATATTCATCATTCATGAATCATTTTTCTTTTCATATAATAAGATTTGCATGCTCATATTACTAGTATATTTATGTATTTAATGTGTATTTAGTGAGGCATACTTAAATCATGCATCATGATTTTTTTACATGTGGAAACAGTATTGCAGAAGATATTATTGGTTACATTCAAACCTAGTAAATATCTCACTGGTGAATTTTGTGATGTATGTAAAGTCAAAAAATAGAAAAGGAGTAACTATGAGTCCCACTTGGATTGCAAATCCCTAAACCTTTAGAGATATATTATGTTGTGACGTGCATACACTACCAGGAAAAAAAGCTAGTAGGATGTTCGTATGGGTGCAACTATACATATGATAGATTATTAGTAAAATATGTTAATATGATATTTAATTATAATGAGAACATTCAAATAATATGATAGACATGTATTGATTCAATTATAATAGCATGGGTTATGAGTGACAAATGCATTTTATATTCATTATATATAGTTGAGTATATAATACAAGTTTGGTGATGTCGTGAGTTGTCATGTAAAAGTGGTTTGTTATGACATTTAGATAATGATTTCTAATATCATGTCTAATAATATTCACATATATATTATTAATTCCAACATATAGAAGAATAAGATAAACATGATTTAACGTCGAGATAGTTTTAGTAAATACAAACTATGGAAGGAGTACGTGTGTACATGGTATTAAACATATTATGATTAAAGTTGAGAATAAAGTGCATGGTATAAGTCGCACATGAGGTTAAAAGCCCTCGTTGGCCGCAAATGTTGCGGCATTCCAAAACGGAACGTCAACGTGTAAATTGAAATTTTGCGATTCTGTTATCGGCTACTATTTTGCCGACCAAATGATATTTCAATAGCATACATATCATACTTGTATATTAGAACTAGAACTCCTTATTCTGTAAATACCCAACAGATTAGAGGCACGTGACAGCGTCTATTGTTGTATAAATAAAGCAGTTGATCTCTCTGAATATCCCATCTCTTCCTCCTCTTTTAATTTCTCCACTCGTGTCCTTTGCTGAGCTTACGAAAGCTCAACTCTCCTTAACCAAGGTATTAACTTCAGACAGATTTGTTCAACTTTTTCATTCTAAACCCAATTAGCCTCATTTTGCAATCATTGAATTTCTTATTACAGAAATAGAATCTCATCTACGTGACCAACAAGAACAACTTATATTTTCCTCGTCTTGATGTTTGGTCATTTGCTTGGCTCAGAATAACCAATTCCAGTGAAATAATGGACAAATATATATTTTAAGTTGTTTGCAAAGAGAGAGCGAGAAAAAAAGGAGGAAGAAAATAATTGAGACAATGGTCCACTAAAGCTAAGATTACCAACTTATTTTATTATTATTAAAATTATGCAAATTTAATTATTTATATATTTAATTGTGTGGGTCCCCTTTCTTATTGTTATTATTAATATTGCTAATTAGGTAGGATAAAAGAGAAATAATGATAAAATAAAAAACAGAGTCTTCTTACATCTTCCTCGCCCGAGTTGTGTCTCTTGCGTTGCGTTGGACGATCTTCCAGTTGCCAAAGCCCTAAGCTGTTCGTCTTTGCCATACACTTCCAAGGCGCTTTCCGTGTTTGATTTTGCTTCCGATTCGTCCCATTTTTTTTCTTGATTATGTGATTTTGGTTCGTCTTCCTCGCTTGATTTAGAATTCAGCAAAGTCCATGTCTCTAAAGAGTATAATTCAGGACATGAGGTCTCGCTCGCATCGGGTGGTTCAAGATGTCTCACCCACCATTATGAAAGACGGTTTGGAGCAGAGCTGCTGGGCGTACATGCCCCAGGAGCTTCTGCGTGAGGTTCTTATGCGCATCGAGGTATCTGAGGGTGCTTGGCCGCCGAGGAAGAGCGTCGTCGCTTGCGCCGGTGTGTGCCGGAGTTGGAGAGTTATTACAAAGGAGATCGTCAAAACTCCTGAAATATCTGGAAAGTTGACGTTCCCGATCTCTGTCAAACAGGTTTAGCTTAACATTTTTTTTCCTGAAACTCTGTATGCATTTGCTAGGAAGTAGTTTGCTGCGAAATCCGATTTTCCATGTATGTTTTAGATATGAACGCGTTTGTGGCTGACAATTGCTTTATCGCAGATTGTTCATTTTTATTTATGTGTCTTCCGTTCTTTAAGATTTACTCATGTAACTCTTTGGATATTGGATTTATTTCTGTGGATCACTATGCGCTGAATACAGAGAAAATAAGATAACGTTGATGTTTAGAAATGGTTTGAAAGGTGCATATTTTGTTCATAAAAGAAATTAGAGTGAAACCATTCAATTTGAGTATTCTTTTTCACATTTGAAGGTTGCTTGGTATTCAATTTTTTTTTTTTTTAAACTTACGAAGGCTGTTTTGGGCATAAAATTGGGAGAAATCATTTTTCGGAAATGTTTTGGCATATTGGGTATGCTTTGTAGAATGAGTTCCTATGCTTTCATATACTTTTAACTACCTGATAATGCTGAGGAGTTAGTGGAGGTGATTGAGGCAGGCATGACTTATATATCATGCCAATTTTTCAATCGTTACAATTTCCATAAAAAGACATCGTGGGGACTATGATTGGCTAGAAGGTGCATTGTTATTATTAGCTTATACCTTTTTTAGCATGCTTTGTTCATTCATTTCTTTCTTTTTTTTTTATCTGGAGGGCAAAGGGAGATTTGGAGGGTGGAGCAGGTTGAAGTGTTTAGATAAATAACAGTGCACAGATTCTACTTTGCTGAGAAAAGTTTATTACATGTCACTTTTACCTTTAGAATATTTGTTTCATACATCATAAGAAATTTGTATTGTTTTTTGCAGCCTGGTTCGAGGGAGTCTCTTCTTAGATGCTTCATAAAGCGAAACCGATCCACACAAACTTATTGCCTTTTTCTCAGTTTAACTAATGGTGAGCTTAAATTACGTTAGGTTTATTCAGTGAGTTGCTAGACTTTAATTACTTCATCTTGATAATTGTTACTTCTCTATTATTTTCACCTGCTGCCTTTTACAGAATAGAATGAATATTTTTCCTTCTTCTATATGATTGATAATACCCTACAAATTTCTTTGGTGTATGTGTTTTCATTTCAGCCCTCACTGATGATGGGAAGTTTCTTCTTGCTGCACGAAAATGTAGACGACCCACCTGTACAGATTATATCATATCCATTCATGCTGATGACATGTCCAAGGGGAGCACCACCTACGTTGGGAAATTAAGGTATGCTCTTAAATAGTTATAACGTGGTCACCTTAATGTTTACAATGGTAATAACTAATGCTAATTTTCTTTTCTTTTATGGGTGAAGATCCAACTTTCTAGGAACCAAATTTACAATTTTTGACGGGCAGCCACCTCATGCGGGTGCGAAGATGACAAAAAGTCGCTCCACCAGGCTTGTAAATCTGAAACAAGTTTCACCCAAGGTTCCTGTAGGGAACTACCCAGTTGCTCACATCTCATATGAATTGAATGTACTGGGTTCAAGGCAAGTTTTAAATGTAAATCATATCAAAGAGTTTGACATGTAAGAATTGATTGAGAGTTACAGTCTTGCATTGTTGCAAATAAAAAAAGAATACACAGATTTCTTGTATAAAAGAAATACAACAATCTACAATATGCGAAGTGATTGAACCCTGAGGATTCTGCCTTGCTTTCTCGACATTAATTTGGCTATATGGGGATTAAATATACTATGATAATTGCTTTGAACAACAGGGGTCCAAGGAGAATGCAGTGCATCATGGACGCCATTCCTGCCTCTTCAATTGAACCTGGGGGAAAGGCTCCCACACAAACTGAGCTTTCACTTAACAATGTTGAATTTTTCCCATCACTCCCATATTTCCGGTCAAAGTCAATTCACATGGATAACTATCTATCAGGACCTCTGACCAGTCAGAAAGATGAAATGCTGGTTTTGAGAAACAAGAACCCCAGGTGGCATGAGCAGTTACAATGCTGGTGCTTGAACTTCCATGGGCGAGTGACAATTGCTTCAGTGAAAAATTTTCAGTTAGTTGCTTCGCCAGAAAATGGACCAGCTGGACCAGAACATGAGAAAATCATCCTCCAATTTGGTAAAGTAGGGAAGGATTTATTTACAATGGATTATCGGTACCCAATCTCAGCATTCCAGGCTTTTGCAATCTGTCTTAGCAGCTTTGATACCAAGATCGCATGTGAATGACACATAATGAACAGGTTTTTGTTTTGTAGTTTAAATGCTTATTTTCTAGGTATTTAACTGTCAGTCTGTAATATGCGATAGAAATCTGCCATGCAACTAGTTATATATAAGAAATTGAGTGAGTCTATGACATATTAATGACTCAACATTTGAAAAGATTAGGCATGGCGGCATCACGCCATAGAACTGAAAAACTGTGCTTTTGGCTTATTTTAAATTTTTTGATATGGGAAAAATTTTGCATTAGAATATGATCACATGATCATCATCGTCTCTAAGATGGTTGTTACTTTAAAGTGACACAAGTATTGTTAGTTGTTTTAAGTATGTTTCATGCTTGTAATTTATTTCAATGTCAATACCAATATGATTAAATAATAATATTGTCATATTCTAACAGGTTTAGGTGACGACGGCTTAGTGCACAAATAGGGGTGCTGGAAAGTAACTGGGATGTGTGGAGCAGGGGAAAGGCCTGTCGAAAGTCTTCTTCTTTCAGGCGGTTTTGTTCCCACTCGGACTGGAGTGTTTCTAGTTGAGTTGTAGTGAAAAACTTGAAATATATTGTAGAGTGGAGTCATGAAATTCAACGGAAGATTGGAAACCTTGGTATTCCCCAAGCTCTCTACATCTTCTCTGTTTATGTACATAATTACTGCTTTCTTTCTTGTATGAACTACGTTATTTGCATGTGTTTCTTTTGCCCCGCGTCAGTAACTGACTTTTGATGTTCTAATTTTTATTAGTAAATAGATTTAGTAGTTATAATAGAAACTTTTGGCTAATTATCTTTTGCCGTATCAGTTGCCAAATCTGATTTGGTAAATTACTAGTGTCTTCCTGGACTTGGTGCTGTTTCACAAATTTGCTTTTTGCAGAGCTCTTTCTTTTGTTCTTTTTTTTTTTTGGATTTGTCAATGAATTCCTCTGAACAACAGTCATCTTCGTAGTCGACGCTAAGGCTTTTCAGTGTGTTCTGATTGGTAGCCTATCGCCACCAACTCCTGGTTGCTCGAGGCCAAATTCAAAGACTCATAGGATCGTCTGGCCACCCGCCACCAAAGGTCACTGCTACGATGCAGTGATAATGGCCCAACTGCATAAAGGACTGAGGATGTAGTTATTTTGATTTAACTATGTACATAATCATGTAAATAAATCTTACTTCGATGACAGTTTAATTATTCAAATGCATCTTTGGGTAATGATTGTGACAGACATCCACCACTGCGATTTACCAATTCAAGGCACAAGGGGAACCGTTTGAAGGGATGTGGAGATTAGTATTTTTCATTTCAGCTGTTGTGTTTTTAATTATTATTTTCTTATTTAGTATGTAATTGGTACAAGTTTTTATGTACAGGGTACTTGAGGTACTATTTAATAGTTGGTTATGCATTTGTTGTATTGAGGCGGGAGAGGATAATCGATCGGCTTCTGTAGAGAATTGATTGAGGAATTGCTCAAAGAGATTGAAGCTGTGACAGATAATGTTTCACAGATTCCAGCTCTGGGAAGTAGTGTTGCTGCTCTCTTGCAAACAATGAAATCGATGACTATTAATGCAGTTGTTATGCCACCAATGCCATGGGATAGATGGGTGTGGACAATCCAGTAGGCAGTTGCCCGTGCAATTGACAAGAAGCAACGAGTGGCGACTGGCCTTCAAGGAGAGCGCATCGTTTGTGACGGGTGGAGCTACCCGTGTGTGAAGGAGGGGGCCTCGATGATTGGTCTTTTGCTCAGAAAGAGGTAAGATGTTCTTATCTCAGAAATGATTAATTAATCTTTACAGAGTAACAACCCCTTTATATATATGTGTAAGGGTATGTTCTAGATGTAATTACAGTTACAATAACATAAAACTATTACAAGATGAATGTGTGAATATATAGAATACACTAACATCCCCATCGATCACAAGGACGAAGGGTACAGAGATTGTCTCGACGCTAAATGAACTTTGAAATCAAAATAGGCTTAGTATGGCCATCAACAAACTAAGTAGAGGATGGTGCGAATTGAAAAGAGAGCTCTTTGCACGAGATTTTATCACGAATAATGTGAAAATCAATTTTGGCATGCTTTGATTTTGAGTGAAGGACTGGATTAGATGCCATGTAATTGCCATTGATATTGTCACAGTAGATCCCTTGACAAGTAGAGCTTTGGAGACCAAGCTCCTGTAATAAAAACCAAAGCCAGATGAACAAGAAACTAGATTTGGACTGATGAATATACTATAGGAGCTTGTGCTTCGACGATCATCAGGACACAACCCAATCAGCATCCGCAAAGCACCGTATGTCAATTGAAGGTGATGGCTGAAATGAAAGAGAGTAAGAACATGTACCATTTAAGTATTGAAGAATCTGCATCAATGCATGCTAGTACAAATTTTTTGATAAATGCATAAGCTGACGTATTTTATTGGGTAAAGTGCAATTTGGCCCCTACAACTAGGTGAAATGGGCAATTTACATCGTAAACTTGGGTAAAGTGCAATTTGGCCCCTACAACTAGGTGAAATGGGCAATTTACACCGTAAACTTGAATAATAGGCAAGAACAACCTTAATGTATTGATAATGGGCAATATGGCTCCTACTGTCATATTTTCTATCAAAAAATAACATTTTTTCACTTATTCATTTTTTTTTTCGAAATGCTCCTCACTGGACAAAACCGGACCAGACCGGTTCAGCTAATTCCACTCTTATTTATTTATTTATTTTAAATCATATTTCTTGGAAAAGAGAAGACAGCTGAATAAAATTAAAAAAAAATAAAAAACCAAAGTGCAATTAGTCGAACCGGTTCGGTTTGGCTCGGTCTAGAGAGGGGCATTTCAGGAAAAAAAAAATAAACAAGTGAAAAAATATTACTTTTTGATGGAAAATATGACGGTAGGGGCCATATTGCCCATTATCAATACATTAAGGTTGTTCTTGCCTATTATTCAAGTTTAATGATGTAAATTACTCATTTTACCTAGTTGT
Organism: Begonia masoniana; assembly: GCA_022432975.1. Classification (NCBI taxonomy): domain Eukaryota; kingdom Viridiplantae; phylum Streptophyta; class Magnoliopsida; order Cucurbitales; family Begoniaceae; genus Begonia; species Begonia masoniana. The sequence continues at coordinate 24,953,521 of CM039505.1, read as the reverse complement.
AGGGGTCAATTGCACTTTACCCAAGTTTACGGTGTAATTGTTTATTTCACCTAATTGTAGGGGCCAAATTGTACTTTATCCTATTTTATTCACTGGAAAAGGAATGTTAGGTCTAGTAAGGGTGTAGTACTGAAGGGCACCGACAAACTGCGAAAGGTAGAGAGGTGCTCCTGTTGTTTTAGAGAATATTACTTTTTGATGGAAAATATGACGGTAGGGGCCATATTGCCCATTATCAATACATTAAGGTTGTTCTTGCCTATTATTCAAGTTTATGATGTAAATTACTCATTTTACCTAGTTGTAGGGGTCAAATTGCACTTTACCCAAGTTTACGGTGTAAATTGTTTATTTCACCTAATTGTAGGGGCCAAATTGTACTTTATCCTATTTTATTCACTGGAAAAGGAATGTTAGGTCTAGTAAGGGTGTAGTACTGAAGGGCACCGACCAAACTGCGAAAGGTAGAGAGGTGCTCCTGTTGTTTTAGAGAGCAAAGGGCCAGAGACCATAGGAGTCGTCATAGCATTACAATCTGCCACTCGAGCTTGCTTGAGAAGATCATTAATATACTATGATTGATTTAATAAAAAACCCCAATAGAAGGGCGAGAGATTTTAATACCTAGAAATAGTGCAACAATTTCAGGTCTTTAATGAAAAATTGAGAGTGAAGAAATTGAAGCAGATTGTTGATCAGGGGCTGTGATTTACCTGCAACAAGTACGACAAAATACACGAGCATAATAATAATCGAGGAAGAGTGGATGTAAACAACCATCGAATTGTCTGCATTTGAGGCAAAGAAACCTCAGTTGAACAAGGCAGATTGAAGCCATAAAACGACTTGTGTTGGTGACAAACTAGAGAAGGATGACGGGATCAATAAAGTCAGGTGGTTGAGTCATATAAATAGTCTCAACAAGATTACCTTGAAGAAAGGCATTGGAGACATCTAATTGTTAAATATCCCAACCAAAAGAAAGAGCTAGCGATAGAGTCAACCAAATTATCCGAGGCTTTACCACAGGACTTAAGTTGTCGGTATAATCTACACCATGAAGTTGATCCTATCCTTACGCTACCAACCGAGCTTCGACCTTATTGAGAGAGTCGTCAACACGCAATTTCCTCTTGAAAATCCATTTACACCTGAAAACATTATGACCAGCATGAAGAAACACTAGAGACCATGTCTTGTTCCATTTTAGAGTCTCCATCTCAGCAAGCATGACTTCCACCCAATGCTTATGTTTGGATGCTTGTAGAAATGTTTGCGGCTCAAATAAGTCATCATCAACACTAGTCAATAAAGCCGGTGGTTTAAATATACAAGATTTAGACTGACTCCTCATTTGATGAACATTGGCAGCACACTCTATTTTCTAATATTGGGAATAGAATGAAGTGCAATAGAAGATGAGGAATGAGAAGACGCGGAGGAGAAATGGGTAGTTAGGGTGGAAGTGGGGGCAACATAGGAATAATAGGAAAGGCAGATGATGACAAAGTGGAGGAAGAAGATGGAGGAAAGGTGAGGTTAGAGAAAGGGAAGATAGTTTAATGAAGACAACACGACTGTTGATGTATAGATAAGAAGAGGAGAGGTCATAACAAATACAACCCTTATGGTGAGCACTACAACTAAAGAAGACACTTAGAGGAGCTTGGTAAGAGTTTTTGGGAGCTATATGGCCTGAGATAGGGATAGTAGAGACATCTAACTACTTTAAAAAGAGAATAGTGAGAAGGTTTGTGTAAGATGCATTGATGAGGAGATATATGACCAAGTACTAGAGAGGGGAGAAAATTGATAAGAAAGACTGAGGTGGAGAAGGCATAAGGCCAAAACGGGAAAAGAGTGCATAGATAAAAGAGCAATGACAAGCCCTTTAAAAGGAGTGCATTTTAATAGAAACTTGAAATTGATTTAGTATCATGTGATTAAATTCAATAAAATGAGGGAGAACTTCTTCTCTTGCTTAAAGAAGACTATAACCAAATGAAAGTTGTAATCGTTAATGAATAATAAAAAATAATGCACACTGATGGAAGATTTCTCTGGGGCAGGACCACAAAGCTCACTGTGAACCAGTTGGAAAGGATAGCAAGCACGAGAGACAATGTGATGACCCGTGGTGCCGTCGGGCTAAAGCCACGTGGCGAGGCCTGATCCGGGTGAGCTGGAGGGACCGCACGGCCTGTTCCGGGTGAGCCGGAGGGTCGTTACAGCAATGCCACATCACTTGGGGAAGTCTATAGAAATGAAACATATGTAAGAAAACCCTCCCAATATAGTAAAATGCGTTTTGGAGCATAATTGACAACGGATCCCATAAGAACTCCGAAGTTAAAAGTGCTTCGGCGAGAGTAGTACTAGGTTGGGTGACCGACTGAGAAGTCCTCACCAAACAAAGCTGCTAGGGGAGCATATTGGGTTACGGCCCAATCCCCAGAGCGGACAATATCTTATTGGAAAAAAAAGGTCATTACAAATGGTAACCGAGCCTGTACCCAACCGAAAATGTGGCCAACGAGCGCGTTGGGCCCCCGAGGGGGGTGATTGTGATGACGCATGGTGCCGTCGGGTTGAAGCCACGTGGCGGGGCTTGATCCGGGTGAGCCAGAGGGACTACACGGCCTGTTCCAGGTGAGCCGGAGGGTCGTTACAGCAATCCTATTAAAAGTGTTTCGGCGAGAGTAATACCAAGTTGGGTGACCGACTGGGAAGTCCTCGCCAAACAAAGCCAAGAGGGGAGGATATTGGACGGCTCAATCCTCAGAGCGGACAATATTTTGCTGGGATAAGGGGTCGTTACAGACATGATAGTAAAAAAGAGGAGATGAGATTTACTTACATCGTAAGTAGTCCAATAGAAAGTATAGTATCAGGAACAAACACTTTGGAGATGTCCAAAAAAAGAGTGCCAGAGTTGCAACGAGTGAGAAGCAAAAGAGGACAATAGAGAAATTGAAAAGGTGGAGAACGACAAGGAGATATACTAGAGACCTTGATGAACACTACTGCGAAAAAAGTGTCAACTGAGAGCGGTGATCCTTAACATGAAAGTACGAGGGGTGAACTTCCACATAAACATCGTTATCACAACAAATTTTGTGAACACTAATGAGTGTAGTGCAGGAGTATGAAGAACATTTACAAGACGAAGTGGTCTAGAGGTAGGAGAGATGGAGGAGTTCCCAATAGTAGAAATCAAGAGTGACAACAAGGACTTGGTCTTGATCTGTGTAGAAATGCGCTCACCGCAGATCATTGTGTCGAGCAGTGAAGTGATGAGTGGCACCAAAATCAAGAAGTCTCGTGTTTAGTGAGGATGTAGGGTTAACTTGTTGATCGAGGAAGTGCTTTAGCTTTAGCAGTAGCCGCATGTAACGTTCTTGGAGGAGGCTTGAAAGAGACATTCAGGTGGTGATAGCAGGCTGCCCCCGTGAGACTAAATTTATGACAAATTTGGCATTTCGGTTGATGAGCCTCGGCGAGCGATTGACTGCAAGGGAAGAGAAGTTGGCTTGAAGGGAGTTCATACCTCATTCTATTTATCAAGGCGGTGCTCTCAGCTCAACAGCACACTGTGAACCTACTCAATGTTAGGGGCATCAAAATGACTGGTGATCAAGGTCACAAAAGCGTTGTACGCACTCCCAAGGCTGCCATAGGGATGAAATTAACTGTTTCAGTAAAGAAACATGTTCGCCAATCGTCGCCAAGGTACTGTAGATTGATATTAGTTTTTAGATATACTATGAACATGTCAATCCATCTTTAGAGATATTGTGTAGTTGACTTGGCAATCTTTTAAGTCGAGATAATGAGGTAGAAGAAAATAGACGAGCAAGAGCCTGCCAAATAGTTGAGGCCGAAGTGTAGCAAATTATCTGAGGGAGTAGAGAATCACTGAGTTAGGGATATAACCAGCTCATTAGAAGACGGTCATACCTCTGCCAAATAGAGTAAGCAGGGTTTGGCTGGAAACTGTTGTCACTAAGAAACGACAGAGGAGTAGATGCTGACCCATCGAGAAAAGCATTAAGATCATTTGCTATGACGTTGAGAATTTTATTTTCCAAATGACATAATTAGAAGAATCGAGTTTCACAGTCAAGGTCTGATTGATAGATGGAAAGGGAGGAAGCGAAGGAGAATCAGATAGAGAAACGAGTTTAATGGTGTTGCTTGAAGAAGCTCTGATACCAAGTAAGAAACGAGAGAGAAGTAAAATGTTCTTTTCTCATAATTGATTAATTAATCTTTACAGAGAGTAATGTTCTAATGGTAATTGCAGTTGCAATAAGAGAATACGCTAACAGTTACTGTTGCGATGACAAATTAACGATGGGCCATCTCTGTAAGTTCAGGGAGCTACAGGTCTTGGTTTATCAGGATTTAATCGAGGTATCAGACACGAACCCTATGGTTTGGATGAGTTGAGCGTCAATCTGTAGCAACCTTCAGAAGAAATTGTTGACCTCTCCATGAATTCAGTTATGGGGTTTACTTCCCTAAAGACTATGAAGTTTTGTGGTGAAATCAGAGGTGAACCCGTATTTAGTTGATTGTGGTGCCTCTCATATTTTCATATCTTCTAAACTAGTCCAAAGCAGAGGGAATATGTAGGGATATCAAGCTGACAATGCAAGGAATGAAAGTTGTAGATGATTTTCTTCCTTTGGAATTGGGAAGCTTGGACCTCCTCTTGGGCATGGAATGGCTCTAAGCCAGGGGGAATGCAAATAAATTGGACATCTCTCACCATGAAATTCCAAATGGACAACAAGACTCTACAAGATGATCCTAGTTTGTCCAAAAACTTGGTTTCCTTGAAAGCCATGATTAAGGCAATTAGGGAGGGATGAAGGCAATCAAAGGAGGAGAAAATGTATTGTTCATTGAACTGTGCAATTTGGCAGTGGAGAAAACTAATATTCATATGTCCATTCCAAAACCAGTCCTCATCAAATACAACCATATATTTGAGTTACCTATGAGATTTCCTCCACCTCTCATGATCACGTAAGAATCTGTCAGGAAGGGGAAGCCCCAATTTGTGTACAACCATTTATGTATCCTCATGCACAAAAGAATAAAATTGAGAAGTTGGTTAGTGAAATGTTGGCAGCAAGTAGTATACAAAATGGCAGTTGGAGATTATGCATCGACTATAGGGGCCTTAAACCGTGTGATAGTCTCAAATAAGTTTTGAATTCCGGTCGTCGAGGAACTATTAGATGAACTTCATTGTGCTAAAATCTTCTTCAAATTATATTTGAAATAGGTGTATCATCATATGAGAGTGCAGGCGAAGACGTGTCTAAGATTGCTTTTAGTACTCATGAATAGTATTATGAGTTTTTGGTTGTCATTTTGATTAACCAGTGCTCCTTCCACCTTCCAAATGCTTATGAGCTAAATCTTCCAAGTTTTTTCTGCACAAGTTTGTTCTCGTCTTGTTAGACGATATTTTGGTATAGCGTTAATAGAGGCGACAAATGAGTCGGCTGAGCTTGAAAAAGTCTGACTCACAACGTCTAACGAGTTAAACAAACTGAGACTAACGAGCTTAGCGAGCCCAACGAGTCAAACCTAACGAGCCTGTCCAAAAAATTTCAACTCAAGTTTGCTCGTGAGTCACAAGTTAAACGAGCCGAGTCGAGTTAGCTAAACGAGTTTAATATATTTTAGGAGAGAGATGTGATGAAATGAATATAAGGTATAAGTTAAAATAACATTCCATTTTTTCACCTTCAATTTCAACCCTCCATTCCTTTAAAGATTAGTCTCTTCACTCTCTGAGTCTAGGAGGGAAAGAGATTTGTTTTCTCTCACTCGTCGTCTTTCCGCACCCCAGCTAACGCACTTTAGGACTCGCTACAACAATTCCATCAACTAGACTAGCATGAAATGTTGCCGGGAGGCTTGAAGAATGAAAGACACTCCCTAAAGCAGCTGCTACTAAAGACGTTGAACTCGGGTTGAGGTTCTTTGTTTGTATTACTTTATATCTATGTTTGGTTCTTCTCAACTCTCCCTTCAGAGCTACCTACCCTCAAGCCTCTCTTTTAGGTCAATCTTCCATCACTTCTCATCCCCTCCATATTTCACAATCCACAACTCCACCACCTCCAAACTCTCTCTCCCCACCCTCGATGGCCACCGTTTGCAACAAATCCAAGCTCCACTCCAAATCGAAGCTCCATCAATTGGTATACTTCTCAAACTCCACTAGCCACTAGTCTCCTCAGAGTTCCGTCGAGCAAAGATGTGATGTGCTTCAAATGGAGAATGGAAGTTGAAATAAAAAAACACTCTCGATTGCAAAACCTATTTTCGCCGAGAATAGGACTAACTTCCCAAACACACAACTTCTTTACTTTGGCTCCAATGAAACTGAAATTTTGACAGCTTCTTACTCAGAGCGTCGTGGTATGACCCTTGAAATTTCAGAGGTTGAATAGATGGGACTGAGAAATTATATGTGAAAGAAACAGGTTGGCTCGACGAGGGGCTACGACTGCACTTCTCGACTATCAATTCTCCTTGATGGAGAAAACCCTTCCAACTTGCTCCAAGAGAGTTCCTTATTTCTTTGCTGCAAATTCCACCTCAAAGGGAAAGTGTGGAAAATGAAATAACAATATTGGAATCCACTTGTACTCACAAAAGTGAAAACCAAGAACACACATAATACTTGAATATGACTCACCAAAAAGAGGTGGCAACTTGAAGGGAACTCCAAGTTTGAAAGAAAGAAGACTCTTCATGATTTTTCATTCAAAATGATCTGCCAAGAGCATCCCTTAGGGATGATATAAATATCACCTTAAGAATTAGGGTTTTACAAACGCAAAAAGAGTAGCAAATACAAAAAGAGTAAACCAAAAAGTAGCTAAAATGGTGCTCAACCTAATGGGGAAAGTCACACCTTTTTGGCATTTTCATGTCATTGACCTTTCCTAAACCTAAAAAATATCCTTAATAGCTATCACATGTTCTGCATGTCTCTTCTATCACTCTAGAATATCAAGGCCGAAACTCAAAAGAACACAACAACATATCCATCTTACTCGGCCAGCTAAGATGAGCTGAGTGAGAAATTACATTTGACCACTTGACACAAAATAAGTGAAGAACTAATATATTATCCAATGCTAAAATAACATTACTTAACATAAAGAAGCATGTCCAAAAGGTGGTCTTCAAGCCCCACAAAGGTTGTAAAACTGCAGCCCTCAAAGGGATCTTGTTGGTGTTTACGAAAGACAAAAGAAATAAATTGGAGAAGAAGAAGAGAAATTTTCTGTAGGATGAAAAAAACGAAGCAGAATAGTATTAAACAATACCCATATTACAGAATACAACACACAGAAAAAAAACACATTAAAATAACCATAAAAAGAAAACCACTTGCAACCGTTATAAACTGTTTCTAAAGAACCGTTATAAACTGTTTCTAAAGCATTTATTTTAACACTCCTCCTTGCTTTAGAATCTGCAAACGTTGAGTTTTTCTCTCAGCAACTCGAACTTGTTCACAGGCAGTGGCTTTGTAAAAATATCTGCAACTTGATCTTCAGTTTTACAGTAGACAAGAACAATAGCTCCATCTTTTTGTACTTCACGTAAGAAAAATAACTTGATGTTGAAATGCTTAGTTTTTCCATGAAACACTGGATTGTTAGAGATTGCAATAGCAGCTTGATTATCAACAAAAATCTCAGTACTTTCTTTTTGCTCCATATTGAGATCTTTTAAAATTTTCTTCAACCACAATGTTTGATTAACAGCAGCTGTTGCAGCAATAAATTCTGCTTCAGCAGTGGATTGAGCGACAGTTTCTTGTTTCTTTGAGCTCCATGAGAAAATACCAGACCCAAATGTAAAACAATAACCTGAGGTGCTCTTCATATCATCAATCGAACCTCCCCAATCACTATCGGAAAAACCAGTCAGCTTGAACTCCTTGCTCCTTGTGAATTTTATGCCAAAATCACATGTTCCTTTCACGTATCTAAGCACCCTCTTTGCTGCCTTAAGATGTATTTCGCTTGCATAGTGCATAAATCGTGACAGAATACTTACAGCATGCATAATATCAGGACGAGTTGCTGTGAGATACATTAAGCAACCAATTATGCTTCTAAAATATGTTTCATCAATCTTCTCTGTTCCATCGTCTGAGCAGAGCTTTTCCTTTTGGTTCATTGGAGTACTCATTTCCTTGCATTCTTCAAATTTGAATTTCTTCAAAATTTCTTTGGCATATTTTTTTTGACAGATGAATACTTCATGTTCCTTCTGTTTAATTTCCATTCCAAGAAAGAAAGACATTAATCCAAGATCTGTCATTTCGAAAGCTTCCATCATCTCTTGTTTAAACTTCTCAACAAGATTGGTGTTGTTTCCGGTCACAAGCAAGTCATCCACATAAAGAGAGATGATAAGAATGTTGGCACCTTCATTCTTAATGTACAATGTTGATTCAGACAAGCTTTTAGCAAATCCCAACTTCTGCAAATGTTCATCAATCCTGCTATACCAAGCTCGTGGAGCTTGCTTCAAACCATATAGTGCCTTTTTAAGACGATAGACCTTGTTTTTTTCTTCTTCTTTTATATAGCCTTCCGGTTGCTCAACATAAATTTCTTCCTGCAAAAAACCATTTAAGAAAGCTGACTTGACATCTAATTGAAATACCTTCCAATTCTTTTGTGCAGCTACAACAAGCAACAATCTAATAGTATCAAGTCTGGCTACCGGTGCGAAGGTGTCTGAGTAATCTACTCCAAAAATCTGAGCATAGCCTTTTACCACAAGTCTAGCCTTGTGCTTGTTAATAGAGCCATCAGAGTTAAGTTTGGTTCGATAGACCCACTTGACTCCAATAATTTTTCTGTCTTGAGGTCGATCCACTAACTCCCATGTATTGTTCCTTTCAATCATGAGTAGCTCCTCCTCCATTGCAGCTATCCAATTTTGATTCGTCTTTGCATCTTTATAATCAGCAGGTTCACACACGGCAATATTACATCTGTCATAAATATCAGATAGTGATCTTGTGCCTCTGATGGGAATCTGATCCACCGTGTCATCTTGCCAATCTCCAATGTTTTGCTCTTCAATCCCCAATTCAGATAACTTGAAGTTCGGCTCTTTTATGGTTGGATCTATTTTTTTTTCTTCATCCCAGTTCCACTCTTCATCTTCCATAAAATGCACATCTCTACTTACAATAATTTTTCCAGTTTGTGGCTGAAAAATTTTGTAAGCTTTTGCAACCAAGTTGTAACCAATAAAGATGCCTGACACTGCTCTTTTATCAAGTTTATCTCTCTTGATTTGTGGAACATGAGTGAAACACAAACATCCAAATATTTTAAGAAAATTTAGCGATGGCTTATAACCATACCATGCCTCAAAAGGAGTTTGATACTTCACTGCTTTTGTGAGAAGCCTATTTTGCAAATAAACAGCAGTATTTGCAGCTTTAGCCCAAAATTGCTTCGGCAAATTCTTCTCGTGCAACATGCAGCGAGTCATTTCCATTATGAATCTGTTTCGTCGCTCACTTACTCCATTTTGTTGCGGAGTGTATGGAGCAGTTAGTTGATGTTGAATGCCTTCCTCTTCACAAAATTTATCAAACTCTTCAGAAGTGTACTCTTTGCCATTGTCAGATCTAAGAGTCTGAATTTTGAATCCACTCTCATTTTCAACTCTGGCTTTCAATTTCCAAAAAACTTGAGCCACCTCTGATTTGAATTTCAAAAAGAAAATCCAACACATGCGAGTGAAGTCATCAATAAATGCAACATAATAGCGACTACCTTTTAGAGAAGGCGTTCTTTGAGGGCCCGCGATGTCAGTATGGATCAATTGCAATTTTCTTGTTGCCCGCCATGTGACCTTAGGAAATGATTTCCTACTTTGCTTTCCAAACTGGCATGCCTTGCAATTTGAAATTTTATCATCGAGTTCAGGAAGATCATTCACCATCTTCTTGGATTTCATTTGTAATAACCCTTGATGATGGTAGTGCCCAAGTCTCTTATGCCACACATCTGTAACATTTTCCTTCATTTGAAAAGCAGTTTGCTCCTCCTCTAGTGGATCCAAAGCAAAGCTTTTTCCTTTCATTTTTACTGAACAAGTTGAAATTGCAACGGTTCCCTTTCCTTCTACATTTATGTACTCGCCATTTCTGATTCAAACCTTTGATGTGTCTGAATTTTTTAATTCTCGAAACAGATCCTTGTCATGTGTCATATGATTGGTGCAACCACTATCAATGAGCCAGCTATCACTTGATTCGATGCTCGAAAAACATGTAGCAACGAACAATTGATCTTCATCTTCTTGATCAGCAACTTTTGCATCTTCATCGTTTTGCTGATTTTTATTTTTACAAATAACAGCTTCATGTCCCAATTGATTGCATTTAGTGCATTTTGCATCAGGTCTTCTCCAACATCTGAATGGAGGATGACCCTTCTTTCCACAGTGTCGACAAGGTGGAAACGATTTCTTTTGAAATTCATTTCCCTTTTTTTCATTTGCTGATTTTGAAGTTGCTCCACTTCCTTCAACATCTTTCTTCTTGTTTTTGTTCACAAATTTTTTATGCTTGACAAATAAAGCTCCTTCAACAGCACCATCTTGTCTCATGGCTCTTCTTTGCTCCTGTGCTTGCAGTGCATGAAGAATTTCTGTAAGCGAAATCTGAGACAAATCCTTGGTATTTTCCAAGGCTGAAATTGATGCTTCAAATTTTTCTGGCACTGTTACAAGAATTTTTTCAACAATTCTTGAATCAGTAAAAGTAGAACCGAGTAATCTAATACGATTTGCAATATTCAGCAATCGATCAGAATACTCTTTGATTGATTCTGATTCTTTCATTTTCTGCAACTCAAAGTCCCGAATTAAATTCAGAACTTTCATCCCTTTGATTCTTTCATCTCCCTCGTATTCCTTTTTGAGATAATCCCAAATCGCCTTTGCTGATTTTAGCGACATAATACGAGTAAAAATTGTAGAAGAAACTGCAGCAAATAAACATGCTTTTGCCTTTGATTTTTTCGTCTTCTTTTCTTTCTGCGCTTTAATTTGTACCACGGTGGGATTGTTTGGAAGAACTGGAACTTCATAGTCTTCTTCCACTGCTTCCCAAAGATCCAAAGCCTCCAAATAAGTCTCCATTCGAACTGCCCAAATTTGGTAGTTCTCTCCATCAAACACTGGTGGAGCAATAGAGATTGAACTTGCTTCGGTTTCCATGAGTATCAAAAATTAACACAGGTCCCTTAAGAAGAATGCTTTGATACCAATTGTTGGTGTTTACGAAAGACAAAAGAAATAAATTGGAGAAGAAGAAGAGAAATTTTCTGTAGGATGAAAAAAACGAAGCAGAATAGTATTAAACAATACCCATATTATAGAATACAACACACAGAAAAAAAACACATTAAAATAACCATAAAAAGAAAACCACTTGCAACCGTTATAAACTGTTTCTAAAGAACCATTATAAACTGTTTCTAAAGCATTTATTTTAACAGATCTCCACCATGTCCGAGGCGCTTACTCCATGGTCCCTTCCATTGGCTTCTAACTTTAGCATAAATCTTTGGCCTTTATCTTTGTCACAATGCAATCATATTTCCTCCATGTTTTCTTGAGGATGATTTCCTACAAAAATAAAAGAACTAAAAATGTTAGTTGGTTGTCCGATTGGTGATTTTGAGGATGATTCTCGTGGCACATCAACATGGCCACCTTGACATACGATGCACTGTTGATGTTCCAAAATTCAACAACACGTTAGAATTGACTGATGAAGTTATAAAAAAGAATGAAAAAATCTTCTCCAATAGGTTTTTGATTTCTTCGTTATCATTTTCATCAAAAAATAGGAAAGGGGCAAGCTAGGCTTGCTGAGTCAACGAGCGGGTTGGCGAGAAAAATTGTTAACGAGCTCGGTGGGCTCAATCCAAAGCAGGCCCACGAGCCCAGAAGGGGGGCTTGGCTCGACATGCCTTCTGGGACCAGGCGAACTGGCAAGCTGGCCCGCCCATGTGAAAACTTTACCTATTAATTTACAGGATTATATGAACCACTTGGAGCTAGTTTTAAAGTGTTAGAGGATCTTCAATTATTCCTAAATAAATCTAAATTCCTTTTTTCTTAGCCTCAGTCATACTACTTGGGTCATATAATTTTAGCTGAAGGAGTTTTAGTGGATCAAACTAATGTTGATACTATGTTGAAATGGCCAACCCTCCGCGCATTAAAGAAGTTATGTAGGTTTTTGGGTTCAAGAGAGTACTATCAAAAAATTGTTTTCAGCTATGGCAAGATTGCTTCTGTAACACCCGGATTTTTGAAGTTTTCTGGTTTTTTGAGTTTTCGAATTTTAGGGTTATATTCATAAAAATAGTAAACTGAGTCCGTTTTACGAACGGGAAGTTTTGTTAGAACCCTAAAAATAAGTTAGAATATTTAGAGGAATAAAGAAATTTTGGAGAATCCAAATTGATAGGTTAAATAACGAATTAAGTAGAGGGATAAGTTAAAGGGGAAAAAGATAATTTGATAAGTTAAATTTTAATAAAAATCACAACCCCCCCCCCCCAAAAAAAAAAAAAAAAAAAAACCTTTGTAGTGCATTCTGCAGAAAACCATTGCTCCCTCTCCCTTAGGCGATTTTCCATTTCTTCCTCTCGGCTGATCCTCCAAACGCCGACAACTCCTCTTCCGGCGATCGTTCTATTCCGTTTTTCTTCCCCAATCAATGCTCTAGGTAAGACTCTACCATCCTAGGCGTATAGTTTCAATTTTTAGGGTTGTATTTCGTTAGGGTTTTCGTTTTAGGTTTGAGAAATTTTAGGGTTACTTTAGAAATCTATAGTTTTGCGCTATTATTGCCCATTGACGGAGTATTTATGTTTATTGTGGTAGTTAGAGTGAATTAAAGATGATTGGTGGATAAATAGGTTTGATTTTGGTTGTTGGAGGTTGTAAAAATGTCATTAATGGAGGTTAATAAATTGTGAGCACGAATTGCTCGATAGAATGCCCGAAAGAAGTAAATTAGAGTTTTAGGAAAAATTGCCTCAGCTAGGAGTTTCGTTTGGTTTAGAAACGGATTATGTAGAGTCGATTCTGACAGTGAATTTATGAAATGTCTTAGGAGAACCAAGCTAAGGACGGTGCTCGGCATTGCTAAGGACGCTAGGTAAGGGGGTGAAAGGTTTCCGGCCCTTAAGGCCCTACGTTATATCGATGCTAGGATTGTGTGTTTTGATGATGTTTCCTTGGATGGTAGGGTTTTGGGTGAGTCGGGTAGCCTAGGAACTTAGTTAAATCGTTTCACGTTACGTTCAATTAGATATATGTTCGATTATGAATTGTCTTTGATGGTTTTATATGCGTAGTTCCTCATGCATCATGTTTTCTATTCAAAGTCATGCGAAATGTTTTTACATGCATGTTTTCATTAATAAATAAAGTAAAAAACAAGTAACGTATGTAAAGGTAAGTGAGGGATGTGGATGAGTAGGGCACATGCACGATGTATATGGTACGCACAGGGCAAGGCGTAACACCTAATGTATATGGCACGCACAGGGCAAGACATATGGTCTACGGGGTAGACGGGGTGGTGCATGTGCCTACTACCACATTAAATCCTTACTTTTCCTCATGTATGTAACGTTAAAGAAATGAAATGAACATGTTTTATGTAAGTCATGCATTCATATATATGTCATTTATAGTGCACTCCTTACTAAGAATTAGGCTTACAGTTTAAATCGTATGATGTAGGTGACGAGATTGAAGGTGAGAACCTCCTCTTGAAGACAAAGCATAGGTGGTCGACTGTAATGCCTCGAATTAATCAACCCGGTTTGCTACTCACACTTACTAAACTGAACTAGGAAATTCTGGAAAAATTTAAAACTTTATTCATCGATATAAAACATTGTCATTTAAACGATTAAAATACTTCAGCGGAATACATTTACGTAAAACAGAATCATTACGAAAATAGACTAACAAATTTTTAAATATAAAATCGTTTGACACATCTCTGTGACAACTACAGTCAATTCAACGCTACTGAGCGATCTGGCATCCACAGAGTCTGTCGTCACAATCTTGGACGACGTACTCATCTACGACTCTGGACGACGTACGCTGAACGAGATCGCTTTGGACGATATCACTTCAAACAATGTTAATTTAGACGACACCATTTCGGCAACACTCTGGTCGTCAACTTTGGACGATGACTCCTCAACTAATCTCTATGACAATTTTCTTATATCTTGGGACAACTGATCCTCGTCGTCCACGGCTACATAAACTTATCGTCCATAGACCACATGACTTTAACGTCCCCGGTCCACGTGACTTCATCGTCCACGGGTTACATAAATTCGTCGTCCACAGATGAACGTCCATAGACTTACTTAAATTTGTCGTCCACGGACCACATGACTTTAACGTCCACTGTCCACGTGACTACTTACTTTGGACGACTATTCTTGTCCACAGAATGGACGACTGTTTTCACTTATGACTTTGGACGACTATTTTCACCTACAGTTTGGACGACTATTCTTGTCCACAGAATGGACGACTATTCCTATGACAGAAACATAACTCAACCAATTATACACTAATCGGTGGAAAATTCTGACTACAAGAGAACTTATAAAATTTTGACAGTAAACATTTCAAAACAACGTGAATCCATAACTTACTCAAAATCCAGAAAAAACTACAGTTAAAACCAACCATGTTCTAGTGTCAGAATAATTTCAAAAAAACGTATCAAAACATTTAAACTACCATCGTTATTAAAATTCTCAGCACACATTAGTTAAACATTTGTCCACTAAATTCCACACATACTTCCACTGGTTAAACCGCCTCATCAATGCACCAGATCGTGGCATGGATGCGCTCCACCAACTGCTCCTATTCTTCATTATACTCAGAGAATTCACCTGTAGTCACCTCAGCACCTACATCACAAAACTCATCTATTAGCCTAATGCTAAATAAGTAGAGCAATAATGAAATGAAATGCTGAAACATAAACCATATTCATGTTGTTGCTTCTCTCATAGTTTATGTTATAATTATGTTCGTACCTTGTTGATCCTCCTGTTCGATGGAAAGCGAATTAATTTTTCCAAAGTATAAATATCTTCTGTCTCGATTAAGGGGTGGATTAATTCCCTTAATAGTTAATCTGATTCAAAATAGTTGTTCTTGATCCCCCTGTTCGATGGGAAGCGGATCATTTTTTTCAAAGTATAAATATCCTCTGTTCTCGATTAAGGGGCGGATTAATTCCCTTAATAGTTAATCTGATTCAATCTGATCATGCCTTACCATGCTATTATATATGTAAATGCATTTTCGTATTCTTTCAAAAACATGATACATGCCAAACTAAAAATCATACAAACATATATATGTCCTACTGTTTTGTGATGTAGGCCCGAAGGCACACACATACTCTACTTACCTGGCTTCTTGGAAAATGTTTGGTTGTAAACTACTTTGGAAGTTTGCTCAAACCTAAAACCATAGACAGAGTATTAATTAAATCTTCACTAAACTTCATTCTAAACCATCCAGAAATTTAAGGAAGCTAGTTGAGAGCTCTGTTCTTCGAACATTCCTCGATTTATCACAAAACTCGAATCCAACACTCACTCACAGCATTCTCAAAACACACATTTACAACCCCTCTGTTATCTAACCACAAAAATAACGAGAAATCGAAGCAAAACTCACCTAGGTTGGAGAAATCGGAAAGGAAGTCGCCGGGAGAGAAATCGACAGAGCACCGAATAAGGGAGAGAAGAAATGTGGCGGCTACTAAGCATTAATCACAGAACTCTTTCCCTTAAATATGTTATCCACAAATAAATCCTCAATTACAATTGTGCCCTTGCCTAGTCACGCTTTAACCTAACCACTATTTCTCCTAATTTCTTCCATAAAACGTACACCATTAGTTGATAAAATAAATTGGTTCAATAGAACCAGGTGTTATAATCTACCCTCCTTAAAAGAATTTTGTCCTCAAAATTTAGCACCTGAACAATTCTGGATGCTGGTTCATCATGTCTTGCTAGCGTTCCCAAGTTGCCTCCTCTACGTTCCGGTTATGCCATAAAACTTTTACTAGTAGAACCTCTTTATTACGTAATACTTTCACCGCATAGTCTATGATCTCCACTGGTTTCTCCTCATAGGTAAGAGTAGGATGAATTTCAATGTTCTGCTGTTCCACAACCTGAGATGGATTCCGCATACACTTCTTCAGCATAGAAACGTGGAACACATTATGAATTTCTTCCATAGAGACTGGTAACTGTAACTGATAAGCTGTCTTCCCAATCCTCTTCAAGATTGAAAATGGCTCAATATATCTGGGGTTCAACTTGCCTCTCTTCCCAAATCTCACAACTCCTTTGAACGGTAAAACTTTAAGAAAAACTTCATCACCAACTTCAAATTCCAATTCCCTACGTCTTCTATCGGTATAGTTTTTTTGTCGGCTTTGAGCTGTCAAGATTCGCTGTCGGATAAGGACAATCTTCTGTACTGTCTGTTGCACGATATCAGGACCAATCAAACATGCTTCTCCAACTTTATCTCAGTACAATGGAGATCTGCACCTTCGCCCATATAATGCATCGTACGGTGCCATACCTATTGTCGCCTGAAAATTGTTGTGATAAGAAAATTCCACCAACGATAGGTACTTACTCCAAGAACCCTGAAATTCTAATACGCATGCTCGAAGCATGTCCTCTAATGTTTGAATAGTCCTCTCAGATTGTCCGTCTGTTTGAGGGTGAAAAGCTGTACTAAAATTGAGCTGTGTACCCATAGCCTTGTGCAGACTCTTCCAGAACTTTGATGTAAACCTAGAATCTCGGTCTGATACTATTGTGATTGGAACTCCATGCAATCGTACGATCTCATGCACATACAGCTCCGTGAGTTGATTCATAGAGTATGTCATCTTCATCGGCAGGAAATGAGCAGATTTAGTTATACGACCAACCATCACCCATATTCCATCATGACCCCTTGCTGTCCGAGGTAATTCCACAACAAAATCCATCGTTATTTGTTCCCATTTCCATTCGGGAAGTGGTAATAGTTGCAATGTTCCTGAAGGCCTCTGATGTTCAGCTTTTATCTGTTGACAAGTCAAACACGATGCACTCCGCCACACTTATTTTCATATTTGGCCACCAATAATGTTGTCTAAGGTCTCTGTACATTTTTGTACTTCCAGGATGAACAGAGAATCTAGAAGAATGAGCCTCCGAAAGTATCTCTTTTCAAAGTTCTTCATTAGTCGGAACAAACCATCTATTCCGAAATTTAAGAATTTCGTCGTCAAAATAGTTGAAATCCGATTTATCAGTAGAATCCATGCTTAACTTGTACTTGTTGCACTCAACATCATTCGCCTGAACTTCCTTTATTCTCTCCAGAATAGTAGGCTTCAAGGATATAGCAAAAAGCATAGCTGACACGCTGGACACTGCTTCCAGATTGAATCTCTAGAATTCTGACTCCAAAGCTAACGGCATGTCAATAATCATTGCCAAGGTTGGCGTTGTCACTCTGCTCAACGCATCAGCCACTACATTCGCCTTGCCAGGGTGGTATTTGATCTCAAAATCGTAGTCCTTAACAAACTCCAACCACCGACGTTGCCTCATGTTTAACTTTTTTTGAGTGAAAATATTTCACAAGGTTGTCCATATAAGTAATGCCTCCAAATTTTCAAAGCAAAAACCACCGCAGCTAACTCCAAGTCGTGTGTAGGATAATTCTTCTCATGCGTTTTCAGCTATCTAGAAGCATATGCTACTACCTTTCCATCTTGCATCAACACACAGCCAAGACCAACTTTGGAAGCATCACAATAAATGCTAAACTTTCTATTCTCAACAGGAAGTGTTAATATTGGGGCATTAGCCAATCTTTGTTTCAAAGTCTAAAAACTGTACTCACATTCTTCAGTCCATACACACTTCATGTTTTTCCTTGTTAACCGAGCGAGGGGTGTCACAATCTTCGAGAATCCTTCAATAAATTTCCTGTAATATCCTGCTAATCCAAGGAAACTCCAAATATCTGTAACATTCCTCGGTTGGGGTCATTCCTTGACTACTTGAACCTTGGCTGGATCGACAGATATCCCATCTCCCGAGATAACGTGACCTAGAAAGTGAACTTGGTCCAACCAAAATTCACACTTAAAAAACTTGGCATAAATTTGGTGCTGCTTTAGTACTTCTAACACCAAGTTCAGATGCTTTGCATGTTCATCCTTAGTACATGAATAGATTAAAATATCATTAATAAATACTATGACAAATTTATCTAAATACTCGTGAAACACCCTATTCATAAGATCCATGAAGGCTGCTGGTGTGTTTGTCAATCCAAAAGACATAACCAAAAACTCATAATATCCATACCTCGTGCGAAAAGTAGTCTTTAGGATATCTTCAGATTTGACTTTCAATTGGTAATAACCGGACCTTAGGTCAATCTTAAAGAAGACTCACGCACCATGGAGTTGGTCGAATAAATCATCAATCCTTGGTAGTTGATACTTGTTTTTGATAGTTAACTTATTCAATTCCCGATAATCAACGCACATACGCAATGATCCATCCTTCTTCTTAACAAAAAGGACTGGTGCACCCCAAGGTGAAAAGCTAGGGCGTATGAACCCTTCTTCCAACAGTTCCTCCAATTGTGTCTTTAACTCTCTAAGCTCCGTTGGTGCTAATCTATATGGATTCTTAGATACAGGCTCGGCGCTTGGGTAAACATCTATAACGAACTCGATTTCTCTATTTGGTGGAAAACCAGGAAGGTCATCCAGAAATACTACTGGGAAGTCTTGGACAACTAAGACATTTTGAAGACTCGCTCCTCCTACAAATTGTGTGTCTATAATACTGGCCAAAAAGCATAAATACTCCCCGCATGGAGAAGGCCTTTCGTTGATAGGAGTCATAACAGACATCCTCTTACCCTTCTTCAAAGCTTGAAAAGTGTGTTTCAAACCACCAGGGGGTTGAAAACTGACTATCCCAGACCTACAATCGATTGTGGCATAATGTTTGAACAACCAGTCCATTCCTAGAATTACATCAAATCCCGTTATCTCCATGATAATGAGATCAGCAGGTAGATTCAAGCTTCCCACTGACACCACACTATCAAGCATCACTTGGTTAGAGTGCAAGCATTCACCGGAAGGTAACGCGACATTAAACACGTGCTTAGTTGGCGTAGGCCGTACATCAAACTTGACGGCAAACGCAGATGCTATAAAAGAATGTGTTGCACCAGAATCTATTAAAGTAAAAGCAGGCATAGAGTTGATCAATATAGTACCTGACACTACAGCGGGCTGGTCATCGTCACCCCTTCTCCATCATAGAGAATATCCTCGGCTTCAACTTAGCAGGGCCACTCTTTAAAGCTGGACAATCCCTGTTAACATGGCCAACTTTATTACAGTTGTAGCATCGAATGACTCTGAGTTTCGGGCAATCCTTGAACGTGTGTCTGATCTCCTCACAGTTGAAGCACTTCCCCGAACTAAGTCTGCACTCTCCTGGGTGATATCTCAAGCATTTCGGGCATTGAGGAAATCTCTTAGTGTCTTGCACTTTCTTCTCTCTTCCCTGAATGCCTTGGCCTTCATTGGGCCTCTTCATTCCTCGCTGTTGGGGCGGCTGAATGAACTTTCATGGAGCTTCTCTTGGTCCAATACACTTCATATCCACTTCTTCCACTTCCAATGTCGTGGACACAACTTCATTGTAAGACAAGCCTTTAATACCAGAAATCTTGACCCCTATGTAAATCTTTGGCTTTAGTCCATGCACAAATTGAAAAATTTTATCTTCATTCCTGTGTACGAGGTGTCTAGCAAACCTGGATAGGGACTCAAATTGTCTGTTGTACTCAGACACGGACCCCGTCTGTTTCAATTGCAGAAACTCCACTTTCTTTGAAGTCTGGACAGTGTTGTTAAAGTATTTCTCATAGAAAGCTTCCTTGAATTGCGCCCAAGACATTGCCAGGACATCAGTGGTGGTCTCCATCATTTCCTACCAAGGCTGAGCATCACTGGCCAAATGGAACGTTGCCAAAGTTACTTTGTCTCTTTCTCCAATATTGGCATATTTGAACATACTCTCAATCTTCTTAGGTTATTCCTCGGCAACAATCGGGTTGGATGACTGTCCATCAAATGTGGGCGGCTGTAATCTCCGGAATCTGTCTCCTGATTGCTCATTGCTGGAACTCGAGTTAGCATTCCCTTACGCATCTCGGTTCAATAGTAGTCCCAATTGATCGGACTGCTGACGTACCAAATCTGTCAGCTGCCTAATCACACTAGGATCCTCCTCACTTCTCGGATTTGGTATCTCTCTCGGTACTCTTGGTCTTCCTAGTCATCTAGACATTTTGCTATATTCTTGTACAAGGTTATTTACTCTCATAAATATCTAATAACTAAAGTTAACATAAACACTTACAATTGTTGGAGTAATTCCACGCGACAATCAGTACTGATGAGTAATCTTCTAAACGGTTTAACCAAATGTCTCTGATACCATATTGTAACGCTCCGAATTAATCAACCCGATTTGCTACTCACAGTCACTAAACTGAATTAGGAAATTCTGGAAAAGTTTAAAACTTTATTCATCGATATAAAACATTGTCATTTAAATAATTAAAATACTTCAGTGGAATACATTTACACAAAACAAAGTCATTACGAAAACAGACTAACAAATTTTTAAATATAAAATCATTTGACACATCTCTGCGACAACTACAGCTAGTTCAACGCTACTGAGCGATCTGGCGTCCACAGAGTCTGTCGTCACAACCTTGGACGACGTACTCGTCTACGACTCTGGACGACGTACGCTGAACGAGATCGCTTTGGACGATATCACTTCAAACAACGTTAATTTAGCCGACACCGTTTCGGCAACACTCTGGACGACAACTTTGGACGATGACTCTTCCACTAATCTCTATGACAATTTTCTTATATCTTGGGACAACTGATCCTCGTCGTCCACGACTACATAAACTTATAATCCACAGACCACGTAACTTTAATGTCCCCGGTCCACGTGACTTTATCGTCCACGGGGTACATAAATTCGTCGTCCACAGATGAACGTCCATAGACTTACTTAAATTTGTCGTCCACGGACCACGTGACTTTAACGTCCACTGTCCACGTGACTACTTATTTTGGACGACTATTCTTGTACACAGAATGGACGACTGTTTTCACTTATGACTTTGGACGACTATTCCTATGACAGAAACATAACTCAACCAATTATACACTAATCGGTGGACAATTCTGACTACAAGAGAACTTATAAAATTTGACAGCAAACATTTCAAAACAACGTGAATCCATAACTTGCTCAACATCCAGAAAAAACTACAGTTAAAACCAACCATGTTCCAGTGTTAGAATAATTTCAAAAAAACGTATCAACATTTAAACTACCACTGTTATTAAAATTCTCAGCACACATTAGTTAAACATTTGTCCACTAAATTCCACACATACTTCCACTGGTTAAACCACTTCATTAGTGCACCAGATCATGACATGGATGTTGTAACGCCCCCGAACCTACCTCGACTCGGTTCGCTACTTTGCTAACTCATACCACATTTAAAACTACGTTTAAAATAATTTTCGATAAATTTTCAACTCGATTTTCAGGTTTTTCGAACCCTCAAAAATGGTTGGAAAACGTGCGTGAAATACGTGTAAAACATGTCAGAAAATCTCAGGTCAAAACATGTGGAAATTAATAATTAAATATATATATATATATATATATATATATATATATATATATATATATATATATATATATATATATATATATATATATATATATATATATATATATATATATATATATATATATATATATATATATATATATATATATATATATATATATATATATATATATATATATATATATATATATATATATATATATATATATATATATATATATATATATATATATATATATATATATATATATATATATATATATATATATATATATATATATATATATATATATATATATATATATATATATATATATATATATATATATATATATATATATATATATATATATATATATATATATATATATATATATATATATATATATATATATATATATATATATATATATATATATATATATATATATATATATATATATATATATATATATATATATATATATATATATATATATATATATATATATATATATATATATATATATATATATATATATATATTTACAGATTAACAGGTGCCGATCGATCGACGCTTACCGCCGATCTATCGGCACCTTCTCGGGTGCGCGATCTTTTTCTCCTTTTAATAGCCGATCGATCGGCTCCCCTTGCGTCAATCGATCGGCTCCCTTCCTCTTCCTCTTGCTTCCTCTCTTTTTGTTTCTTTCTTTACACTAACTTACAACTAAAACTAAAACTCACCCAAATTTCTCTCGACACTCTTAACCTTTTGATATGTAAATGCTAAAACATCAACTCTGATACGTCAGCGAAAATGTAAAGCCAAATGAAAACCCTCGACGTTTACTGTACGCAAAATCAATGAAAAATCGAGCAACATGACTGCTAAAACTTCTAAACCCAAAATCCTGAAAATCAAAGTTCAAAGAGATTACACAACCATTCCCAAACCACATTTACAAATCAAATCAACAAAACCATCAAAGACTTCAAATATCCAAAATAGTTAGAAAACTATACAAAATCCCAAAATACCGAACCAAACACACCCCTGAAGATCCTGGTCGAGGCACCCCGACAACTGCCTGCACCAACGTGCCCCGTGAATCTCCGACTGCCCCTAATCCTTGACTCCCTCATCAAGCTCACCTCTGAAAATATCGTCACCTACACCATAGAACAAAAGTAAGCCTAATGCTTACTAAGTAGGGAATCACGAATGCAACAAACACACAATACAACCAATCCTATCACATGCAGTTTCTAACTCTCAGTTATACTCATTTCCTTTTCATTGCATTATTATGTTCATAAGCCATGTGGATCAAGTGTGTACACATCCCATGACCGTCTAGGATGGCCACATATCGATCCACCCTTAGCAGAACCGGATGGCACACTTCCCATGACCGTCTAGGAAGGCCACCAATTTTACTTTCCCGTATCGATCGTAAAATCATATGACCGTCTAGGAATTCATACTCCCGATGCCTTAAGATTTTACCCGCATTGTACTCACCCGCTCAAAAAGGGAAATCAAGTAAGTAGTGGAAGCTCGTTAGTAAGTAGTCAAACTTCAAAAATTCATATCTAATTCTATACTTATCGAAATGCTTCAATTTCAAAGCTCATTGATCCATTAAAGTGTCTATTTTACTCCATTAAAACAATTTTGCAAGTTAAAATAAGGAAAAATTCGGCAAACACCAAAACCGAACCAGATGTATAATTTCCTTCAAAGATTATTAATCAAACTTTAAAAATTCATAACTTATTCGTTTTTCAACGGATTTCGACGTGCCACCTCATTCCGTAAACCTCTCCATGTCTACTATCCATTGAAATGACCAAATTAAACAATCAAACACCATGGCCCGAATTGAAATCACCAAAACAGATTCGGTACACAATTTTACAAAAATCGGTTTTTACACAACTTTCACCCAATCACCAATCTAACTCTAAAAATAACCTAAACTAAACTATCTAAAAGTTTAATCATCAAAATAGGAAGAAAATACAGCAAAGGAACCAAAAAATCGGACCTCACATCTTAGTGTTTCCAAACCCTAATGAAACTCTCACAAAATCCTCCAAAAACACCATAAACCAACACCTACACGTATACAACTAAAAACCCAATCAATTTTACCTTGAAACCTTGCAAAAACGTGATGAATTGAAGGTGGAAGGGAGCTCTAATGGTGGTTGGGGTTTATCGTGGGAGAAAGGGGAGAAGAAGGTTAATTAACTTTCAAACATCACTTTACCAATTTTATAACTTTTCCACTTTTTCTGTTTTTGATTTTTCCTCCAATCTTTCCTAATTTTAAAAACCACCCTCCTCACTCTTCCTTAATCATTCTCACGTGAAGCTTCTCTTTCTCATTACTTTCACTTTTTAAATATCTCATTAAGTCAAGTCAAAGCACTAAATCAAGTCAAAGCAAAAACAACAAATCCAAATACTATACAACACCACCTACTTTAGTTGTTAGTTACCAACTCTCTCCCA
This sequence comes from Begonia masoniana, assembly GCA_022432975.1. NCBI lineage: Eukaryota > Viridiplantae > Streptophyta > Magnoliopsida > Cucurbitales > Begoniaceae > Begonia > Begonia masoniana. The sequence continues at coordinate 24,929,082 of CM039505.1, read as the reverse complement.
CTTTCACTTCTCTTTAAAACCCTAGGAAAACACTAAAGAGAACACACGCACGCTCTAGGAAAAATTTCAGGTGTTACAATCCACCCCCCTTACAAAAAATTTTGTTCTCAAAATTTGAGTACCTTAGCTATTCCTCAACTTACATACTCTAAACTATCCTCTGAACTTTTGAGTTGCCACAAAATCTCGATTATACTACGATTGTAATCATCTATCGTGTACTGATAATTCTTTACATCTCCACAATTTTATTGTTTCCTAACTATGTACTTCATAACTCAATTACTCCTATGTCCATAAAATTTAACTTAAGCACTCATCACCTCTACTTTCAAACTCTTCTAACTGAGTTCTCAACTCTAGCTTTTCCACGAGCTCAATTTATCTAGTTCTTTACTTTTCTAAGTTAATGTCCATCAAGCATTTACAATATAACTATCTTAATGAAAAATATTTTATCCTAAATCCTCAAATTCAACTTCCCTTCTATTTACTATTTTACTATCTCATTTCTAACTGATCATTTCCACCTCTTAAACTTATTTACCTCAAACCATCATGACACTTCATTAATCATTCAAACACTATCCTCAAACTCCAAGCTCTCAATACTTAAATCTATCCCTTATTTTCAAAGTGTCATCTGAGTCGTCATACTTACATACATTATGTTTAATTTGTCCAACTTCTACCTCGGTCACCATAAAACGTTATCAAAGTCTTAAGTCTAAATTACCTTGTCTCTCACTCTTCACCCGACAACATAATCGGTTTTAATCAATATCTTTTAAATTCCTCAATCACGTCCCGCTACAGACTTAACAATTAAACTTCTTTTCCTAAGTTCTCAAATTTCAATTTCCCTTCCTATCTGATATCCTCCAAATTCCTCGACTTCACCCAGAGTATTTATTTCTTAATGACTAACATTTTTGTCTAACTCTTCATTAAGATTAACAAATCTCTTCACTTACCTCATTCCTATGTCCATTCAAAATCTCTAATAAAATCTAGCCACTCTTCTATTTTATATTGTAAATCTCTATTTTCTTACCCATGCTCTATTAACACTCGAGTTCTAACTTAAATCTTATACTTAAGCTTATCCAACTCGAGCCTAAGCTAGTGACAACATCAACGGTTTCAATTTCATTACATACGAGTAGAACCCTTGAAACTTTCTAACTTAACATTACCCTTAACACACTTGAATGTTTTCGTGTGAGTTTCAGTTCTTCACATTCAAAATTCTATATCTTCCCAATTCACACACTACTAAATCTTTCCCCAAGTTCTTCTCAACGCTAATACAAATATCTAATTTCTCTCAGGATTCTCTCCAAAATTTAATAACTAACTCTATCCTCTTTTGCTATTCCAACTCGCTCAGTCTCCTACCCGTTACATTTCTACAATGGTACTCACTCACTCTAACTCACTATACCTCCTAACATAGTGTGCATTACTCTAAACCTCATAACATTACCGCAATTCAAGAGGCTAGACTTTTCTTTACTTAATCAAGGCATCTAGGTTTCTATTCTCACTTTTAGATTTTGGCTCAATATTTCTAGGTCGAGTAACATCAACAGCCCAACATGAATCTTTTCGTGTATCCATTCTCGTACTTCAAGATATCACCCTTTACACATTCACAAATAGTAATGATATCGAAATATTGATGAATACAAACCTCTCACACTCTCAATGTATACAATCTCAAGTTGATGAATTATGAGAGGTGATAGATCAATTGAAAGAAGAGATTCTCAAGTTTTGATTCGGCAGCACTTTATTGTAATTTTTTAGATTTGGTAGTCTTCATGAGTCTTCATTCTTCTATTTAAAAGGGTCTTCAGAAAATAGCTAGTGCGGTCAACACTTTGTTGACATTGTGTGTTATTTTAAAAGTCGTTCAACAACTTGGTCAACATTTTGGCTTCTCGGTCGACACTTTAAGGCTCCTGGAATTTTTGGATTTGATCTTGTAATCAACACTAGTACTATTCGGTCGACACTTGAAAAATTTCAAGAATTTCTGTATTTGTTCCTGCGGTCGACACTATCATTGTTCTGTCGACACTTGAAACTCTCTGAAATTTCTGCATTAGTTTCTACAGTCGACACTAGTACTATCCAGTCGACACTTGACGCTTTCTGAAGTTTTGTAAATATGACTAACAGTCGACACTGTCACTTCGGTCAACACTTTGAAGGCATTTTTGCAAATATTTAACTTCAAGTTCTAAAGCTTCATTGAAGATTGAAAAATTTTGAACGCACACGTTAGAAAGATTAAATATTTTTCTTAAAGGGTATTTTTGATGATAAGTAATAAAAGAATATTTCATTTACTTATTATTGACATAATTATTAATCAACGAAAGATTGAATAGAAAAATTTATCATCCAATGTAACGCCCCCGAACCCACCCTGGCTCGGTGCGCTACTTTGCTAATCAATCCCACGCTAAAACATAATTTAACTAAAATTGGCACAGCAAAATTTAAAACTAAGTCTCTCGAATCTCTCTTATGTCATACCTAGCTACCTAGACTCACTAATTTCTTAATCCTAACCTTTATGCACCACGGCGTTCTTCCCGAAAATTTCGGCAAAATAACGCCTGAAAATGACGCCTCTAAAATGCTAGGTACCTGCAATAAATCAATCCCAACCAGATCCAGAATATTCTTATTTAACTAACCAGCATACGAAATCTCCAAATAGCAGTAAAGAGGGAAACTATAATACTAACATCTCTAAATGAAGAAAGTCCACAGTATAGGGCGACACATCACCCTTAACTATGACTATATCCAACAGATACAAATAGCTATACCATAACTGTTAAAAACATCAACTAAAATCAACTCTAAAAGAGGAGATAGATTCCCAACATTTCTACAAACAGACATTTATAATAAACTACCAAAATACAAAGCCCTACATCCCCGAAGACCATGGTCGAGGCGCCCCGACAATAGCCCGCACCGGCGTGCCCCGTGTGCCACCAACTGTCGCCCAAAACTGGCTCCCTCGCCTAGCCCACCTGTAACCGCGTTGTTACCTATACCACAGAACATACACACACACAAAAGCTTACGCTTAGCAAGTAATGAATAACACGAATGTAAACAAACACAATGCACATCGCCTCCTAACACATGACAATGCTACTCACTCTGCTATTTTCTTATTCACTCATGCACGTTAACGACGAGACGTTAAACCCCCTAGTGCTACTTGCTCTTTAAACGACGGCGTTCAATCCTCTAGTGCATCCTGCACTTTAACGACGAGGCATTTAACTCTCTAGTGCATACTCTAGCACATTAACGACGAGACGTTAAATCCTCTAGTGCATCCTGCACTTTAACGACGAGACGTTAAATCCTCTAGTGCATCCTGCACTTTAACGACGAGACGTTAAATCCTCTAGTGCATCCTGCACTTTAACGACGAGACGTTAAATCCTCTAGTGCATCCTGCACTTTAACGACGAGGCATTTAACTCTCTAGTGCATACTCTAGCACATTAACGACGAGACGTTAAATCCTCTAGTGCATCCTGCACTTTAACGACGAGACATTTAACTCTCTAGTGCATACTCTAGCACATTAACGACGAGACGTTAAATCCTCTAGTGCATCCTGCACTTTAACGACGAGACGTTAAATCCTCTAGTGCATCCTGCACTTTAACGACGAGACGTTAAATCCTCTAGTGCATCCTGCACTTTAACGACGAGGCATTTAACTCTCTAGTGCATACTCTAGCACATTAACGACGAGACGTTAAATCCTCTAGTGCATCCTGCACTTTAACGACGAGACATTTAACTCTCTAGTGCATACTCTAGCACATTAACGACGAGACGTTAAATCCTCTAGTGCATCATGCACTTTAACGACGAGGCATTTAACTCTCTAGTGCATACTCTAGCACAGTAACGACGAGACGTTAAATCCTCTAGTGCATCCTGCACTTTAACGACGAGGCATTTAACTCTCTGGTGCTACTCGCACTTTAACGACGAGGCGTTAAATCCTCTTGTGCTACTTGCACTTTAACGACGAGGCATTCAACCCTCTAATGCTACTTGTTACACGTTCCATGTTCACCATTCACCTCACGCTCACCATTCACATCATACCCCAAAAACTTATTTTTTGTAGCTTACACATTACGCATGCAAATCACACCATATTCAATCACCAAACAACAACCAAGAATTTCATCACACAACACTCAAACACCAAATAACAACACACTTATCAAACAATAAATCTTACCGTTCCACACAATACTCAAAAACCAAACAACAACACAACTATCAAACAATAAATCCTACTGTTCCGTGGTGTAGGCCCGAAGGCGACAAAGCACACAATCCATTACTTACCTGGTATCCTAGCTCGCTGAGGATACTCGGTTACCTGTCCACCTACGGCTCGACCTACGACAAATATTCAAACTTCATTAAAATCAAGGCTACACTCACCAATTACTCTCAAACTACTATTTCTAGCCTAATCCAACTAAAACCTAACTAAACGGGCCACTAATTTGGGTTCGGTAAAAACTGACCCGAACTTCAAACGCGCGTAACTTTTGCATCGGTTATCGGAATCGAACGATAATAATAATAATAATAATAATAATAATAATAATAATAATAATAATAATAATAATAATAATAATAATAATAATAATAATAATAATAATAATAATAATAATAATAATAATAATAATAATAATAATAATAATAATAATAATAATAATAATAATAATAATAATAATAATAATAATAATAATAATAATAATAATAATAATAATAATAATAATAATAATAATAATAATAATAATAATAATAATAATAATAATAATAATAATAATAATAATAATAATAATAATAATAATAATAATAATAATAATAATAATAATAATAATAATAATAATAATAATAATAATAATAATAATAATAATAATAATAATAATAATAATAATAATAATAATAATAATAATAATAATAATAATAATAATAATAATAATAATAATAATAATAATAATAATAATAATAATAATAATAATAATAATAATAATAATAATAATAATAATAATAATAATAATAATAATAATAATAATAATAATAATAATAATAATAATAATAATAATAATAATAATAATAATAATAATAATAATAATAATAATAATAATAATAATAATAATAATAATAATAATAATAATAATAATAATAATAATAATAATAATAATAATAATAATAATAATAATAATAATAATAATAATAATAATAATAATAATAATAATAATAATAATAATAATAATAATAATAATAATAATAATAATAATAATAATAATAATAATAATAATAATAATAATAATAATAATAATAATAATAATAATAATAATAATAATAATAATAATAATAATAATAATAATAATAATAATAATAATAATAATAATAATAATAATAATAATAATAATAATAATAATAATAATAATAATAATAATAATAATAATAATAATAATAATAATAATAATAATAATAATAATAATAATAATAATAATAATAATAATAATAATAATAATAATAATAATAATAATAATAATAATAATAATAATAATAATAATAATAATAATAATAATAATAATAATAATAATAATAATAATAATAATAATAATAATAATAATAATAATAATAATAATAATAATAATAATAATAATAATAATAATAATAATAATAATAATAATAATAATAATAATAATAATAATAATAATAATAATAATAATAATAATAATAATAATAATAATAATAATAATAATAATAATAATAATAATAATAATAATAATAATAATAATAATAATAATAATAATAATAATAATAATAATAATAATAATAATAATAATAATAATAATAATAATAATAATAATAATAATAATAATAATAATAATAATAATAATAATAATAATAATAATAATAATAATAATAATAATAATAATAATAATAATAATAATAATAATAATAATAATAATAATAATAATAATAATAATAATAATAATAATAATAATAATAATAATAATAATAATAATAATAATAATAATAATAATAATAATAATAATAATAGATAATAATAACATTAATAAAACTCACATTACCATTCTACCCTTCCAAAAATTTCGTTAAATCCCGTTCTAAATTTATAAATTTTCGTAAATTTACGCTCACTCCGTACCCGGCTTAAGTTCTCCACTGGGAATACCTGAACCTAAATTAAGAAACCATTCACTTTTCTTTTTAAATTAATTAAAACAACCTATTTTATTATTCTTTTATTTTCTTTCCAATTTTTTCCTTAAAAAAAAATCCCGGGTGTTACATCCAAAGTATATATTAACTCTAAAACATATTTTAAGTTAACAATATACTCGCTTTGTAGTGCTCAAACATCCCTTTATAGCTCAATATGTAACACCCCTAAAACTGTACCCGTATTTCCCATATTTTTTTTTTTTTATCTTTGCATTTTACAAACTTTAAAACTTGACGTTAACCAGAATTGAAATCGAAACCGAAACCGGAATCGAAATCGAAGTTCGTTTGGTAAATCATTTAAAACATAAACTAAAACTATTTAAATAAAACTTAAAAACATTTAATTAAAAACTTTAAAACCAATTAAAAGGTGGGAGGGCAGAATTGGAACTCTGCCCTCAAACTTTGAGCAGCGACTGGGCGCTGCCATTTGCAGCGCCTGGTCGCCGAGTGCGCTGCAGCATGCAGCGCCCGATCGCTGCATGTTGCAGCGCTCGGTCGCTGCAAGCGCTGCAGCATGCAGCGCCCGATCGCTGCATGTTGCAGCGCGCGGTCGCCGCACCTCCAGGCCTCCAACGCCTTTCTTTCTCTCTCTCGCGTCTTTCACTTCACACTTATGCTCTCTGGAATCTTGAATTCCAGAGAGCAACATGCATTTCATCTAATCTCTAACTCCATACATTTACACCAATAATCACAATAACTAATCATAATCTAACTCAACCAACTCGCGTCAGACTTTACGAAGTCCAACTGCGTGGATAGCTCTAAAAACCGAGCTATCCGTAACAACCTAAAACCAATCAAAACATTTCCAAAACATTCATTAAGCAGTTCAAAACAAAACATTTTTACTTACAATTATAAAAACGTTATCTAATCCTATCCAGATCCAAACAACCTAAATATACTATACAATTATCAACTCAAAACATCCCAAAATAAACCCAGAGTCCAGACATACATCCCCACGGGTCATATCGCGCCTCGACTACTCAGCGCACTCCCACGGCCGTCATCCATCAACTGTCCCGACATCAGGAGGAGGAACGTCGTCCTCACCTGGATCTACGTCACCTAGCAGATTACCTACACCATACAGACACATATGAGATATTGAAATCTCTGTAAGCTACGTAAATGCAGATGCATGCATGCGTGCGTATGCCATTCAGAAAACGTTCAGATTACCAATTCAGATTCATTTACCAATGCCTTTACAGATTCATTTACAGATACATTTACAGATACATTACGTCACAGACAGAATTGTCACCGAGATCTCAGCCCACTAAATGGAAAGGATACATTCCGCGGTCGAACTACCACTTTCCACTTAGATGGGGGGGGGGTACATGCTCAAAAAAAACCCTACAGCCATGCCTGAGCCCCACCTCGCGTAACCAGATACAGATACAGATTACGTTCATTAATTACAGATTACATTCATTAATTACAGATGTTCATTTCTTTTCTTTAAAACACGTGCAGAAATTCATTTTCATGGCGTTTGAAATACGTGATGCATGAACAGTTGATAAGCAGAAAGTAAACAAACAACGTGCATACATTCAAGACAATAAAGCAGAACCTATAAACAACTAACCTAACTACCCAACCAGAATAACGTAAAACAAACGATTCCTCGAGTATTCTCGAGACGACGACAGAGTATGGTGTAGACCTTTGGGTCAAAGTAAGTCACGAAAACTTACCTGGAGCGCACTGAATCACTAGCTTCGTCCACGGGAGTCGTGTGTCTGAGAAAAAACACGATATGTACCGTTAAAATTGATTTGAATTAATAACATCCAATTCTAAAAACTTAACTAGAGAATCTCTCCTAAATTCTTTACTTAGCTAATCTAAGCGTTTTTTTAACGTAAATTAACGCTCGATAATCCGAAATATTAAATAACGAGTTTTTCCTAAAAACCCGGAATTTTACCAATTTATAATTTTTTTACAATTTGATTTCTCTCCGTCCAATAACGTCAAATACGTTCAATATACACTTAATCAAGGCTAACCTATTAATTACGAAGCCTAAATCGCATTTTTAACGGAAAACCTAATCGAAACCCTAACCCTAAATCGAACCGAAACTCAAAACAAACGCTCAGAGATTGAAGCTACATACCGAGAGTAGCGAGAGAGGAAGAAATGACGAAGATCGGAGGAAAAACGGAGGAAAACGGAGCTCGGATCGACGGAAAACGTCTGCTGGCTGAAGGAGAAATCGCCTCTGTGATTTTGGTTGCCGCAGGGGAAGAAATGAAGTGAAGAGAAGAAGAATTAGGTTAGGTTATATTAATTAGATTTTATAAATTACCAAAACGCCCTTCTTTGATTTCTATATTGATTTCGTTCTTCGGTTTGTAAATCGTCTAACGAGTTGGATTCTCAAAAACTCCATATTTTGCCAACAACTCATATTTATCACCAGGGCTTTATTAAAACTGTCCGTTCGCCAAACGGACTCCGTTTACTATTTTTACTAAAACGTCATTCGATTTACGATAGTGGTAATTACTCGGAATATAGCGTTCAATCTCCGAAAATTCCCATAAATTCCTTCAAATTCCTATTAGTCGTTAGGATTGTAATGACGCTTTCTTTTTGTAAAACGGACTTGATTTGACGTATTTCCAAAAATACCATCCAATAATATAATAATAATATATTCAAAAATCCGTACAAGCCGGATATTACATTCCACCCTCCTTATTCAGAATTTTGTCCACAAAATTAAATCATACAAATGACTTACTCAAACAACTTGGGGTACTCAGTCATCATGTCCTGCTGTCGTTCCCAAGTCGCCTCCTCCACCTCATGGTTCCGCCAAAGGACTTTGACCAGCGGAATCTCCTTGTTGCGCAGAATCTTGGTGGAATACTCCAAAATACGTACCGGCCTAACCTCATAAGTCAAGGTAGGCTGTACCTCTATCTCCGTAGTCTCTACGATATGCGATGGATCACGTAAACATCTCCGAAGCATAGATACGTGGAACACATCGTGAATGCCCTCCATAGAAGCCGGAAGCTGCAGCCTATACGCCAACTTCCCGATCCTCTTCAGAACAGGAAAGGGCCCCACGTACCGAGGGTTCAGCTTACCCCTCCTTCCAAATCTCGCGACGCCTTTGAATGGAGAAACCTTCAAATAAACCTCGTCGCCTTCTTCAAACTCTAGCTCTCGTCGTCTCGTGTCGGCATAACTCTTCTGCCAGCTCTGAGCTACCTGAATGCGCTGTCGGATAACGGCAATCTTGTCTGCCGTTTGCTGTAAGATCTCAGGACCGACGATGCTGGCCTCGCCAACCTCGTCCCAGTATAATGGAGACCTACACTTCCGACCATATAACGCCTCATATGGAGCCATGCCAATAGTAGCCTGGAAGCTGTTATTATACGAGAACTCGATCAGCGGTAAATAGCGGCTCCAAGAGCCCTGAAACTCCAGCACACACGCCCTGAGCATATCCTCAAGAATCTGGTTCGTCCTCTCCGTCTGACCGTCGGTCTGAGGATGAAACGCTGTGCTGAAATCTAGCTGAGTCCCCATAGCTCGGTGTAAACTCTTCCAGAACTTCGAGGTAAATCTAGGATCTCTGTCAGAAACAATAGAAATCGGAACTCCGTGCAATCTAACAATCTCCTGCACATAGAGCTCGGCAAGCTGATCCATAGATGACGACATCTTCACGGGCAAGAAGTGAGCCGACTTTGTCAATCGGTCCACAATAACCCAAATGCCATCATGTCCTCGTGTAGTCCTCGGGAGCCCCACAATGAAGTCCATAGAGATTTGCTCCCACTTCCACTCCGGAATCGGCAGTGGTAATAATGTACCGGCCGGTCTCTGGTGCTCCGCCTTAACCTGTTGACAAACTAAACAGGTCTCGACGTACTGGGCAACCTCTCTCTTCATACCTGGCCACCAGAAGTGCTGCCGTAAGTCCCGGTACATCTTGGTACTTCCCGGGTGCACAGAATAAGCTGAAGAATGTGCCTCAGCCAATATCTCCTTCCTCAGACTCTCGTCGCTAGGCACGTACCACCTTTGCCGAAACTTCAGAATACCATCCTCTGATAGATGAAAATCCGACGAGTCTCCCAATATCATGCTAGATCGAAGCTCCATACACTCCGAATCAGTCAGCTGAGCCTCACGTATACGATCCAGAAGAGTCGGCCTGAGAGAAATACTAGCGAGCATGCTGGACAACTCAGCCACTATCTCCACGTCAAACCTCTCGATCTCAGACCGCAGCGTAACTGACATCGTTGCTAACGAAGGCTGACTCGCAGAAGGCACTCTACTCAAGGCATCAGCTACCTTGTTCGCCTTCCCTGGGTGGTACTTGATATCAAAATCATAGTCCTTAACGAACTCAAGCCACCTGCGTTGCCGCATATTCAGCTCCTTCTGCGTAAATAAGTATTTCAAGCTCTTGTGGTCGGAGAATATCTCGCACTGCTGCCCATATAAGTAATGTCTCCATATCTTCAGTGCGAAGACCACAGCTGCTAACTCAAGATCATGCGTGGGGTAGTTCTGCTCGTACGGCTTCAGCTGCCGAGAAGCATAAGAAACAACTTTCCCCTCTTGCATCAGCACACAACCCAGTCCCACTCCAGATGCATCGCAATAGATACTGAATCTGACACCTTCAATAGGCAGCACCAGCACTGGAGCGGTGGTCAATCTCTGCTTTAACTCTGCAAAACTGTCATCGCAAGCAGACGACCATATAAATCTCTCACTCTTCCGAGTCAAGCGTGATAAGGGAAGTGCGATCTTCGAGAATCCCTGAATAAACTTCCGGTAGTAACCGGCCAATCCGAGAAATCCACGCACCTCACGTACGTTCTTCGGCTGCGGCCAATCTCTGACCGCCTGGACTTTGCTCGGATCCACAGAAACTCCGTCCTGTGATATGATATGGCCTAGGAAACTCACTCGGTCCAGCCAGAATTCGCACTTCGAAAACTTCGGATAGAGTTGGCGCTGACTCAATATCTGCAGAACAATCCGTAGATGCTCCTCATGCTCCTCCCTCGTCTTAGAGTAGATGAGGATGTCGTCAATAAATACCACTACAAACTTGTCCAGATACTCTCTGAAGACACGGTTCATCAGATCCATGAACGCTGCAGGAGCATTAGTGAGCCCAAATGACATAACGAGGAACTCATAATGCCCATACCTCGTCCTGAACGCGGTCTTTGGCACGTCATCCCTTCGGACCTTCAGCTGATAGTAACCCGAGCGCAGGTCAATCCTGGAGAATACTCGGGCACCCTGTAGCTGATCAAACAAATCGTCGATCCTGGGCAGCGGATACTTGTTCTTCACTGTCAACTTGTTCAGCTCCCTATAATCAATACACATCCTGAGGGTCCCGTCTTTCTTTTTAACAAACAAAACGGGCGCACCCCAGGGTGAAACGCTGGGTCGGATGAAACCCTTCTCTAATAGCTCGTCAAGCTGAGTCCTCAACTCTCTCAACTCAGCAGGTGCTAATCTGTACGGATTCTTAAACGTCGGCGCAGTGTTAGGATATACATCAATCGTGAACTCGATCTCCCGGTCCGGCGGTAATCCGGGAAGATCATCAAGGAATATATCAGAGAACTCTCTGACAATAGGAATGTCGCTCGGCTGTAATCCGCTGAGCAACTGAATATCGAAAACTGAGGCCAAATAAATAGAGCACGCACCTTTGAACTGCTCTCTGGCCTCCATAGAATAAGAGATAGGCGATCCGCTAGATCGGTTCATCGCCTGATAAGAAAACTGGGCTCTGTCCGGGGGTCGGAAGGTCACAATCCCGGAGCGACAATCGATGGTGGCGAAGTGCTGTGCCAGCCAGTCCATCCCCAAAATAAGATCATACCGCTCTATGCTCATAACTATCAACCGAGCATAAAGGGTAATACTCCCCACCGAGACGATATTGCCCTGGAGAATACGATCTGAACGCATATGCTCTCCCGAAGGCAGCATCACACTATACTCAACCCCAGCTAACTCAGACTTTAGCCCCAATCTAGTCATGCATGCTGTCGATACGAAGGAGTGCGTAGCTCCGGTATCCATCAAAGTAAAAACAGTAGCGCCCATAAGCAAAATAGTACCTGCAATCACGGCAGGCTGATCCTCGTCATCCACACTGCCCGGCTCAATAAGTGCGAAGACCCTCGGCGTAACTCTCCGCTGATCTCCACCCAGCTGATCTCGGCCCGGGTGTGGACAATCTCTAACAAAGTGGCCGACTCCACCACATCTGTAGCACTTATTAGAGCCAACTCGACACTCTCCACTGTGCTCCTTCTGACAAAAGGGGCACCATGGCATCTGAGAAGCTCCCTGAATTTGTTTCCCCTTGCCCCGATCGTTACCTCCCTCTAGAGGTCTCTTCACACCCCTCTGCTGTGGCTGGGGCGGCTGTGCTCTAGGCTGAAATCCTCGGTTCTGCGACTGAGGACGAATCTCCCGAAAGAAGCCCTTCGCTGGCTCCCTCGGTCTAATACAAGTGGCCCTGGCAGCCTCGATATCCAGAGCCCTAGCTGTGATGTCAGAAAAGGGTACGTCGATAATACCTGAGACCACAACGTGCATCCGTAACTCCGGATTAAGTCCCTCCATAAACTGGTGCACCTTCTCATCGTTATCGCTGACAAGGCGCGGTGCAAATCGCGATAAAGCCTCAAACCTCCGAATATAGTCAGCAACTGAACCCGTCTGTCTCAGCTGCATAAACTCGTTCCTCTTGGCCACTCTCGCAGTACGGCTGAAATACTTGTCGAAGAATAAAAACTTGAACCGCTCCCAAGTCATAACTGATACGTCTGTCGTCACCTTGATCGAATCCCACCAGAAACGGGCATCCATAGCCAAGTGAAAGGTAGCATAAGCCACCTTGTTCCCGTTCCCTACCTCGGCATAAGTCAACATATCCTCCATAACTCGGATCCACTCCTCGGCACGTGTCGGATCCGATGACTGGCCCTCGAATACAGGAGGTCGTAGACTCTGGAACTTCTGCATGCCCTGATTGCTAGGAACCACTAAATCCTGGGCTCTCTGGGTCTCTCGCTGGGTCTCCCGATTTACTAAATCTGTAATTTGCTGCGCTTGCCGGTCCATATGCTGGGACTGGCGGTCTATCAAGTCTGTAAGACGATCCATCGCGTCGTCTCTAGGATCTCTTCCTCGAACCATATTTATAAAAATCCTACAGAATTTAAAACAAGTAATCCTAAGAAACTGAAATCAAACAAAGCAGTAAAACGACTTACAGTTGATGAAGGATGTCCGCGTAGTGGCTGCGCAGTCGAGCAGTCTACAGAATCGATTTTAAAACCCGGGGGCTCTGATACCATAACTGTAACACCCCTAAAACTGTACCCGTATTTCCCATATTATTTTTTTTTTTATCTTTGCATTTTACAAACTTTAAAACTTGACGTTAACCAGAATTGAAATCGAAACCGAAACCGGAATCGAAATCGAAGTTCGTTTGGTAAATCATTTAAAACATAAACTAAAACTATTTAAATAAAACTTAAAAACATTTAATTAAAAACTTTAAAACCAATTAAAAGGTGGGAGGGCAGAATTGGAACTCTGCCCTCAAACTTTGAGCAGCGACTGGGCGCTGCCATTTGCAGCGCCTGGTCGCCGAGTGCGCTGCAGCATGCAGCGCCCGATCGCTGCATGTTGCAGCGCTCGGTCGCTGCAAGCGCTGCAGCATGCAGCGCCCGATCGCTGCATGTTGCAGCGCGCGGTCGCCGCACCTCCAGGCCTCCAACGCCTTTCTTTCTTTCTCTCGCGTCTTTCACTTCACACTTATGCTCTCTGGAATCTTGAATTCCAGAGAGCAACATGCATTTCATCTAATCTCTAACTCCATACATTTACACCAATAATCACAATAACTAATCATAATCTAACTCAACCAACTCGCGTCAGACTTTACGAAGTCCAACTGCGTGGATAGCTCTAAAAACCGAGCTATCCGTAACAACCTAAAACCAATCAAAACATTTCCAAAACATTCATTAAGCAGTTCAAAACAAAACATTTTTACTTACAATTATAAAAAACGTTATCTAATCCTATCCAGATCCAAACAACCTAAATATACTATACAATTATCAACTCAAAACATCCCAAAATAAACCCAGAGTCCAGACATACATCCCCACGGGTCATATCGCGCCTCGACTACTCAGCGCACTCCCACGGCCGTCATCCATCAACTGTCCCGACATCAGGAGGAGGAACGTCGTCCTCACCTGGATCTACGTCACCTAGCAGATTACCTACACCATACAGACACATATGAGATATTGAAATCTCTGTAAGCTACGTAAATGCAGATGCATGCATGCGTGCGTATGCCATTCAGAAAACGTTCAGATTACCAATTCAGATTCATTTACCAATGCCTTTACAGATTCATTTACAGATACATTTACAGATACATTACGTCACAGACAGAATTGTCACCGAGATCTCAGCCCACTAAATGGAAAGGATACATTCCGCGGTCGAACTACCACTTTCCACTTAGATGGGGGGGTACATGCTCAAAAAAAACCCTACAGCCATGCCTGAGCCCCACCTCGCGTAACCAGATACAGATACAGATTACGTTCATTAATTACAGATTACATTCATTAATTACAGATGTTCATTTCTTTTCTTTAAAACACGTGCAGAAATTCATTTTCATGGCGTTTGAAATACGTGATGCATGAACAGTTGATAAGTAGAAAGTAAACAAACAACGTGCATACATTCAAGACAATAAAGCAGAACCTATAAACAACTAACCTAACTACCCAACCAGAATAACGTAAAACAAACGATTCCTCGAGTATTCTCGAGACGACGACAGAGTATGGTGTAGACCTTTGGGTCAAAGTAAGTCACGAAAACTTACCTGGAGCGCACTGAATCACTAGCTTCATCCACGGGAGTCGTGTGTCTGAGAAAAAACACGATATGTACCGTTAAAATTGATTTGAATTAATAACATCCAATTCTAAAAACTTAACTAGAGAATCTCTCCTAAATTCTTTACTTAGCTAATCTAAGCGTTTTTTTAACGTAAATTAACGCTCGATAATCCGAAATATTAAATAACGAGTTTTTCCTAAAAACCCGGAATTTTACCAATTTATAATTTTTTTACAATTTGATTTCTCTCCGTCCAATAACGTCAAATACGTTCAATATACACTTAATCAAGGCTAACCTATTAATTACGAAGCCTAAATCGCATTTTTAACGGAAAACCTAATCGAAACCCTAACCCTAAATCGAACCGAAACTCAAAACAAACGCTCAGAGATTGAAGCTACATACCGAGAGTAGCGAGAGAGGAAGAAATGACGAAGATCGGAGGAAAAACGGAGGAAAACGGAGCTCGGATCGACGGAAAACGTCTGCTGGCTGAAGGAGAAATCGCCTCTGTGATTTTGGTTGCCGCAGGGGAAGAAATGAAGTGAAGAGAAGAAGAATTAGGTTAGGTTATATTAATTAGATTTTATAAATTACCAAAACGCCCTTCTTTGATTTCTATATTGATTTCGTTCTTCGGTTTGTAAATCGTCTAACGAGTTGGATTCTCAAAAACTCCATATTTTGCCAACAACTCATATTTATCACCAGGGCTTTATTAAAACTGTCCGTTCGCCAAACGGACCCCGTTTACTATTTTTACTAAAACGTCATTCGATTTACGATAGTGGTAATTACTCGGAATATAGCGTTCAATCTCCGAAAATTCCCATAAATTCCTTCAAATTCCTATTAGTCGTTAGGATTGTAATGACGCTTTCTTTTTGTAAAACGGACTTGATTTGACGTATTTCCAAAAATACCATCCAATAATAATAATAATATATTCAAAATGGGGGGGGGGGGGGGGGGGGGGGGGGGGGGGGGGGGGGGGGGGGGGGGGGGGGGGGGGGGGGGGGGGGGGGGGGGGGGGGGGGGGGGGGGGGGGGGGGGGGGGGGGGGGGGGGGGGGGGGGGGGGGGGGGGGGGGGGGGGGGGGGGGGGGGGGGGGGGGGGGGGGGGGGGGGGGGGGGGGGGGGGGGGGGGGGGGGGGGGGGGGGGGGGGGGGGGGGGGGGGGGGGGGGGGGGGGGGGGGGGGGGGGGGGGGGGGGGGGGGGGGGGGGGGGGGGGGGGGGGGGGGGGGGGGGGGGGGGGGGGGGGGGGGGGGGGGGGGGGGGGGGGGGGGGGGGGGGGGGGGGGGGGGGGGGGGGGGGGGGGGGGGGGGGGGGGGGGGGGGGGGGGGGGGGGGGGGGGGGGGGGGGGGGGGGGGGGGGGGGGGGGGGGGGGGGGGGGGGGGGGGGGGGGGGGGGGGGGGGGGGGGGGGGGGGGGGGGGGGGGGGGGGGGGGGGGGGGGGGGGGGGGGGGGGGGGGGGGGGGGGGGGGGGGGGGGGGGGGGGGGGGGGGGGGGGGGGGGGGGGGGGGGGGGGGGGGGGGGGGGGGGGGGGGGGGGGGGGGGGGGGGGGGGGGGGGGGGGGGGGGGGGGGGGGGGGGGGGGGGGGGGGGGGGGGGGGGGGGGGGGGGGGGGGGGGGGGGGGGGGGGGGGGGGGGGGGGGGGGGGGGGGGGGGGGGGGGGGGGGGGGGGGGGGGGGGGGGGGGGGGGGGGGGGGGGGGGGGGGGGGGGGGGGGGGGGGGGGGGGGGGGGGGGGGGGGGGGGGGGGGGGGGGGGGGGGGGGGGGGGGGGGGGGGGGGGGGGGGGGGGGGGGGGGGGGGGGGGGGGGGGGGGGGGGGGGGGGGGGGGGGGGGGGGGGGGGGGGGGGGGGGGGGGGGGGGGGGGGGGGGGGGGGGGGGGGGGGGGGGGGGGGGGGGGGGGGGGGGGGGGGGGGGGGGGGGGGGGGGGGGGGGGGGGGGGGGGGGGGGGGGGGGGGGGGGGGGGGGGGGGGGGGGGGGGGGGGGGGGGGGGGGGGGGGGGGGGGGGGGGGGGGGGGGGGGGGGGGGGGGGGGGGGGGGGGGGGGGGGGGGGGGGGGGGGGGGGGGGGGGGGGGGGGGGGGGGGGGGGGGGGGGGGGGGGGGGGGGGGGGGGGGGGGGGGGGGGGGGGGGGGGGGGGGGGGGGGGGGGGGGGGGGGGGGGGGGGGGGGGGGGGGGGGGGGGGGGGGGGGGGGGGGGGGGGGGGGGGGGGGGGGGGGGGGGGGGGGGGGGGGGGGGGGGGGGGGGGGGGGGGGGGGGGGGGGGGGGGGGGGGGGGGGGGGGGGGGGGGGGGGGGGGGGGGGGGGGGGGGGGGGGGGGGGGGGGGGGGGGGGGGGGGGGGGGGGGGGGGGGGGGGGGGGGGGGGGGGGGGGGGGGGGGGGGGGGGGGGGGGGGGGGGGGGGGGGGGGGGGGGGGGGGGGGGGGGGGGGGGGGGGGGGGGGGGGGGGGGGGTACACAATAGGTCTCAACCATATGCATTAGGTGTTGTTAAATTACATGATTTTCCTATTCAATTGTGTCTAAAAAGAGGTAAGGTATTCCTCAGTATATGTTAGAAAGAGTCGTTTAAAGCACAAGGGACTCACCGTAAGCATAGTATGACTTACCACTAGGGGTGGGTACTGTCCGGTTTGGTCCGGTTCTGAGCCCGGACCGAACTTTCTGGAATTTTTTTTGAAACCCGGAACCGGCCCTCGGAGGAACCGGGACCGAACCGGGACTGGACCGAAAAAATTGGTTTGGTCCCGGTTCCTCCCACTTTTTTTTTTTTAACATTAAAATTTTTACCTCACTAGATGAATAACCCATCTTCTTCCTCAAACTTCAGTTCAGAAACCAGAAAACGAAGCTAGAGTTTGGCAGATCTACGAATGGAAGTTTATTGAAGAATAAAGCTAATAGATCCATAGATGATCGAATCCATAAAATTAGCACAAACCATAAGTGAAAACAGAGGGAGAAGAAGATACAGACCTGCTTTCCAGAAAGAGTTTGTTCTGAACCAGAGCTTGGAAAGGGCCTAACGCAACGCCATCTTCAATTCTTCATCACGAATAAAGAACTTGGCCACTGGCGAGCAGGCGAGCGTGAGGATAGGGGCGAGCACCCTGCATCGAGGACAGGCGAGGTGAGCGCTGAGGAGGGACTGGGGTCTGGTCTGGCCGTCTGGGAGCACCGGAGTAGTGGAGCACGATTTGGGAGCACCAGAGAAGTTCGCCGTTCGAACTTCGCACTGAAACTTCGCCGTTCGGGACTGGTAGTTCGCGTCTTCGCGACTTCTAGTAGAGAGAGCTAGCTAGGTCGAGACATCAGACAGGGAGTCTGGGAGGAGTTTTAATTTCGGTGCTGCAGGCCGGTCCCGGTTCTTCGGGATTTCAGGCGCTGGACCGAGGACTGGACCGAAGGTCCTTGGTTCCCGTGGCTTTGGACCTAAGACCGGACCGCGGTTCATCATTTAGGGACCGAACTCGCCGGTCCGGTCTGGTTCTCGATCAGCGGTCTAATCCTGCCCACCCCTACTTACCACCCTCGTACTAACAACCAGACTAAAGTGGTCAACCAGAGTTTAGAGATGTATTTGAGATGCTTTGTAGGTAGCAAGCCTTACCAGCGTTTGATGGTTACCCGGGTGAAATTATGGTATAATACTTCATCCCACAATTTAGCGAAAACCACTCCATTTCGGGTGGTTTATGGTGAGGATCCTTCTCTAATTGTGCAGTATGGTGTCAGTAACACGATAGTGTCCCATGTAGATTCTTTATTGCAAGATCGTGATGCCATACTCGATGAACTTAAACATCATTTGATTTGAGCACAAACTAAAATGAAGGGAATAGCCGATGGGTAAACCATAGCGAGGTACACTTCAAAATTAGTGATTTAGTTTATATTAAATTGCAGTCGTATAGGCAACCTTTGTTGGCTGGTGTCATATCCCAAAGGAGACCCAAAATAAAATGAGGAACGACACGACCTGAAAACCAGACCGAGTCGTCTGACCCTTAATTTTTATCATTTATTAAAACAACAAAAGTCTAAATAAATTAATTAAAAGTCAAAGCCCATAACTATCGACAAACATGTCTAACAAGTGACTCTATATATAATAATAATATAATCTAAATTAAAATGTGCCTAATAAAAACCCAATTGATTCAAGTTTACAATTTTCCAACATAAAAATGTAACATCTGAAAGAAAATACAAAAGTCGTCAGAAAATATTAGAATTTACTAATTTGTTTGCCGAGTCTACTCTTGAGTCAGCAGATGAATGCCCTCCTGATTATATCTTGAAAGGAGTGTCGTTGGAATGAGTCGATTAAACTCAATAAGAATAAATTTTATTTCAGTTTTCATGCTCAATTTAACAATTTAATAAAAAATTAAAATCTAAAATAAAATGGAGTCACTCACGATCTCTACATGTATTATGCAATGCAATGAAAACAATAACACCAAACAATGGTCAATGTTATATAAAACAATCTGATCAGACTTAGGGTTTTACACCTAGTGACACAACACAGTCTGGTTAAAACAAATTTTTCATGCCGTGAAAAGAAAACGTGCATAAATGTTATATACATGAAACAAAGTACTAACAGAGGATTTATCAATTATTTTGTAAAATAAAATAATTATGTAGGACGTGCAAAATAAATCATTATCTCGAGTGGGCCTACAACGATCTAAAACTCAAAATATTCAAGCCCAATGTCCACAGTCCAAGATTTAATTAAATCTTTGGATACCTAATTAAAAATAAATTCATCTAAAATTTATCCATGAAATTCTGAATTCTTTCTTCTTAAAAATAATCCATTTTTAATTGGGTAATTTATCTCCTTTAAAATTCTGAATTTGTATTCTTAAAAAATAGCCCACAATTTAATTGGAGTAAAACATGAATTTGGGCCAAAATGATTTAAATGCTGAGTCCAAATGAAGCTGGACCGCGGCCCAAAAAGAGTTCTGGACCGCGGCCCAACTCAAGGCCCAAAATAACCCTTTTTTAATCTGAACTGCAGTCCAAACAGAAGTTGGATCGTGGCTCAACAGATCGCTGCGTTCGCGCAACAGATCAGCGTCGGGAACGACGCTGTTGTCGTTCCGCCGCTGCCTCGCCGGGCTTTATCCATAAGTCCGGCGATTCTGGGTTCAAAATCACCACCAAGAACACAAGTCAGAATCCCAACATTATTCCTATCAAAATTTTTAACAAACAGGCGGAAAACCATGTCTTCGACATAACAGAGAAATCAGACTTTTCTTACCTTCGCCGATTTCTCCTTCGATCACCGGAGTTCTACTCCGACGCTCCGAGATACGCCGTTCCTTTCCTACAAATCCGCAGCCGAATGCCCCAAGAACCCATTAGAATGTCATACACTGAGTCTCTGAAAACAGAAAGAAAAATGGAACATTTTCCTTACCCATTTTGCTTACCAAAGGTTTCGATTTGCAGCAAAGGGACTGCCGCTCACTGTCGTCCCCTTGGTGCGAGTTAATCCAACGATTTCCTTCCAAGTCAGAGAACCAATTTGCGTGAGTGATTGAGAATGGCAGCAACAAAATCGAAAATACAAGGAGGAGCATTTCTTACCAAAAGCGATGTTTCTTCGGAGCTTCATTCGCTAAAGGATGAGTCGCCGAGAGAGGGAAGGATGGGTAGTAGGGAAGTGCACGTTCAATTTGCTGAAGAAATAATGGAGGAGGGAATTAAGGAAAGTTTCCTTTCCTGCGCTGAAGCGCTCCCTCAAAGGCAGGAGATAATTTAATCCACAAAGTTCTTTTCCCTAATGATAAACTTTGCCACGGTTATCACAGCTCGCCTTCGGAATGAGAAGCTTAGTCCTCTTTTTATGGTCCATTCATGGTGATCACCAAGATCAGATCAGCTTCCTATAAGCTCAATCTTCTAGTGGAATCTACCATTCACCCTGTTTTTCTTGATTCTCAGCTCTGCCGCGTCATTTGATTGGGTATAGCTTACACACACCACCCACATCAACTCACTTCTGAGTTCGAATTGTTGGTGGAATCGGCTTCCATACGTTGGGTTGGACAATGTGTTGCCGGCCATGAAGTTCTAGATGATGTGAAAATTGACGCTCTTATACCAAATGACGTAAAAATAGAATCTTTAATACCAAAGAACGCGAAAGCAGAAGGTAGAGCACAAGTATGGACGACCTCAAATGTGGGTGGACGTTCGGGTTGGGAAAGGTTCCTGTGCTTGGGTGTTCGAGGTTGAAATGAAAGGGAAATATACACGGTGCAGGTGCCTGGGGATAGAGGCAGACAACCGAGTTACAAAAGGCTCTCCAGTTTAGGTGTCTGGAATCAAGGCAAACGCCTGAAAATGCAAGAACGAAAAATGACATCTCGATAGCAGGCTTCTAGGTCGAAACGTGGACGCCCATAATTTGATTTAAGTCAAAGAAATGGGCTGAGCAGACGACCACAAGGATAAGCGGGCGATCGAAAGTCGAAAGGATGTAGTTGCACTCGACAGATTTTGGTAAAAAAAGATAGAATCCAAGAAATAATCAACGAAAAAGGATGAAAGGATGAGATAATAATAAGAATCACACCAGAAATAAGAAATAACAATGAAAACACGTTCAAATTCCAATTGAATTGGAAAAATGCAAAAGAAGTGAGAATATAAAACTTATTTTGGATTTTAACTTGAGAAAGTTAAACGATGTTACCACTAACCATCATATTCAATCTCACCACACTTGAATCATAAAGTAATCAATTCTCAAGATGATAGAGTCCACCAAAGAGAAATCTTTAATTTTCTTCTTCCATTCATTGTTTTTCCTAATAACCCGAACCATAGTTTAATAGTCATTTCATTAAAATGACAAAACTATAAATAAATCAATGTTTCAAATAAAACATAATAATATTATCTCAAAAAAAAAAAAATGCAAACAATTAAAATGGTGGGTCAAGATTTGGACTGTGACACATCATAATCGCTTGGAAAAGTTTACTTAACTAAGAACTCTACTTAGGAGAGATTTGATACTATTACCAACCAATTCCCTCACTTCTACCTCAGAACAAGGTGAAAGTTTGGCGACAGGTATTGCCACTTACCTACTCAAGGGGTAACATAAGCGTTTGAAGGGATGTGGGGCTTAAGTCTGAGACAACAGGGATTGTTGGGGATGTGGATTCATTTTACAATTTTTGTGAGAGAACTTGTAGATCTCTTGAAAATCTGTTTTATTTTTAGCGTTGTTTTTATCTTGTGAATTCAATTGCAGGTTTATGTTGTTCTTCTGGGCTGATCAAGTGCAGGGGTGTCTATCAGATTGTGAGTAAATACTGAATTCTCAAGAAGAGAATGTAGGAGATTCAAATGAAGGTGGAAATACTTAACAAGTTCTTTCACTATACAAGGGAACAAGCAACATCAATAAACTAAACTAGTTTCCAGATTGTTGAGCGGGAATAATATGAAATAGTCAAACACGTGGTTGTACAATAGTGCCAAACGAGACATGATATATGCGTCATATATCGTAAAATTTGTCATAACAAATATGAAGAGATGCAGGAATTCATTAGTGGTTTGAAGTTTATGAATTGCTTAGAATCAAGAACTATACTAATTCATAAACATGATCGCGGGCATGGTAGTTAGTTCTCCTTTGATTTAAATGCAAAGGAGAATAAAAAGTTTGATGAACGGAGCCAAAAGTATGTTAGTCTATTCTGGTTGCTTAAACAATGATTTCAACACGAGATACTTGAAATTGACAAAATCTTCTCATACGGGACATTGATGGAGGCTTCAAATTCAAACAGTGTTTTTTAAGGTTAGACAAACGAGGTTTTCAGGGTTCATGACAAGATTCTCGAAGCTAATCTGACCAATGACCTCCAAAACTTCACACGACGTTCACTGGACATGTGTAAAGACTCTTTAAAAGCTTCTCAATGCTCCTCCAACCAAGCTTTTCAATTACTAAACAAACAAGCAGATGATCCTCCATCCCCTCTTTCCATCTTTCTCTCTCTCTAAAGTCGTAGTTTTATTAGTTAGCATGCTAAAGCTAGTTTTATCAACAGCGAGCAATATGCGATTGGAATTAAAGTGTTATCAAGAGAGGAGCTTTCTCACCCTAAAACGCATTCTGAGCAATGTTCATTATGACATCCCAAGGGTGGCCCAACCATGTCCCACAAAAAGCTCATATCTAGACACCTTGCTCAAAATATGCAGACAGTTTGAATGTAATCCAAAATAACATGCTCTATTCATATGAATTTCACCACAATACATATTTCTCTCTCTAAGTTTCACAATATATGAATACAAATGTATAGGTAAAGAAAAGAAAAATCCTAGTAGCAGCAGAAGAGATCTTTTTCGTTCAGAAGTTTGTTTTGACGAATTGTCTCACTTGATTTTAATACCCTCTCTCTCTCTCTCTCTATATATATATATATATATATATATATATATATATGCACCATATTTCTCATTCTTCTCAAACAGCTTGCATGCATAGTCCAGATTCTGCCCTAGTAATACACGCAGACTCCATATCTTCATCTTCTTCTAGAGGAAGATCATCAGAGTGCATTTCAGGCTGATTTATGCTCCTAACAAATTCAGTGAAAGCAGGGAAATGCTCTGGTGAAAAGAAGTAGGCTCCCATTCTCTGGTAAATGAACAAGTCCATCCCATTCTCATTGTTGTTCATGTTCTTCTTGATTTGCTCAAATGCATTTGGAGCTCCTGATTCCGACGAGTTTTGTCCCACAACAGCCACCCCATGATCTTTACAGACTGAATTGATTTGTGTAAGTAACAACTCGAGATTGGAGATCGATTCCTGCATTTGGTTTTTGTCTGATAGGTCAACTCCAGATAATATCATTTTGCATGAGTTTTTTGCAAAGATCTTTGCTATCTGGTCATAACCATCTCTGTTTACAGTGTTGTAAATTCCAGCAGTTACCTCACCTGGGTGCGATCGAGTTTTATACCAAGAGTGTATTAGTGGTATTTTTCCATGGACCGTTACTCTGGTGTCACTGAAAATGGAAGAAGCTACACTGAGGAGTCTATCACTATGAGCTATTAGCTGGTTTGAGTACCAAGAAAGGAAGAAATCGCCATATTGAGACTCCCATGATCCACCATGATCCTTGAAGAAATTATTTGAGTTTGGTGTTTCATTGTACTTGGGAGCATCATGAGGACCTCCAAGTCCCCACAAAGGATTCCCCATCGCTTTTGCGTGTTCAGCAAGAAGGGAAAGCATGTTCTTATCATAACATTGGAACTCTCCAACTCCATTTAGTCTTAGCTGCCTCTGTGAAGGATATTGAAGAAAGCCGTCTGGTCCTAAACCCATGGAGATTCCCTGAGATTTTAGCACAGCAAAAAAACTCAGTTACGACAGGGATAAAACATCACATCTCCCTGAGTTTCGAGCTGAAATTTCTTACAGTTATTGTAGAACCCATAAAAGATGAGAATGAAGACTTGAAGCTCTCACAAAAATTACTGTAGACTTGGATTGGAGTCTCTCCCATAAGCACAGGACGATCATCAACACCAAGTGACAAACAATCTTCATATAGTTTCCCTGATTGATCTGTGAAATAGATACCGGGATCGGATGCACCAATCTGCAATACCCATTCTGGGAGTGGAATTTTTGGTTGCTTTGATGCATGGAAGCAGAGTGAAACATGGAGCTTGAGACCTGCACTTTCAACCATCTTAGCAAGCGAAAGATATTCTACCCAATCAAATTTCCCCATAGCTTCTCTTTCAGCGATGCCCCACCACACAGGGAGCTCCACTCCTTCCACGCCCAACAGCTTCAAAGCTTTCAACCCAGCAGCAATTGCTCTGCCATGTCTTATTGCATTGCAGGTAGAAACTGCGTCCAAGGGCAACCCAACATATAATCTTACACCATTTTGCTGCAAAAGAGAATTCAAAACCTTAGTAACTGATCTGCCAATTCAAGATGTTCATCTTCACATCGATTAAATATTATATATAATCTTGCAATGCCATGGCAATATTGTTTGCTATGCTCTTAAACAATGGATAGATAGAATAATAACAATCCTGTTACTTATTTTACCCAGCTATTTCAAATTAAATATTAAAAAAAAAAAAAAAAAAGATATTCTACCCAATCAAATTTCCCCATAGCTTCTCTTTCAGCGATGCCCCACCACACAGGGAGCTCCACTCCTTCCACGCCCAACAGCTTCAAAGCTTTCAACCCAGCAGCAATTGCTCTGCCATGTCTTATTGCATTGCAGGTAGAAACTGCGTCCAAGGGCAACCCAACATATAATCTTACACCATTTTGCTGCAAAAGAGAATTCAAAACCTTAGTAACTGATCTGCCAATTCAAGATGTTCATCTTCACATCGATTAAATATTATATATAATCTTGCAATGCCATGGCAATATTGTTTGCTATGCTCTTAAACAATGGATAGATAGAATAATAACAATCCTGTTACTTATTTTACCCAGCTATTTCAAATTAAATATTAAAAAAAAAAAAAAAAACCTCAAAAACGAACTCAGCATAACAGCCCGGAGACTTGGGGAAAGGAGTAGCTAGATTACCAAAAGGGCTGGATCGCACCTCGTGCACCTTTCGTTTCCATTACTATTCCTTTCTTTTTTATTCTCCTTATTAATTTAATATTAACATTTTTACTTTTATTCTTCTTCTACTATAATTCAAATTTTCACTTAATCACAACCGCAAGGATGAAATGGATGTACGACTAAGTACATAATGACTGCTATTTATTGAATAGTACGAGATCCAAAAGAAATTTGGAATGAAGGAGATGTAAAACTGAAATCATCTGCTGCTGTGGGCTAATATTTTAAGCAAGTTCAGCATCAATGAGTTATAGCGAAAAAGTGATAAATTAACAATTTAATTCGGCAAAATCTATAAGTTCCTTCAAAATCAGGCAGAAGAAGATTATAATGAAGAAAAAGCTAAGTTCCCTTTCAGTTCACTTTCGCAATTTAAATCTGTCCAAATCGATATTATGCATGTAAATTACGTTGAGCAAAGCAAAGTAAATGTTTCCAATTCTTCAATTTTCTCTGTAACACACAGGATATGGACTGAGAAATATAGGGAGGGGGTAGTTAAGTACTCACGGATTTCAATTTTCTCGGAAGACGAACATTTTCAGATCGAACCGAATCCTTCTGAATCTCATTCAAAGCAAATCGAACCCTAGCCTGTTCCAATCTGGGCCTCTTACGGAAACAGATCTTCGTCTTCGTGGAGAAAATCCTACTATCATCTTTTATTCCAAAGAATCCCAGATACCTGCAGGGTAACTCAGTCATCTGAATCTTTCCCTGAGACTTTCCGATCACCGAAACCTCCATATCTACAAACTCCGAATCTTTCACAACAATAAAGATACGTTATCTCCGACCAAAGAAAAAGTAGATCCAATTAAAGAAAAAGTAGATCCAATCAAAGAAAAAGTAGATCCAATCAAAGAAAAAATAATAGATGATCGAGAAGAAAATGGAAATTGGGAAGAAACTCAACTTTTTCCTTCGAGTAGTAGAAAAGTAGAGATTGCGCTCTGCAAAGCCACGGCGATGGAAGCTGGAATTTATATCCAAAAAACGCTGAAAGGTCTTGGCCACGTGTGGCCTCCTCAGGCAGTCAAATTTGATCCGCATGAAAAACATTATCGGAACAAAAGACTTAATTGGATTTTGATTACTTTTACCCTTTCATTTTTTTTTTTAAATTCTCATCACTTTAGTTAATAAATTTGAAACAAGAATATCTTCTACCTTCGCTCTATCTATGTTCAAACCAACATGTCAATAAAATATTTTAATTGATTCTTCGATAATTGGACACAGGTGATGAATCGCATGCCTGAGAATAACAAAAAATAAATTTACTTTTTTAACGACAATTTATTAAGGCAGTTTGACCAAAGTGTTAAATTAAATATTGACGTACACATAATCTTATAGATCAAATATAAAGCAAAATAATATATTTCATGAAATTTATTAATAAAATTGATTGGAGGTTTGAAGTAGGAGTATTGAAATTAAATTTAGCCTACTCATTATTATTATTTTTATTGTATATTTTGATATGAACAATGGGTCATATCAAAATATTTATAGTTACTATAATATTATCATGAGATTAATAAATCACTTAACCTAAGGAAATGTATAAAATAAGTAAATCATAATAGTTAAAATAAATTTTGAATTTAATAATAGTAATTTTAATGTGGTAAGACTTCAATGAAAAATAAAATTACTAGAAGGAAATCAAATGACCTACGAAGTAATGTAAACGAATTAAAAAATTAAGAAATTAATGAAGAACATACACATTTGCTTTTTTTATCAATAATTATCCATTAGATTTAATTAAAAATCTGATGAAAATGTGGAGAATTAATAAATAAATAAAAATATCTTGAGTGTTGAGGTTTGGCATTATAATTAAGATTCTTTGTTGTTCATGACTGTATTTATTATTTCTTAAATTACAATTTACTCAAATAAAATATATTATAATTATTAAAATTTCAATAGTCATATCAAAGTTAATTGATGTTTCATAAGTATAAGACACACACCCAAAAGTAGCCACGCTTTGGGATCCACGTGGAGTTTTATGAAAGGTGGGTTCTTTGTGCTGACTCACTCACAACTCATTCTTGCTTTCCCACTTGTGTTGCGGATGTGTTTGGTTTTTTTTTTTTGTTTTATTTAGACTTTCTTCTTGTCCAAGTCAATTATTAAAATAAGGATAAAATCCAAAAAATAGATCAAACTATCGATTAAGTTCAAAAAATAGATCAAACTAATTTTTCGTCTAAAAAATAGCTTAGAGTATGGAAAATGGATAAAAAATAGCTTTGCGACAAACCGCTATGCCCCTGCGGGAAGTGTTCTGAAGAAGAACGGTTTGTCGCATGCTGAGAACGACAAAATCGTTCTCACGAGGGGGTATTTTAGAGGGTGAAGATCCCCCCGCGCACGTGAGGGGCACGTGCACGCGGGGGATCTTCACCCTTTGAAATGCCCCCTCGTGAGAACGATTTGTCATTCTCAGCACGCGGCAAACCGTTCTCCTTTAAAACGCTCCCCGCGAGAGGTACCCTCAGCAATGATTGATCACCGGTCTGACAAAGAACGGTTTGCTGTTCTACTCACACGGCAAACCGTTCTTCGTTAGACCCGTGATCAATTATTGACTGATCACAGGCTGAACTGTAGGAGAACGGTTTGTCATTCTCCAGGCCTATTTAAGGAGCCTCTTCCTTCCGTTCACAGAGCATCTCTAACTCCACTCTTCTTGATCTCTTTCGAAAATTTTCAAGTATTAGAGACGACGATGTATGATATTTCAATTAGAGCGATTGATTTAGACGAGCCAACAAGCTTTGATGTCGATATCAATTGGTATACGCACGCTACTCCTGCATATGGTGATCTAAGGGCATTCGATCTCGTAGGTGGGGACGAAGAAATTGAGGTGCATTCGACTTCCAAAACTCTAGACGAGGAGCTTCGAACACCGGTCGGGTCAGACATTAATAAGGTGGAAAGCATACCGGTACGTGAAGAAATCTCAATGAATTTTTTTGGGTAAACGATATAGTTATATAAAGGAAATTAAAGAGGAAATACGTGAATATTGTAACGCCTCAAGTTTTCTGAACCCGGTTTGCTATTCAAAATGCTGAACTGAACTATGACATTTTGAGGAAATTTTAAAATTTCATTCAACGATCAAAATTTGACCCTTTAAACGTTAAAACTTGCAGCAAAAAATCATTTGTATAAAATAACATTTATTAAATGATTAAAATATTATAGACAGTTGGTTGAAAGAAGACAAAGAGAAAACAGAACACATTTACCGCTGAATAGTTCCAGCGGTAGAAATAGAGACAGAATAGTCTCGGCGGTAGAAACGGGAATAGAAGGCATCCATCGCTAAACAGTGTCAGCGGTAGAAGCAGAAACAAAAAACATCTTCTGTTACCAACATCCACCGCTCACGTCAGCCGAACGACACATCGACTTCTCACATCTACCGCTCACATCCACCGCTCACATCTGCTGACGATACGTCGACTACTCACATCTACCGCTCACATCCACCGCTCACATCTGCTGACGACACGTCGACTACTCACATCTA
This sequence comes from Begonia masoniana, assembly GCA_022432975.1. NCBI lineage: Eukaryota > Viridiplantae > Streptophyta > Magnoliopsida > Cucurbitales > Begoniaceae > Begonia > Begonia masoniana. The sequence goes on along the minus strand of CM039505.1, from coordinate 24,899,524 downwards.
CCGCTCAACAGTAACACTCGACTCTATCACCCAACATCTCCGGTGAACAGTACACTCAACATCCACCGATAGACAACATCCACCGATAGACAACATCTACCGATATACAACATCTACCGGTGAACAATAACACTATAAACAAACGGACAACTCTGACTACTAAAAGGACTTGCAAATTTGACAGCAACCATTCAACACAACCTGAATCCATAAAATTGTTCAAAATCTAGAAAGCAGAACTACAGTTAAAACCAACATGTTTTCATAATCGATAATCACAAAACATATTAAAACATTAAAACTACCATTGTCATTAAAATTCTCAATACACTTAACAAAACAATTGTCCACTAAGACTTCACATACTGACATTTGTTAAACCGCCTCATCAGTGCACTAAACTACGGCATGAATGTACTCCTCCAACCAGCCTAGTCCTTAACAAGCTCAGAGAACACACCTGCTGACACTTCCTCACCTACATCACAAAACTCATCTATTAGCCTAATGCTAAATAAGTAGAGCAATAATAAAATGATAAGCTGAAACATAAATCCTAGTCATGCCGTTTCTACTTTCACATCTCAGTTGCATTCACATTCTTTCTTTGATCTGATCCCTCGGTTCCATTGGGAGTTGGATCAATTTTTCCAAAGTTATACATCATCTTCATCGATTAAGGGGCGGATTAGTTCCCTTAACAGTTGATCTGATCCTATATTCCATTGGGAAGCGGATCAATTTCCCAAAGTTATACATCCTTTTCATCGATTAAGAGGCGGATTAGTTCCCTTAACAGTTGATCTAATCCTATATTCCATTGGGAAGCGGATCAATTTTCCAAAGTTATACATCCTCTTCATCGATTAAGGGGCGGATTAGTTCCCTTAACAGTTGGTCTGTTACAATCTGTTCATGCCTTACCATGTCATTACATGTAAATTCATTTTCGTGTTCTTTCCAAAAAAACGTGATGCATGACGTACAAAAAACATTCAAACAAGTATAAACCTACTGTTTTGTGATGTAGATCTGAAGGCACACACATACTCCACTTACCTGGTTTCCTGGAAAAGCTTGGTTGCAAACTACTTCGGGTTTTGCTCAAACCTATAGCCGTAGACAGAGTATTAGTTAAGCTTCATTCTAAACCATCCTCAAATCTACCAGAACTCGTAAGGAAACTAGTTTGGGAACTCTGATCATCAAGCATTCCTGATTTGCCCCAAACCCGAACTAACTCTCACTTACAGCATTCTCAAAACTCACATTTAAAATCTCCCTCTATCATCGATAGTTACAATGTAGTAAGAAATCGAAGTAGAACTCACCTAGCTTGGAGAAAATGGGAGAGAAACTCTGCTTAGCTGAGCTGAATGCCGAGAAAGGAAAATGAGAAACAGTGGCGGCTAAACCTCATTAAACCCTCCCTTAAATACGTTATCCACTATAGATCTCTATTTACCATTTTGTCCTTATTTAGTCATTCATTAACCTAATCAATAATTCTCCCAATTTCATCCATAAAATGTACACTATTAGTTGACAAGGTAAAATCGGTTCGATGAAATCGGGTGTTACAATCTACCCTCCTTAAAAGAATTTTGTCATCAAAATTCAATACCTGAATAATCCTAGATGTTGGTCCATCATGTCCTGCTGGCGTTCCCAAGTTGTCTCCTCTATGCTCTGGTTATGCCATAATACTTTCACTAATGGGACCTCTTTGTTGCGTAACACTTTCACAGCATAGTCAATGATCTTTACTGGTTTCTCCTCAGAAATAAGAGTAGGATGAATTTCAACGTTCTGCTGTTCCACAACCTGAGTTGAATTCCGCATACACTTCTTCAGCATAGAAACATGGAACACATTGTGAATTCCCTCCATAGAGACTAGTAACTGTAACTGATATGTTGTCTTCCCAATCATCTTCAAGATTGCGAAAGGTCCGATGTATCTAGGATTTAACTTGCCCCTCTTCCCAAATCTGACAACTCCTTTGAACGGTGAAACTCTAAGAAAAACTTCATCACCAACTTCAAACTCTACTTCTTTACGTCTTCTATCGGCATAACTTTTCTGTCGACTTTGAGCTGTCAAAATCTGTTGTTAGATAAGAGCAATCTTCTCAACTGTTTGTTGCACAATGTTAGGACCGATTATTCGTGCTTCTCCAACTTCATCCCAATACAGTGGAGATCTGCACTTTCGTCCATATAATGCCTCGTATGATGCAATGCCTATTGCTGCCTGAAAACTGTTGTTATAAGAGAACTCCACTAATGATAAATACTTACTCCAAGAACCCTGGAATTCTAATACACATGTACAAAGCATATCCTCCAATGTTTGAATAGTCCTCTCGGATTGTCTATCTGTTTGAGGGTGAAAGGTTGTGCTAAAATTGAGCTGTGTTCCCATAGCCTTGTGCAAACTCTTCCAAAATTTAGATGTAAATCTAGAATCCCGATCTGAGACTATAGTATTTGGAACTCCATGCAGCCTAACAATTTCATGTACATACAATTCAGCGAGCTGATCCATCGAGTATGTCATCTTTATGGGTAGAAAATGGGCAGATTTGGTTAGACGATCAACTATCACCCCAATTGCATCATGTCCCTTTGCTTTCCTAGGCAATCCTACCACAAAGTCCATCGTTATTTGTTCCCATTTCCATTCGGGAATTGGTATTGGTTGCAATGCTCCTGCAGGCCTCTGATGTTCAGCTTTAACTTGTTGGCAAACTAAACACAATCCTACGTACTGTGCCACACTTCTTTTCATATTTGGCCACCAATAATGTTGTTTAAGGTCTCTATACATTTTTGTACTGCCAGGATGAACAGAGAATTTAGAAGAATGAGCTTCTGAAAGGATCTATTCTCGGAGTTCTTTATTAGCCGGAACAAACCATCTATTTCGAAACTTGAGAATTTCATCCACAGAATAGTTGAAATCTGACTTATTAGTAGAATCTATGCTCAATTTGTACTTGTTGCACTCAACATCATTTGTCTGGACTTTCTTTATTTTCTCTAAAATAGTAGGCTTCAAGGATATAGCAGAAAACATAGCTGACACGCTGGACACAACTTCCAGGTTAAATATTTGGAATTCTGTCTCTAAGGCTATCGGTATGTCAAGAATCAATGCTGAGGCTGATGTTGACACTCTACTCAAAGCATCAGCTACTACATTCGCCTTGTCGGGGTGGTATTTAATCTCAAAATCATAATCTTTGACAAACTCCAACCACCGACGTTGTCTCATGTTTAGCTCTTTTTGTGTGAAAATATATTTCAGACTTTTATGATATGAGAATATTTCACAAGATTGTCCATACAAGTAATGCCTCCAAATCTTCAATGCAAACACAACTACAGCTAATTCCAAATCATGTGTAGGATAATTCTTCTAATGTGTTTTTAGTTGTCTAGAAGCATAGGCTATTACCTTTTCATCTTGCATCAAGACACAGCCAAGTCCAACCTTGGAAGCATCACAATAAAATGGTAAACTTTCCATTCTCAACAGGGAGTGTTAGTACTAGGGCATTGATCAATCTCTGTTTCAAGGTTTGAAAACTAAACTCACATTCCTCAGTCCACACATACTTCATGTTTTTCCTTGTTAACCGAGTAAGGGGTGTGGCAATCTTCGAGAATCCTTCAATAAACTTCCTGTAATATCCTGCTAATCCAAGGAAACTCCGAATATCTGTAGCATTCTTTGGTTAGGGCCATTCCTTAACTGCTTGAACCTTGGCTGGATCGACAGATATCCCATCTCTCGAGATGACGTGACCTAAAAAGTGAACTTGGTCCAACCAAAACTCACACTTGGAAAACTTACCATAAAGTTGGTGCTGCTTAAGTACTCCTAATACCAAGTTCAAGTGTTTTGCATGTTCATTCTCAGTACGTGAATAGATTAAAATATCATCAATAAACACTATGATAAATTTATCTAGATATTCGTGAAACACTCTATTCATATCTTGTGCGAAAGACTGTCTTAGGAATATCTTCTGATTTGACTTTAAATTGGTAATAACTAGACCTAAGGTCAATCTTAGAGAAGACTTGTGCACCATTAAGTTGGTCGAATAGATCATCAATCCTTGGTAATGGATATTTGTTCTTGATAGTTAATTTGTTCAATTCTCGATAGTCAACACACATGCGCAATGATCCATCCTTCTTCTTAACAAAAAGGACAGATGCACCCCACGGTGAAAAACTCAGGCGTATGAACCTTTTCTCCAACAATTCCTCCAATTGTGTCTTTAGTTCTCTAAGTTCTGTTGGTGCCAATCTGTAAGGATTCTTAGATACAGGCTCCGCGCCTGGGTAAACATCTATAACAAACTCAATTTCTCTATCTGGCGGCAAGCCAGGAAGGTCATCTAGAAATACTTTTGAAAAATTTTGGACAACTAAGACATTTTGAGGACTTGCTTTTCCTACTAGTTGTGTGTCTAAAACACTGGCCAAAAAGCACAAATATTCTCCACATGCGGAGGGTCTAGCATCGATAGAAGACATAACAGTCATTTCCTTATTCTTCTTCAAAGCTTGAAAGGTATGTTTCAAAACACCAGGGGGTGAAAACTAACTACTCCAGTCCTACAATCGATTGTGACATAATGCTTAAACAACCAATCCATTCCTAGGATTACATCGAATCCCATTATATCCATAATAATAAGATCAGCAGGTAGACTCACGTTCCTTACTAACACATCACTGTCAAGCATCACTTGGTTAGAGTGCATGCGTTCACCAGAGGGTAACGCAACATTAAACACATGCATAGTAGGGGTAAACTGTACATCTAACTTAACAGCAAACACAGATGCTATAAAGGAATGTGTCGCACCAGAATCTATTAAAGTAAAAGCAGGCACAGAGTTGATCAATATGGTACCTGACACCACAGCAGGCTGGTCTTCATCACCCGACTCCATCATGGAGAATATCCTCGGTTTCAACTTAGCAGGGCCATTCTTTAAGGCTGGGCAGTCCCTGTTGATATGGCCGACTTTATTACAGTTGAAGCATCGAGTGACTCGAGGCTTCGGGCAATCTCTGTACATGTGTCCAACCTCCTCACAGTTGAAACACTTTCCCGTCCCAAATCTACACTCGCTCAGGTGACTCTTCAAACATTTTGGGCACTGGGGAAACTTCCTAGTATCCTGTACCTTCCTTCCTGTTCCTTGGTTACTCTGGCCTTCACTGGGCCTTTTCATTCATCTCTACTGGTGAGGCTGGATGAACTTTCGTGGGGCTTCCTTTGGTCCAGAACACTTCATTTCAGCTTCTTCCACATCCAATGCTGTGGACACAACTTCACTGAATAACAACCCTTTAATACCACAAAATTTAACTCCTCTGTAAATTTCTGGCTTCAGTCCATGCACAAATTGAAACACCTTATCTTCATTCCTGTGAACAAGGTGTCCAGCGAATCTTGACAGGGACTTAAATTGTCTGCTGTACTCAGCCACAGACTCCGTTTGTTTCAATTGCAAGAACTCTACTTTCTTTGAAGTTTGGACAGTGCTACTGAAATATTTCTCATAAAAAACTTCCTTGAATTGCGCCCACGACATTGCTAGGACATCGGTAGTGGTCTCCATTGATTCCCACCAAAGCAGAGCATCACCAGCCAGATGAAATGTTGCCAAAGTGACTTTGTCTCCTTCTCCAATGTTGGCACATCTGAACATGCTCTCAATCTTCCTAAGCCACTCCTCAGCAACAATCAGATTAGATGAATTTCCATCAAATGTGGGCGGCTGTAGCCTCCGGAATCGGTCTCCTGAATGCTCACTGCTGGAACTCGAGTTGGCACTTCCTTGTACTTCTCGGTTCAAGAGCACTCCTAACTGATCGGACTGCTGACGCACTAAGTCTGATTGCTGACGCACCAAATTTGTCAGCTGCCTAATCACACTAGGATCTTCCTCACGTCTCGGATTTGGTAACTCTCTTGGTGTCCTTGGTCTTCCTGGTCGTCTAGCCATATTGCTATATTCCTGTACAAGGTTAATTACTCTCATAAATATCTAGCAACTAAGGTTAACATAAACACTTATAGTCGTTGGAGAATTCCCATGCGACGATCAGTACTGATGAGTGATCTTTTAAACGGTTTAAAAAAATGTCTCTGATACCAAGCTGTAACGCTCTGAGTTTTCTGAACCCGGTTCACTATGCAAAATGCTGAACCGAACTATGACATTTTGAGAAAATTTTAAAATTTTATTCAACAATTAAAATTTGACGCTTTAAACGTTAAAACTTGCAGTGGAAAACCATTTGTATAAAACAACATTTATTAAATGATTAAAATATTAGAGACAGTTGGTTGAAAGAAGACAAAGGGAAAACAGAACACATCTACTGGTGAATAGTTCTAGCGGTAGAAATAGAGACAGAATAGTCTCGGCGGTAGAAATGGGAATAGAAGGCATCCACCACTAAATAGAGTCAGCGGTAGAAGCAGAAACAAAAGACATCTTCTGTTACCAACATCTACCGCTCACGTCAGCAGAACGACACGTCGATTTCTCACATCTACCGCTCACATCCACCACTCACATCTGCCAACGATACGTCGACTACTCACATCTACTGCTCACATCTGCTAACGACACGTCGACTACTCACATCTACCGCTCAACAGTAACACTCGACTCTATCATCCAACATCTACCGGCGTAACACCCGGTTTCCATTAACCGATTTATCTTTTTCCATTTATAGAGAATGTTTTATAATTGTAATATGGGTGATTTAGTGATTGGGTTAACAAGTGATTGAGCAAGGACAAGATGGTAAATTGCAATTTATTGTGGATAATGCATTTAAGGGAGGGTTTAATGAGGTTTAGCCGCCTCTGTTCCCTCATTTTCCTCTTTGGGTTTTCAGCTCAAGCAGTCGAGCTCTCTAGGCGATTTTCCCTCGCCCGATTCTCCTTCAAACTAGGTAAGTTTTCCTTTCGTTATCTTGAGATTTTAGTGGCTATATAGCAGAGAGAGTACAATGCGTGTATTTTAATGAGGCTGTGAGTGTGTTGAGTTCGGGTTTAGTGTTGAGAATGTTCGATAACCAGAGTTTCCAAACTAGCTCCTTAGGTTTCTGAACGATATAAGGTTAAGGTTAGTGATGATCTAATCGGTATTCTGCTTATGACATTAGGTGTACAGAGCTTCCCGAGTAGTGGTAACCGAACAAGTTCTAGGAATCCAGGTAAGTAAAGTATGCATGTGCCTTCGAGCCTACATCACAAAACAGTAGGGTTGTGCATTTTGTGAATGATTTTGTATGTCATGCATCATGTTTTTGAAGGACTACGAAAATGAATTTCCATGTAAGAATGGTAAGGTATGAACCGAATGTGATAGACAAACTATTAAGGGAACTAATCCGCCCCTTAATCGAGTAGAGGATGTATGACATTGGGAGAATTGATCCCACTCCCAAGGGAACCATGGGATCAGATCAGCTATTAAGGGAATTCATCCGCCCCTTAATCGAATAGAGGATGTATGACATTGGGAGAATTGATCCCACTCCCAAGGGAACCAAGGGATCAGATCAGTTTATGAACGTACGTGTATGCAACTGAGATGAGAAGGTAGAAATTGCATGTTTAGGAATTTATGTTTCAGCAATGCATTTCATTACTGCTTTACTTACTTAGCATTAGGCTAATAGATGAGTTTTGTGATGTAGGTGTTGAGGATACTACAGGTGAATTCTCTGAGTTCACTGAGGGATAGGCTGGTTGGAGGAGCACATTCATGTTTCGGCCTGGTAAACTGATGAGGCGGGTTAACTGGTGTCAGTAATCTGAAAGTTTAGTTGACAGTATTTCAATTTAAATTTGTTGAGTTTCATGACAGAAGTGATTCTGATGTTTGAATACGTTTTTGAGTTCCTTTTTGTCAATAGTGTCTGTTGGATTTAATGTTGGCACTCACTGAATTTTAGTAATGTAATGGTCTGAAATGTTTTGAATGGTTTCAGTAGAGTGAGTAAATTCTTTTCTGTAGGTTAAGTTGTTGTTCTGATGCGTGCTGACGTCATCAGAAGGTGTAGGTTTAAGTCTATCGGATGATGTCTCAGTAAACTCATCGGCAGATGCGTGCTGACGTCATCAGAAGGTGTAGGTTTAAGTCTATCGGATGATGTCTCAGTAAACTCATCGGCAGATGCGTGCTGACGTCATCGAAAGGTGTAGGTTAAGTCTATCGGATGATGTCTCAGTAAACTCATCGGCAGATGCGTGCTGACGTCATCGAAAGGTGTAGGTTAAGTCTATCGGATGATGTCTCAGTAAACTCATCGGCAGATGCGTGCTGACGTCATCGAAAGGTGTAGGTTAAGTCTATCGGATGATGTCTCAGTAAACTCATCGGCAGATGCGTGCTGACGTCATCGAAAGGTGTAGGTTTAAGTCTATCGGATGATGTCTCAGTAAACTCATCGGCAGATGCGTGCTGACGTCATCAGAAGGTGTAGGTTTAAGTCTATCGGATGATGTCCCAGTAAACTCATCGGCAGATGCGTGCTGACGTCATCAGAAGGTGTAGGTTTAAGTCTATCGGATGATGTCTCAGTAAACTCATCGGCAGATGCGTGCTGACGTCATCGAAAGGTGTAGGTTTAAGTCTATCGGATGATGTCTCAGTAAACTCATCGGCAGATGCGTGCTGACGTCATCAGAAGGTGTAGGTTTAAGTCTATCGGATGATGTCTCAGTAAACTCATCGGCAGATGCGTGCTGACGTCATCGAAAGGTGTAGGTTAAGTCTATCGGATGATGTCTCAGTAAACTCATCGGCAGATGCGTGCTGACGTCATCGAAAGGTGTAGGTTTAAGTCTATCGGATGATGTCTCAGTAAACTCATCGGCAGATGCGTGCTGACGTCATCGAAAGGTGTAGGTTTAAGTCTATCGGATGATGTCTCAGTAAACTCATCGGCAGATGCGTGCTGACGTCATCGAAAGGTGTAGGTTAAGTCTATCGGATGATGTCTCAGTAAACTCATCGGCAGATGCGTGCTGACGTCATCAGAAGGTGTAGGTTTAAGTCTATCGGATGATGTCTCAGTAAACTCATCGGCAGATGCGTGCTGACGTCATCAGAAGGTGTAGGTTTAAGTCTATCGGATGATATCTCAGTAAACTCATCGGTAGATGCATGCTGACGTCATCGAAAGGTGTAGGTTTAAGTCTATCGGATGATGTCTCAGTAAATCATCGGCAGATGCGTGCTGACGTCATCGAAAGGTGTAGGTTAAGTCTATCGGATGATGTCTCAGTAAACTCATCGGTAGATGCATGCTGACGTCATCGAAAGGTGTAGGTTTAAGTCTATCGGATGATGTCTCAGTAAACTCATCGGCAGATGCGTGCTGACGTCATCAGAAGGTGTAGGTTTAAGTCTATCAGATGATGTCTCAGTAAACTCATCGGCAGATGCGTGCTGACGTCATCGAAAGGTGTAGGTTAAGTCTATCAGATGATGTCTCAGTAAACTCATCGGCAGATGCGTGCTGACATCATCGGACGGTGTAGGTTTAAGTCTATCGGATGATGTCCCAGTAAACTCATCGGCAGATGCGTGCTGACGTCATCGAAAGGTGTAGGTTTAAGTCTATCGGATGATGTCTCAGTAAACTCATCGGCATATGCGTGCTGACATCATCGGAAGATGTAGAGTACATTTTGTCGTTTTGCCACCGGATGATGTCTTCCATTTTCTGCTTCAGCCCCTTTTGTTGACTTTGTTCAGCGGGTGATGCGTTTGACTTTTGAAACTTATGAAGTGTTTTGTGATCTAATCCTTCATTCATTTTGCCGATTATTCCCCAAAATTCTAACTGAGTATTCAAGCATTGTACAATAGATTTGTTTAACTATATTTTTACTTAGATGATTTCCGCTGCAAGTTTTTCTTTAAAAAAAAATAATAATAATAATACGGTTGAAATTTTTAGTCATGTACGGGCATAGTGTGACGAACCGGGTTTAGATAACTCGGGGCGTTACAGTATGGGATCAGAGACATTCAGTTAAACCGTTCAAAAGATTACTCATCAGTACCAATCGTTGCATGGAAGTATTCCAACAACTGTAAGTGTTTATGTTAGCCTCAGTAATTAGATATTTATGAACATAGTTAACCTTGTACAGGAAGTGAGTTAATGGCCAGACGCCCAGGAAGACCTAGGATACTGAGGGAAATGCCAAACTTGAGGAGTGAGGAAGAACCTAGTGTTATTAGACAATTAACAGACTTGGTACGTCAGCAAACAGACTTAGTGCGTCAGCAGTCCGATCAGTTGGGGGTGTTACTGAACCGAGAGGTGCAGGGGAGTGCCAACTCAGGTTCTAGCAATGAGCATTCAGGAGACCGATTCCGAAAGCTTCAGCCGCCCACGTTTGATGGAAAATCATCTAACCCGATTGTTGCTGAAGAGTGGTTGAGAAAGATTGAAAGCATGCTCCGATGGCCAACGTCGGAGAAGGAGACAAGGTCACCTTGGAGACCTTTCATTTTGCTGGAGACGCCCAGCTTTGGTGGGAGACAATTGAGACCACCACTGACATTCTGACTATGACTTAGCCACAGTTTAAGGACATCTTCTATGAGAAATATTTTAATAGCACAGTCCAGGCAGCAAAGAAGGTAGAGTTTTTGAACTTGAAGCAGACAGGGTCTGTGGCTGAGTACGTTAGACAATTTGAGTCCCTGTCCAGATTCGCTGGACACTTTATTCACCGAAATGAAGATAAGGTGTTTCAATTCATGAATGGACTGAAACCAGAAATGTACAGAGGGGTCAAGTTTTCTAGTTATAAAGGTTTTCCCTTCAGTGATGTTGTGTCCACAGCATTGGAGGTGGAAGAAGTTGAATTGAAATGTGCTGGACTAAAAGAGGCCCCGAGAAAGTTTGTTCAACCACCGCCGCAGAGAGGAGTGAAGAGGTCCAATGAAGGCCAGCACAGCCAAGGGATAGGAAAGAAGGTACCCGATACCAAGACGTTTCCTCAGTGCCCAAAGTGTTCGAAGAATCACTCGGGCGAGTGTAGATTTGGATCGGGTAAGTGCTTCTACTGCGATGAGGTTGGACACTTGTACAAGGATTTCCCAAAGCCCCGGATCGTTCGGTGTTTCCATTGTAACAAGGTTGGCCATGTCAACAGAGACTGCCCGGCTTTTAAGGGTGGCCCTGCCAGGATTAAGCCAAGAATATTCTCCATGATGGAGTCAGGTGATGAGGACCAGCCTGCTGTAGTGTCAGGTACTGTATTGATTAACTCTGTACCTGCTTTTACTTTGATAGATTCGGGTGCAACTCATTCTTTTATAGCCTCTGCATTTGCTGATAAGTTAGATGTACGGTTTACTCCTTCTGAGCATGTGTATAACGTAGCATTACCTTCTGGTGAGCACATGCACTCCAGTCAAATGATGCCTGATAGTGTGGTGTTGGTAGGGAACATGAATTTGTCCTGCTGATCTTATTGTTATGGACATAATGGGATTTGATGTGATCCTAGGAATGGATTGGTTGTTTAAGCATTATGCCACTATAGATTGTAGAACTGGAATTGTTAGTTTTCAACCCCTAGTGGTTTAAACCATACTTTCCAAGCCCTGAAGAAGAGTAAGGAAATGACCGTAATGACTTCTGTTAGTTATAGATCCTTCCCTTGCAGAGAGTATTTATGCTTTTTGGCCAGTGTTTTAGACACACAAACAGTAGAAAAATCAAGCCCCAAAAATGTTTTAGTTGTCCAAGATTTTCCAGAAGTATTTCTAGATGACCTTCCTGGTTTGCCACCAGATAGGGAAATTGAATTTGTGGTAGATGTTTACCCCCGCGCTGAGCCAGTATCTAAGAATCCATATAGACTAGCACCAACAGAACTTAAAGAGTTGAAGAAACAGTTAGAAGATTTGTTGGAGAAGGGGTTCATACGCCCTAGCTTTTCGCCATGGGGTGCACCTGTCCTTTTTGTCAAAAAGAAGGATGAATCAATGCGTATGTGCATAGACTATAGAGAATTGAATAAGTTAACTGTTAAGAACAAGTATCCACTGCCGATGATTGATGATTTATTTGATCAGCTTAAAGGTGCAAGAGTTTTCTCTAAAATTGACCTTAGGTCTGGTTATTACCAGTTGAAGGTTAAATCTGAAGATATCCCAAAGACTGCCTTTCACACAAGGTATGGACATTATGAGTTTTTGGTTATGTCTTTTGGTTTGACAAATGCGCCAGCAGCTTTCATGGATCTCATGAATACGGTGTTTCGCGAGTATTTGAACAAGTTTGTCATTGTATTCATAGATGACATTTTAATCTATTCTAGAACTAAGGAGGAGCATGCAGGACACCTAAGCTTGGTGTTAGGATTGCTGAGGCAGCACCAACTTTATGCCAAATTTTCTAAGTGTGAGTTTTGGTTGGACAGAGTTCACTTTCTTGGTCATGTGATCTCTGGAAATGGGATATCTGTTGATCCAGCCAAGGTTCAAGCTGTTAAGGAATGACCCCAACCGAAGAATGCCACTGATATCCAAAGTTTCCTTGGATTAGCAGGGTATTATAGAAAATTCATCGAGGGATTTTCAAAGATTGCCACACCCTTTACTATGTTAACAAGGAAAAATGTGAAGTATAATTGGACTGATAATTGTGAATCCAGTTTCCAGACCTTGAAGCAGAAATTGACCAATGCCCCAATTTTAACTCTTCTTGTCGAAAATGGTAAATTCAGTATTTATTGTGATGCTTCCAAGGTTGGACTTGGTGGTGTATTGATGCAAGATGGAAAGGTTATAGCTTATGCCTCTAGGCAGTTAAAAACACATGAGAAGAACTATCCTACACATGACTTAGAACTAGCTGCTGTGGTCTTTGCATTAAAGATTTGGAGGCACTACCTGTATGAACAAACCTGTGAGATATTTTCGGATCATAAAATTCTGAAATACATTTTCACGCAAAAAGAACTGAATATGAGGCAACGTAGGTGGTTAGAGTTTGTCAAAGACTATGATTTTGAGATTAAGTACCACCTTGGCAAGGCAAATGTAGTGGCTGATGCTTTGAGTAGAGTGACCCCTTTAGTTTCTGCATTGACTCTAGACATACCGATAGCTTTAGAGACAGAATTCCAAAGATTTAACCTGGAAGCTGTGTCTAGTGTGTCAGCCATGCTTTCGGCCATATCTTTGAGGCCAACTATTTTGGAGAAAATAAAGGAAGTTCAAATGAATGACACTGAGTGTAATAAGTATAAGTTGTGCATAGATTCTACTGACAAGTCGGATTTCAACTGCTCAGTTGATGGAATTCTCAAGTTTCGAAATAGATGGTTTGTTCTGGCTGATACCGAACTTAGAAAGGAAATCCTATCTGAGGCACATTCCTCCAGACTTTCTGTTCATCCTGGTAGTACGAAAATGTACAGAGATCTCAAGCAACATTATTGGTGGCCAGGTATGAAGAGAAGTGTGGCGGAGTATGTGGAGTCATGTCTGGTCTGCCAGCAAGTCAAAGCTGAACATCAGAGGCCTGCTGGAACATTGCAACCCTTACCAGTTCCCGAATGGAAATGGGAATAAATAACTATGGATTTTGTTATAGGATTACCTAGAACAGTAAAAGGTCACGATGCAATTTGGGTAATAGTTGATCGTTTAACCAAATCAGCTCACTTTCTGCCAATGAAGATAACATACTCGATGGATCAATTGGCTGAGTTGTATGTGCACGAGGTTGTTAGACTTCATGGAGTTCCAAGCACCATAGTTTTAGATCGAGACTCCAGATTTACATCTAAGTTTTGGAAAAGTTTGCATAAGGCAATGGGAACACAGCTTAGTTTTAGCACAGCCTTTCATCCTCAAACTGATGGACAATCGGAGAGAACTATCCAAACGTTGGAGGATATGCTTCGTGCATGTGTACTGGAATTTCAAGGTTCTTGGAGTAAGTATATACCATTGATTGAATTCTCTTATAATAATAGTTTTCAAGCAACAATAGGCATGACACCATACGAGGCATTATATGGACGAAAGTGCAGATCTCCGTTATATTGGGATGAAGTTGGGGAAGCACAATTGATTGGTCCTGATATTGTGCAGCAGACAGTGGAGAAGATTGCATCCGACAAAGAATCTTAACAGCTCAAAGCCGACAGAAAAGCTATGCAGACAAAAGACGAAAAGAATTAGAATTTGATGTTGGTAATGAAGCTTTCCTTAAGGTGTCACCTTTCAAAGGAGTTGTGAGATTTGGGAAAAGAGGCAAGTTGAACCCCAGATATATTGGACCTTTTCAAATCGTGAAGAGAATTGGGAAGTCGGCATATCAACTTCAGTTACCAGCCTCCTTGGAGGGAGTTCATAATGTGTTTCATGTTTCCGTGCTAAAGAAATGTGTTAGAGATCCTTCACAGATTATGGAACAGCAGAACATTGAAGTCCTTCCTACTCTTACTTATGAGGAGAAACCAGTAAGGATCTTAGAGTATGCAGTAAAGGATCTTAGAGTATGCATTTTGTGAATGATTTTGTATGTCATGCATCATGTTTTTGAAAGACTACGAAAATGAATTTCCATGTAAGAATGGTAAGGTATGAACCGAATGTGACAGATAAACTATTAAGGGAACTAATCCGCCTCTTAATCGAGTAGAGGATGTATGACATTGGGAGAATTGATCCCACTCCCAAGGGAACCATGGGATCAGATCAGCTATTAAGGGAATTCATCCTCCCCTTAATCGAGTAAAGGATGTATGACATTGGGAGAATTGATCCCACTCCCAAGGGAACCAAGGGATCAGATCAGTTTATGAACGTACGTGTATGCAACTGAGATGAGAAGGTAGAAATTGCATGTTTAGGAATTTATGTTTCAGCAATGCATTTCATTACTGCTTTACTTACTTAGCATTAGGCTAATAGATGAGTTTTGTGATGTAGGTGTTGAGGATACTACAGGTGAATTCTCTGAGTTCAGTGAGGGATAGGCTGGTTGGAGAAGCACATTCATGTTTCGGCCTGGTAAACTGATGAGGCGGGTTAACTGGTGTCAGTAATCTGAAAGTTTAGTTGACAGTATTTCAATTTAAATTTGTTGAGTTTCATGACAGAAGTGATTCTGATGTTTTGAATACGTTTTTGAGTTCCTTTTTGTCAATAGTGTTTGTTGGGATTTAATGTTGGCACTCACTGAATTTTTAGTAATGTAATGGTCTGAAATGTTTTTGAATGGTTTCAGTGGAGTGAGTAAATTCTTTTCTGTAGGTTAAGTTGTTGTTCTGTAGTCTATCGGATGATGTCTCAGTAAACTCATCGGCAGATGCGTGCTGACATCATCAGAAGGTGTAGGTTTAAGCCTGTCGGATGATATCTCAGTAAACTCATCGGTAGATGCGTGCTGACGTCATCGAAAGGTGTAGGTTTAAGTCTATCGGATGATGTCTCAGTAAACTCATCGGCAGATGCGTGCTGACGTCATCGGCAGGTGTAGGTTTAAGTCTATCGGATGATGTCTCAGTAAACTCATCGGCAGATGCGTGCTGACGTCATCGGAAGGTGTAGGTTTAAGTCTATCGGATGATGTCCCAGTAAACTCATCGGCAGATGCATGCTGACGTCATCGGAAGGTGTAGGTTTAAGTCTATCGGATGATGTCTTAGTAAACTCATCGGCAGATGCGTGCTGACGTCATCGGAAGATGTAGAGTACATTTTGTCGTTTTGCCACCGGATGATGTCTTCCATTTTCTGCTTCAGCCCCTTTTGTTGACTTTGTTCAGCGGGTGATGCGTTTGACTTTTGAAACTTATGAAGTGTTTTGCGATCTAATCCTTCATTCATTTTGCCGATTATTCCCCAAAATTCTAACTGAGTATTCAAGCATTGTACAATAGATTTGTTTAACTCTATTTTTACTTAGATGATTTCCGCTGCAAGTTTTTCTTTAAAAAAATAAAATAAAATAATAATACGGTTGAAATTTTTAGTCATGTACGGGCATGGTGTGACGAACTGGGTTTAGATAACTCGAGGCGTTACAACCGGTGAACAGTACACTCAACATCCACCGATAGACAACATCCACTGATAGACAACATCCACCGATAGACAACATCTACCGGTGAACAATAACACTCAACATCTACCGATACACAACATCTACCAGTAGACAACATCTACCGGTGAACAATAACACTCTAAACAAACGGACGACTCCGACTACTAAAAGGACTTGCAAATTTGACAGCAACCATTCAACACAACCTGAATCCATAAAATTGTCCAAAATCTAGAAAGAAGAACTACAGTTAAAACGAACATGTTTTCATAATCGACAATCACAAAACATATTAAAACATTAAAACTACCACTGTCATTAAAATACTCAGTACACTTAACAAAACAATTGTCTACTAAGACTTCACATACTGACATTTGTTAAACCGCCTCATCAGTGCACCAAATCGTGGAATGAATGTACTCATCTAACCAGCCTAGTCCTCAACAAGCTCAGAGAACACACCTGCTGACACTTCCTCACCTACATCACAAAACTCATCTATTAGCCTAATGTTAAATAAGTAGAGCAATAATGAAATGATAAGCTGAAACATAAATCCTAGTCATGCCGTTTCTACTTTCACATCTCAGCTGCATTCACATTCTTTCTCTGATCTGATCCCTCGGTTCCATTGGGAGTTGGATCAATTTTCCCAAAGTTATACATCCTCTTCATCGATTAAGGGGCGGATTAGTTCCCTTAACAGTTGATCTGATCCTATATTCCATTGGGAAGCGGATCAATTTCCCAAAGTTATACATCCTCTTCATCGATTAAGGGGCAGATTAGTTCCCTCAACAGTTGATCTGATCTTATATTCCATTGGGAAGCGGATCAATTTTCCAAAGTTATACATCCTCTTCATCGATTAAGGGGCGGATTAGTTCCCTTAACAGTTGGTTTATTACAATCTGTTCATGCCTTACCATGTCATTACATGTAAATTCATTTTTGTATTCTTTAAAAAAAAAACGTGATGCATGACATACAGAAAACATTCAAACAAGCATAAACCTACTGTTTTGTGATGTAGACCCGAAGACACACACATACTCCACTTACTTGGTTTCCTAGAAAAGCTTGGTTGCAAACTACTTCGGGTTTTGCTCAAACCTATAGCCGTAGAAAGATTATTAGTTAAGCTTCATTCTAAACTATCCTCAAATCTACCAGAACTCGTAAGGAAACTAGTTTGGGAACTCTGATCATCAAGCATTCCTGATTTGCCCCAAACCCGAACTAACTCTCACTTACAGCATTCTCAAAACTCACATTTAAAATCCCCCTCTATCATTGATAGTTACAATGTAGCAAGAAATCGAAGTAGAACTCACCTAGCTTGGAGAAAATGGGAGAGAAAATCGCCGAGAGAAACTCTGCTTAGCTGAGCTGAATGCCGAGAAAGGAAAATGAGAAACAGTGGCGGCTAAACCTCATTAAATCCTCCCTTAAATACGTTATCCACTATAGATCTCTATTTACCATTTTGCCCTTATTTAGTCACTCACTAACCTAATCAATAATTCTCCCAATTTCATCCATAAAATGTACACTATTAGTTGACAAGGTAAAATCGGTTCGATGGAACCGGGTGTTACAAATATTCTGTGCAAAATGATTATGGCATCAAATTCCCTCAATTTGACAAGCGGCGACTGACAGCTAAATGCGTAGAGAAATGTGCATGGCGACTGCATGCGTCAAAGATGCAAGAAGAGGAAACCTTTCAAATAAGAGTTTTATCGATTTTCACAACTATGCGAGGGTAGTTGAGAATCCAAATGCTCGAGCAAAATATCTTGCAATGTATTATCTAAATAGGTTTAAAAGTCAAACTATGTTGGAAATCTCTTCCATCATCGAGGCAGTCAGGAAGGATTTCGCGGTCAACATTACGCCCAGTATTTCCAAAAGAGCAAGAAGCATAGTTCGAACAAGTAATGAAGGCAGAGACGACAAACAGTACAAGCAAGTCTGGTTGTACACAGCTAAAATATATAGATCAAATCTAGGTAGCTCAGTATACATACATGCTTACGAGGTTTACTTTGATTGTGAGCATATCAAAGAATGTATATGTGTCTGGCTGCCTGCAAGACAGGTTTGCTGGAGCACGATCGCCCTATTATCTGTTTGGACGTTTGCCATCTAAAAGGCTCGTGTCCCAGATAATTACTCACAGCCGTCAGTATTGATGGCAACGATAGAATATATCCTGTTGCAGTTGGCAACGTCGAAAGAGAGTTCGAGGCCACATGGACGTGGTTTTTGCAACACTTGAAGTGAGACCTGAACCTTGGCGAGGGAGGGGGTGGACATATTTCGGATCGACAAAAGGTATAATACATTTTATACATTTATATTTTTCTTTCAAATTTCAGGGGTTGTTGAATGCTGTGGAAAAGGAATTTAAAGATTCCAAACAGCGCTTTTGCCTCCGACATATGTATGTAAACTTCAAAGCCCTGGCAGAGCGTACAAAGATACAATGTGGAGTGCGGCCAGGGCACCGACAGAGTATCATTTCAACTACGAAATGAGCAAATTATTTTAGCATAGCCCGGATGTCCACGAATGACTTCGAGCAGAAGAACCTAAATATTGGATGTCTTCTCTACGGTCTCCAAGTGCGAAATGGGCCTGAATAATTTGAGCGAGTCATTCAATGCACTTCTACTGCCTGCGAGGGACAAGCCGATCCTGACTATGTTTGAGTTGATCTGAAAGTACACGATGACTCGCATTGTGAAGAAATTTGAGAAGTCATCCCAAGCAACAAGCCTCCTGTGTTCCAAGATAAAAAATAAGCTTGATAATCTAGATATTGCAGATCGGAATTGGAGTGTTGTGCGTGCGAAAGGTGAACAATTTGAGATCAGCAACGGCTACAAACAATACGTGGTCGACAAGAGTACGAATGTGTGCAACTGCACCAGGTGGGAGCGTACTGGAATCTCGTGTGTCCATGTCATTCCATGTATCCGTTTCATGAGAGTGGCACCAGAAAATTACGTGCATCCATACTATCACCGAATGACTTACATGCAGATGTACTCACAGTTTATTTGACCCGTGAGCGGCAACCAAATGTGGCCGATAGTGGCAGATATGAAGAAACTCATCTCGCCGAGAAAATATCGCCAACTTGTAGGTTGAAGAAGAAAAGAGTGCGAGATGTCGATGAGCCGTCGAGTTCGACAATAAGTAGGCGGAACTCGAAGATGATGTGCAGTATATGTGAGCAGAAGGGGCACAATAGTCGCACTTGTTCTCACTGGGGATCCAATTCAGGCGCTGCTTCTCGAGACACGTTTCTGGGTTTCAACACATTTGACAGGATGCAGGTACAGTTCAACACATTTTCCTCGTTAACACAGTCATTCTTTTTTAATATAGTTTCCATTATGTGTAGGAATCGAGGACGCGTGACTAAGGCAGCAATTATTGACTGTGGTAATTTTGGTGCTGGATCCATTTTTTCACTTTTATTATACTATCCTAAAATAAATTTTGTTTTATTTTAAAAAAAAAATTACAACTTGAAATATTTTTGGGATGTAATTTGTTATATCGGCTTCATCGGAATAGAAGGACATCGCAAAGTTTAATGCATGCAAGGCAGGTTTGAGTGCTCAAAATTTTTGAAATTGTAATTAATTTTTTTCGGGATGTAATTTGTTATATCAGCTTCATCGGACCAAAAAGACATCGCAAAGCTTAATGCTTGCAAGGCAGATTTGAGTACCATTCAACTCAAACCTGTCTTGCAAGCATTAAGCTTTGCGATGTTCTTTTGGTCCGATGAAGCTGATATAACAAATTATATCCCGAAAAAAATTAATTACAATATGAAATATTTTGAGCTCTCAAACTTGCCTTACACGCATTAAATTTTGCGATGTCTTTCTGGTCCGATGATGCCAATATAACAAATTACATCCCGAAGATATTTCAAATTATAATTTTTTTAAAATATATATTTTTTTATTTTAGTGTATGTTAAGAATACTTATCTATTAAATGTTATTCAGGGGTTGCTTCTCAAGACATGTTACAAATAATAATTAATTATTTTTTTAGTTTATTTGATACAAAAAATTAAAATTAAAATTCATATTAATAAATAATTTATTATAAAACATGTTAATTATTTTAATTAATTTAAATACAGTGCATAATTTAATTAATCAATTTATTTAATTAAATAATTTAACCTTTCAACTAATTAAATAAGTTCATCTAGCGCCTAGTTTGATGGGCCACCTTGTACATTATGTCGAAGAGTTTTTCGACCCAAAAGCATTCTAGGGGCATTTTTGAAATTTTAGAATTTTTTAATTTTCGAAGGTTTGGGTTTTTTCGAGGATTTTTGATGAAATAACGGCACGATATAAAGATTTTCAGCATGAAAATACTCAAATCCAGCGAAATCTGGCGAAATCAGTTGCTTTTTTTGAATTTGGCTCGGTTTTGGCTTGGTTGGCTTGGATTTAGCTCGGTTTAGGCTTTGTTTTGGAAGATTTCAGCGAAATGACAGTCGAATCTGATAATTTTGGCAGCACAACAGTGGATTCTGGAGATTTTGCGAGGAGAAAAGTTTGATTTCTGATGAAAAATCGTCAAACTGAGGGTCGGCCGAGGTTATACTAACACATAACGGTTTGCCATTTGAGGGGAACACCCCTCCCCCCCGCGTGCGTGATAACGGTTTACCATTCTCCGTATGCGGCAAACCGTGTTATGAACACTCATAGAACGGTTTGCCGTGTGAGGAACACGGCAAACCGCTCTATGAGGGGGCATTTCTGAGGGTGAAGATCCC
The DNA here is from genome assembly GCA_022432975.1 of Begonia masoniana. Taxonomy (NCBI): domain Eukaryota; kingdom Viridiplantae; phylum Streptophyta; class Magnoliopsida; order Cucurbitales; family Begoniaceae; genus Begonia; species Begonia masoniana. The sequence goes on along the minus strand of CM039505.1, from coordinate 24,878,555 downwards.
AAGCGCACGTGAGGGGCACGTCCACGCAGGGGATCTTCACCCTCAGAAATGTCCTCTCGTGCAGAGAACGGTTTGCCGTTCTCAGAACGCGGCAAACTGTTTTCCTTCATAACACTCCCCGCGGGGGCATAACTGTGACACTCAGGAATTTCCTAAAACGCACGTAGGCCTTAGATTAGACGGTTATGAGAGTTTAACATACATCCTAGAGTTATGCTGAGTATAGGAGTCAAGAAGTGAAAATTTGTGAGAAAACACTAGGTTAGAGTAGTTAGGATTATTAGGGGATGAAATAATTGGGGAAAATTATTGTTCGAAGAGAAAAGTGGAGGAGAATAGAATGTCTTCTACGTTGGAATGCATGAAGCTAAGACAAAAAAGTGTTGCAAAGTAAAAAGGGATGGTTGAAAAGTCAAAAGAATGAATGACCAATAGAAAGAAGGAAAGAAAAAGTGAACAAAAAGGTGGAAAAATCAAAAAGGTGGAGAAAGGAGATGTTCACGTGTGGGAGAAAAAGAAGAGAGAAAAGTGAGGGAGATTAAGTTATAAAACTGGAAAGTTGGTGGGTGAAATGGAAAAGTGAAAAGTGTGGGTGTTAAAGAGCAAAACTTCTTCCTCTTCATTTTTTCTCCACGGTTGCAGCCACCATTGAAGACATCTTCTACCTTTATTCCTTCAAGATTTGCAAGGTATTTGAGGTTAGTTTCTCTTGGGTTTTAAGTTGTATGCAAATCTTTGAGGGTTTTTAGTGTTTTGAGTGAAATTTTAGTGAGTTTGGTTAGGATTTGGAAACCCTAAAGGGAGAGCTCCAAATTTTGATTTCTTTGGCTAGTTCTCTTCCTATTTTTGATGGTTTAAATGTTAGATATGTTAGTTTGGATGGTTTATGAAGTTAGATAGGAGAATAGGTGAAAGTTGTGCAAAAATGGTTTTGGACATTATGTGCACCGATTCTGTTTTGGTGATTTTGACAGGCCATGGTTGATTGGTTTTAAATTTATTTGTTTCAATAGATAGTAGACGTGGAGAGGTTTATGGAATGGGGTGGCACGTCCAAATCCGTTGAAAAACGAGGGAGTTATAGCCGATTGAAGTTTGACAGTGTATTAAGGGAAAATTCGGGAATTGTGACTTAGGGCCTTATAGTTAGTGTGGTCTATGGTTAGTTATAGTTTATGCATTCCTTAGAGTTAGATTAATAGTTTCTAAGTTATTTTTCCTCTATGAATGTTAGGTTAATGAGCAAGTGATTGGGGTACTCAAAGTAAGCTAATACGTGCGGGGAATCCAGGTAAGTAGTGGTTGGTTGTATTTAGCCTTCGGGCTTAAACCATGGAATGGTAGGGATTGTTTGCTTATTGTTGTGTTTTGTTTTATGTTGAGCTTTGTGTGGCATGCATCATTGTTTTCCAACTACGAAAATACGTGTTTTGAACATTGTTTGCAAACTGTGAGAGTGGAATGTAAAAAGATAAGAAAATATGTAACGTAATGCGGTCTTTTGGTGGAGTCGCCTCATTGATATATTATGCATGAAATAGGGCAATTCGAGAGGGTCTCTACAAAAGAAACGCAGAAGAAAATACGTAAGACGGGAATGCTTCGATGTTAACATGCTAGTAAGAAAGCACTAGAAGGTTCCGTGAACGCTTCAATGTAAGAAAGCACTAGAAGGTTCTGTGAACGCTTCGATGTTAAAGTTCTAGTAAGAAAGCACTAGAAGGTTCTAAGAAAGCACTAGAAGGTTCTGTGAACGCTTCGATGTTAACATGCTAGTAAGAAAGCACTAGAAGGTTCTGTGAACGCTTCGATGTTAACATGCTAGTAAGAAAGCACTAGAAGGTTCTGTGAACGCTTCGATGTTAACATGCTAGTAAGAAAGCACTAGAAGGTTCTGTGAACGCTTCGATGTTAACATGCTAGTAAGAAAGCACTAGAAGGTTCTGTGAACGCTTCGATGTTAACATGCTAGTAAGAAAGCACTAGAAGGTTCTGTGAACGCTTCGATGTTAACATGCTAGTAAGAAAGCACTAGAAGGTTCTGTGAACGCTTCGATGTTAACATGCTAGTAAGAAAGCACTAGAAGGTTCTGTGAACGCTTCGATGTTAACATGCTAGTAAGAAAGCACTAGAAGGTTCTGTGAACGCTTCGATGTTAACATGCTAGTAAGAAAGCACTAGAAGGTTCTGTGAACGCTTCGATGTTAACATGCTAGTAAGAAAGCACTAGAAGGTTCTGTGAACGCTTCGATGTTAACATGCTAGTAAGAAAGCACTAGAAGGTTCTGTGAACGCTTCGATGTTAACATGCTAGTAAGAAAGCACTAGAAGGTTCTGTGAACGCTTCGATGTTAACATGCTAGTAAGAAAGCACTAGAAGGTTCTGTGAACGCTTCGATGTTAACATGCTAGTAAGAAAGCACTAGAAGGTTCTGTGAACGCTTCGATGTTAACATGCTAGTAAGAAAGCACTAGAAGGTTCTGTGAACGCTTCGATGTTAACATGCTAGTAAGAAAGCACTAGAAGGTTCTGTGAACGCTTCGATGTTAACATGCTAGTAAGAAAGCACTAGAAGGTTCTGTGAACGCTTCGATGTTAACATGCTAGTAAGAAAGCACTAGAAGGTTCTGTGAACGCTTCGATGTTAAAGTTCTAGTAAGAAAGCACTAGAAGGTTCTGTGAACGCTTCGATGTTAACATGCTAGTAAGAAAGCACTAGAAGGTTCAGCGATCAAGTATAACGCTTTGATGTTGACGTGCTAGTAAGAAAGCACTAGAAGGTTATGCGATCGAGTACGGAAGGAGATTGTGTATGGCCATCCCGTGTGTGAACACGATGTGTGCCTCGGATCTAGCTCTGCGGGGTCAACGCGTGACCATCCTGATAGGATAGGTATCCACTTGACTCACACGTGAAAGTGAAAGAGTAATGAAAAGAATACAACCGAGAGTTAAAAACCGCATGTGTTAGGGTTATGTGTGAGGGTTGTGAGTGCATTGTTTTGAATTGCATTGTTCCCTACTTACTAAGCATTAGACTTACGTTTTGTGTTCTGTGGTGTAGGTTGTGACGTCATTACAGGTGAGAGCTATGAGGAAAGATAGGATTGGGGTGCAGTCGGTGATGTACGCGGTATGCCAGTGACGGCAGTTGTCGGGGCGCCTCGACCATGGTCTTCGGAGAGATAGGTGGGATCAGTATTTCGATTGTATATAGGTAGTTTTGTTTGAAAGTTGTTGTGTAAACGATAGTGGTTTTATAACTTTGGTAAATATTGTTTTGGGAATATTGTTTTGAATGGTTATATAAATTGTTTGATTTTCAGGTTTTGGTTTTAGACAATTTAGTCGTTATACTACTCGATTTTTTGTATAATAAACGATTTTTTTTTAACCCATTTTCACTCAAAGATTAGAGTTATTTTTCCGAGATTGTCACGTGTTGGGAAGTGGGATATGTCGGGAAAAGTTTTGGGTAAATGTTAGGTGTTTTAGTTGTGAATGGTTTGAAGAAAATGAAGAAAAAGGGAAAAAGTGGTGTTGTGGCCGTGTGTGGCGCGCGCAGGGCGCTGGAGGCGTGTGCGGGGTGCGGGCTGGGCGCGCGCAGCGCCCTACGCCGATCGATCGGCAAGGATTGGCCGCGCACCCACGCACGCGCGGTGCGCGCAGGAGGTGCGCGCGTGGTACCCCTTTGGGCCATTTCGAATTTTTTTAAAAAACTTTCCTATTTTAAATATATTTTGACCTGATCTATTGCAACACATTTTTCACGTATTTTATGCACGTTTTTCAACCATTTTCGAGGGTTCGAAAAATCCAAAAATCGAATCAAAATTTTATCAAAAATTATTTTAAACATCATTTTAATTGAGGTAAAGTTGTGCAATGTAACGCACCGAGCCGGGGCGGGTTCGGGGCATTACAATAACGGTTTGTTGCAAAGCCATTTTTTGAATGAATAATTAGTTTGATCTATTTTTTAAACTTATTCGATAGCTGGACCCATTTTTTGGATTTTGCCCTTAAAATTATGTAGTTTTGTTTGTTTAACTACAAACACATTATAGGATCCTCCAGCAAGCACATCAATGGAAAGATGAGATTTCGCAGGTTAAGTTGGGGCTATCGCTCTGAGCATCTGTACTATCACGACCAGGACGGGTCAAGACAGAAACGCCGAGTTGAACCATTCAATACTTGAAGAGAACCTGATCGTCCAACTTAAGTCTCGGTTACATCAAAAGACTTAACCAAGAAGTAAGAGAAACATGCATGAGAATGATCAATTCCAAGTGGTGATCACAAAAATAATAAGATGATGCGCTTAACAATTCAAGGAGAATATTGTGCAAGAAATAAAAAAAAACAAAACATCAAACATCTAATAACTTTCCAAACCTAAATTAAAAGAGGGAACTAAATTGGGAAGTTTTCACCCAAGGAAGAACGTAAGTAGAATAATAAGGAACACTCTTTCAGGGAATAACTACTCTTAGTCTCTACGATTCTTACTTGAAAAAAAAAAGAAGTCTTTTGAGGTGAGCGGCTAACTCAGTAGGTAATCATGTACTAAACTAAATGAATGAGAAAACTGGTTTTATTATCTTGTTTATAGAAAACAATGCTAGTGAGAAGAATACAGTATATGAATTTATATTAAAAAATAATTTCTTTTCCATTTTCAATAAAACAGGCTTCCCAAGCCATCAGTGGCTTTCAAATAAAAAAAAATCTCTTTTTACCGTATTGTAAAACGAGTTTTCAAGACCATTAGCGGGGCATATATCGAAAACATTGTTACATACATTGGTAGCTATAAGTAAAATATGCATCCACCATTTTTTCTTAGAAAGCAGTTTTAGTGAAAATAAGGTCACTCACAGACCTTTACATATCAATTGCCCACAAATTGTGTAAAAAAATGGCGATGATCCGTAGATTCAGTCCACCACATGAGACATAAACAGGGATTGTTTGAAGACATGTCAATCGCATAGAACGCCTATAAGCCCCGTAGAGTAATACGAATGACAGTGACCTGAGAAAACGGTATGTTCGAAGACTAGTCAATCATGTATCAATCATAATAACAAAACACCCTTACTTGATTAAGGGATTTGAATCCTAAGGACTAATTCATCATTGTTCTATTACCCATTTCGCAATACAAACAAACACCTTCATGCAGCAGAAGGTGCAAAGGGGATACAGCATTTGGTTGCTTTGATTATTTGGTCTCAACGCAACCCAATGCAAGCCAAAACAACCAGAGATACTGTAATGGTTTAAACCTTCAATATACTATTATCAATAATGTATTGTGGATATTTATTATGGATGATATAAGAATATAAGTTATGGAAATTGAATTGAAGAAATGCTACAAAATCCTTAAGAATGCTATGAATGAAATTATTTTGTAGTAACAGACTTGATTGTAAGTTTAATAACTTTTGCTGTGATAATTGGATTATTATGAAATTTTATAGTCTTAAACTAGGCATGTAGAAGAAAAGAATTCATTTGGAATGAAAGAATTTGTATCTATGTAACAAAAGTTATCTACTTTTTAATCTGGTGAATGCAGATTATATTTTAAACTGCACTGTTTTGTTAAATAGCTTCAAACTACATCTTAGAGTGAGAATTTGGAGAAAGTTAAAGAAGAAAAAATATTTTCAACTTTTTGTAACATGTATCCATGCAATAAAATTGGAAAACCAATGAAGTTAGGACACGTGACAGTCAGCATATGTTAGGTAAGTTGTTTACTTAAGTGATTAATTAAGTTAATTATGTACGATTAAGGTTAATTAATTATACTAATCAATTTGATTAACTTAAGACTAATATAAATTAATTAGTTTCAGTTAAGTAAACTTAAACATAAGTAATCATGGTATTTTTGCAATTTATTATGCAAGAAAGAATAAAATAGTACTTGTACATGGACAAAAAATGATAGAATGATAAATCTACCCTAAGATTTCTCTAGAAAATGGTAGAGAAGCCTGAAGAAATAGTCATTTTTGTGAAAAGTATTTAGCTCAAGAGAAAATGAGAAAGAAGAGAGAGAAAGATGAAATAAGAGAGAAAAATAGGGAGAAAAAGTGAGATTTTGGACTTGCTTCTCAAAGGAAAGTTACTCAGATTTGGGAGGCGATTCTATATGACTAAAAATCAGTTCATTAGGTGGAGATTTCGTGGGAGAGGAGGAAACTTCACTAGGTAAGTAAATCTTACATTTAGAATAATTAATTTAACATTTATTGCATTGTTTAGGTGGAGATAGATTTAAATTATGTCCTTGGTTCTGGTTAGGCTTAGAATTTTGATTGTAGATTGAAGTGATTAAATGGATGTTGTTTTGATGTGAAATGAATGATGTTTTATGAAAATTTATGTTTTCAAATTGTATTATGATATTAAAATAGAATGTTTTGAAAACATTTTTTTAAATCAATATGATATGCTGGTTTTCAAAATAATTTGCATAGGTGAGTTTCATGGTTTTAAATCTATATGTCATTGGCTTTATAAAATGTGTTAAAGCATGCATTTGAGAAAAATAGGAAGTTGGCAATTTTGGTAACACATGAACCCAATGGTTGGATTTGCCTCTTCGTGTGCAACGTGTATGACTAGGAAATGAGAAGGAGATCAACTTAGTATCCTCATTGGGTTGAAAATTCCTAAACTTTGAGAGGAAGCAATGCATAAGGTCCTACAGCCTTGCCGGAGAAAGTTCGGTAACGTGTAGGATTGTGTGATGGTTATATATGTTGGGATTAAAGTGTATTGCATTTTTGACATAAACATTTGGTTGTTAAAAGATGCATTAGAGTTTTCTTGAAAATATAGTTTTATTCATGCAAAGTTTATTCTGTTTGCATTGAATTTATTTGATGAAAACGATTTCAAACAATAGTTGAGTAATTTCAAAAGATTGATTTCGAGTATGCATAATTTTATAGCATTTGCATGACTTTCAAAAGAACATGATTGATGATTGGTCCTATATGGTGTTAATAGAGTTTGGATTAGATATTCTATGTGTTAGATTTATTTATTTGGCTAAAAGCTCATTATGTAGATAATTCATATTTTTCAGATATTGAGAACGTTTACCGGGAGGGAAAACATAATGCAATATAAAGCTTGCGAAGAGACATAGGTGAACCATCAAGGTAGATGGTGTTTTTGTTTGGGTTGTATGTTTGACTTTCTTTTGTAAAAAAATTTTTGAAATGTCATATGTAGTGACCTACTTTTGTAGTGGCTTCCGCGTTAGTACTCTGATGTTCAAGTAAATTTTCAATGTATAAAATGTATGTTGTTTTATATATTTTATGTTTTAAATGCTTTTATAAAATAGTAATAAAAATGATTTTAAACGGAGCATCCTAATTTAGGATACCAAGTTGAAGAATTATGTTTCATTAACTCATAATGATTGATGCATGTTCGAGGTGAGTGCTAATGAGAGCATCCCTTCGATGTTCGACTCTTTCCTACTTTGGGAATCCTCTAGCCGTCGGGGTTTGGTTGGTGAAATCGAGTCCTGACAGGTATAATGAACAAAAGGGCCCAAAGCTGCCTAAAATAACAGGAAGTCCATTCTATACTATGAAATATCATACATGCATAAAAATAAACTTGTAAAACTGGCCTACCTTTAATATAAAAGTGGACATATTTTCAGACAGGTCATGTCGAGTTTTATATATGATAGCTCACAAAGTAAAGTTTTGAAAATCATGATACAATGCAGTACAAAATATAAATTCCCTACCTCGATTGACGACAATAGCCTTGTCGACTAGTTGAGGCACACTATTAGAAATAGAAAGTATCGCCGGAACCAAAAACAAAACTAACGTAAAACCCTAATTAGCAAACTAGGGTGATAGGTGGATCCTAAATCAGGACTAAGAACTCAAATTCGAAGGAAAATGACAATCAGACAAGGAAATGCTTCGTTAGAATAAAATGTTTGGTTGCCCAGACTTCCACAGTGGACTTTTTGTAGGGATGCCTAGACTCCCGCAATGGACTTCCTCTAGGGATGCTTCAAATGCTACAAAGGAAGTCCACTCTAGACGGCCAGTAACGATCCCTCTTTTTCAGTAAGATATTGTCTTCTTTGTAACGATCCAGGATTTGCCTATACTCGGCTCCGAGATTTACCTATACTCGAGCTTAGATCCCCAAGGTTTGCCCTGCAAACCAAGATTTGCCACGCAATCATACTCACAGATTTGTTTCCAACGAGGACTTCCCAAGTGGTCACCAAACTTGGTACTGCTCTTCCCTTAGCACTCTTAACTTTGGAGTTTTGATGGGATCCGGTGCAATTATGCTACAAAATGCGTCTTACTTTCTAGGGGAGGCATCCTTTACATATGTTTCATTTCCATCTTCCCCCAAGCGATGTGGGATTGCGCCCGACCCCTTTTTCACGTCGTCACAATCATCCCCCCTCCTTCTTTTTGGGGGCTCGACGTCCTCGTCGGCCACATTTCTGGTTCGGTAGAGGCTCGCTCTGATACCATTTGTAACGACCCCTCTTTTCTAGTAAGATATTGTCTGCTTTGTAACAATAAGAAATTTTTCTATACTCGGCTCTGGGATTTACCTATACTCAGGTTTAGATACCCAAGGTTTGCCCTGCAATCATACTCATAAATTTATTTTCAACGAGGACTTCCCAAGTGATCACCCAACTTGGTACTGCTCTCGCCCGAGCACTCTTAACGTCGGAGTTTTGATGGTATCCGGTGCAATTGTACTACAAAATACGTCTTACATTTTAGGGGAGGCATCCTTTACATATGTTTCATTTTCATCTTCCCCCCAAGCGATGTGGGATTGCACCCGACCCCTTTTTCGGGTTGTCACAATCACCCCCCGCCCCCCTTTTTTGTAACGAACTGGCTCGAACATTGGATGTTTGGGATGACGTTCCAATGACATTTTTTCACAAAAAAACCTGTTCTTTTTACCGATATTTACCTCTAGGTTTAACAACTTGCATACACTATAAAACTAAATGAAATAACACAAAAAGAACCAAAAATTTTGAGTTTTTAATCTAAAAATCCGGGTACACTAACAACAAAAAAACCTAACGCAAAAACAAACGAGAAAGATCTTAGACTCAGAGTTACCTTTGAGGAACCTTAACAGAACTTGAAGATCAAAACATTGGGAGCTCAAATCAAAAATCTCGTGACTCTCCTTACGAAAACCTATTTTAGTGGATTGACACCTATGAAAGTCCTTACGAAGCCTTGTCACTAGCACGTCAAGTTTTACATGTATGTACGTATATTTTATATGTTTAAATTTCACATGCATGGTATGTCATTTTGAATTTTTGTATGAGCATGCTTTATGGGCAGTTTTTGGTTGGGCTAGACGAGCCATTCGAGTATCGAACTCTAGTTGTTCTGGACTGCAGCGACCGAGCAACGAAAATAACTAGAGTAAGATCATATGTTTGTGTTGGGGCATATTGAGCATTGGCTTTGTCTTCGGTTGTTTTGAATTGTATCAGGCTGAGCAACCAAAGCAACTGGAGTCGGATGGTACACCTTCTCATGAGTGAAGGTTGTTGGTTTATACGTTACAAAAAAATGGTAGTAGGGCAGTGATGATGCGCTGGGCAAGGTGTATTGGTTCGGGCAGGGTGGTGTCGAATCGGAGCTTGACTCGTCAACCACTCTTTAGGCGTGGTATTAGTGGTGTCATGGCAGACTGTCGGTCATCGGCCACTCGGGTGATGTACTGGATATTCGAGTCGCCATCCTAGTTTCTTTTTATTTCATGAAGTGTTGTGGGGCTTCCAGATCACCGCATTTTGGTGACAGTGTGCTAGCTACCTATATATGTAGTAATGTTTTCGAACTTGCCCCATCCATAACTAGTTGAACCTGTTTAAAAAATGTAAATAAGGTTTGGTGTATTTGAAATAAATCCTTAGCTTGTGGAGTCTTTTTTGAAGTAGGGAAATGTGTTTTTAAAGTAAACTCATGCACTGTATTTTTATAATTGTTCATAGTTTTGAAAGAAAAAAAATGATAAAACCAACTTTACACATTGCAAAACTTTTCGTGAATGTGAGTTTTGACTCCTTGAAACTTTTTGTGAATGTGACATTCTTTATAGGCATTTGAAATGTCTGATTAATGGTCTGGGCTAGTTTGACGAGGTTTTCCCTAAACATCTGTCTGATGAGAGGGTTTGTCCTTATCGTCTCTTTGTGCCGGCTCAGGAAGAGATGGTGATGATGGGTCGAGTCTTGATGGTCTCTTGTGTTTTACTTTGGGGATTGTTGTGATAGATTTCCTTGGTTGGATCCTGCTTGGATGTCGCTCTCGTTGTGGTGGATCGATAACCAATATCCATTCCCAAATTGTTTCTTTGATTTCTTTTCCAGGTCCTTAGAGATGTTCACTCTGGTGAATCTTATAGTCTTGAGCACTTCGGTTCTTACTTTTTGCCTTTTGATTCGGCTTGGTCTAGTTGCTGCTCAAATTGTTTGTTCATTTCTTATTGTCTTTGCCTCTGTGTTAGATTGGTTGTAGTTGGGTTGCGAGGCCGCTAGTGATTCTCTAGCTTCCTCAGTACTCATGGAGCAGTTCTTTCGTACAAAATTTGTTGCCTTATCTTGTCATTGTAAGTTCTGTGCAAACTCGTTATGATGTCGTTAAAGTTGTTCAATACGACTTCTTTGTGTCTCCTAGTGAGGTGGAATATTGTTATTCTTTGTCGAAAAGAGATTCCTCTTGTTTTGAAATGGGTATGTTGTAACACTCGGTTCTATAGGACCAAGTCTTATTTCTTTCTAAATTAATGACACGCTTTAATGACAATAGTAAAAGTGGGGTTAATGGATGACTAGGCAAGGGCATAAGAGTAATTGGAAATTTAAAATGGATAATGTATTTAAGGAATAGGTTTTTGGATTAAATGCATTGTAGCCGCCACTGTTTTCCAATTCTTTTTGACTCTCAGCTCCTCAACTTAGCAGAGCACTCTAGGAGGCCTTCCCTTCGATTTCTCCAGCGATTTCTCCGACTTAGGTGAGTTCCTTCATTTTTCCTTATGACTAGACGGTTAGATAACTGAGGGAGTGCAATGTATGTGTTTTGGGAGTGTTGTGAATGAGTGTAGTTTCGGGTTAAGTGCAGAATCGGGAATGCACGTAGATCTGAGCTCCCAAACTAATTTCCTTAGACTCCTGGATAGTTTAGAATGAAGTTTAACTAATACACTGTCTATGGTTTTAGGTTTGAGCAGAACCCGAAGTGGTTAGCAACCAAACATTTCCCCAGGAATCCAGGTAAGTGAAGTATTGTGTGTGCCTTCGGGCCTACATCATAAAATAGTAGGTTTATGCATGCTTGAGTATTTCTGCGTGTTATGCATCATGTTTTTGAAAGAATAAGAAAATGAATTTATATGTAGTGGCATGAAAAGACAAGTACAGATTGAAATGTAATAGCTATTAAGGGAATTCATCCGCCCCTTAATCGAGTAGAGGATGTATAGCATTGGGAGAATTGATCCCACTCCATAGGGAACCGAGGGATCAGAATAGCTATTAAGGGAATTCATCCGCCCCTTAATCGAGTAGAGGATGTATAACATTGGGAGAATTGATCCCACTCCCAAGGGAACCGAGAGATCAGATCAATAAACGAACGAATGTACAACTGAGATGAGAAAGTAGAAACTGGATGTTTAGGTTTTATGTTTCAGCATGTCATTTCATTATTGCTTTACTTGCTTAGCATTAGGCTAATAGATGAGTTTTGTGATGTAGGTGTTGAGGTAACTACTGGAGAGTTCTCTGAATTTACTGAGGAATAGGCGAAGTTGTTGAAGCACATTCATGCCACGCTGTGGTATTCTGATGAGGCGGTTTAACTGATGTCTGTTGGTGGGAAGGTTTAGTTGACAATGTTTCAATTTAATTGTGTTGAGATTTCATGACAATAGTGGTTTCAATATTTTGAATACGACTTTGAGATCTTTCTGATAATAGTATTTTGTTGAGTTTTAATGTTTGTTCTTACTGAATCTTGAGTAATGCAATGTTTTGAATTGTTTCTGAATAGTTACAGTGAAGTAAGTAAATTCCTCTTCGTAGTAAGAGTTGTGTTTGTATAGCAAGGTGTAGTTGAAATGTCGCTCTGATCCCTGTGATAGACGATGTCTATTGGCAGATGCTGAGCTGTTGTTCTGTTGTCTATCGGAAGATGTCTTCAGTGGAAGCCATCGGAAGATATAAGTAGAAAATTTGTCGTTTTGTGACCGGTGGATGTTGAGTATTAAATTCATCGGATGATGTAGAATGTAATTTTTTGTTTAGTGACCGGTGGATGTCGAGTGTTAAATCCACCGGATGATGTAGTAGAAGTTTTGTCGTTTAGTCACCTGTGGATGTCGTGTGTTAAATCCATCGGAAGATGTAGGGTGTAAATTGTCGTTTTGTAACCGGATGATGTCGAGTATTTTATACTGGAAGGCGTGAGTAAAAGACTTGTCGTCTAGTGATCGGCTGAGGCGGGATGAACGAATCATCCGGCTGACGTCACCGGTAGATGCAGTAGCAAAACTTGTCGTTTTGCGATCGGCTGAGGCTTGAAGAATGACTCCTCCGACTGACGTCATCGGTGGAGACCTTCAATTTTATTTCTGCCCTCTTGTTGACTTTGTACAGCGGCAGACGAGTTTGACTTTTGTAACTTTCAAAGTATTTCGCGAATTAAATCTTTATTTCTTTTGGCCGAATGTTCCCTAACATCTCAACTGATTATTCAAACATAGTTCTATAGTTGGTTTAGTTCTATCTTTTGGCCGAATGTTCCCTAACATCTCAACTGATTATTCAAACATAGTTCTATAGTTGGTTTAGTTCTATTTTTTTTTGCTCAAATGATATCCGCTGCAAGTCTCTAAATGTTTTGAGGTTTTAGAAAATGTCAAATTTAGACTTTCGAGCAAAATTTTAAATTTGGTCTAAAGTTTCTTAGTCAAGTTCGAGTTTATGAGTAACTAACTGGTTTCAGAAAACTCGGGGCATTACAGTATGGTATCAGATCCATTCAGTGAAACCGTTCAAAAGATTACTCATCAGTGCCGATCGTTGCATGGAAGTACTTCAACAACTGTAAGTGTTTAAGTTAACCTTAGTTGGTAGATATTTAAGAGTGTAATTAACCCTATGCAGGAATTTAGTATAATGGCCAGACGCCCAGGGAGACCTTGAGTTCCAAGAGAAATGCCAAATGTGGGAGGTGAAGAGGAGCCTAGTGTGATTAGGCAGCTGACCGACTTAGTGTGTCAGCAAACTAATTTGGTGCGCCAACAGTCTGACCAACTAGGGGTACTGTTGAACCGAGAGGTGCAAGGAAGTGCCAACTCGGGTTCTAGCAATGAACATTCTGGAGATAGATTCCGGAGACTAAGACCACCCACGTTTGATGGACAGTCATCTGATCCAGTTATTGCTGAAGGGTGGCTTAGGAGGATTGAAAGTATGTTTAGGTGTCCCAACATAGGAGAAGGAGACAAGGTCACGTTGGCGACATTTCACTTGGCTGGTGAAGCTCAACTCTGGTGGAAAACAATAGAGACCACCACTGATGTCTTGGCGATGCCTTGGTCGCAATTCAAAGACATTTTCTACGAGAAGTATTTCAACAATACTGTCCAAACTGCAAAGAAGTTGGAATTTCTAAACTTGAAGCAGATAGGGTCTGTAGCTGAGTACAGTCGGCAGTTCGAGTCCCTGTCCAGGTTTGCTGGACATTTTGCTCTCACGGACGAGGACAAGGTATTCAAATTTGTGCATGGACTGAAGCCAGAAATCTACCGAGGGATTAAATTTTGGGGTATTAAAGGCTTGACATTCAGCGAGGTTGTGTCCACTGCTCTGGAAGTAGAAGAAGCTGAGAGGATGTGTGCTGGACCAAAAGAGGTCTCACAAAAGTCGGTCCTAGCCACATCATCAAAGGGGAATAAAGAGGCCCAGTGAAGGCCAGCATAGCCAAGGAACAGGAAAGAAAGTGCTGGATGCCAGGAAGTTTCCATGTGCCCGAAATGTTCGAAGAGTCACCTGGGTGAATGCAGGTTCGGTTCGGGAAAGTGTTTCAATTGCGAGGAAATTGGACACACATACAGGGATTGCCCGAAGCCCAGAGTCACCCAATGCTTCAACTGTAACAAGGTTGGCCACGTCATTAGGGACTGTCCAGCTCCTAAGAATGACCCTGCCATGATTAAGCCGAGGATATTCTCCATGATGGAGTCGGGCGATGATGAGCAGCCTGCTGTTGTGTCAGGTACTATATTGGTCAACTCTATATCTGCTTTTACATTGATAGATTCCGGTGCAACACATTCATTCATAGCATCTACATTTGCTGTTAAGTTAGATGTACAGTTTACCCCTTCTATGCATGTGTTTAGTGTTGCTTTACCCTCTGGTGAACGCTTGCACTCTAACCAGGAGATGTTTGACAGTGATGTGTTAGTAGGAACCGTGAGTCTACCGGCTAGTCTCATTATTGTGGATATAATGGGATTTGATGTAATCCTAGGAATGGATTGGCTGTTTAAACATTATGCCACAATCGACTGTAGGAATGGAGTAGTTAGATTCCAACCCCCTGGTAGTTTAAATCATACCTTCCAAGCTTCAAAGAAGAGCGAGGAAATGTCTGTTATGACTTCGATAAATTGTAGACCCTCACCATGCAGAGAGTACCTATGCTTCTTGGCCAGTGTTCTAGATACACAATTCTTAGGAAAATCAACACCCCAAAATGTCTTAATTGTCCAAGACTTCCCTGAAGTGTTTTTAGATGACCTTCCTGGTTTACCACCAGATAGGGAAATCGAATTCGTTGTAGATGTTTACCCTGGCGCCAAGCCTGTGTCTAAAAATCCATATAGGCTAGCACCAACAGAACTTAAGGAATTAAAGAAGCAGTTGGAGGATCTGTTGGAGAAAGTGTTCATACGCCCAATCTTTTCACCGTGGGGTGCACCTGTCCTTTTTGTCAAAAAGAAAGATGGGTCAATGCGAATGTGCATTGATTATAGGGAATTAAATAAGTTAATTGTCAAGAACAAGTATCCATTGCCAAGGATTGATGATTTATTTGACCAGCTTAATGGTGCACGTGTTTTCTCTAAGATTGACCTTAGATCTGGTTATTACCAATTGAAAGTCAAATCTGAGGATATTCCTAAGACTGCTTTTCGCACAAGGTATGGACATTTTGAGTTTTTAGTCATGTCCTTTGGATTGACAAATGCACCAGCAGCCTTTATGGATCTCATGAATAGAGTGTTTCATGAGTATTTGGATAAGTTTGTCATAGTGTTCATAGATGACATTTTAATCTATTCACGTACTAAGGATGAGCATGCTAGGCACCTGACCTTGGTGTTGGAAGTATTAAAACAGCACCAACTATACGCTAAGTTTTCTAAGTGTGAATTTTGGTTGGACCAAGTTCACTTTCTAGGACATGTTATCTCTGGGGATGGTATATCTGTCGATCCAGCTAAGGTTCAAGCAGTTAAGGAATGGCCCCAACCGAGGAATGCTACAGATATCAAGAGTTTTCTTGAACTAGCAGGATATTATAGAAAGTTCATTGAAGGATTTTCGAAGATTGCTACACCCCTTACTAGGTTAACAAGGAAAAATTTTAAATATATATGGACTGACGAATGTGAGCATAGTTTTCGGACCCTGAAACAGAAACTGACCAATGCTCCAATTTTAACCCTTCCAGTTGAAGATGGTAAATTTAGCATTTACTGTGATGCATCCAAGGTTGGACTTGGCTGTGTCTTGATGCAAGAGGGAAAGGTAATAGCTTATGCCTCTAGGCAGTTGAAAACACATGAGAAGAATTACCCTACACATGACTTAGAATTAACTGTAGTGGTATTTGCACTTAAGATTTGGAGGCATTACTTGTATGGACAATCTTGTGAGATATTTTCGGATCATAAGAGCCTGAAGTATATTTTCACACAGAAAGAACTAAACATGAGGCAACGTCGATGGTTGGAATTTGTAAAGGACTATGATTTCGAAATTAAATATCATCCCGGCAAAGCAAATGTTGTGGCAGATGCTTTAAGTAGAGTAACTACACCAACTCCAACTATGATTTTCAATATACCATTAGCCTTAGAATCAGAATTCCAAAGGTTTAACCTAGAAGCAGTATCCAGTGTATCAGCTATACTTTCAACCTTAACCTTAAAGCCTATCATTCTAGAGAAAATAAAGGAAGCTCAGACGAATGATGACGAGTGTAACAAGTACAAGTTAAGCATGGATTCTATGGACAAATCAGATTTTAACTATTCCGCTGATGGAATCCTTAAGTTTAGGAATAGATGGCTTGTTCCTGCCATTAAGGAACTTCGAGATGAGATTCTTTCTGAAGCACATTCTTCTGGATTTTCTGTTCACCCCGGAAGTACAAAGATGTACAAGGATCTTAAACAGCATTATTAGTGGCCATGTATGAAAAGGAGTGTGGCAGAGCATGTAGGATCATGTTTGTGTTGTCAGCAGATTAAAGCTGAGCATCAGAGACCCTCAGGAACATTGCAACCTCTACCAGTCCTTGAATGGAAATGGGAACAAATAACGATAGATTTTGTTGTGGGATTACCTAGAACAGCAAAGGGACATGATGCAATCTGGGTGATAGTTGATCGTTTAACCAAATCTGTCCATTTTCTACCGATAAAGATGACATACTCGATGGATCAACTTGCTGAGTTGTATGTGCATGAAGTTGTTAGACTGCATGGAGTTCCAAGCACTATAATTTCAGACCGAGACTCTAGATTTACATCTAAGTTTTGGAAGAGTTTGCACAAGGCTATGGGGACGCAGCTTAATTTCAGTACAGCTTTCCACCCTCAAACAGATGGACAATCCGAGAGAACTATTCAGATCTTAGAGGATATGCTCCGTGCTTGCATATTAGATTTTCAAGGATCTTGGAGTAAATACTTATCATTGGTGGAGTTTTCCTATAATAACAGTTTTTAGGGAACAATAGGAATGGCACCGTATGAAGCATTGTATGGACAAAAATGCAGATCGCCTTTGTACTAGGATGAAGTTGGTGAAGCACAGTTGCTTGGTCCTGACTTTGTGCAGCAAACTATTGAGAAGGTTGCCCTCATCCGACAGAGAATTTTGGCAGCTCAGAGTCGACAGAAAAGTTATGCAGATTGCAGGCGTAGAGAATTGGAGTTTGAGTTAGGTGATGAAGTTTTTCTCAAGGTTTCGAGATTTGGGAAGAGAGAAAAGTTGAACCCTAGATTTATTGGACCATTTACTATTCTAAAGAGAGTTGGGAACGCAACCTATCAGTTGCAGCTACCGGCTTCTATGGAGGGGATACGCAGTGTGTTCCATGTTTCTATGTTAAAGAAGTGCATAAGGGACCCAAATCATGTTGTGGAACAGTTGGACATTGAAGTTCATCCTACCCTTACTTATGAGGAAAAACCAGTAAGGATCCTAGACTATGCAGTAAAAGTGTTGAGCAACAAGGAAGTTCCACTGGTAAAAGTCTTATGGCACAACCAGAACATAGAGGAGACAACTTGGGAGCACCAGCAAGACATGATGGACCGATATCCAGAGTTATTCAGGTACTGAATTTTGAGGACAAAATTCTTTTAAGGAGGTTAGATTGTAACACCCGGTTCTATAGGACCAAGTCTTATTTCTTTCTAAATTAATGACACGCTTTAATGACAATAGTAAAAGTGGGGTTAATGGATGACTAGGCAAGGGCGTAAGAGTAATTGAAAATTTAAAATGGATAACGTATTTAAGGAATAGGTTTTTGGATTAAATGCATTGTAGCCGCCACTGTTTTCCAATTCTTTTCGACTCTCAGCTCCTCAGCTTAGCAGAGCGCTCTAGGAGGCCCTCCCTTCGATTTCTCCAGCGATTTCTCCAACTTAGGTGAGTTCTTCATTTTTCCTTATGACTAGAATGTTAGATAACTGAGGGAGTGCAATGTATGTGTTTTGGGAGTGTTGTGAATGAGTGTAGTTTCGGGTTAAGTGCAGAATCGGGAATGCACAAAGATCTGAGCTCCCAAACTAATTTCTTTAGACTCCTGGATAGTTTAGAATGAAGTTTAATTAATACACTGTCTATGGTTTTAGGTTTGAGCAGAACCCGAAGTGGTTAGCAATCAAACATTTCCCCAGGAATCCAGGTAAGTGAAGTATTGTGTGTGCCTTCGGGCCTACATCACAAAACAGTAGGTTTATGCATGCTTGAGTATTTTTGCGTGTTATGCATCATGTTTTTGAAAGAATACGAAAATGAATTTATATGTAGTGGCATGGAAAGGCAAGTACAGATTGAAATGTAATATCTATTAAGGGAATTCATCCGTCCCTTAATCGAGTAGAGAATGTATAAAATTGGGAGAATTGATCCCACTCCATAGGGAACCGAGGGATCAGAATAGCTATTAAGGGAATTCATCCACCCCTTAATCGAGTAGAGGATGTATAACATTGGGAGAATTGATCCCACTCCCAAGGGAACCGAGGGGTCAGATCAGTAAACAAACGAATGTACAACTGAGATGAGAAAGTAGAAACTGCATGTTTAGGTTTTATGTTTCAGCATGTCATTTCATTATTGCTTTACTTGCTTAGCATTAGGCTAATAGATGAATTTTGTGACGTAGGTGTTGAGGTAACTACTGGAGAGTTCTCTGAATTTACTGAGGAATAGGCGAAGTTATTGAAGCACATTCATGCCACGCTCTGGTATTCTGATGAGGCGGTTTAACTTATGTCTGTTGGTGGGAAGGTTTAGTTGACAATGTTTCAATTTAAGTGTGTTGAGATTTCATGACAATAGTGGTTTCAATTTTTTGAATACGACTTTGAGATCTTTCTGATAATAGTATTTTGTTGAGTCCTCTTCGTAGTCAGAGTTGTGTTTGTATAGCAAGGTGTAGTTGAAATGTCACTCTGTTCCCTGTGATAGACGATTTCTATTGGCAGATGCTGAGTTGTTGTTCTGTTGTCTATCGAAAGATGTCTTCAGTGGAAGCCATCAGAAGATATAAGTAGAAAATTTGTCGTTTTGTGACCGGTGGATGTCGAGTATTAAATTCATCGGATGATGTAGAATGTAATTTTTCGTTTAGTGACCGGTGGATGTCGAGTGTTAAATCCACCGGATGATGTAGTAGAAGTTTTGTCGTTTAGTCACCGGTGGATGTCATGTGTTAAATCCATCATAAGATGTAGGGTGTAAATTGTCGTTTTGTAACCGGATGATGTCGAGTATTTTATACCGGAAGGCGTGAGTAAAAGACTTGTCGTCTAGTGATCGACTAAGGCGGGATGAACGAATCATCCGGCTGACGTCACCGGTAGTGCAGTAGAAAAACTTGTCGTTTTGCGATCGGCTGAGGCTTGAAGAATGACTCCTCCGACTGACGTCATCGGTGGAGACCTTTAATTTTATTTCTGCCCTCTTGTTGACTTTGTACAGCGGTAGATGAGTTTGACTTTTGCAACTTTCAAAGTATTTCGCGAATTAAACCTTTATTTCTTTTGGCCGAATGTTCCCTAACATCTCAACTGATTATTCAAACATAGTTCTATAGTTGGTTTAGTTCTATTTTTTTTTGCTCAAATGATTTCCGCTGCAAGTCTCTAAATGTTTTGAGGTTTAGAAAATGTCAAATTTAGACTTTCAAGCGAAATTTTAAATTTGGTCTAAAGTTTCTTAGTCAAGTTCGAGTTTATGAGTAACTAACTGGGTTCAGAAAACTCGGGGCGTTACATATGTAATAGTCCTAGTTTTATTCTTGCATGGTATTCATCGTTTCTTGGTCGAGGTTGTATGGGTGGTCGACCGAGTTTGCCAATTGGAGCCTAATGGGAGTTGTGGATCAATGGGTTTGGGTTGGCAGGGCCATGAGACAACGTCCGTGTGTGCTGGATGTTTGGAGTCGTTTGGTTGTGCTCCCCAATGGATTGTTATGGCAGCCACCCAACCATGAAATTGTCTCCGCGCCAATTTGTCTTTGTGTGCTACTTTGGTTTCGACCGCATCATGCATAGTAGCCTCAACGAGATTGTGATTGTGAGATACTTGTTACGTAGGTTGTTCACTGGAAAAATTTGTTGGCGTGTTTGCGTTTGGTTAAATTCCTTTGTGTTGTATCTTGATGTAATTTGAAGGTCAGTGTCGAGGAATCTTCTTTCTGCCCGAAATGAAAAGAATTGTATGATCCATTAGATGAGTCTTTTTGTACTATTTTTATAGTTTTTTAATTTACTTTTGGTTGTATCATTTCAAGTTATATGCGAGAATATCTTAAAGCAGTTTTTTGTTTGTTTATAGGCATTGTAAGTTTCTGGTCTCACCCTTTGGTTTGACCAATGCAAGGTTGCCTTCGTTAATTTTATAACCCGCATTCTGGGTCATTTAAATCGAGTTTTCGTAGTTTTCCTTAGCGACATCTTGGATTTTTAGATCACGTGAGTAGCGTGGAGATTGTGAGTTGTATGGTGTTACAGACATGAGATGGTTGTGTGTGGAACGCTAAGCGAGAAGTGGAATCCCTAGATGTCTACAGTGTGTTTTGGGTGCTTGTGATTCTTCATGTGGGAATTCGGTTAGTTTCTCTAGTGTTTGAATCTCATCGCGTAGGTGGTCGTGCCTAGGATCGCTTTGAATTCGTAGTTTTGTGGTCCTGTAGATCATCGGTGTCTCGTTAAGTTTCCTTTCTTCTTAGTGTCGGTTGTCTAGGGGAAGTGGCATGCTTGTATCAGGTAGGGGTGGGCAGAACCGGCCCGGAACCGCAAAACCGGACTGGACTGGCGGTTCGGGCTGGTTCTTGGTCTGTTCTCCAATCCATGGAACCTGTTCTGGTTCCATGGATTGGAGAACTGGGAACCGCGGTCCAATTCCTGGTTCCCCGTGTCAGGACCGGGAATTCCCGTAGGAGAACTGACCCATGGGTCGGCTTGGTGGGTTATCCGACTCATGGGTCGGATAATTTAAAAAAAAAAACAAAACCAAGCTCTCGCCCCGCAAACTCACCAGTGTGAAGACGCCAACCTTTCCTCGACCTCTCGGGTTTCAATTCCTTACAAGTCAGAGTTATAACAGACCTTCATCGACGAGGATGAAGACGAGCCAACGGGGACAGCAGCAGATGCCATTGAAACTCCCCCAGTAAACCAAAGCAGCAAAGACTCGGGTCACAAACCCGAGAAATCCATCGACACGAGAGATTTAGAGAGAGAAACAAGAGCGAAATAGTCCCCCCAAACCCAAACTGGTGGTTGCGGCCTGATCTACGATAATAATAATAATCATCAACAAGAAAGATGAAGACGAGGCAAGAGAGACAAGAGGGTTTTAGAGAGAGAAGCTAGAGAGAGAAATATTACCAAACAAGCATGATTAATTTTGAGCTTTCTTCCTACCCTTTGCTTTCTCCACGAGGTAATATCTGTTTTAAGCTTTCTTCCTACACTTTTCTTTCATGTAATCGTCGATTACATTTACAGTTGAACGCATGGGAGGGAACGGGTACCGAACCGAAACCGAACCAAAAATTCAGTCCGGTCCTGGTTCGGTACCGGTTCCGCTGGAGACCTTGCCTTCAGAACTGTGTGCACATTTGTGAGTACGTTAGCTTTGACAGTACCTGACAGTGTCCACCTTAAGAATCTTTCTCTAATGCATTGAAATTTGTTCTAACTCTGATTAAATGTTGTAGGGTAGCCTGTTACTGTGTTCGAAGGACTTAGTCTTGTATGGTTATCAGTTCAATTCATCTCTTCTTTTGTTGTTGAGGTCTTTAGCATATGACGATGTTCAATCTAAACTGGTGAATCTAAAACTGGTGATAATTTTTTGAGCAATAAGGGTGTTGGGTGAGCCAACTAGTATTCTTGACAAATGTAATGAGTTTATCCCACATCAAAAGTAGGTGTTTTTACAACAACAAAATATCGTTGAAGACAAACGTGGAGAAACAAAATTACTTTTCTTTGAGCAATTTAATGAATAAACTATTATTTTGTTTGAGATTTGCAATCTATTTGAAACAAATATTAAGGTCTCGACTCAAAAAAGTGCGGTCTGATATTCATCAAACTTAATTTTTAAAGTATAAAACAACAAATTGCAATCCAGAAGGAGTTTTTAACTCAAGGATGAGTTTTCTTCAAGGAGAGAATAATGATGCAGAACACGGCTGCGTCCAAGCCCAAATGCTTGTGAACTTTTAATATTTTGGATATTTTTAATATTTTGTCTTATTTATGATTTTCATATTTGATTTGATTCGTTTTAACTCTTTAGAGAATCTTTATCTTTTAAAAAGTTTTTCTAGAGATTTGTTTTATTTTCCTATGGATTTATTATGGATTTTAAATAGAAATCAATTTCTATTTAATGGGTTGTGATGAATATTAGAAAGATATTTTTTGACAAAATATCTCTACTTTGAGAGTTATCTCTTTGCTATTATTTTTGTAAAATCAATAACAACTTAAGAGGGAGGAGGGGTGAATTAAGTCTTCTAAACTTTTCCATGATTACAAATTTAGTTGTTTGCTATATCAAATTAATATATTTTATCTTTTAACTAGATTTGCTAAGTTTAACACTCAAACAATGACAATAACTCTAAATAAGAACGTAAGAGAAGAGAATGCAATCAATTTGTTAAAGCAGTTTGACCAATCTTATTTACATCATCGCTTCAAGGCTCATCTTTGAACATTTCTTCACTATAAATCTTCAGGTGTCAATCAGGCCTTACACCGATTCTTCTCAAACGTCACCCTTTAATAGTTCCACAAACAACAAGAGTAGATGTAAAACAGCTAAATTTATGTTAATTAAATTTCAAATGTAAATTTTTCACATTGTTGATGGTCAACATGTCATGAGTTGACTCGTTTTGTCGTGTTGTGGCCACGTGAGATTTTTCAATGGATGGTCAAACCTGGTGAATTTGAGAGCTACCACTTAGTTAAAGCCTGAGGATAATTGTGTTTGGTAAATTAATGTTACCTCGAATTGAATTTTGAAAACGTTTGGATAGTAATAATTTATTGAATTTTTATTTAATATAAATTATTCAATAAAGTAAATTTTTATTTTATTAAATTATCTTAAAAGGAAGGAATGAAACACTTCCGTCCTCTTTTCTTCACATAGAGAGAGAGAGAAGGTGACCATTAGTGTGTTTCACCTAGTATCGAGACTAAAATTGTGTTCGTCAAGCTTCAATCATCGGCTTTCATAAAGGAACGTCGAAAGTAAGTATTTTTCTCTCTCTATTTTCGAGTTTGGAATTAGGACAAATGTTGGTTTTGGGATTCGAGCTTGGAAACTCGAATCCATCGGTTATCTCTGTGTTATCTGACCAGATTTAAAGTTTATGTAAGTCGTTTGTTTGATTTTAAATTATAAACGATGAAGGAAGACGAGCGTCACGACTTTCCTTCTCTAGAAATCGTCGCAACAGTCGACACTTGCTAGGGAAAGGTCGACCACTACTGGAAACAGAGCTGATCTGATGTCAACCCCTTAGAAAGTTGGTCGACACCTTGAAAGGTCGACAATTTTGTCAATGTATCGACCCCTGCCAAAACTCAAGAGTAGCAAGGGTCGATAAGACAACGCTGAGTAATGGTCGACCCATGGCCTAAAGGCTGGGTTTCTATCTCGGTATAGGACACATCCATATTCTCCTAGTCTTAGTGTAACGCCCCCAAACCCAACCCGGCTCGGTGCGCTACTTACACTTAGAAAAAGATATTCACGGTATTGGGTTATGATAGATTATGATGATTTTGTTGATTATGAGCTAGTAGAAAAGGCTGTCGCTTCTATTTGTAACAAGAGTGATTATCGTCGAGGTATGAGTTTTATACTTTTTGCATTGAATTGTATAATTTTCAAAACCTTATTTTGGTGAGTTGTCATCTATGGAAAAATCTAACGTCGCCTAACGCCAACACGTCTGTTTTTACATATATGTACTTGCATTTTATGTGTTTACCATTGACGCATGGTATTTCTGTAACACCCGGCCTTTTTGCATGTAATTATTTTCCCGAACCATTTATCGGGATTAATTTAATATAAATGCAATATATGTTTTGTTGGAAGACCAAACTAATGTTTAACTAAGCATAACACTAAGTTTAAAACCAATGGAAGGGCAAATTAGGAAGAAATTAAGGTTGGTGGAAGAAATCAAATGGATGATTGACATGTGGCAGCTTGTTGAAGAAGTTAAGTTCTTCCTCCTACGTGAAACCCTCACTTTCTCTTCTTTGCTTCCTTCCATTTCCCCTCTATTTTCTCTCCTCCAGGCGATTTCAACCTTTCCAAAAGACTCTCATCCTCCTGTTTCCCCAGCGAAGGTAAACATCTGCTTATGCTAGTGATTTTGGACAAGATTAAAGCGAGTTTTCACTGGGGTTTAGGGTTATTAATTCCGTGAAAACTCACTGTTTTGGATGAAAATACGTTAGTGTGTTTTCCTAAAGAGTTGAAATGAGCTTACTGCATAATCTTCCAAGTTATTTGTTAGCATTTGCAACTTGTTTAACTTCTCTACATTGCAGCAACAGATCCGTGCGTTCCAGAGACATTCGAGCATTCTACATTGCAGCAAACAGGTAAGTTCATATCCGTAGGTTGGCCCTTAAGGCCTTACATCTCAGAGGTACTAGGTTTCCTGTACTGTCGGGTTGTTTCGGGTAGAAAGGTTATAGTTAAGTTCTGAGTTGTCTATGTCCTGTTTCCCGTATGTTCTGTTATTTCTGTCATCTACTCTCTGCCTGTTTAAGTTCAAGCACTGTTCATGCATACACGTTTTCTCTGAAAGTCATGCAAAACCGATTTCTGTACACCGTTTGAAACTAAACAAGATAAAATCCGACTGAAATGTACCAGGTTAAGTGCGAGACGGGGACTGGCCCCAGAACTGTTTACTGTGCTGTATCCCTGAATGTGCCTGATAGTGCACCCTCCCCCTCCCCCACTGTTTGCCAGTTCCCCTATAAGCTCCACTTAATTCTACTACCACTGTAACTTAATGCTCTGTACTGTCATCGTATTTCTGAAAAACTGCATGCATAACATTTTGCATCACTGCATTCTGATTATGTCCTTACTGAGTTTTAGACTCATAGGTGAACTCTCTGATGTAGGTACTGAACCTGAACGTGAGGACCTTGTGCCTCAATCTGAAGAATAGGTGGCTGGTGGCTCGAGCTCTCGGGGGTGGTTGCTGCAGTTAGACACAATTTTCTGTCCTGAGGTTTAAGTCTTAGTCTTTTAGGAAATGTTCATATCTGTAAAATCTTCTGAAATTCTGGTGTGTTTGTTTTAAAACTTTGTTGAGGTCCTGTGTTTTGTCTTAAAAACTCTGTAGGAAATTCTGCTGGACGTATATATAATGTATAAGTTCTGATGATCGAGTTTTAAATCTCTGTTGACAGTTGTTAGTTGTTTCCTGTGAAATGTCTTGAAAACATTCTGGAACTGCTTGAGTTCTCCCTTTTCAGGTCATGCATGGATGGTCTCGAATTTTAGAGCTATCCATACAGTTTGTTTTCTTGAAATCTGTCATTTGAAATGAAGGTCTGAAACCTGTATGCTTCTGTTGTGCTCGAGAACCATGTTTTGAATTGGTTTGAGAATTTGAGACTTTCATGTTTTCTGTTCCTTAAGCTCTCTGTCTATAAGTTTTCTGTTAAAAGTCGTCAAATTCTGCCCCTTTTAAACTGCATCTTCCGATCACGTTTAATGCATCCACCGATAGTCACTGTTCACATTTTGTCTTATCTCATCCACCGGTGAACAGTTGATTTCATCAGTCTTAGTTACTTCTGCCGGTTTCATCTGTCTCTCAGTTTAACTTCATCTTCCGACGACGTCATCTCCTCTTCCGATGACGTCACCATAGCTTTTCTTCTGCCGATTACGTTTACTGCCTTTATCTGTCGATGACGTCATCACATCTTCTGATGACGTCATCACATAATCCGATTTCGTTTAACGTCTGCATCTACCGTCTGACGTCATCTCCTCTTCCGATGACGTCATCCACTGTTTTCATCTCCTGCCGATTACGTTTAATGCCTACATCTTCCGGTGACGTCATCTATCTTCCGATGACGTCATCACCTTCTACCGATTTCGTTTACTATCTGTATCTGCCGATGACGTCTTCACATCTTCCGGTTGACGTCATCCATCTTCCGGCTGACGTCATCACCTCATCCGATCTCAGCTGCTGTCTGTTCCTTCCGGCTGACGTCATCTCCGTTTCTGCCTTTGCATTTATATCTTCCGGCTGACGTAATTCAAGTCTTCCGCCCAGTTTTAAACTAAGTTTTCCGCCAGATTTCTGCCTATGCCTTCCGACTTCATTCCCTGTTTTTCTGCTCTTATTTATACTCTGTTACTCACTGTAGTTTCTCCCCTCTGTAAAGCTATGCTCTTTTAGGGTTTGCATTGACAGTGCATGTTTTCTGTCATTCGGTTCTGTTTTCCGTTAAAGTTTTAAAAGTTCAGTTGGCTTTCATAATTTGTTCCAGTAACGTTGTCTGTTCTGTTTATGTTCAAAAAAAAATTAGTCACCGTTTTTCCGTCCACTGTCCCGGAGTGATGGCTCCGATCCCGGACTCCGATCGGGTTCGGTTTCGGGCTGTCACAGTTATGGTATCAGAGAGACACGGTTTTAAAATCGATTCTGTGAAATGTCTGACTGCGCACCTGCCACGTGAGATCGCTCCACCAACTGTAAGTGTTTCTTGTCAAAGTTCTGTTTATTTAAGTTAGGTTATTCTGTTTATAGGATTTCTTAGAAATGGTGAGAGGACATCAGGAAGAGTCAAGCGAAATCTCTCGCGCCATTGACTGACTAACCGAGCTGGTAGGAGTACAGTCCCGTATGGTGGAACGCATGATGGCCAGGGAGGATAACGGGAATAACAACCACCGGAATGCTTCATGTGACAACAGTGGAGACAGATTCCGGTGACTTCAGCCACCCTCATTTGATGGACTGTCTACAGACCCGACCCGTACTGAAACCTGGATTCGAACTATGGAGAAAATGTTTGGATATGCAGAAGTAGAAGACAACAAGAAAGTTATTTGCGCCACGTTCTATCTCACCGAAAGTGCGGGATTTTGGTGGGACACAGTGCAGTCAACTACAGTGGCATTAAGCTGGGAAGGATTCACGAAGATCTTCTACGAGAAGTACTTTGACAAGGGAGTGAGGAAGGAAAAGTTGCTTGAATTCTCTCGGCTGCGACAATATGGGTCAGTGGCTGAATATGTTCAGAAATTCGAGTCACTGTCTCGATATGCAACACATATGGTGGCCACCGATGAGAACAAGGTGCACCAATTCATTCAAGGGTTGAAGATGGACCTTCTACGAGGGATCACAACCGGAGAATTAGACGAAGCACCATATACGAAGGTAGTAGCAAAGGCTTTACAGTTAGAAGCAATGGAGATGAGGTTCCATGGACAGGAAGAACCTCCAAGGGATTTCTTCAAGGAAAATTCACCTTAGCAGAATATTGAAGAGCAACAATCGCAAGGTGTTAAAAGGACGAGTGACGATAGGATTAACCAAGGGAATGAGGAACGTGCACAAGGATATGTTCAGTTTCCCCGATGCCCAAAGTGTAATAAATTTCATGTTGGTGAGTGTAAAGCGGGTTTGGGCCGCTGTTTTAACTGTAATGAGAAAGGTCACCTAGTCAAGGACTGCCCAACGTTGAATAAAGGACCTGTGTGAGTAGCACCAAGAGTCTCCACCCTCACAGATGCAGAAGATGCAGTGCAGCACAACGTAGTTACAGGTACATAATATAATAAGTAATGAATAACGGCGTGTGTTGTGTGGATTAAAAATATAAAATTTTAGGAGATGTTATGTGAATTAGTTTAGGAGTTCAAGGATGTTACCTAGTAGTGGAATAAAGCAGACTTGGGGACTTAGAGATGTGAAGAGAATTGGATTAAGGGTGTAAATTATCTACAACAAGTTTGCAAACAAGAGAATGGTTGGATGATCATTGCAGGGAAGTCAAAATGAACATTCAGAATTCAACTAGGTGGAACAAAAGATGGTAGACTAGTTAGTAAACTTTGAAGAAATCTTTGGGTGATATGATTTTTTTTATGTTAAGTACTGAAGTTTGGAGAACGATTGGAAGGAATGATAAGAAGTGTTAAGGATAAGTGAAGGGATTAGTTAGATTAAATAGAGGGTTAAATATTTAGTGTTACATGAATTGAGGATGTTTTGGATATTGAGGAATCTCGATACGAACTTGTAATTTAATGGTCAACGTAATGGCTAGATTGTTCGAAGGAAGAATATGAATTGGGTTTTATTGATGAAGTATTGAAATTTCTAGGGTTGTTTATGAGTAAAGAAAAATGCAAGTTTGAAGATTTACTGGACGAACTGCTGCTAGTTGTCGGATGCGAGATATCTATCCTAGTCATTTTGGATGCGTTGACCAACTTGACACGTATGAAGGAAATTCCTGCCCTTAGTAGCTATTGCCGTAGGATTTATATTCCTAGATGGTCCGCTTAATTATGAGTTGGATATTTAGAAGTTTAATTTGAATTGAGAAGCTATTCATGTGGACAAAACTAATCAAGAAGAAGTTGATGAAGCCAGAGATCTTTAAGTGTGTCGTATGACTTAGTTTAAACCATGATGACATGAGGTAACTGGTATATAGTGAGAATATTGAAGGTTTTATGATTAAAATGATATTGGAATGTTCAGCGGGGATTGAGATTTTAGTTAAGTAAACCAAAGTCAAGGAATTTATGAGCGTTAATGTGTTGAAAGGATAGTTTAGAGGAGTTCAATTTGGAGACATAGGAAGTGGATGATACTTAATGGAAGTAGTTAGAGTTATCCAGTTTCGAAGATATTTATTCTGACAATATAGTTAACTCAATATGACGCCAAGGACGGTAAATATAATAGTTAGTATGAAAAAGAAGTCAAGTCGAGATATGTTGGAACATGTGGACTTTGATATCATGCCAACGCTGACATATGAAGAAAGGCCTATACAGATATTAGATATGTCACTAAAAGTGTTATGCAACCGTGTGGTCCCATTGGTGAAAGTTTTATGGCGCAATCATAATGTGGAAGAAGCCACGTGGGAAAGACAAGCAGATGTTAAAGCCCAATATCCAGAGCTATTCGCTTAGGCAAATTTTGAGGACAAAATTTCTGTTAAGGTGGGTGGAATGTAACACCCGGCCTTTTTGCATGTAATTATTTTCCCGAACCATTTCTCGGGATTAATTTAATATAAATGCAATATATGTTTTGTTGGAAAACAAAACTAATGTTTAACTAAGCATAACACTAAGTTTAAAACCAATGGAAGGGCAAATTAGGAAGAAATTAAGGTTGGTGGAAGAAATCAAATGGATGATTGACATGTGGCAGCTTGTTGAAGAAGTTAAGTTCTTCCTCCTACGTGAAACCCTCACTTTCTCTTCTCTGCTTCCTTCCATTTCCCCTCTGTTTTCTCTCCTCCAAGCGATTTCAACCTTTCCAAAAGACTCTCATCCTCCTGTTTCCCCAGCGAAGGTAAACATCTGCTTATGCTAGTGATTTTGGACAAGATTAAAGCGAGTTTTCACTGGGGTTTAGGGTTATTAATTCCGTGAAAACTCACTGTTTTGGATGAAAATACGTTAGTGTGTTTTCCTAAAGAGTTGAAATGAGCTTACTGCATAATCTTCCAAGTTATTTGTTAGCATTTGCAACTTGTTTAACTTCTCTACATTGGAGCAACAGATCCGTGCGTTCCAGAGACATTCGAGCATTCTACATTGCAGCAAACAGGTAAGTTCATATCCGTAGATTGGCCCTTAAGGCCCTACATCTCAGAGGTACTAGGTTTCCTGTACTGTCGGGTTGTTTCGGATAGAAAGGTTATAGTTAAGTTCTGAGTTGTCTATGTCCTGTTTCCCGTATGTTCTGTTATTTCTGTCATCTACTCTCTACCTGTTTAAGTTCAAGCACTGTTCATGCATACACGTTTTCTCTGAAAGTCATGCAAAACCGATTTCTGTACACCGTTTGAAACTAAACAAGATAAAATCCGACTGAAATGTACCAGGTTAAGTGCGAGACGGGGACTTTCCCCAGAACTATTTACTGTACTGTATCCCTGAATGTGCCTGATAGTGCACCCTCCCCCTCCCCCACTGTTTGCCAGTTCCCCTATAAACTCCACTTAATTCTACTGCCACTGTAACTTAATGCTCTGTACTGTCACCGTATTTCTGAAAAACTGCATGCATAGCATTTTGCATCACTGCATTCTGATTATGTTCTTACTGAGTTTTAGACTCATAGGTGAACTCTCTGATGTAGGTACTGAACCCGAACGTGAGGACCTTTTGCCTCAATGTGAAGAATAGGTGGCTGGTGGCTGGTGGCTCGAGCTCTCGGGGGTGGTTGCTGCAGTCAGACACAATTTTCTGTCCCGAGTTTAAGTCTCGTGAGGACCTTTTGCCTCAATGTGAAGAATAGGTGGCTGGTGGCTGGTGGCTCGAGCTCTCGGGGGTGGTTGCTGCAGTCAGACACAATTTTCTGTCCCGAGGTTTAAGTCTTAGTCTTTTAGGAAATGTTCATATCTGTAAAATCTTCTGAAATTCTGGTGTGTTGTTTAAAACTCTGTTGAGGTCCTGTGTTTTGTCTTAAAAACTCTGTAGGAAATTCTGCTGGACGTATATATATGTATAAGTTCTGATGATCGAGTTTTAAATCTCTGTTGACAGTTGTTAGTTGTTTCCTGTGAAATGTCTTGAAAACATTCTGGAACTGCTTGAGTTCTCCCTTTTCAGGTCATGCATGGATGGTCTCGAATTTTAGAGCTATCCATGCAGTTTGTTTTCTTGAAATTTGTCATTTGAAATGAAGGTCTGAAACCTGTATGCCTTCTGTTGTGCTCGAGAACCATGTGTTCACATTTTGTCTTATCTCATCCACCGGTGAACAGTTGATTTCATCAGTCTTAGTTACTTCTGCCGGTTTCATCTGTCTCTCAGTTTAACTTCATCTTCCGACGATGTCATCTCCTCTTCCGATGACGTCACCATAGCTTTTCTTCTTCCGATTACGTTTACTGCCTTTATCTGTCGATGACGTCATCACATCTTCCGATGACGTCATCACATAATCCGATTTCGTTAACGCCTCATCTACCGTCTGACGTCATCTCCTCTTCCGATGACGTCATCCACTGTGTTCAATCTCCTGCCGATTACGTTTAATGCCTACATCTTCCGGTGACGTCATTTATCTTCCGATGACGTCATCACCTTCTACCGATTTCGTTTACTATCTGTATCTGCCGATGACGTCTTCACATCTTCCGGTTGACGTCATCCATCTTTCGGCTGACGTCATCACCTCATCCGATCTCAGCTGCTGTCTGTTCCTTTCGGCCGACGTCATCTCCGCTTCTGCCTTTGCATTTATATCTTCCGGCTGACGTCATTCAAGTCTTCCGCCATGTTTTAAACTAAGTTTTCCGCCAAATTTCTGCCTATGCCTTCCGACTTTAGTCCCTGTTTTTCTGCTGTTATTTATACTCTGTTACTCACTGTAGTTTCTCCCCTCTGTAAAGCTATGCTCTTTTAGGGTTTGCATTGACAGTGCATGTTTTCTGTCATTCGGTTTTGTTTTCCGTTAAAGTTTTAAAAGTTCAGTTGGCTTTCTTAAGTTGTTCCAGTAACGCTGTCTATTCTGTTTATGTTCAAAAAAAAATTAGTCACCGTTTTTCCGTCCACTGTCCCGGAGTGATGGCTCCGATCCCGGACTCCGATCGGGTTCGGTTTCGGGCTGTCGCAATTTCATTTATTGTTGTGATATATGTTGGAGGATGAATTCTAATGATACTTTGGATGGTTTTGGGGTCTAAGCATCACGAGACTATCTCCATACATCTTTTGTTGCGTGACGATGTTTTGTTTTCACACTATGAAAATGGGTAATAAGGCGGTAATGACGCGCTCCTTGAGTTTTAAATCCCTAAACCTGATCAGCGTATATTTGTTGATTTTTATTCACGGGTGGTGTCGTCACGGACTTTATTCGCTAGCCAACGATGCTGGATTTTCATATTGACATCACTTTCATTTCTTTTTGATTTATGAGGTGTTGTTGGATCTTTAGATCGTAGTCTTTCTCTATTTGTGTGCTAGAGGGGTTCTTAAATGACCTTATTTTTTCACTGAAGACGATTTTAAATTTAAAATAAGATGAGCACTTATTTTGATATTGTTGTCATGTATACAACAATGTTTTTATCAACACTTCATCAATGGCTCGTGGAGCCCAGTTTGTTAAAACGATGGAAAGAGATTCTTTAAACAATTATAAACTTTTTCACGACATTTAACTCATGCTTTTAAAAACCAATTTTACATGCATTGCATTTAGTAGAAGTTTCCTACTGAGTTAGTCACTCACCCTAAACGACCCCTCTCCCTTTCCAGGCAAGATAAAAGCGGTCAATAGTTGGAGCTTAGTGGTGATTCTCCATTTACCTATTTCTTAGTTGGAGAGTTTAATTAGTACCTGGTGAGGAATTATCTCTATTTAGGTCTGTATAGGAATATTGACATTAGCTGTTGGATTTTTAGACCTTGTTGCAATGTTAATTTCTTCATCCAACTATTATTTTCATAACCACAATGTGAAACTAGATCCATCTTGTGTGAGCTATGACTTTAAATTGTGTTCAAGTCTTCTGTTACGAACCAAGCATTGGGCTTGGCAATCTAGACCTCTCCGAGGATTGGGTCGTTTGACCCAGCGTTTCTATTAAGTCCGCCTACGGGTCATGACAATAAAAGTTTTTGGAACAAAACATAACTCTCACAAATATGAAATTTCAAGTTTGGGTACACAAGAGTTAGAGATTCACTCAAAAATAGATATTATAAAATCTCAAGAAAATTTGATAGCACTTCAATGTGAGAGTTTCTAGATAAGTTGCACAGTAGAGTGGTCTCCTATTTATAGATGTCTTCAAAAATCTTGAGTTGTAGGCGTCATTTAGTGGCCACCAGGCGTTGTAATATGTTCGTTAGAGACATTAGTGAGCCGATGGGCTTCCACGACTTAAGGTGTTGGCTATTGCATCAGGCATCTACAAATCATTACCAAGCATCCACGAAAGTATTTATCTTAATTCCTTGTCTATAAGCCAGACTTCAAAGGGGCCTTTGGGTGCTCATGCCGGGTGTCTGCGCGTATATTTGGCCTTCGTCGTTTGAGTTTCGAAAGACAATGCTTTAAAACTTGGCTTTCGAGCTTGGTCTAGCATTTTCTGCTGGTGTCCGCTATTGAGATCTGGGAGTCCGCATGTCTAGTATCAAATGGTTTGATGTTCTATACTAGGCTAACGCTATTTCTATCGAGCTTCCGTTGCAGATGTTTGTGGCCAAAATAGCTCTTTAGATTGGACATTCATAAGTTCTTCCATTTTGCACACGGCTAGGAACTGGTTTTTGCATTTCATTTCAGGGCAACCACACAAACAAGACTTTTCGAGCCACTTTCAAGTAAGTCATACATGTGAATTTAAAAATATTTTTGTATAGAATCCCAAGTAAACACATTAAAAACACCAAAGACCCACTTACAATGATATTTTTAATAAGAGTGTAAACATACATATAATATTCATCAATGCACAATTATTACTAATTTAGAATTAGTATTTCATTAATTATGTCAATCATCGAATTAATTAAGCTTAAGAAATATTAAACTAACAATTTTATTTTCTCATTTCAATTACGAAATAAAATTTCTCTACACCAAAAATGCTCATATGAAATATTTAAATTGTGATCGTTTTGACTATAAATCTAGTACTTTAAGAGGAATACTTATACATTTTTATGGAATTTCGAACTCAACCTGACAAATCATGCATGAATATGAAATCTAAACATGCAAGATTCACATGTAATTAAACAACCAGTATGTCCACAATTCATTTGGTAAAGTTAATTTATATGATTTTAATCAATAAAATGGAGTGTAGCGATAGAATCATGCTTCAATTCTTAAATTTCTTTATTTTCTTATATACAATTCTCAAGATCTTCCTCTATATCAAATTATTAAGAGATTTAATCATTTACCTGAAGTTATTGGAACTTTTAGAAGAATAATTCTTTGGTTGTTAATGATTTTCCACTTCTATAGAATTTCCCTTGAGATGATAAGGCTATTTCTCTTTTCTCTTATATTTATAGTCTTCCACAATTTTCATTTTGTCCATCGGAAATAGAAATTTTGGACAATTATATCTACATATTGGGCTGTCTTATATTATATTAGATACTTTAAATCTATTAGCTTAATACATTAATCACTTTATTAGATTTAACAAAATGATAATTATAATATAGAAAAAATAGATATATAGATGTAAATTAAATGGGTAATAAGGAAGTGTAGGATCATCACTCCAAATACTCAATATTTTATGGTCGCTTTTGATTAAGAGAGATGAAGCTCTAGAAGTTAAGTTCCAAACAATATGGGTTTTCGACTGTTGAGAGTGAATATCCGCCTACTTTTTTGTCATGTATATCATCTATTATTATTTTTTAATTTTTACTTTCTAACATGAAACTCATTAATTAGTGCAATAAATGACTTATTTTAATATTAATAATTTATCATATTAATGTCACATATTAATGAGTATAATAAGAGGTAAAAATAAAAAATAAACATAACATTACTCTAATTAAATTATATTTAACATAAGTTAGTATTTCATAATTTATGATTTGACTCATGACAAAAGTTGGAATCTGTGACAGCCCTCGACCCGATCGGGGTCCGAGGAGCCATCACTCCGGGACATAACAAAAAACTCGGACTATATATATTTTTTTGAACATTTTACTTTTAAAACATTGGCAGAGAGAGAGAGAGAGTTCTCTGGAGTAGAAATCAATCGGGAAAGAAAAAAAAACACAGTTGAAACCAAACTGCGGGATACACAACAGATGGATATCAGAATACTCGGGACAGTTTTGGACCACAGGAAATAACAGACTGAAGAAAACAGGGAGACAGATGTAAACTAAACTTTGGACATTTAGAATATTGGGCAAGGAGAAATTTGAAGAGTGCAGGAAGGAATGTAAAAAGAATCTGAATAACAGTTATAAATGGCAGCAGAAAACAAGAAATAAAGGCAGAAGACATAGTCAGATGACTGGCGGAAGAATTCTATCGGATGATGTAGTTTTGAAGGTAGAAGCAGAAATGACGTCAGCCGAAAGATGGATGACGTCAGGCGAAAGACATAGGCAGCAAATGAAATCGGATGAGGGGATGACGTCAGCCGGAAGATGGATGACGTCAGCCGGAAGATGGATGACGTCAGCCGGAAGATGGATGACGTCAGCCGGAAGATGGATGACGTCAGCCGGAAGATGGATGACGTCAGCCGGAAGATGGATGACGTCAGGCGAAAGACATAGGCAGCAAATGAAATCGGATGAGGGGATGACGTCAGCCGGAAGATGGATGACGTCAGGCGAAAGACATAGGCAGCAAATGAAATCGGATGAGGGGATGACGTCAGCCGGAAGATGGATGACGTCAGCCGGAAGATGGATGACGTCAGCCGGAAGATGGATGACGTCAGGCGAAAGACATAGGCAGCAAATGAAATCGGATGAGGGGATGACGTCAGCCGGAAGATGGATGACGTCAGCCGGAAGATGGATGACGTCAGCCGGAAGATGGATGACGTCAGCCGGAAGATGGATGACGTCAGCCGGAAGATGGATGACGTCAGCCGGAAGATGGATGACGTCAGCCGGAAGATGGATGACGTCAGCCGGAAGATGGATGACGTCAGCCGGAAGATGGATGACGTCAGCCGGAAGATGGATGACGTCAGCCGGAAGATGGATGACGTCAGGCGAAAGACATAGGCAGCAAATGAAATCGGATGAGGGGATGACGTCAGCCGGAAGATGGATGACGTCAGCCGGAAGATGGATGACGTCAGCCGGAAGATGGATGACGTCAGCCGGAAGATGGATGACGTCAGGCGAAAGACATAGGCAGCAAATGAAATCGGATGAGGGGATGACGTCAGCCGGAAGATGGATGACGTCAGCCGGAAGATGGATGACGTCAGGCGAAAGACATAGGCAGCAAATGAAATCGGATGAGGGGATGACGTCAGCCGGAAGATGGATGACGTCAGCCTGAAGATACAGGCAGCAGATGAAATCAGATGAGGTGATGAAGTCAGCCGGAAGATGGATGACGTCAGGCGGAAGATACCAGCAGCAAATGAAATCGGATGAGGGGATGACGTCAGCCAGAAGATACAGGCGTTAAACGTAATCGCAGAAGAAAAACCTATGGTAGAACCACTGTTTGGCGGTAGATGGGAATAAGACAAAATGTGAACAGTATCAATCGGTAGACATAGTTTCAGAGGCAAAATTTACGACTTTTGACAGGATGACACACAGATAGAGAGCATAAAAACAGAAGACATAAACGTCTCGGATTCTCAAACCACTTCAAAACATGGTTCTCGAGCACACAGAAGGCATAACAGAAACTTAAGAATAATCACACTGCATAGATAGCTCAAAAACCAGAGACCATCCATGCATAGACTAACAGAAAATATTCCAAACCATTTCAGAATACCTCAGAACATAATTCAACTGTCTAATACAGCACAAACAGAAGGCATCGAAGTTGTAGACCTTCAATACCCGATTCTAAACAAGATTGTAGAACATACTTTACAATTGACAGATTCAAAGAAACAGACTGCATAGATAGTTCCAAGACCAGAAGTCATCCATGCACAAACTAACAGAAAATATCCTCAAACAATTCCAAAATATTCAGAACATGAATTCAACTGTCAAATACAGTAGTTTTTGAAACTTAGACATCAAAATCTGTGCATTGTTTTAAAATCTGAGGATCAGTACAGAACCTAACATATATTTGCAGAATTTCCAAAACATAAGTTTTAAATACATAAACAGAACATAGTTTAAAATTTCACTCTCTCAGTCGGGAATTTGTCTGATAGCCACAACCAACTCGAGAGCTCGAACCA
Source organism: Begonia masoniana (assembly GCA_022432975.1). Classification (NCBI taxonomy): domain Eukaryota; kingdom Viridiplantae; phylum Streptophyta; class Magnoliopsida; order Cucurbitales; family Begoniaceae; genus Begonia; species Begonia masoniana. Next base: position 24,841,257 of record CM039505.1, on the reverse strand, counting down.
CCAGCCACCTATTCATCAAACTGAGGCACAAAGTCCTCATTTTTCGGGTTCAGTACCTACATCAGGGAGTTCACCTATGAGTCTAAAACTCAGTAAGAACATATAAAACAATGCAGTGATGCATATGCTATGCATGAACTTTCAGAAATACAGTGACAGTACAGAACATTACGTTTCAGTGGCAGAGGGGTATAAGTGGGGCTTATAGGGAAACTGGAGAACAGTGGGTGCACTATCAGGCACAAACAGTTATACGGTACAGTACAGAAACAGATCTGGGGGCCAGTCCCCGTCCCACACTTAACCGATACATTTCAGTCAGATTTTATATTGTTTAGTTTCAAACAGTGTACAGAAATCGGTTTTGCATGAACTTTCGGTGAAAACGTGTATGCATGAACATTTTCAGTGCCTGAACTTACAATAGCAGACGACAGAAATAACAGAACATACTGTGAAGCAGAACACAGACAACTCAGAACATAAACTATAATGTTTCTACCCAAAACAACCCGACAGAAATGAAACACCTAATACCTCCGTGATGTAGGGCCTTAAGGGCCAACCTACGGTTATGAACTTACCTGTTATCCGCGATGCAGTTAGCTTAAAAGTCTCAGAAATGTACAGATCTGTAACATGCACGTGGAGAAATAAACAAGGCTGTAAATGTTAACTAATAACTTGGAAGATTATGCAGTTAACCCCATTCAGACTTGTAGAAAACAACGAATGTGTTTCCATACAAAAACCGAAAGTTTTCTCCCAAAATAACTTAACCTAAAACTTCAGCAAACTCATACTTTTACTGTCCAAATTTGTTAGCATTAGTAGATATTTACCTTAGCGGAGGAGCATAAAGAAATCTGAGGAGATCGAAGTAACTTCGATGATTGTTTGTCGGCAGGAAGAGAGAATGCCGAGAAGAGAATGGAAAGAGCAGAGGAAAGAGAGAAGTGGGTTTCACGTAGGAAGTGGAGTATGTCTTGTTCAGCAAGTTGCCAAGTGTCGATGGCATATTGGCTCCATCCCACCAACCACAATTCTTACTTAAACAACCCCTCCTTTTGATTCTAACCAACTTGTTAATTGATTTGTTTTGGTTCCACATTAGTTTAGTTCTCCACTAATTATTCCAACAATTCAACCAAAACATTCATTGTATTAAAATAATATTGATCCCGCTCATACGATTTGGGAAAATGATTACATGGCAATTAAATGCCGGGTGTTACAGAATCATTTTCATAATGATGAAATACTAAAATTAGATTTTCAAAAGAGTCAAAAATTCTAACTCATTATTTGCAATCAACATATTTTCATAATCAACTATTTAAATAATTTACACGATAATATATAAACATTAATAGTCCAAATTTAAATAATAAAACCCAACCGTATGCCTTATCATCCCACAACCCATCAAACATACAATTACGATTATTGAATCTAAATCACTCTAGATCCTAGAATTCGACAATTAGTGAACATATGGTGCTTTAAATTTTCAGTATCTAAAAGCTTGTATAGAAATCCAAAATCAAAATGCTAATAAATAGTAATGATAAGGTGACCAATTCATGTGATGTGCTCGATCCACGACCATTCTATTCGATTAATTTTTCCAAAACCTACATGGTTCTCGTCGTAAAGTCATACAATTATGAATAAGCACATTTACTATTGAACATGGAAACATAATAGTAATATAATGAAAGCTTTTTGTGGCAAAATCACAGATAACGTCTAAACGATAATTTCAAAATCATAATTAAATTGAATAATAAGTATGGTTGTATTTACGTTAACGTTTATGTAATTTTATGTAAATGCTTGAGCATGCGATGGAACTGAAAAAGGATTAATTGTAATCAATCAGAGTCCATTGTTTCGTGTAATCAACTACTATCACGAAAGAGATTGATGTAGCCAATAGCCACCAGACGCCTATTTCTTTTGAACATGCCTTCTCTCATCAATTATTGGATTGCAAGTTTGAATTTGAGGTTCAGTAAACTTGGACATTCCAACCTTGATAAAATCACACGTCACGCGAAAGTATTTTTGGTTTTTTTTATCTCCCTTTCTTAGCTGAGGTTGACTACTTGACTTTTTTTTTTAATTATTTAATTAATTTATCGCGTCAAAAACATTAGTTTTCAGTCACTTCATAGTTATTAAAATTTGAAATAATGACACATTAATTTGAAAATATACAGAATATAGAAAAAGTGGTTCAAAGATTTTCAGAGACATGTATATAAATGTAAGACAATAGGGGGATAAGTTTCATCGTGGACAGGGAAACAACCCAAATCACCTATAAGGCCCCTAAATGAACGCTCAATGACAAAGAAGGTATTGAAATTTAACAGTTACTAGAAAGGGTAGAAAAAAATGAAGAAAGTGACATACATGTTCTTGAACATGCATAAGAGTATGGACAAACATCTTTGACTTTTTTCTTGAACAATTGAGTCCAATTTTAAGATCATGGGGAAATCAAATCCTAGGGTTAGGGAATCTGTTGAATCATTACCTAGACTGCATATGAAAGTCCGAGATAGCGAAAAAGTACCCCTACCTTTTCTATGATGTGTAGTTGAGGCGAATTTTGGGGACGAAATTCATAAAAAAGGGAAAAAGATGTAAAAACCGCCAAATTTTAGTGGTTGTAAAATTTGAATAAAATTTTTTCGCAGATTTTAAGTGTAAATATTGTGATCTATTTTGCTAATTTACGGTAAGAATTAAGATCGTGAAACCGAACGTTAAATGTATTTAATTGTAAATTAAATAAAAAGAATTAATTAAAATTAAAATAAAATAAAATTGATAAAATAAGAAAATAAATAAAAGAAAAAGTTATAAGATAAGGTTTCGGCAGAAAAGAATACCAAAGAGAGAGAGAGAGAAAAAAAAGATAAGAGAGAGTCGCGAGGGGAGATAAATCGCCGACGTCCGATCCACCTCCGTTCATTGAGATCTTGGGGTCAAAATGTTCATCTCAAAGCGTAGATCAATATTGGCGAAGAGAGTTTTCGAAGGATTAGACCGGAAAGAGGTTAGAAACGCGTTGGAAACGATTTTCAGCGAAAAACAGATTCAGAGGATTTTGCTGATTTGGAAGCAATTCCTGAGGAGACACGGTTTACCGAAAATAGGAGGACTTGTCACAGGGGTATGGGTTATTATGCTTACTACGTTATACCTAACATGCACATGCACGTATATGATTTTGGTGGGATACCACTAGTATTGATGTCGGCATTTTACTGGGCATGATCATTTTACATATTGTGGCACGTATACTTTTGATTGATTCATACTGCCTAGTGGATTTTATATGCTATGTTTTACTTGCCTTTGCCGACAAACTGTATTTGGGATTTGTCCTGAGATTTATCATTGTTTGGTATGCAGATGGTTTTATACATGCATTAGATATTGTTCATGCATTGGTTTTCTGCTGTGCCATTTGGAGTTTGATACTGGAGGTAACCGTTTGGCACTCTTAGCTGGGCCCATATGCTAAGAGTATCAGGGGGTTTTGCCCAGTTTTTGTGGTACTTTCCACACTTGTTTGGATAAGATACGCCCCCTTAGAATAGGCGGAATGTACGATACGCACCCTTATAATAGGCAGAATGGGCTCGGAGACATGCTCACCCAGTTACCCGACCTGGCCAGTGTTTGTTCGTTGCTACCCCCGTTATGATAAGTCCACTGTGTGGTCCCCTTGGGCCCAGGGTTGAGTGGTTCATCCCTCCTGGTGTGCCCTAGCGCGTGTGTCCCGGTGGCCCAGGGCTGAGTGGTTCGTCCCTCCTGGTGGTTGATAAGTCCACTGTGTGGTCCCCTTGGACCCAGGGTTGAGTGGTTCGTCCCTCCTGGTGTGCCCTAGCGCGTGTCCCAGTGGTCTAGGGCTGAGTGGTTCGTCCCTCCTGGTGGTTAACCCTTTTCTCTTCTCCCTATGAGGCCCTGCTTTGTGTTATCGCGGCCTTTCTGTGATGGTCTGGTTCGGAGGATCCGTGAGTGACCTCCTTTTTCACTGTACACCTGGATATATATTTTTATGATAGTATTGTTGATGTAGGCCTATGATCACTATTTATACTTATTTTATCGTTAGCCTCATCAACCGTTTTAAATGGATAATAAGAAGAGAAATGAATAACATGGAAACTGGTTTTGGTTTTAAAAACGTGCATTGATTTGATAAGGCATGCATCCTTTGAGTGGTAGGTATAACATCCCATACTGAGTTTGTCACTCACCCCAATGACTTCCCGCTCTACAGGTAAAGGAAGGAATGCTAGGAAGTGAGCTCTATCGTTTTGGATTTCCCTTGAATCTCACCTTTATTTCCCCCAGCTTTGACTTATGTAAGTTCATATTTGAGATTGTACCTTACTTTGGCATGTAATTATTTTCATTTATCTTGTATTTCTACTATTGTTTGTACCCTCTTATATTTGTTGCTTCGAGGAGGTCCTGGATTAGTGTTAAACTTCCGCACTCAGCCTTAGGTTAGACGGTGGACCTCTCCGAGGTTGATCGTTTAACCTGGCATTTTTGTTAGGCCCTCTCCCAGGTTGTGACACTTTACATGTCCTCTTTTTCACTTCCACGAATGCACTCCTTGAAAGTAGCAAAACTATGGTGCTAGAGCACTCACGTTGTAGCACCGTAGTGCACTATTTTTATTTTTATTTTTAAACAGTTCATTTAAAATTTTGAAATTACTTAATTGTAAACAGTTCACTTTTTTACTTCTACGAATGAACTATTTTTTTTTTTAAACAGTTCACTCAACAATCTTAAATGGTCGTTTGAAAATATTTAACAAATTCATTCATAAACATGACGAAAAAATAAGTGATATAAAATTTCTTTAACCATATACAAATAAAACGTAAGTTTTGCTCTTGATAGTCTCTGAATCGTTATTTGCATTAACACCACATCACTTTTCCATAAAAACACCTCTTCAACTGCATCTTTCATTCGTTTCTTTTATTGTGTACATCATAAAATTTCTCACTTACATCACAAAGTTCAAAATATGAACTTAAAGCTCAGTAAAAGATGTATAAACTATCATGAACTTGTATGTAGATGTAATTTTCATAAAAACAATCTTATTGCTATTCTTTCTCACTAGGTCTTTTATTCTTGCTTTAGTTTCAATATACAGTCTATTTGTTAAAAATAATTCAGTCTAGGGCAGCGAGAAGGCACCTCATGATCCCGTCTTCTCGGTCAGCCAACTCGTAATCCCACCTCACAACAAAAGTTACATTTATTCAATCATTTTCTCATCCTTCCATCTTTATATCTCTATTTTCTATCAGTCTTTCTTTCTTTCTTTCTTTGTTTTTTTGTTCTCTTTAAATCTTTTTTAATAGAATTTTTTTTTCATGATGCATAAGTCATACATAAACATACGATGCAAAATATAACATATCATCGAGTCAATTCATCTGTTCTTTTTATTTAATCATAACTTACAACATATCATAAAAGCATCAATATTTCTGCATCTATCAAATCATCAAACGAAACATATCCTCGAGCAATATCATTCTCAATATAACAATAAGACATACAAAATAATATGTCACATAGCATATATTGAAATTCATGTTCATTAACGCGTCATATTCAAGAGTTTACAATATAACATATCCTCGAATTACATTGTAAACATAACATAAAAATAACTCCTCGAATCATTATCATCAAAAGTATAACAATAAAACTGTAACACTCAAAAATTTCCTATATCGTGTATAGCCCTATTTAAGGTACGTCATGGGAGGTTAAGGGTTAGTCCTAATGTTATCATAGCAAGTCGAATTAGAAAGTTCAATTGGAAGAAAAAGTTTTAAGAAACCCTAGAAGATTAGAAGATTTAGTGGTTAGAAATTGTGTGAATTGAAACTTGAGTTAAAGGTAAAGAAAAGTGAAGAAAAGTGATTGATTGGGAGTATTTCATGTTGAGGATTTAGAGAAACAATGAGGGGAGGGTGAATTTATAAAATTAGAAAATTGGTGGAGAAAATTAAAAAGAGGAAAAAGTTATGTTTTAAATTTGTGATGATTGAAGGATAAAATGACAAAATCACATTCTTCCTCCCCTTTCCTCTCCACGAAGTGCAGCTCCATTTTTAGGGTTTTCCTCCTTCATTTCTTCAAGGTTTGCAAGGGTTTTTGAGGTAAGATTGATTGAGTTTTGAGTTTGATACCAATTAGTGATAGTTTTTAGTGTTTTTGAGGTGTTTTTGTGGGATTTGATGAGGGTTTGGAAAACCCTAAAGGTGAGTTCCGAAATTTGCATTCCTTGGCTAGTTTTCTTCCTAAATTTAGTGGTTTAGATGTTAGATAGATTGGTTTAGGTTGTATCTAGGGATAGGTTAGATTTTTTGTGGAAGTTAGTGAAAAATCGGTTTTGAAAACCCTGATAGCCGATTCTGTTTTTGTGTTTTCAAATTTTCTAAGTTGTTTGGTTGTTGAATTTGAGTGTTTTAACGGATAGTAGACGTGTAGAGGTTTACGGAATGGGATGGAACGTCAAAATCCGTTGAAAAACGAATAAGTTATTGCCGTTTGAAGTTGGACACCAAAATTAGGGGGAAAATCGGGTTTAGGGTTTAGATTTTTTTTGTTTAAGTTGTTGTTATTTTTGGTTAGACAATTCCTTAGAATTTCCTTAGAGTGTTTCTAAGTTATTTCCTTATATTTGCTAGGTTGACGAGCGGTCATTTAGAGTAGTCGAAGTGAACAAACATATGCCGAGCAATCAGGTAAGTAGTGGAATGTATTTGTTTTACCTTCGGGCCTACACCACGGAACGGTAGGTTTAATGCTTGCTTGTTGTTTGTTGTGTTGTTTTTTGTTGTGCTTGAGAGTGAATGACATGCATCATGGTTTTCGAAAAACGAAAGAACGTGTTTTGTGCATGATTTGAATGGTGAGATTGAAAAGTGTAAGAGAAAGCACTAGGAGGTTAAACGCCTTGTCGTTAACGTGCAAGAGGAGCACTAGAGGGTTTAACGCATCGTCGTTAACGTACAATAGCATGCACTAGGGAGTTGAACGCCTCGTCGTTAACGTACAAGAGGAGCACTAGAGGGTTAAACGTCTCGTCGTTAACGTGCATGAGTAAACAGTAGAAAAGTAACGAAAAATGAAACGAAACAACAGAGTGAGTAGAAACCGCATGTGTTAGGATTGTGTGTGCATTGTGCATGTTTTCATTTCTTATTCCCTACTTGCTAAGCATAAGCTTACGTTTGTGTGTTCTGTGGTATAAGTGAAGACTTGTACATAGGTGAGCTTGATGAGGGAGCCCAAGATTAAGGGCAGTCAGGGATTCACGGGGAACGCCGGTGCAGGCAGTTATCGAGGCGCCTCGATCAGGGTCTTCGAGGATGTGTGTGGTTGGGTATTCTGGATTGTCTACTAGTATTTTGTTAGATTTTCTTTTTTGTAAATATTAATGGTTTTGAAATATTAATGGACGTGGTCTGGACGTGTTTTGTAAATGTTTGATTTCAGGATTTGGTTTTAGAAAATATTCAGTTGTTATGCCGCCCGTTTTTTTTTCGTATAGGAAACAACGTCAGGTTTCACTTGTTTCTACGTTTTTGCTCATGTTTTGGAGTCGGTTTCTCGAGATTTTTACGTGTCACCGAGTCGGGGATGTCGGGAACGTTTGGGGTAAATTTTGGGTGATTTGGGTGTGAGTGGTTTGAAGAAAAATGGAGAAAATAGGGAGAAGGTCGCTGGTGGCCGAGGGTTGGCGTGCAGTGTAGCACCCGGTTTCATTGAGCCAACTTATTTTGTCAACTAGTAATGAAAGTTTTATAGATGAAATTGGTAGAAATTAGTGATTAGGCTAATGAGTGACTAGGCGAGGGCATAATGGTAAATTAAGTTATAAAGTAGATAACCTATTTAAGGGAAGAGGTTCTGCGTTTAATGCACAGTACTACTACCATTTCCCTTCGTTGATTTTCAGCTCAGCTCAGCAGACTTCCTTCCGACATTTTCCTCTCTGATTTTCTCCATTCGAGGTGAGTTTTGTTTCATTTTACTTGCTGTTTTAGTGATTAGACAACAGAGAGATTGTAGAGGAGTTTTCGTGAATGCTGTGAGTGAGAGTTAGTTTCGGGTTTTGGGGAGAACCAGGAATGCTCGACGAACAGGACTTCCAGCTAGTTTTCTTAAGATTTCTAAATAGTTTAGAATGAAGTTTAGTAATGCGGTGCTCTGTTTACGATTATAGGTGAGCAGACTTCCGAAGTAACTAACAACCAGACAATCTCCAAGAGACCAGGTAAGTGAAGTATGCTTGTGCCTTCGGGCCTACATCACAAAAAAGTAGGATTGTGTATGCTTGAATATGTTTGTATGTCATGCATCATATTTTGAAAGTATGCGAAAATGAATTTACATGAAATGGCATGGTAAGGAACGAAAAGACTGTAACAGTTGTTAAGGGAACTAATCCGTCCCTTAATCAAGAGAGAGGATGTATGACTTTGGGAGAAGTGATCCAACTCCCAATTTCACAGGGGGATCTGAACAGTTGTTAAGGGAACTAATCTGCCCCTTAATCGAGCGAGAGGATGTATGACTTTGGGAGAAGTGATCCAACTCCCAATTTCACAGGGGGATCAGATCAGAAACGAATGCATATGCAACTGAGATGAGAAAGTAGAAACTGCATGTTTAGGAATTCATGTTTCAGCATTCCATTTCATTACTGCTTTACTTACTTAGCATTAGGCTAATAGATGAGTTTTGTGATGTAGGTGAAGAAGTGATAACAGGTGTGTTCTCTGAGTTTGCTGAGAACTAGGCAGGTTGGAGGGGTGCATTCATGCATCAATCTGGCAACTGATGGGGCGATTTAACTGGTGGTAGTAGATGAGAAGGTTCAGTGAACCATGATTCAATTTAAGTACGTTGAGAGTTTTTCTGACAGTTGTAGTTTTAATGTTTTTTAATACATTTTAAACCTTTCTGATAATGATACTCTGTTGGTTTTAATAGTGGTTTTTAGCAAATTTTGGAGTAATACTTGGATTTAAGTAGTCTTGAACGATTTTTAGTAAAATGCTCAAGTTCTTTTGGTAGTCAGAGTTTTCCTTGTTTAGAGTGAAATTGTTGCTATGCTGTTTTTGTTGAGTGTTTTTGATCTATTGGTAAATGATGTCTATCGGCAGATGTTGAGTATTTTTGATCTATCGATAGATGATGTCTATCAGCAGATGTTGAATATTTTTGGTCTATCGGTGGATTTAGTTCATCGGTAGAAGCCGAGAGTTTTATCTATCGGTGGATTTAGTCAATCAGTAGAAGTCGAGAGTTTTGTCTATCGGTGGATGTGAGTATTAGAAATTTATCGTTTTGCGATCAGTAGATATGAATTGAGGATTTTTGTCGCCTAGTGATCGGAAGACGCAGCTTGTTCTATCGGTAGATGTGAGCTGAGAATGTTTGTCGTGTAGCACCCGGTTTCATTGAACCAACCTACCTTATCAACTAATAGTATACGTTTTATAGATGAAATTGGGAGGGATTAGTGATTAGGCTAATGAGTGACTAGGCGAGGGCATAAAGGTAAATTAAGATATAAAGTTGATAACCTATTTATGGGAAGAGGTTCTGCGTTTAATGCACAGTAGCCGCCACCCTATTTCCATTTCCTTCATTTGATTTTCAGCTCAACTCAGCAGACTTCCTTCCGACATTTTTCCTCTCTGATTTTCTCCATTCTAGGTGAGTTTTGTTTCATTTTACTTGCTGTTTTAGTGATTAGATAACAGAGAGATTGTAGGGGAGTGTTCGTGAATGCTGGGAGTGAGAGTTAGTTTCGGGTTTTGGGGAGAACCAGGAATGCTCGACGAGCAGGACTTCCAGCTAGTTTCCCTAAGATTTCTAAATAGTTTAGAATGAAGTTTAGTTATGTGGTGCTCTGTTTACGATTATAGGTGAGCAGACTCCTGAAGTAGCTTACAACCAAACAATCTCCAGGAGACAAGGTAAGTGAAGTATGTTGGTGCCTTCGGGCCTACATCACAAAACAGTAGGATTGTGTATGCTTGAATGTGTTTGTATGTCATGCATCATATTTTGAAAGTATGCAAAAATGAATTTACATGAAATGGCATGGTAAGGAACGAAAAGACTATAACAGTTGTTAAGGGAACTAATCCGCCCCTTAATCAAGAGAAAAGATGTATGACTTTGGGAGAAGTGATCCAACTCCTAATTTTACATGGGGATCTGAACAGTTGTTAAGGGAACTAATCCGCCCCTTAGTCGAGAGAGGATGTATGACTTTGGGAGAAGTGATCCAACTCCCAATTTCACAGGGGGATCAGATCAGAAACGAATGCATATGCAACTGAGATGAGAAAGTAGAAACTGCATGTTTAGGAATTTATGTTTCAGCATTCCATTTCATTACTGCTTTACTTACTTAGCATTAGGCTAATAGATGAGTTTTGTGAAGTAGGTGAAGAAGTGACAGCAGGTGTGTTCTCTGAGTTTGCTGAGAACTAGGTAGGTTGGAGGGGTGCATTCATGCACCGATCTGGCAACTGATGGGGCGGTTTAACTGGTGGCAGTAGATGAGAAGGTTTAGTGAACCATGATTCAGTTTAAGTATGTTAAGAGTTTTTCTGACAGTGGTAGTTTTAATGTTTTCGAATACATTTTAAACCTTTCTGATAATTATACTCTGTTGGTTTTAATAGTGGTTTTACCAAATCTTGGACTAATGCACGGATTTAAGTAGTTTTGAATGATTTTTAGTAAAATGCTCAAGTTCTTTTGGTAGTCGGAGTTTTCTTTGTTTAGAATAAAATTGTTGCTATGCTGTTTGTTGAGTGTTTTTGATCTATCGGTAGATGATGTCTATCGGCAGATGTTGAGTATTTTTTATCTATCGGTAGATGATGTCTATCGGCAGATGTTGAGTATTTTTGATCTATCGGTAGATGATGTCTATCTGCAGATTATGAGTATTTTTGGTCTATCGGTGGATGTAGTCCATCGGTGGATGTGAGTATTAGAATTTATTGTTTTGTGACCGGGTGATGTCGAGTATTATATCCATCGGAAGATGTAGGAAGAAATTTGTCGTTTTGCGATCGGCAGATGTTACTTGAGGATTTTTGTCATCTAGTGACCGGATGACGCAACTTGTTCTATCGGTAGATGTGTCCAGCCGACGGGTCGTCAGCAAATGTGAGCAGATGACGTGTGAAGTCGACGTGTCGATTCTGTCTCTGCTTTCACCGCTGAGTCTTTTGTCCCTACTTCTACCGCTGGCACTGTTTGGCGGTAGAAGCCTTCTGTTTCTGTTTCTGCCTCTACCGTTGACTTTGTTCAACGGAAGATGCGTTTGACTTTTTACGAACTTTAAGTATTTCACGCTTAAGCCTTCGTTTCTTTTGGCTGAATTATTTCTTAATATTATAGCTGATTATTCAAATGTTGTTTTATAGTTTTGCTCAACTCTGTTCTGCTCAAATGATTTTCCCTACAAAATTTTCAATGTTTACCTTGTAAAATGTCAAATTTTGTCATTTGAGTGAAGTTTTAGAATTTTCTCAAAAATCCTATAGTTCGGTTCAGTATCTTGTGTAGGAACCGGGTTCATAAAACTCGGGACGTTACAGTATTGTATCAGAGACATTCAGTTAAACCGTTCAAAAGATTACTCATCAGTGCCGATCGTTGCATGGGAGTACTCCAACAACTGTAAGTGTTTATGTTAGCCTTAGTTTTTAGATGTTTATGAGAGTAGTTAACCCTGTGCAGGAAATCTAGTAATATGTCTAGACGACCAGGCAGACCAAGAGTACCAAGAGAGATACCGAATCCGGAAAGTGAAGAAGATCCTAGCGTGATTAGGCAGCTGACAGATTTGATGCGTCAGCAAACAGACCTAGTGCGTCAGCAGTCTGATCAGTTAGGAGTGCTGTTGAACCGAGAGGTACAAGGAAGTGCCAACTCGAGTTCTAGCAATGAACATTCTGGAGATAGATTCAGGAGGCTACAACCACCCACATTTGATGGACAGTCATCTGATCCAATTATCGCTGAAGGGTGGCTTAGGAAGATTGAGAGCATGTTTAGATGTACCAACATTGGGGAAGGAGACAAGGTCACGTTGGCAACATTTCATTTGGCTGGTGATGCTCAACTTTGGTGGGAAACAATAGAGACCACCACTGATGTTTTGGCGATGCCTTAGTCACAATTCAAGGATATTTTCTACAAGAAGTATTTTAACAGCACTGTCCAAACTGCAAAGAAGTTGGAATTTCTGAACTTGAAGCAGACAGGGTCTGTGGCCGAGTACAGTAGGCAATTCGAGTCCCTGTCCAGGTTTGCTGGACATTTTGCTCACAGGGACGAGGATAAGGTGTTCAAATTTGTGCATGGGCTGAAGCCGAAAATTTACCGAGGAGTTAAATTTTGTGGTATTAAAGGCTTGACATTTAGCGAAGTTGTGCCCACTGCTCTAGAAGTGGAATAAGCTAAAAGGAAGTGTGCTGGACCAAAAGTGGTCCCACAAAAGTTTGTCCAGCCACACCAACAAAGAGGAATGAAGAGGCCTAGTGAAGGCCAGAATAGCCAAGGAACAGAAGGAAAAATACAGAATGCCAGGAAATTTCCCCAGTGTCCTAAGTCTTTGAAGAACCACCCGGGCGAGTGCAGATTGGGATTTGGGAAGTGTTTCAACTGTGAGGAGGTTGGACACACGATCAAAGAATGCCCGAAGCCTAGAATCACCAAATGCTACAATTGTAACAATGTCGGCCATATTAGCAGAGACTGCCCAACTCCTAGGAGTGGCCCTGCTATGATTAAACCGAGGATATTCTCCATGATGGAGTCGGGTGAGGAACAGCCCGCTGTTGTATTAGGTACTATATTGATCAACTCTATACCTGCTTTTACTTTAATAGATTCTGGTGCAACACGTTCTTTTATAGCGTCCACGTTTGCAGCTAAGTTAGATGTACAGTCTTCGCCATCTGAACATGTGTTTAATGTCACGTTACCCTCTGGTGAATGCATGAACTCTAGCCGAGTGATGCTTAATAGTGTGGTGATAGTGGGAAAAAAGAATTTACCTACTGATCTCATTATTATAGATATAATGGGATTTGATGTAATCCTAGAGATGGACTGGTTGTTTAAGCACCATGCCACAATTGATTGTAGGACTGGAATAATTAGCTTCCAACACCCTGGTAGTTTGAAACATACCTTTCAAGCTTCAAAGAAGAGTAAGGAAATGTCTATGATGACTTCTATTAACACTAGACCTTCCCCATGTGGAGAGTATTTGTGCTTCTTAGCTAGCGTTTTAGACACACAACTTGTAGGGAAAGCAAATCCTCAAAATGTCTTAGTTGTCCAAGACTTTTCAGAAGTATTTTTGGATGACCTTCCTGGCTTGCCGCCAGATAGAGAAATTGAATTTGTTGTAGATGTTTATCCCGGCGCCGAGCCCGTGTCTAAAAATCCATATAGACTAGCACCAATTGAACTTAAAGAATTAAAGAAGCAGTTGGAGGATCTGTTGGAGAAAGGGTTCATACGCCCTAGCTTTTCACCGTGGGGTGCACCTGTTCTTTTTGTCAAAAAGAAGGATGGATCGATGCACATGTGCATTGATTATCGGGAATTAAATAAGTTAACTATCAAGAACAAATATCCATTGCCGAAGATTGATGATTTATTTGACTAGCTTAAGGGTGCGCGAGTTTTCTCTAAGATTGATCTAAGGTCAGGATACTACCAATTGAAACTCAAATCTGAAGATATCCCTAAAGCTGCCTTTCGCACAAGGTATGAACATTATGAGTTTTTGGTTATGTCCTTTGGATTGACAAATGCACCGGCAGCCTTCATGGACCTTATGAATAGAGTGTTCCACGACTATTTAGATAAATTTGTCATAGTGTTTATAGATGACATCCTAATCTATTCTAGTACTAAGGATGAGCATGCAAGCCACTTAAGCTTGGTGTTAGGATTACTAAGGAAGCACCAACTTTATGTTAAGTTTTCCAAATGTGAGTTTTGGTTGGACAGAGTTCATTTTCTTGGTCACGTGATCTCTGGAGATGGAATATCTGTCGATCCAGCCAAGGTTCAAGCAGTTAAGGAGTGACCCCAACCGAAGAGTGCTGCAGATATTTGGAGTTTCCTTGGATTAGCAGGATATTACAGAAAATTTATTGAAGGATTTTCAAAGATTACAACACCCCTCACTCGGTTAACAAGGAAAGATATCAAATATGCTTGGACAGAGGAGTGTGAATCCAGTTTCCAGACCTTGAAAAATAAATTGACCAATGCCCCAATATTAAGACTTCCCGTTGAGAATGGTAAATTTAGCATTTATTGTGATGCTTCCAAAATTGGTCTTGGTTGTGTGTTGATGCAAGATGGTAAGGTAATAGCTTATGCTTCTAGACATGTGAAAACACATGAGAAGAACTACCCTACACATGTCTTGGAATTGGCTGCAGTGGTATTTGCACTTAAGATTTGGAGGCATTACCTGTATGGACAAACTTGTGAAATATTCTCGGACCATAAAAGTCTGAAATATATCTTCACACAGAAGGAATTAAATATGAGGCAACGTCGATGGTTGAAATTTGTAAAGGATTATAATTTTGAGATTAAATACCATCCCGGCAAAGCTAATGTAGTGGCCAATGCTTTGAGCAGAGTGACAACATCAACCCCAACTATGATTTTCGATATACCATTAGCCTTAGAGTCAGAATTCCAAAGGTTTAATCTAGAAGCAGTATCCATTGTATCAGCTATACTTTCAGCCATAACCTTAAAGCCTACTATTCTGGAAAGAATAAAGGAAGCTCAGACAAATGATGTAGAGTGCAACAAGTACAGATTAAGCATGGAATCTACTGTTAATTCAGATTTCAATTATTCCAATGATGGGATCCTTAAGTTTAGAAATAGATGGTTTGTTCCGGTTAATGTAGAGCTTCAGAATGAGATCCTTTCGGAGGCACATTCTTCTAGATTTTTTATCCACCTTGGAAGTACGAAGATGTACAAGGACCTCAGACAGCATTATTGGTGGCCAAGTATGAAAAGGAGTGTGGCGGAGTATGTAGGATCATGTTTGTGTTGTCAGTAGATTAAAGCTGAACATCAGAGGCCTGCAGGAACATTACAACCCTTACCAGTTCCCGAATGAAAATAGGAACAAATAACGATGGACTTTGTTGTGGGATTGCCTAGAACAGCAAAGGAATATGATGCAATCTGGGTAATAGTTGATCAATTAACCAAATCTGCCCACTTTCTGTCTATGAGGATGACATACTCGATGGATCAGTTTGCTGAATTGTATATGCAAGAGATTGTTAGGTTACATGGAGTTCCAGGTACCATAGTTTCAGACCGAGATTCTAGATTTACATCTAAGTTTTGGAAGAGCTTACACAAGGCTATGGGTACATAGCTTAGTTTTAGCACAGCTTTTCACCCTCAAACAGACAGACAATCCAAGAGAACTATTCAGACCTTAGAAGATATGCTTTGTGCATGCATATTAGATTTTCAAGGATCTTGGAGAAAATATTTATCATTAGTGGAGTTTTCTTATAATAACAGTTTTCAGGCAACTATTGGTATGGCACCGTATGAAGCATTGTATGAATGAAAGTGTAGATCTCCTTTGTACTCGGATGAAGTTGGTGAAGCACAGTTGCTTGGTCTTGACATTGTGCAACAAACTGTTGAGAAGGTTGCCCTCATCCGCCAGAGGATCTTAACAGCTCAAAGCCGACAGAAAAGCTATGCCGATAGAAGACGCAGAGAATTAGAGTTTGAAGTAGGTGATGAAGTTTTTCTTAAGGTATCACCATTCAAAGGATTTGTGAGATTTGGTAAGAGAGGCAAGTTGAACCCCAGATTTATTGGACCCTTTTTTATCTTGAAAAGGATTGGAAAGGCAGCTTACGAATTACAGCTACCAACCTCTATGGAAAGAATCCATAATGTGTTCCATGTTTCTATGTTGAAGAAGTGTACGAGATCCATCACAGATTGTGGAACAGCAGAGTATTGAAGTTCATCCTACTCTTACATATGAGGAGAAACCAGTAAGGATCTTAGACCATGCCGTGAAAGTGTTGCGCAACAAAGAAGTTCCACTGGTGAAAGTCTTATGGCATAACCAAAACATAGAGGAGACAACTTGGGAGCGCCAGCAGAACATGATGGACCAACATCCAGAATTATTCAGGTATTGAATTTTGAGGACAAAATTCTTTTAAGGAGGGTAGATTGTATCACCCGGTTTCATTGAACCAACCTACCTTATCAACTAATAGTATACGTTTTATAGATGAAATTGGGAGAGATTAGTGATTGGCTAATGAGTGACTAGGCGAGGACATAAAGGTAAATTAAGATATAAAGTGGATAACCTATTTATGGGAAGAGGTTCTGCGTTTAATGCACAGTAGCCGCCACCCTATTTCCATTTCCTTCATTTGATTTTTAGCTCACCTCAGCAGACTTCCTTCTGACATTTTTTCTCTCTGATTTTCTCCATTCTAGGTGAGTTTTGTTTCATTTTACTTGCTGTTTTAGTGATTAGATAACAGAGAGATTGTAGGGGAGTGTTCGTCAATGCTGGGAGTGAGAGTTAGTTTTGGGTTTTGGGGAGAACCAGGAATGCTCGACGAGCAGGACTTCCAGCTAGTTTCCCTAAGATTTCTAAATAGTTTAGAATGAAATTTAGTAATGTGGTGCTCTGTTTACAATTATAGGTGAGCAGACTCCTGAAGTAGCTTACAACCAAACCATCTCTAGGAGACCAGGTAAGTGAAGTATGCTTGTGCCTTCGGGCCTACATCACAAAACAGTAGGATTGTGTATGCTTGAATGTGTTTGTATGTCATGCATCATATTTTGAAAGTATGTGAAAATGGATTTACATGAAATGGCATGGTAAGGAATGAACAGACTGCAACAGTTGTTAAGAGAACTAATCCGCCCCTTAATCAAGAGAGAGGATGTATAACTTTGGGAGAAGTGATCCAACTCTCAATTTCACAGGGGTATCTGAACAGTTGTTAAGGGAACTAATCCGCCCCTTAATCAAAAGAGAGGATGTATGACTTTGGGAGAAGTAATCTAACTCCCAATTTCACAGGGGGATCATATCACAAACGAATGCATATGCAACTGAGATGAGAAAGTAGAAACTGCATGTTTAGGAATTTATGTTTCAGCATTCCATTTCATTACTGCTTTACTTCCTTAGTATTAGGCTAATAGATGAGTTTTGTGATGTAGGTGAAGAAGTGACAGCAAGTGTGTTCTCTGAGTTTGCTGAGAACTAGGCAGGTTGGAGGGGTGCATTCATGCATCGATCTGGCAACTGATGGGGCGGTTTAACTGGTGGTAGTAGATGAGAAGGTTTAGTGAATCATGATTCAATTTAAGTATGTTGAGAGTTTTTCTAACAGTGGTAGTTTTGATGTTTTGAATACAATTTGAAACTTTTCTGATAATGATACTCTGTAGGGGTGAGCAAAAACCGGTCCGGTCCGGTTTTGAAGAAAATTGAAACCAAAATAATAAAATTCGGTTTTTAATTTTTAAGACCGGGACTGTTTTGATTTTTTTAAGGACCGGACTAGAACCGGAGCCGAATTTCGGTTCCGGTTCTAATCCGGTTCCGGTTTTCCCACATTTTTTTGAACTTTCATTTCTGTTTTTTTATTAATCTTTACCAAGATGCACACTGTATATATATAAAGAAAAACTATTGTTGACTCAGTAAAAAAGCTCAGCCTCCAAAATCATAATAAATATATTAAAGAAAGAGAAGGAACGAGAGTGCTTTATGAGTTCCCAAAACCATGAGCTCTAAACTATTAGCTCCCTGAATCAATAATGTGAGGGAGGGTGCCAAAAGAAGAGGCTTTAAATTTCAACACATGTGAGTCTGCCCCAGGAATCAGGATGAATTTGAAGCATGCCATCAACTGTCCCTAGACCGCTCTCTTTGGTAATCAAAAGCCAATAAAATAGGTGGTGTATTCGGTGATATGTCAAAACAAAAGAAGAAATAATAGATTTTGATTTTGAGATTTCTCATGAATAAATCGTGGATACATGGTGGATGCCCATGCTATTTGTTCATCTTTATTGATTTTGAAACTGAGTCTGATGGATTGTGTTTCCCATTACTAAAGTAGGAAGTAAAGACCCAGTGGTGATCAGTTTGATAGGGTGACTAAGAGCAGCTGAGAAGGAGCACAAATGTTCCATAATAATAGTTTACAAGAATTCACCAATAAAAAGAGTATTTTGTCTTTTCTAGTTCGCGTTGGAGAAATGTTACCGTAAATCGCTACATGACGCCAAAGAAAATAGAAATAGATCCCTAACCATCACAAAGACTCGTGGTATTGAAAACATAAACACAGTGAAAGTTCAAAACCCTCGAAAATAAATTCAAAGCAGATTCGGTCTAAAAAATTTTGATATGTTATAAACTTAATCAAATACAACGTTCTAATTTTGGACTCTCAAAGAAAAATCTAAGATATTCAGAGCCACGAACGAGTAATGCTATAAAAATTGCTTACCTTCGTCGGCAGTCGGTGGAAGCTTTGTCGAAGTCGAAGTCGGAAGTCGAGGTCGGAAGTCGAGGTCGGAAGTCGGCGACTGTGGTTTGGCGTCGGGCGACTGCGAGTGCGAACTAGGTCTGAGCGACCTTCAAGCGAAGTGAGACAGACTGAGAGGCAGGAGCAGCCGAGGAGGCGAGGAGAGGGCTTAGGGCTAAGGGCACTGGGCAGTGGGCACACTGCACTGATTAAATTCGGTTCTGCCATTTTTCGGTTTTTTATCATCAAACCCAAAACCGAACCGTATTTTTCGGTTCAACTTAAAATGAATCGAATTTTGATTTTTTAAATTGAAAAACAGACCAGAACTGGACCAAATTTTCGGTTCCAATCCGGTTCTTCGGTCCAATCCGGTTTTTGCTCACCCCTAATACTCTGTTGGTTTAATAGTGGTTTTTAGCAAATTTTGGAGTAATACTTGGATTTAAGTAGTCTTGAACGATTTTTAGTAAAATGCTCAAGTTCTTTTGGTAGTCGGAGTTTTCCTTGTTTAGAGTGAAATTGTTGCTATGCTGTTTTTGTTGAGTGTTTTTGATCTATTGGTAGATGATGTCTATCGGCAGATGTTGAGTATTTTTGATCTATCGGTAGATGATGTCTATCGACAGATGTTGAGTATTTTTCATCTATCGGTAGATGATGTCTATCAGCAGATGATGAGTATTTTTGGTCTTTCGGTGGATGTAGTCCATCGGTGGATGTGAGCATTAGAATTTGTCGTTTTGTGACCGGGTGATGTCGAGTATTATATCCATCGGAAGATGTAGGAAGAAATTTGTTGTTTTGCGATCGACAGATGTTACTTGAAGATTTTTGTCGTCTAGTGACCCGATGACGCAACTTGTTCTATCGGTAAATGTGTGCAGCCAACGCGTCGTCGGCAGATGTGAGCAGATGACGTGTGAAGTTGATGTGTCGATTCTGTCTCTGCTTTCACCACTGAGTCTTTTGTCCCTACTTCTACCGCTGGCACTGTTTGGCGGTAGAAGCCTTCTATTTCTGTTTCTGCCTCTACCGTTGAATTTGTTCAGCGGAAGATGCGTTTGACTTTTTACGAACTTTAAGTATTTCACGCTTAAGCCTTTGTTTCTTTTGGCTGAATTATTTCTTAATATTATAGCTGATTATTCAAACATTGTTTCATAGTTTTGCTCAACTCTGTTCTGCTCAAATGATTTTCTGCTGCAAAATTTTCAATGTTTACCTTGTAAAATGTCAAATTTTGTCCTTTGAGTGAAGTTTTAGAATTTTCTCAAAAATCCTATAGTTCGGTTCAGTATCTTGTGTAGCGAACCGGATTCAGAAAACTCAGGGCGTTACATGTCGTTTGTGAGCGGTAGAAGTAAATAAGAGATTTGTCGTTTTGTGAGCGGTGAATGCGAGTGTAAAATGTTGTCGTTCTGTGAGTGGAAGATGTAATTTGTACGGCTTATACCGTCGAGACTCTTTTTTCTCTATATCTACCGCTGGAACTATTCAGCAACCGGTGTGTTCTGTTTCCTTTTATTTTTCAACCAACTGTCTTCAATATTTTAACTATTTAATAAACGTTGTTCATACAAATGTTTTTTCGCTGTAAGTTTTAATGTTTTAAGGGTCAAGTCTTTTTCGTTGAATGAAATTTTAAAATTTTCTCAGAAAGTCATAGTTCGGTTTTGTATTATGTGAGGCGAACCGGGTTCAGATAACTCGGGGCGTTACACGCAGGGCGCTAGAGGCGCGCGCAAGGCGTGGGCTGGGGGCGCGCGCAGCACCCAAAGCCGATCGATCGGTAGCGTCTCCTATTCATTGATCGCGCACCCTGTGCGCGCGACGCGCACTGCCTCAATGGGGCCAGCCTGATTTTTTTTAAAATTTTTGGTTTTTCAATTATGTTTTAACCCAATCGTTTTCGACACATTTGACACGTATTTTATGCACATTTTCCAACCATTTTTGAGGGTTCGGAAAACCCAAAAATCAAGTCAAAATTTTATCAAAAATTATTTTTAAATTCGTTTTCAACGGGGGAAAGGTGTGCAAAGTAACGCACTGAGCCGGGGCAGGTTCGGAGGGCGTTACAAGTTGGTATCAGAGCAAAATGGTCGAGTCGTTCAAAAGATTACCCGACAATGCTGGCCGCCATGCAACGAATAAGTTATGGCCATTTGAAGTTGGACACCAAAATTAGGGGGAAAATCGGGTTTAGGGTTTAGATTTTTTTTGTTTAAGTTGTTAGTTTTGGTAAGACAATTCCTTAGAATCTCCTCATAGTGTTTCTAAGTTATTTTCTTATATTTGCTTGGTTGACGAGCGGTTATTTAGAGTAGTCGAAGTGAACAAACACGTGCCGAACAATCAGGTAAGTAGTGGAATATATTTGTTTTGCCTTCGGGCCTACACCACAGAACGGTAGGTTTAATGCTTGCTTGTTGTTTGTTGTGTTGTTGTTTGTTGTGCTTAAGAGTGAATGACATGTATCATGGTTTTCAAAAAATGAAAGAACATGTTATTTACATGATTTGAATGGTGAGGTTGAAAAGTGTATGAAAAGTGTAAGAGTAAGCATTAGAGGGTTGAATGCCTCGTCGTTAACGTGCAAGAGCAGCACTAGAGGGTTTAACGCCTCATCGTTAACGTGCAAGAGCATGCACTAGGGAGTTGAACGCCTTGTCGTTAACGTGCAAGAGGAGCACTAGAGGGTTTAACGTCTCGTCGTTAACGTGCATGAGTAAATAGTAGAAAAGTAACGAAAAATGAAACGAAACAACAGAGTGAGTAAACCACGCATGTGTTAGGATTGTGTGTGTGCATTGTGCATATTTGCATTCCTTATTCCCTACTTGCTAAGCGTAAGCTTACGTGTGTGTGTTCTGTGGTGTAGGTGAAGACTTGTACACAGGTGAGCTTGATGAGGGAGCCTAGGATTAGGGGCAGTCGAGGATTCACGGGGCACGCCGATGTAGGCAGTTGTCGAGGCGTCTCGATCAGGGTCTTCGAAGATGTGTGCGGTTGGGTATTCTGGATTGTCTACTAGTATTTTGTTAGATTTTATTTTGTGTAAATATTAATGGTTTTGAAATATTTATGAATGTGGTTTGGGCGTGGTTTGGGCGTGTTTTGTAAATGTTTGATTTCAGGATTTGATTTTAGAAAATATTCAGTTGTTATGCCGCTCGTTTTTTTTCGTATAGGAAACAACGTTAGGTTTCACTTGTTTCTACGTTTTTGCTCATGTTTTGGAGTCGGTTTTCCGAGATTTTTATGTGTCGTGGAGTCGGGGATGCCGGGAACGTTTGGGGTAAATTTTGGGTGATTTGGGGGTGAGTGGTTTGAAGAAAAATGTAGAAAAGAGGGAGAAGGTCGCTGGTGGCCGATGGTTGGTGCGTAGGGCGCTGAAGGCGCGCGCAGGGCGCGGGCTGGGCGCGCGCTGCAAGCGCATGCAGCGCCTAGCGCCGATCGATCAACGCACAGCACCAATCGATCGGCAGCGTCTACTGTTCATTGATCGTGCAATCGAGAGGATGCTGATCGATCGGCACCAGAGCGCACAATGTGGCGTGCGCGGTGCATTGCTGCACGCGCGACGCGCATAGTAGACGCGCGCGATGCGTGCGCGGCACCCCAATGGGGCCAGCCCAATTTTTTTTTAAATTTTGGTTTTTCAAATATGTTTTAACCCGATTTGTTTCGACACGTTTGGCACGTATTTTATGCACGTTTTCCAACCATTTTCGAGGATTCAGAAAACCCAAAAATCGAGTCAAAATTTTATCAAAAATTATTTTTAAATTCATTCTCAACGGGGGAAAAGTGTGCAAAGTAACGCACTGAGCCGGGGCGGGTTCGGGGGGCGTTACAAAAACAAATCATCAAGTCATTATTATTGTAATCATAACAACAAGACAAGTCCTCAAGCCATTCTTATCGTAAACATAACAAGAAGACAAGTCATCAACCAATCGACATAATATAACTATAAAACCTAGCGCTTCGTGATGTAGGCTGAAATGCCACACACATAAAAACATTACTTACGTTCAATAACATGTCATGTTCAAGAATCTATAATATAACATATTTTCTAACAATATCATCATCATCAAATTCTATAATAACAATAAAACGTCTCATAAAACACCCCAATAACATGAATATCTAAATAAAATACATCCTTGAGTATCAATAAAATGTAAAAAGATAAGCTAACACTTTGTGATGCAGGCCGAGAAGTCAAGCACATACAAATACCTCTTACCTTGAGTCCTTAGTATGTAGACTCTTGCTTACGATGAGTACGACGAGTATTTTTCACCTTTGGATTAACCTATTCATAGAGTTGTCGCGTATTAGTAAAAGAAATTGAAGAGAAGTATCATAATCGAAAGATTTCCATGGAAAAACCTCAGTGATAATGAAATTTCTAACCGTCTCCCTCAAGCATGTAAAATCATGTGTTTATTTGTTTGAGGGTCGAAGTCTATTAGGTTTAGGCTTACCTTGAAGATTTTACAAAAAGAAGGAGACAGTTCGCGAATTCCAGACGAAATAATGTGTTTTTAGGGTTAGGTTTAACATGCATAAATTGATACAAAGTGGGTGTTTAAATATGATCAAATAAACCCAAAATATCCTTAAAAATATAGAAAATCCTAATAAGTTTGGAAATATGAAATTTGAAAATCCTAAAACGTCAAAAAAATGTGTTTTTGGAAAAACTTGGCACAGGGGTTGCGCGGTACAGCTAACGTGCACCCTGGCGCCCCTACGAGTGCCTGTGCTCCCTAGCATGCCTCGTGCACGTCCCACACCCCTTTTTGCACCATTAGCGCTCCTAATGCCTTACTACATGTATTACTTCATGTTTTTCACTTGATTGGTTTACAAAGGGCACTCCAAACGTCTTTTTGACTTTATTTGTATTATTTTCCTCAAATACTCTATAATCATAGTAATGTAAAACATTAACTTTTCTTTCAATACGAGATTAAATCTTACCAAAAATTCTTGAGTGTTACACATATCAAGACAGTGTCGATGTTCTTGGTCAGTGTTGTGATGTTATAGTGCTGACTAATTGTTAAAAGCTAGAATTTGAGTAATTATATGGGTGTCACAACGCTAGAAAATGGGTGTCGTAATGATAAGAAGTTGGTTCCACAATGCTAGCAAAAAGTCTAGAGTGATGGTTATTAACACTTACTAAGCTGATCAATTCTCTCTCTATGATTTAATCTTTTGGACTGTAAAAGTTAAAACAGTCTCACAAAGTAGACAAACTAAGCCCATTGATTTTCATCCAATGAGTATTATTTTTTGTACCACATATTGAATAATTAGATATATTTTACATTTTCAATATGAACGACTCGAATATCTAATTGACAATGGCTTTATATACTCTAATTACATAAATTTATACGCAAAAGCAGATAGATAAGTATTATATTTGCAAATGAAACCATGTAACATAAGTCCATGGTTATTCGATATATAGACAAAGTGATTCTACACCTTGAGTCTCGAGTATTCATGTATTGCTGACTCTTTTTGTCGTTTGAGCGTGTGTTTACCATTGCAGCTCCTACTGGGAGTTTACTAGATGAGGATGATATAATAGATTTACGTAATGTTTACTTGATGGCACAAATAATAAATTTTATGTTTAATAGGTTTTGCAAACTTATTTAGTTGAAAATGGTTGAATTAACTCACATGTTTTGAGTGATAACTAAGATAATTTCATTCTTCAATCACAACCACCAACTCATTGCTAGTTTTTTGCAATTGAAACGTAAACTCAAAAATGAAGCATGAAGAATTGTTTTAAAAGAAGAAGTTAACATCACTATTTAAGTATTCAATAAAAGAGTAATGGTCAATTTAGACTGTATTTTAGGATAACAACAACTAATATCATATATTATTTTTTGACAATTCAAACCTCGTACTATGTAAAAACTGCTAATTTTATATTAATTGAATTCTATGTGTAAACTTTTTTGTGTTTTTTACTGTCAACTTCTCATGGGTTGACTCATTTTGTCGTACGGTGGTCATGTAGGATTTTTTATGTAACACCCGGTTCTACGGAATTTTATTCTTCCAATATATAATGGCATTTTTGTATATATGTCAAATTAAGTCCGTTTTGCAAACAAAAAGTTTTAATAGAGCCCTAATAATAAATTAGAATTATTGGTGAAATAAGAAAATTTAGAGAAAACCGAACTGATGGTCAAATAATGAGATAAAAGGAAAATCAAATGGAAGGGTGAAATGGTCATTTGACAAGTTAGTTTAATTAAATAGGCAAAACTCCTTTCTTCATCAGCACTTCAATGAAAAATTTCCCTCATCTCCTCTCTGAACGGCGATTTCTCCCTCCCCATCACGCGACTTCTCTTCCGGCGACGAAAGCTCACTCTCCGGCGATTCGTTCTTCACGTTTCTTCTCCGTCTTCGCTCCCTAGGTAAGACTCTGTGCTTTTGGGACGTTAGATTTTGATTTCTAGGTCGTTAAATGGTTAGGGTTTCGTTTAGGGTTTTGCGAAATAGCCGGGTGTTGTTAGAAACAACTAGGTTTACCCTAATCATGACTCTAATGGGCGTATTTATGATTATTGGTTAAAGTTGGTTGGTTTAATGAAGGTTGTTGAAGTTTTTGGTGGTTGGAGATTTTGAAAACTCCATTAATGGAGGTCTAAGGATTCACGAGCACGAATTGTTCGATGAAATGCCTCAACGAGTTAGATTAGAGTTTTAGGAGAATTTTCCTTAGATAGGAGTTTCGCTAGTCTTCAAAATTCGATGTTCTAGGCCCGATTTTAATGATGGTTTCAATGAATTGGTTTAGGTGAACAACGCTCGTGGACGGAGCTCGGTGTGCTACGGACACGAGATAAGTCTTCGTGCTTTATTTGGCCGATTTGACCTACACCAAGAGTTTGACGTCATTGAGGATATTGGTGAATTCCGTAGTTTTAGAATGAGTGATTGGGTAGTTTAGGTGTATATAACATAGTGTCTTTTTTTTAGATTCATTGATTGTTTTCTATGTTAGCTATAGATTGTGCAATATGAACTGTACACGCATCACGCTCTTTCAAAATAACATGAAAATGAGTTTCTACACATGTTTTTATGAAAGAACTGAATTAATGAAAAGAAACGAATGCATGTAATCCCAGTCACGACGGGGTGGGGTTCAGACATGCTGTCCAGTAGGTGAAGCATGTTTTTCCCCCGGTAGATGGAAAAGGCTGTCTGACCGCCAGACGTGCCCTCTCCATCTGGTCAGAGTAGACCTCGGTGACATCTCGTTATGTAACTAAATGATTCAAAGGATTACATGATTTTATGAACGATGCACAGCATGCATTTGCATTTACGTAGATTTACTGAGCCTTTAGCTCATAGAATATCTCTGTGGTGTAGGTGATTTTGAAACAGGTGAGGGCAACATCCCTCCACCCGATGTATGAGCAGGTTGATGAAGCGTGCCCGTGGGAGTGCGCTGGCGTAGACTGAGCGACTTTTGACCCGTGGGGAAAGGACGCATAGGTATTGAGGGTCTCATGGGTAGGAAGGGTGTAGTTATTACGTTTAAGTTGACATAGAGTTTAACTTGAATTTTGATGTTGATACTGGATACATTTTGATGAATTTCAATGATGGGTTAACTTTTGAACAAAATACGTGTAAATGTTAGTATTCCGCTGTATATGATAGTCATTGATGATTTTAGATTTTTTTCTGGAATTGCTTGGTGATTTCTTTTAAGCGTGGGGAATTATTTAGTTTTCAAACCGATCCACACAATTTGTTTTCACGAAATGTAAATACGTATAGGCTACGGTTGTGTCATGTTTTAGGTGATTTGAGGAAAGGGAATGGTGGGGATGGTTTTAGTGAAGTGTGTGCGTGCGTTATGCAAAGAGAAAGAAGGAGGCAACTCTCTGGAATTCGGATTCCATAGAGTATGCCGATCGATCGCTATAGGGGGCGATTGATCGACATGTATGTTGGCTAACTCTCTGGTTTTCCAGAGAGGTTGCCGATCGATCGCTAGAATGGGCGATCGATCGGCTGGCTTGCTATGGCAATGCTCTGGTTTTCCAGAGTGTGTGCCGGTGGATCGCCTGGTGAAGGCGATCGATCGCCTGAGGGTGATCGATAGGGGGCGATCGATCAGGCGATCGATCGCCTGGCAAATAAATGCCACAACTGATTGATCGGCTGAAATGGCCGATCGATCGGCTAGCTAATTTCCAGGCGTTATGCCCATTTTGCCCCAATTGCCAACTCTGGTTTCTCCTTTATTATTATATTTATATATAATATTTTCTTTAACTTGTTTTGAAGGTGGTTTCAATGATTTAGACATGATTTAGAGGTTTAAAAAGAAAAATTTTACGAAAAATTTAAGGGATAGGAACTAAGGGTCGTCACATTTTAGTTAATTGGCCTGATCTGTCAAATTTGAGAGTTATTGTGTGGTCAAAAATCCAGAGAATTTATGTTGGATAAATTTGGAATCACCCGGAGTAAATTGATAAATACTCAAAAATTTCATTTAATATAAATATTAATTTTATAGTATTAATATTAAATAAAATAAATAAATAAAATTTAAATTAATTTAATTAAAATGGAAGGAAGCAAATCATTTCTTCACTCTTCTTCATTCTAAGGAGGGAGGGAGGGAGGGAGAGAGATATTTCTTGATCGAGTGATTCGTCACGTTTCAAGATTGGAATTGTGTTTGTTAAACTTCAAGCACTAGCTTTCGTGAAAGGACTTTGCAGTAAGTCGATCTTAAACCTCTAGTTTTGAGTTTAAAGTTGAGGGTTTATTTTTTGTTCAAATTCGAGCGGAAAACTCTAATCCTTTTATTGTTTATGACATATGTTTGTATATATATGTTGTTATAGAGTTCTAAATTGATTGGGTTAAAAATCAATGCAAAATGACAAGTTTTTGCGACTTCTTGTCACTAGAAAATGTGGCCTGGTCGACCACTGTATAAGTTTATGATTGAACTGATCAACAAGACCGGTCGACCGCAGGCCATAACGATCGACCATGCAAAACCTGAGAGAAGACCGCTGCCAAAGCTGAAAGGGTTGCTCGACGACCTATGGAGGTGCCGGTTAACCAATGCTAGGGTGCGGTCGACTGCATTGTATTATATTTAAGGAAATTATGTCGTCGAGATGAAGTTCGCAGATGTTTGTGGTTATCTTTGGATTGAATTCCTAGCTCGGTATAAGACTCATTCATAGTTCTTAGTGTTCAAGAGGAGAATTTAAGACATTAATTTTGTTCTAGGCTTGGATGAGTTTGTGGATTTTGAGACAATTCCAAAGATTTTTGCTTTTGTTTCGTAAGAAAAGTGATCATTGTTGAGGTAGGAGTTTTATACTTTCTGCATTGCCTTGCATCATTTTATGAAACCTTATTTTGGTAAATTGCCACTTATGGAAAAACCTAAAGGGTCTGGTCGCTAGAACATCAATCTTTACATATGTGTACACATATTTACCAGTCTGAGTGTCAAAACATCATAAAGCTATCCCAACACACCTTTTCTTGTGAGAATATGTTTTGTTGGCTCGTTACGAAAAATGGGTAATGAGGTGGTGATGACACACTGTCACGACCCAGAGGAGAACCTAATAAAAATGTTAGGTTGAACCACCCAATCCTCGGAGGGAACCCAATCGCTGATCCTAAAACTTGGTTCACATTGGAATACCTGACTACAATTCACAGCCATAGCCCACACGGAATGGGCCTAAGTCCACACAATGTGATATACCTAAGAGGCTGCTGACTAGGTCCCAAATCAAAACTCAATTATTATCTATTCTAGCAGAGATGAGCTTATCAATGACATGGCTTAGAACCCGGACTCTCAGGACAAGGAGAAGCCCAAACACATACTCATTTGGAAGACCGAAGGTGACAAATTAACTCAATCAAAAGCTAGAGTAGCAGAAGCGGGAATTTGTCTTCCCGGTGATAACTCTTTGTAATTTTATTTTTCCTTCATTTGCTATAGGCAAAATTTTAGCCTATTTATTAGCTTTCAATGGTTCATGCATGCATAAGCATATAGGATAGTCGGTGGTAGAATGTTAAGCTTAAAAGAAAGGCCCAAACTCTCCTTTTGAAGCTCGGCTCGCACATTGTGGAAGCCCAGCCCCTTTGATAAGATGGAGGCGTCCATGCAAGCCCATTGTTTGATGAAGACGGTGTCGTTCACTAGCCTCTCAATATCATGGTGGCGTCGTTTACCAGCCTCTCAACATCATGGACCAAGCATCGAAGCCTTAGAAGACAACCAAGAGAAGATCGGTCCACATCGAAGTTAGGAGCTCACACCAATTCGGGCTCTAGCGCTTAACCAAAGTTCACTCACTTGAAGGCCCAATTCATTAGTGGAATGAGGGCGCTAAAGACCTTGACAATTTGAATTTTTTTCAGCTCTTTACCCCCTCATGGAATCAAGACAACTTGCCTTATGGAGAAATCATCTCAACGAAGAAAGATAAGGAGGAGCACCCAACAGACGACCGTGATTAATCCTTTGTAAATTTTTTTTCTTTGCACGCCTCAACCCTAAACCACCATTAGGACATATCTAATCCTAGCTATTGCATTTTGGTATTCAGTTTTCGTATCAATAATAATTTCAAGGTATTTTTCAAGAACATTGGCTCCAAGGTAAGCAAGCATCGGCAGTCCCTTGGCAGATTGGAGTTGTAGCCTTCATTACTTCAAGCAATTTGTGGCTTGCAAGTTCTTATTAACATCTTTCCTCTCCAAACCCTTAGTGGTTGGAAAATAGTAGGAAAGGTGAACACCATAACCCAAGAACTATTGTCACTTTCCTAGGAGAGTGTACATTCCCCAAAAGTCCTTAAGTTGCTTACCGGACAGATCACGGGTTTCTCTTGCACAAACTCTTATTTTTCTTTTATTTTTGGACATCAATTTGAGAGCATTATCTCAACTCATCATCTTAGATCTCCACTGAATTTTGTACCAATTTGGAACTGATTTGATTTAAATCTTGAATGTGGAATTGCGGTGCTAATCGGATTTAGCCGAGTAACACCAACCTTGGAATTTCGAATTGTCTAACATGTGATTTGCAGGGTTGAATCATATCATCTGGTATCAGAGCAAAGGTAACTTCTATTTTTAGATTTTGAGTTGGTTTGGACGTTAATTTTCACTTCTTTTGATCAGATTAAAGTGACATCAAAAATTGGATTACATTTTATCCAAGGAAGGTTACCCTAACCTAAGGCAATCTTGTTGTTTGATGCTAATTTTATTGGCAGATAATATTATCATGCTCAAACATTATTATTAGATACATGATTGTTTGGATTGAAAAATTAAATTAAATTACCGCTAGCAACATCGTTTATGTTGTTATAATAGAACTTTTCAAATTGAGCATCTTTGCATTAAATTATTTTGGCAACTACTTGTAATTCTTAAATAGAAAAGATTCTAATTGTTAACAACGAGTTATTGTGTGATTATTTCTGTTTATTCACTAAAGAAATTGTCATAAATCTTGTGTTGCATTCCGTTAATTCCATTTTAATTAATTTTAATTTTTCCTTTTAGGTTTTATCACACTAATTTGCCTCATTAGAATTTGATTTTTTTTACATTAGCAATTTAAAATTTCAATCTTTCTTAATATTGTAGGATTAAGTAGAGCATTAAACTCACTTAATTAAGTTCTAAAAACCTTACTTTAGCTAGAGTTTCCTTTAAGGTATCTTCCTAATATATTAGGGAATTAAGTAGATCTTGTAACGACCCCTTATCCCAGCAAGATATTGTCTGCTCTGGGGATTGGGCCGTAAACCAATATCCTCCCCTCACAGCTTTGTTTGGCGAGAACTTCCCAGTCGGTCACCCAACCTGAGATTGCTCTCGCCGAATCACTTTTAACTTCAGAATTCTTATGGGATCTGTTGCCAATTGTGCTCCAAAACGCGTCTTACTATCTTAGGAAGGTCTCTTTACATATGTTTCATTTCCACATACTTCCCCAAGCGATGTGGGATTGTGACGACCCCCTCTTTACGACCTGTCACCTTCTGGTTCGCCCGTGCGGACGTACCGCCATCCGGGTTCCGATTCGTGCAGCCATCGTACCATACGTGCACATTCGAGTCATCACAATCACCCCCTCTCAGGGGCCCAACGTCCTCGTTGGCCACATTTCCAGTTGGGTACAGGCTCTGATACCATTTGTAACGACCCCTTATCCCAACAAGATATTTTCCGCTCTAGGGATTGGGCCGTAAGCCAATATCCTCCCATCACGGCTTTGTTTGGCGAGAACTTCCCAGAAGGTCACCCAACCTGAAATTGCTCTCGCCGAAGCACTTTTAACTTTGGAGTTCTTATGGGATCTGTTGTCAATTGTGCTCCAAAACGCGTCTTACTATCTTGGAGATATCTCTTACATATGTTTCATTTCCACATACTTCCCCAAACGATGTGGGATTGTAACGACCCTCTCTTTACGACATGTCACCTTCCGGTTCGTCCGCGTGGATGTACCGCCATCCGGGTTCCGGTTCGTGCAGCCATCGTACCATACGTGCACATTCGGGTCATCACAGATCTATAATCTTCACTTAATTGAAAATCCCCAAGCAAGAACCCAGAAGTTAAAGATAAACTCAAGTTTGTTTAAATAATTTCCTAATCAAGTCCTAAAATTTAGGAGCCAAATAGAGCCTTAATAATGACAACACGAAATGGACTCAAATATAACTCTAACATTGAACAAAACATAAATATAGAACCTTCCATTAACGAAAACCCTCAAGTTGCAGAATGTAGCCTACAAGGACAAATGGACGGCATTAGCCAAATGTTGAAGCAACTTATGGAACAAATAGATAAACAAGAGAGGGCTAATGATCAAGGCAAAAATCTCCAAGAACCATTACCTAGGGAATCCAACTATAAATCACATTTCCCTCAAGGAAGAAATGAACGAGCCTTCCAAGAGCCCATGCAAAGGAGAAGAGCTGGCCCAGAAACCATGACAAGGAGGAACGATGAACCACCTAGGGATAAATTTGTTACCCATAGGAACCGTGAAGAAGAATGGATTGATGGAGATGATGAATTTATCCAAAACCGAAGAAGAGACAATGACGATTTTCGACATGCCAAGTTATCCAATCCTTCATTCAATGGAGCATGCAACAGAGACGCATTTCTAGACTGGTTAGATAAGGCCGAGAAAGTGTGCGAATATTATGACTATTCGGATCACACTATGATACAACTAGTGGCTATAGAGCTAACCGGTTATGCTTCTTTATGGTGGGATAATCTAAAAGCTCAACGAAGACAACTTAACGAGAGTCCAGTCGCCACATGGGAAGAGATGAAAGCTCACATGCGAAAAAGGTTTGTGCCCAGTCACTACCGTCAAGAACTGTTTATACAGATTCAAAATCTAACGCAAAGAGGCCGATCAGTGGAAGAATATCTTACTGAATTCAAGATGCTAAAGATAAGAGGTGGATGAAATGAACCGGAAGAGTAAGTGATCGCAAGATTCCTCCGTGGACTAAACCAAGATATTAGTAACGTTGTTGAATTGCATCCTCTTTACACGATGAACTCGGTAACTCAAATGGCCATCACGGCTGAAAGACAACTAAAGAGAGGTGGTAGGATGTCCTCCACTAGGTTTACTCCCAAAACCCCAGACACCACTAAGAGAAACGTTAAGGTGGAGGATAAGAAACCTTTTACAAGAAGTTGGCCTGCTAAAGAAGGTAGTAGCAAACCTACTATAACTGATGTCAACCAAAATAGAGCTAGAGACACTAAATGTTTCATGTGCCAAGGATATGGTCACATAATGGCTCAATGCCCTAACCGACGCATCATGATAATTAAAGAGGGAGCCGGAGAACTTGAAAGTGAGGATGAGCAAGAAGAAGAGACCTTAAAAGAAGTTGCATCAGAGGATGACACCTACCATGCCCAAAAAGGTCTCCTCCTAATGGTCATAAGGCGAACCCTTGTGGCAAAATCATCTGAAGAAAATTGCCAATGCGAGAACATCTTTCACACCCATTGTGCCATCAAGGATAGAGTTTGTTCTATGATCATTGATGGCGGTAGTTGCGTAAATATAGCTTCTAAAGATATGGTCAAAAAATTAGGGTTGGAAACTCATTTACATCCTAACCCTTATAAATTACATTGGTTAGACGACCGAGATGACGTAAAAGTCACTACTAAAGTAACTATAAGTTTCACCATTGAAAAATATAATGATTTAGTCGTTTGTGACATCGTACCTATGAATGCCAGTCATCTACTTCTTGGTAGACCATGGCAGTACGATAGGTAGGTGACCCATGACGGGATTACAAATTACTACTCGTTCAAGTTTGGAGGAAAGACAGTAAAACTTGCTCCTTTAAAACCCGAGCAAATTGCCCAAGATGAAACTTATAGGAAGAAGAAGAGGGAAAAGACTAGCGTTTTCATATCAAGAAAAGAGTTAGAAAGCTCTTTATTAGAGGGAGGACCCCTCATATTAGTTCTATTTCGAGAGCGGGTAAAAAACTTAGTGGTTATTCCCGTGACCGTGCAAGTTCCTCTTAAACAATATCAGGATATCTTTCCAGAAGAACTTCCACAATGATTACCACCTTTGCATGGTATAGAACACCAAATCGATCTACAGCCTGGAGCCATTCTTCCTAACCGTCCAGCCTATAGACTAAATCCTGAGGAATCCAAAGAGTTACAAAACCAAGTACAAGAATTACTGGAAAAAAGGTTATATCCACAAGTCATTGAGTCCTTGTGCTGTCCTTACACTCCTTGTTCCAAAGAAAGACGGGACATTAAGAATGTGCATGGACAGTAGGGCCATTAACCAGATAACCATCAAATATAGATTTCCAATACCTCGACTTGATGATATGCTAGACGAGCTCAGTGGAGCCTCTATATTTTTCAAGGTCGATTTGAAGAGCGGATACCATCAAATCCGCATGAAGGAAGGTGATGAATGGAACACCGCCTTCAAGACCAAGTATGGATTATTCGAATGGATGGTCATGCCTTTTGGATTATCAAATGCTCACAGTACATTCATGAGGTTGATGCACCACATTCTGAAGGAGTTTCTTGGAAAATTTATCGTGGTCTATTTTGGCGACATCCTCAGTTACAGCCATGATATAAATACTCATTTGGACCACCTGAGAACTTTATTCCCCTTAGATCTGTTCAATTCTTTGGAAACTTTAAAAAGTGTTCTTTCGCTCAAGAAAAAGTTTACTTCGAAGGGTTTATCATTTTAAATAAAGGAATGATGGTTGACGAGTCTAAGATAGAGGCAATAAAAGATTGACCTCATTCTATCAAATATTAATTAAGGACTTCAGTACAATTATGGCTTCCATCACTGACTGCACGAAGAAAGGAAAGGACTTCCTTTGGACTGAAGATTTCCAACACAGTTTTGATAAAATTAAAGAAAAATTATGTAAGTCCCCAACATTAGCACCTCCTGATTTCAATAAAGTATTTGAAATCGATAATGACGCTTTCGAAGTTGGATTCAGAGCAGTTCTTATGCAAGAAGGTAGACCTGTTGCCTATTTTAGTGAGAAATTGAAAGGAGCCACCATCAACTACTCCACGTATGATAAGGAGTTTTATGATATCATACATGCTATTGAACAATAGCAACACTATTTAATGTCCAAGGAGTTTATCATACACACGGATCATCAAGCTCTTAAGCATATAAAGAGCCAAGGCAAGTTAAATAGTAGACATGAGAAATAGATTGAATTCCTAGAGACATATCCTTATATCTAAGATATAAGAAGGGAGACACCAATGTTGTTGCAGATGCCCTTTCAAGGAGACATAACCTCTTTATTGAAATGGGAACCATATTTTTTGGATTCGAGTGGATTAAAGATAGTTACCAATCGGATGCTGATTTCGAAATCATTTACCTTAAATGCAAAGACAAGGTGGAAGGTGGTTATCATATTATGGATGGATACCTATTTAAGAGTGGTAAATTATGTATTCCCAACTGGAGTTTAAAGAAGTGTCTCATCAAGGAAGCTCATAGTGGGGATCTATCAATCCATTTTGGAGAAAAGAGAACCCAAGATCTTTTGAGAGAGCATTTTTACTTGCTCAATCTCTCAAATGATATTCATCGAGCAATGCATTATTTGTAAAAAGGCAAAAAGTAGGTTCTCCCACAAGGACTTTACTTACCGCTCTCAGTACCCACTCACCCTTGGATTGAAATTAGTATGGACTTTATCCTAGGACTATGTCGGACAGCTAGAGCCAAAGATTCTATTATGGTTATGGTGGATATGTTCTCCAAAATGGCTCATTTCATTGCATGCCATAAGACCGATGATGCTGTTAGCATTGCTGACCTTTTTTTTTAAGAAATAGTCAGGAAACGCGAAGTTCCACAATCTATAGTATTGGATCGTGACACGAAATTTCTAAGTTCTTTCTAGGGAACTCTATGGAGGATTAGAACGAAGTTACCATTCAGCACCTCCTTTCATCCAGAAATCGACGGTCAAACAGAAGTGGTTAATCACACTTTGGCAACCCTTTTAAGAGCTAGTATCGGCAAGAAGCTAACAGATTGGGACATCCAACTCCCGTACTTAGAATTAGCGTATAATAGAAGTGTTCATACCACCACAAGAAAGACTCCATTCGAAGTGATTTATAGGTTCAACCCCCTCACACCATTGGACCTTATACCCCTTCTAGAAGCAGACATCGTGAACCTCAAAGGAGCTAGCAAGGCTAAACAAGTTAAACAAATGCATGAAATGGTTAGAAAAACCATCGAAAAAAAGAATGAAACTTTAGCTAAACGATCCAACAAGGGGCGTAATGAGGTAATTTTTAAGGAAGGTGACCTAGTATGGCTCCATCTAAGGAAAGAATGTTTCCCTAATCAAAGAAAATCCAAGCTTCTCCTAAGAGCTTATGGACCCTTCAAGGTTGTTGAACGCATTAATAATAATGCATTCAAGTTAGAACTTCAAGGCTACTATGGCGAAGTTTCAACAACCTTCAACATTCAAGATCTCTCACCATACATTGAGGAAGAAGACGAGAGTGGGGGTGATGCACTAGATTTGAGGTCAAATCCTCTCTCACCCGGAGAGGATGATATACCTAAGAGGCCACTGACTAGGTCCCAAACCAAAATTCAATTATTATCTATTATAGCTACTAATAAGTTTACTATTTTTGTGGGAGATAAGTTTATCAACGACTTGGATTGGAACCCGGACTCTCAAGACAAGGAGAAGCCCAAACACATACTCATTTGGAAGACTGAAGGTGACAAATTAACTCAATTAAAAGCTGGAGTAGCAGAAGCGAGAATTTGTCTTCCCGGTGATAACTCTTTGTAATTTTATTTTTCCTTCATTTGCTATAGGCAAAATTTTAGCCTATTTATTAGCTTTCAATGGTGCATGCATGCATAAGCATATAGGATAGTAGGTGGTATAATGTTAAAGCTTAAAAGAAAGGCCCAAACTCTACTTTTGGAGCTCGGCTCGCTATTGTGGAAGCCCAGCCCCTTTGACAAGATGGAGGTGTCCATCCAAGCCCATTGTTTGATGAAGATGGTGTCGTTCACTAGCCTCTCAACATCATGGTGGCGTCATTTACCAGCCTCTCAACATCATGGACCAAGCATCGAAGCCTTAGAAGACAACCAAGAGAAGATCGACCCACATGGAAGTTAGGAGCTCACACCAATTCGGGCTCTAGCGCTTAACCAAAGTTCACTAACTTGAAGGCCCAATCCATTAGTGGAATGAGGACGCTAAAGACCTTGACAATTTGAATTTTTTTGAGCTCTTTAACACCTTATGGAATCAAGACAACTTGTCTTATGGATAAATCATCTCAACAAAGAAAGATAAAGAGGAGTGCTTAACCAACGACCGTGATTAATCGTTCATAAATTTCCTTTCTTTGCACGCCTCAACCCTAAACCACCATTAGGACATATTTAATCCTAGCTATTGCATTTTGGTATTCAGTTTTCAGATCAATAATAATTTTGAGGTATTTTTCAACAGCATT
The DNA here is from genome assembly GCA_022432975.1 of Begonia masoniana. Lineage (NCBI taxonomy): Eukaryota > Viridiplantae > Streptophyta > Magnoliopsida > Cucurbitales > Begoniaceae > Begonia > Begonia masoniana. Next base: position 24,804,373 of record CM039505.1, on the reverse strand, counting down.
GGCTCTAATGTAAGCAAGCATCGGCGGTCCCTAGGCCTATTGGAATTGTAGTTTTCATTACTTCAAGCAATTGGTGGCTTGCAAGTTCTTATTAACATCTTTCCTCTCCAAACCCTTGGTGGTTGGAAAATAGTAGGAAAGGTGAACACCATAGCCCAAGAACCATTGTCGCATTCCTAGAAGAGTGTACATTCCCCGGAAGTGCTCAAGTTACTTATCAGATCGGTCACGAGTTTCTCTTGCACAAACTCTGATTTTCCTTTTATTTTTGCATGATAATTTCATAGCATAATCTAAACTCATCATCTTAGATCTCCTCTAAATTTTGTACCAATTTGGAGCTGATTTGATATAAATCTTGAATGTGGAATTGTAGTGCTAATCGGATTTAGCTGAGTAGCACCAACCTTGAAATTTTGAATTGTCTAACATATGATTTACAGGGTTGAATCATATCACAGTGATTGCAAAACAAATAGTGCGATAAAAAAATTAGCAGTGCATCAAGATCTAAGCATTCAACATTCCATGTTAATGATCTTATACAGACCCAAATAAACATAAGTCCTCACTGAGAAACTAAAGAAACACTCAAACAAAAGTCGTAGGTAGGATGAGAAACTTCCACTGAAATTCAGCTACTAATTTCTTTTGTCATTACCTGGAAAGAAAGAGGATCGTTAAGGAGAGTAACTAAATCAGTAGAGAACTTATACTAAATGCAATGCGTGTAAAATTGATTTTTACTTTTCTTCTTAAAACCATGATTTTATATCGTGAAAAGTTTTACAATCGCTTAAAGAATCTCTTTCCATCATTTTAACAAACTAAGCTCCGTGAGCCATCAATGAGGGGTTGATAGAAATATTATTGTATACATAGACAATTGATGTGTCACGGATGCATCAGTCTTCAAATTATCCACGAAATTTTCTAAACAATTTTGCAAGTGTCTATTTTTTAGGTTTCCAAGGAGAATTGTATGTTAAAACTAACAAAGTCATCAATTTATCTTACAAAGGCTTGATGGATATTAACTTGGTGAAACATAAATGAAAAATGAAGCATCATTCTACTTGGGCTTATAGGTCAAGCCCATTCATTTGAAGAAGGGCCTTAAGGTGATCTTGGAGAAACTTCCATCCATGATATCAAGTGTGTCAAGTTCACATCAAATTACACTATGGTATTATTCAATATGCAACTTAAGTGGATGGGGAAGCACAAACTTAGAGAACTTGTCAGAATTTCCAAAGCGGCCTTCAAAGTGACCATCAATTTGGGAATCTTCCCAATATTATATGGAAACGTGCTCTTCATAAACATTGTAGTTGACTTCTCAAGGATTTTGAAATGAGGTGGACCATAAAAAATGGACATTATTTTCTATGTAAACCAGATCAACTACAAAGTGCCTTATTTCTTCCAAGGAGACCCAATGGATGAAGAAGCCAAGGTTGGACCTAACCTTGAAGCCCACGAGCACCTAGCTCATGATGGGCCGATCCATTGCATTTTTGAGATCTTTGAAGACCAACCTCCATTATATCTTTTACATTTATTTGTGTGTTTTATTTAGCATTGGACTTATGTTTATTATCATTGACATGTTGGGCAATTTAGTTATCAACTCACTCGGCTTATCCTAAATGGCTGAGTGGGTAGTGTTATTTTTGTTCTTGTTTGTGTCTGTGAGTTTTTCATTATGGGTCATCACTCATGGGATAAGAATTGGGCTTAGAATATATGGCAACTTGGAGGGGAAAACAAGATTAAAGTGCAAGGAGAAGCCCAAACATTTGGACCACTTAGAAATCACTAAGGAAGTCGAGCCCAAGACCAACTTTGATTCATCATTCGTTCATGCAAAGAATACTTGGCATGCACGAAATGGGTTGATATTTTATGATGGTCAAAATACCTGGGAAGACAAAGAGGAGCATTGAGAAACCATAGAGGTGCCAGGTGAAAATGTGTCAATTAAAGAGGTGTCATTTGAAGAGTTGTCTTCACCTACACATTTTCTGTTTAAGGTTATTTTGTTATTTCTTTTAGGGTTTTTTTTTTAAAAAACCTTAAGGTTTTGATTTTTTTTAAAAAAAACCTTAAGTTTTACTGTTCAACGAAAAAAACCTCCAGGTTTCGAAAATAGGTGAAAAAAACCTTCTAGTCCGGACTGGGCATCGGCCTCCCTTTTTTTTTTTACTAAATAAAATGTTAATTTAAAATAAATATCAAACGATATTAAATTTACTTGAAATTTTTACCACATGTTTACCACATTATGGGAAGATCATGTGAAAAGTTTCGTGATTTTCTAACACTTGTACGATTTATTATAATTTTAGTTAATTCTTTTATAAAACCGTTATAATAAAACGTACAAGCGTTACAAAATTACAAAAATTCTCAGATTATCTTCCCATGATGTGGCAAACATGTGGTAAAAAAATGTGGTAAACATGTGGTAAACATGTGGTAAACATGTGGTAAACATGTGGTAAACATGTGGTAAACATGTGGTAAACATGTGGTAAACATGTGGTAAACATGTGGTAAACATGTGGTAAACATGTGGTAAACATGTGGTAAACATGTGGTAAACATGTGGTAAACATGTGGTAAACATGTGGTAAACATGTGGTAAACATGTGGTAAACATGTGGTAAACATGTGGTAAACATGTGGTAAACATGTGGTAAACATGTGGTAAACATGTGGTAAACATGTGGTAAACATGTGGTAAACATGTGGTAAACATGTGGTAAACATGTGGTAAACATGTGGTAAACATGTGGTAAACATGTGGTAAACATGTGGTAAACATGTGGTAAACATGTGGTAAACATGTGGTAAACATGTGGTAAACATGTGGTAAACATGTGGTAAACATGTGGTAAACATGTGGTAAACATGTGGTAAACATGTGGTAAACATGTGGTAAACATGTGGACATTGACATGTTGGGCAATTTAGTTATCAACTCACTCGGCTTATCCTAAATGGCTGAGTGGGTAGTGTATTTTGTTCTTGTTGGTGTCTGTGAGTTTTTCATTATGGGTCATCACTCATGGATAAGAATGGGCTTAGAATATATGGCAACTTGGAGGGAAGATTAAAGTGCAAGGAGAAGCCCAAACATTTGGACCACTTAGAAATCACTAAGGAAGTCGAGCCCAAGACCAACTTTGATTCATCATTCGTTCATGCAAAGAATACTTGGCATGCACGAAATGGGTTGATATTTTATGATGGTCAAAATACCTGGGAAGACAAAGAGGAGCATTGAGAAACCATAGAGGTGCCAGGTGAAAATGTGTCAATTAAAGAGGTGTCATTTGAAGAGTTGTCTTCACCTACACATTTTCTGTTTAAGGTTATTTTGTTATTTCTTTTAGGGTTTTTTTTTTAAAAAACCTTAAGGTTTTGATTTTTTTTAAAAAAAACCTTAAGTTTTACTGTTCAACGAAAAAAACCTCCAGGTTTCGAAAATAGGTGAAAAAAACCTTCTAGTCCGGACTGGGCATCGGCCTCCCTTTTTTTTTTTACTAAATAAAATGTTAATTTAAAATAAATATCAAACGATATTAAATTTACTTGAAATTTTTACCACATGTTTACCACATTATGGGAAGATCATGTGAAAAGTTTCGTGATTTTCTAACACTTGTACGATTTATTATAATTTTAGTTAATTCTTTTATAAAACCGTTATAATAAAACGTACAAGCGTTACAAAATTACAAAAATTCTCAGATTATCTTCCCATGATGTGGCAAACATGTGGTAAAAATTTCAAGTAAATTGAATATCGTTTGATATTTGTTTAAAATTTATAAATTAATTTTAAAAAAATAATAAACGATATTCAATTTACTTGAATTAATTTTAAACAAATATCAAACGATATTCAATTTACTTGAAATTTTTACCACATGTTCACCACATCATGGGAAGATAATCTGAGAATTTTCGTAATTTTGTAACACTTGTACGTTTTATTATAACGGTTTCATAAAAGAATTAACTAAAATTATAATAAATCGTACGAGTGTTAGAAAATCACGAAACTTTTCACATGATCTTCCCATAATGTGGTAAACATGTGGTAAACATTTCAAGTAAATTAAATATCGTTTGATATTTATTTTAAATTAACATTTTATTTAGTAAAAAAAAAAAGGGAGGTCGGCCGGTCCAATTGGACCGGCCGGCCTCTCCGTACAGGCCGATGCCCAGTCCGGACTAGAAGGTTTTTTTCGCCTATTTTCGAAACCTAGAGGTTTTTTTCGTTGAACATTAAAACTTAAGGTTTTTTTTAAAAAAAAACCAAAACCTTAAGGTTTTTTTTTTTAAAAAACCCTTTCTTTTATTAGGTTATTATTAACAAATTATGGGATTAAATAGCCCTCTAGACTATGGTTGTAATCAGCCTTGAAAGATTAAAAAAAATCTTGTTTTGGAACACTTTCCATGCTAATACATTTCACTTTTGGTGAGTCATATCCGATTGTGTTTTGTAAAAACAAGTTGAGCTTGATTGTTGTTAGTTTGAATCAAGTCCTCCTACTATTGTTCTTTTCTCACATATCTTCCTTAGAGTGATGAATCTCTTCAGCAAAAGAACATCAAACTATCGAAACTCCAAATGGAGTGCCTCCTTGTCCATAAGGTGGCCATAGAAGTCAATAGGCATAATATTAGTGCCTATTCAGACCAACTCGAATTTCTCAATCCATAATTTTTCATCCACAATGATTTAACCGACAAAATTTGGAGCATTCTCTCTCCATCTCTTGAGGAGCTTGTTGTCCAAATTTCAGCCAAGAAGACGTTCAAGGCCCAAGTTAGGACTTTCACAAGAATCGGGTTTGCATCAACCGAAAAGGTGCAATTCGGACCATCTGACAACCTCCACCATTGTAACGCCCCGAGTTGTCTGAACCCGGTTTGTTACTTAAAAACCCGAACACAGCTAATGAAATTTCGGACCAAATTTAAAATTTCATTTGAGAAATCAGATTTGAACGTTTGACAAAACACAAAAGCTTGCAGCGGAAAAATCTTTGAGTAAAGCAGTGTTTGAATAATTAATTAAAATATTATAAAATAATTCGACCGGAAGAGATGGAGGCCTGGGCGTGAAATGCTTGAAGTTCATAAGAGTCAAGCAAATCATCCGCTGAGAAAAGTCAACGGAAGAGACTGGAACAGACAACAGAAGGCTTCTTCTGGTGGCAAACGACAAGACTTCGGTTATATCAACCGGTCACAAAACGACAAACACTACCTACATCTTCCGATGACGTCATCCGGATGACTCCTTCATCCGATCGACGTATCGTTACATCATCCGGTGAAATAAGAGGACATCATCCGGTGTACGTGTGCCCCTCACGTGAGCAATTAAAAACATAACCCGGTGATAAACACACTTCAAATCTCTTCTCACCCGAGCACTAGACGACAAAATAATACACACATCGCCCGGTCACTAGACGACAAAATAATACGCACATTGCCCGGTCACTAGGCGACAAAATAATACGCACATCGCCCGGTCACTAGGCGACAAAATAATACGCACATCGCCCGGTCACTAGGCGACAAAATAATACGCACATCGCCCGGTCACTAGACGACAAAATAATACGCACATCGCCCGGTCACTAGACGACAAAATAATACACACATCGCCCGGTCACTAGGCGACAAAATAATACGCACATCGCCCGTTCACTAGACGACAAAATAATACACACATCGCCCGGTCACTAGGCGACAAAATAATACACACATTGCCCGATTGACATAAAATTTCATCATCCGATGACTTTACTGAAGTCATCTTCCGATAGAAAACAGACACAATACTATCTACAGAAAGGAATTTTACTTGCTTCTCCAAGACCATTCAGAAACAACTCAACCATTGCATTAGTTAAGCTTAGTAAAAATCAACATTTTTAAAAAAAAAACTCAACAGAGTATTAATAAATCTCAAAACGTATTCGAAATGCAAAAATCTCTGCTGTCCTGAAAACTCGACATACTCAGAATCGTTATTAATTAAACCTCAACCATTACCGACACCAGTTAACCTGCCTCATCAGTTTACCAAGCCGAGACATGGATGTGCTCCTCCGACCACATCTAACCATCTGTGCACTCAGGAATTTCACCTGTGGTATCCTCAACACCTACATCACAAAACTCATCTATTAGCCTAATGCTAAGTAAGTAAGGCAATAATGAAATGATATGCTGAAACAAAATCCTAAATATGCAGTTTCTACTTTCTCATCTCGGTTGTACATCGTTTGTTTACTGATCAGATCCGATGATTCCCTTGGGAGTGGGATCAGTTCTCCCAATGTCTACATCCTCTTCATTAATTAAGGGGTGGATGAGGTCCCTTAATAACTGTTCTGATCCCTCAATTCCCTTGGGAGTGGGATCAGTTCTCCCAATGTTATAAATCCTCTTCATCAGTTAAGGGGTGGATTAGTTCCCTTAACCGCCAATGCCTGTCAATCTGAACTTGCCTTTCCATATGATACATGAAAATTCATTTTCGTTTTCTTTCAAATTTATGATGCATGACATACAGAAAATACTCAAATATGCAAGAACCTGCTGTTTTGTGATGTAGGCCCAAGGGCACACACAATACTTTACTTACCTGGTCTCCTGGAAATCGCTCGGCTATATGCTACTCCAGAAATCTGCTCACCTAAAACCATCGACAGATTATAGATTAGATCCCCACTAGACTTTATCTAACTACTCTGAAATCTAAGGAAGCAGGTTTGGGGCCCTACTGATTAAACCTTCCCGTTACATCACTAAACCCCAAACCCAAATCTCTCACTCGCAGCCTTTCGAAAACCCATACATGACAATCCTTCAACTACCTAAGCACTAGAACAGCAAGTAATTTAATCAAAACTCACCTTGGTTGGGGAAAATCGGAGGGGAATCGCCTAGAGGATGTTCGCCGAGCTGAGAGATAAGAGTAATAAAATAGTGGCGGTTAAACCTCACTAAACCTTTCCTTAAATGCGTTATCCACAATGTAAATTCGCAATTACCATCTTGCCCCTGCCTAATAACCTAATCAACATTTCCCTCAATTTTAACAATAAAATTATATACCACCGTTTGATAACTTATTTTGATTTATATTTAAACCGGGTGCTACAATCTACCCTCCTTAAAAGAATTTTGTCCTCAAAATTCAGTACCTGAATAATTCTGGATGTTGGTCTATCATGTCCTGCTGGCGCTCCCAGGTTGTCTCCTCTGCATTCTGGTTGTGCCATAAGACTTTCACTAGTGGGACCTCTTTGTTGCGTAATACCTTCACTGCGTAATCCAAGATCTTTACTGGTTTCTCTTCATAGGCAAGGGTAGGACAAATTTCGAGGTCTTGCTGTTCCATGATTTGGTTGGGATCCCTTATGCACTTTTTCAACATAGAAACATGGAATACGTCATGTATTCCTTTCATAGAAGCTGGTAGCTGCAACAGATAGGCTGCTCTCCCAACTCTTTTCAGAATAGTGAACGGTCCAATAAATCTGGGGTTCAACTTGTCTTTCTTCCCGAATCTGACAACTCCTTTAAATGGTGATACTTTAAGGAAAACTTCATCACCTACTTCAAACTCTAATTCTCTTCGTCTTTTATCAGCATAACTCTTCTGGCGGCTTTGAGCTGTCAAAATTCACTGTCGGATGAGGGCAACCTTCTCCACAGTTTGTTGCACAATATTAGGACCAAGCAATTGTGCTTCACTAACTTCATCCCAGTACAAAGGAGATCTGCATTTTCTTCCATACAAGGCTTCATACGGTGCCATTCCTATTGTTGCTTGAAAGTTGTTATTGTAAGAGAACTCGACCAATGGTAAATATCTACTCCAAGATCCTTGAAAATCCAATACGCATGCTCGGAGCATATCTTCTAAGGTCTGAATAGTCCTCTCGGATTGTCCATCCGTTTGAGGGTGGAAGGCTGTGCTAAAATTAAGCTGTGTTCCCATAGCCTTGTGCAGACTTTTCCAAAACTTAGATGTAAATCTGGGGTCTCGGTCTGAAACTATTGAACTTGGAACTCCATGCAATCTGACAATCTCTTGCATGTACAATTCAGCAAGCTGATCCATTGAGTAAGTTATCTTAATTGGCAGAAAATGAGCAGATTTGGTTAGATGGTCAACTATAACCCAGATTGCATCATGTCCCTTTGCTGTCCTAGGTAGTCCAACGACAAAATCCATTGTTATTTGTTCCCATTTCCATTCAGGAACTGGTAAGGGTTGCAATGTCCCTGAGGGTCTCTGATGTTCAGCCTTGACTTGCTGGCAGACCAGACATGACTCCACATACTCCGCCACACTTCTCTTCATACCTGGCCACAAATAGTGCTGCTTGAGATCTCTGTACATTTTCGTACTTCCAGGATGAACTGAAAATCTGGAGGAATGTGCCTCAGATAGGATCTCCTTCCTAAGCTCAGTATCGGCCGGAACCAACCATCTATTTCGAAACTTGAGAATTCCGTCGGCTGAGCAGTTGAAATTCGACTTATCAGTGGAATCTATGCACAACCTATACTTATTACACTCAGTGTCATTCATTTGGACCTCCTTTATTTTCTCCAAAATAGTTGGCCTCAAAGACATGGCCGAAAGCATGGCTGACACACTTGGCACAGCTTCTAGGTTAAATCTTTGGAATTCTGTCTCTAAAGCTATCGGTATGTCTAGAGTCAAAGTAGAAACTAAAGGAGTCACTCTACTCAAAGCATCTGCCACTACATTCGCCTTGCCAGGGTGGTACTTGATCTCAAAATCATAGTCTTTGACAAACTCTAACCACCTACGTTGCCTCATATTCAGTTCTTTTTGCGTGAAGATGTACTTCAGGCTCTCATGATCCGAAAATATCTCACAGGATTGTCCATACAAGTAATGCCTCCAAATCTTAAGTGCAAATACAACTGCAGCTAATTCTAAGTCATGGGTAGGGTAGTTCTTCTCATACGCTTTCAACTGTCTAGAGGCATAAGCTATTACTTTATCATTCTGCATTAACACACAACCAAGACCAATTTTGGAAGCATCACAATAAATACTAAATTTACTATCTTCAGCTGGAAGGGTTAAAATTGGAGCGTTGGTTAGTTTCTGTTTTAAGGTCATAAAACTATGTTCACATTCATCAGTCCATATATACTTCACATTCTTCCTGGTTAACTTAGTAAGAGGCGTAGCGATCTTTGAAAATCCTTCAATGAACTTTCTGTAATATCCTGCAAGTCCAAGGAAACTTCTGATATCTGTAGCATTCTTCGGTTGGGGCCATCCCTTAACTGCCTGAACCTTAACTGGATCCACAGATATGCCATCTCCAGAGATGACATGTCCAAGAAAGTGAACTCTGTCCAACCAAAACTCACACTTGGAAAACTTAGCATAAAGTTGGTGCTGTCTAAGTACTTCCAACACCAAACCCAAATGTCTTGCATGCTCATCCTTAGTTCTAGAATAGATTAGAATGTCATCTATGAATACAATGACAAACTTGTCCAAATACTCGTGAAACACCCTATTCATGAGATCCATGAAGGCTGCTGGTGCATTTGTCAAACCAAAAGACATAACCAAAAACTCATAATGTCCATACCTTGTACGAAAGGCAGTCTTAGGAATATCTTCAGATTTAACGTTCAACTGGTAATATCCGGACCTAAGGTCAATCTTAGAGAAAACTCTTGCACCCCTAAGTTGGTCAAATAAGTCATCAATCCTCGGCAAAGGGTATTTGTTTTTGACAGTTAACCTGTTCAATTCTCTACAGTCTATGCACATACGCATTGATCCATCTTTCTTCTTGACAAAAAGGACAGGTGCACCCCACGGTGAAAAGCTTGGGCGTATGAACCCTTTCTCCAATAGATCCTCCAATTGTTTCTTTAATTCCTTCAGTTCAGTTGGAGCTAACCTATATGGATTTTTAGACACAGGCTCGGCTCCAGGGTAAATATCTACAACAAATTCGATTTTCCTATCTGGCGGCAGGCCAGGAATGTCATCTAAAAACACTTCGAGGAAGTCTTGAACAACTAAGACATTTTTGGGGATTGATTTTTCTACTAGTTGTGTGTCTAAAACACTGGCCAAAAAGCACAAATACTCTTTGCATGGGGAGGGTATACAATTGACAGAAGTCATTACAGTCATTTCCTTACTCTTCTTCAAAGCTTGAAAGGTATGGTTTAAGCCTCCAGGGGGTTGAAAACTAACAACACCAGTTCTACAATCTATTGAGGCATAATGTTTAAACAACCAGTCCATTCCTAAGATGACATCAAATCCCGTTATGTCCATAATAATGAGATCGGCAGGCAAATTCTTATTTCCTATTAATACAATGCTATCGGGCAACACTTGGTTAGAGTGCATGCGCTCACCAGAGGATAATGCTACGTTAAACACATGCTCAGAAGAAGTAAACTGTACATCTAACTTACCAGCAAAAGTAGAGGCTACAAAAGAATGTGTTGCACCCGAATCTATCAAAGTAAAAGCAGGTATAGAGTTAACCAATACAGTACCTGATACTACAGCAGGCTGGTCCTCATCGCCTGACTCCATCATTGAGAATATTCTTGGCTTAATCTTGGCAGGTCCGCCCTTCAGGGCTGGGCAGTCTCTGATGATATGGCCGACTTTATTGCAGTTGAAGCAACGGATGATCCTAGGCTTTGGGCAATCCCTGAACGAGTGTCCAACCTCTGCACAATTAAAACACTTATTTGTTCCAAATCTGCACTCGCCCGGGTGGTTCTTCGAACACTTAGGGCATTGAGGAAACATATTAGTGTCTGGTACTTTCTTTCCAATTCCTTGACTATACTGGCCCTCACTTGGCCTCTTCACTCCTCTCTGTTGTTGGGGTTGAACAAACTTTCGTGGGGCTTCCTTCGGCCCTGAACATTTCATCTCGGCCTCCTCCACCTCCAAGGCTGTGGACACAACTTCACTAAAAGGCAAACCTCTAAAACCTGAAACTTGACCCCTCTGTACACCTCTGGCTTCAGTCCATTCATAAATTGAAACACCTTATCCTCGTTTTTGTGAATAAAGTGTCCAGCGAATCTGGAAAGAGACTCAAATTGTCTAACATACTCAGCCACAGACCCTGTCTGCTTCAAGTTCATGAACTCCACCTTCTTCGCGGCCTGAACCGTGCTGTTAAAATATTTCTCAAAGAAGGTGTCCTTAAACTGAGACCAAGTCATAGCCAAAATATCAGTGGTGGTCTCAATTGTCTCCCACCAAAGCTGGGTGTCTCCAGCAAAGTGAAACGTTGCCAGGGTGACCTTATCTCCTTCTCCAATGTTGGCACATCGAAACATGCTTTCAATCTTCCTCAACCATTCTTCGGCAACAATCGGGTTAGATGATCTTCCACCAAATGTGGGTGGTTGAAGCCTACGAAATCGGTCCCCTGAATGCTCATTGCCATGGCCCGAGTTGGCACTTCCTTGTGCTTCTTGGTTCAATAACACTCCTAATTGGTCGGACTGTTGTCGCACTATGTCAGTCTGCTGACGCACCAAATCTGTCAGCTGCCTAATCACACTAGGCTCCTCTTCACCTCTTACATTTGGCATTTCTCTAGGCACTCTAGGTCTTCCTGGGCGTCTAGCCATTATACTGGATTCCTGTGTAAGGTTAATTACTTTCATAAACATCTAATTACTAAGGCTAACATAAACACTTACAGTCGTTGGAGTACTTCCATGCAACGATTGGCACTGATGAGTAATCTTTTGAACGGTTTAACTGAATGTCTCTGATACCATACTGTAACGCCCCGAGTTGTCTGAACCCGGTTTGTTACTTAAAAACCCGAACACAGCTAATGAAATTTCGGACCAAATTTAAAATTTCATTTGAGAAATCAAATTTGAACATTTGACAAAACACAAAAGCTTGCAGAGGAAAGATCTTTGAGTAAAGTAGTGTTTGAATAATTAATTAAAATATTATAAAATAATTCGACCGGAAGAGATGGAGGCCTGGGCGTGAAATGCTTGAAGTTCATAAGAGTCAAGCAAATCATCCGCTGAGAAAAGTCAACCGAAGAGGCTGGAACAGACAACAGAAGGCTTCTTCTGGTGGCAAACGACAAGACTTCGGTTATATCAACCGGTCACAAAACGACAAACACTACCTACATCTTCCGATGACGTCATCTGGATGACTCCTTCATCCGATCGACGTATCGTTACATCATCCGGTGAAATAAGAGGACATCATCCGGTGTACGTGTGCCCCTCACGTGAGCAATTAAAAACACATCGCCCGGTCACTAGCGACAAAATAATACGCACATCGCCCGGTCACTAGGCGACAAAATAATACACACATCGCCCGGTCACTAGGCGACAAAATAATACTCACATCGCCCGGTCACTAGGCGACAAAATAATACACACATCGCCCGGTCACTAGCGACAAAATAATACTCACATCGCCCGGTCACTAGGCGACAAAATAATACGCACATCGCCCGGTCACTAGACGACAAAAATAATACACACATCGCCCGGTCACTAGACGACAAAAATAATACGCACATCGCCCGGTCACTAGGCGACAAAATAATACGCACATCGCCCGGTCACTAGGCGACAAAATAATACGCACATCGCCCGGTCACTAGGCGACAAAATAATACTCACATCGCCCGGTCACTAGGCGACAAAATAATACTCACATCGCCCGGTCACTAGGCGACAAAATAATACTCACATCGCCCGGTCACTAGCGACAAAATAATACACACATCGCCCGGTCACTAGGCGACAAAATAATACTCACATCGCCCGGTCACTAGGCGACAAAATAATACTCACATCGCCCGGTCACTAGCGACAAAATAATACTCACATCGCCCGGTCACTAGCGACAAAATAATACGCACATCGCCCGGTCACTAGGCGACAAAATAATACTCACATCGCCCGGTCACTAGACGACAAAAATAATACTCACATCGCCCGGTCACTAGGCGACAAAATAATACTCACATCGCCCGGTCACTAGGCGACAAAATAATACTCACATCGCCCGGTCACTAGGCGACAAAATAATACTCACATCGCCCGGTCACTAGGCGACAAAATAATACGCACATCGCCCGGTCACTAGCGACAAAATAATACTCACATCGCCCGGTCACTAGCGACAAAATAATACACACATCGCCCGGTCACTAGCGACAAAATAATACGCACATCGCCCGGTCACTAGCGACAAAATAATACTCACATCGCCCGGTCACTAGCGACAAAATAATACGCACATCGCCCGGTCACTAGGCGACAAAATAATACACACATCGCCCGGTCACTAGGCGACAAAATAATACACACATCGCCCGGTCACTAGCGACAAAATAATACTCACATCGCCCGGTCACTAGCGACAAAATAATACTCACATCGCCCGGTCACTAGCGACAAAATAATACGCACATCGCCCGGTCACTAGGCGACAAAATAATACGCACATCGCCCGGTCACTAGGCGACAAAATAATACTCACATCGCCCGGTCACTAGGCGACAAAATAATACGCACATCGCCCGGTCACTAGGCGACAAAATAATACTCACATCGCCCGGTCACTAGGCGACAAAATAATACACACATCGCCCGGTCACTAGGCGACAAAATAATACTCACATCGCCCGGTCACTAGCGACAAAATAATACTCACATCGCCCGGTCACTAGACGACAAAAATAATACTCACATCGCCCGGTCACTAGACGACAAAAATAATACTCACATCGCCCGGTCACTAGGCGACAAAATAATACTCACATCGCCCGGTCACTAGACGACAAAAATAATACTCACATCGCCCGGTCACTAGGCGACAAAATAATACGCACATCGCCCGGTCACTAGGCGACAAAATAATACGCACATCGCCCGGTCACTAGGCGACAAAATAATACACACATCGCCCGGTCACTAGGCGACAAAATAATACACACATCGCCCGGTCACTAGCGACAAAATAATACTCACATCGCCCGGTCACTAGACGACAAAAATAATACTCACATCGCCCGGTCACTAGCGACAAAATAATACACACATCGCCCGGTCACTAGACGACAAAAATAATACGCACATCGCCCGGTCACTAGACGACAAAAATAATACACACATCGCCCGGTCACTAGGCGACAAAATAATACGCACATCGCCCGGTCACTAGGCGACAAAATAATACGCACATCGCCCGGTCACTAGGCGACAAAATAATACGCACATCGCCCGGTCACCCGCCGTCACTAGGCGACAAAATAATACGCACATCGCTCGGTCACTAGACGACAAAATAATACACACATCACCCGGTCACTAGGCGACAAAATAATACACACATCGCCCGATTGACATAAAATTTCATCATCCGGTGACTTTACTGAAGTCATCTTCCGATAGAAAACAGACACAACACTATCTACAGAAAGGAATTTTACTTGCTTCTCCAAGACCATTCAGAAACAACTCAACCATTGCATTAGTTAAGCCTAGTAAAAATCAACATTTTTAAAAAAAAACTCAACAGAGTATTAATAAATCTCAAAACGTATTCGAAATGCAAAAATCTCTGCTGTCCTGAAAACTCGACATACTCAGAATAAATCGTTATTAATTAAACCTCAACCATTACCGACACCAGTTAACCCGCCTCATCAGTTTACCAAGCCGAGATATGGATGTGCTCCTCCGACCACATCTAACCATCTGTGCACTCAGGAATTTCACCTGTGGTATCATCAACACCTACTTCACAAAACTCATCTATTAGCCTAATGCTAAGTAAGTAAGGCAATAATGAAATGATATGCTGAAACAAAATCCTAAATATGCAGTTTCTACTTTCTCATCTCGGTTGTACATCGTTTGTTTACTGATCAGATCCGATGATTCCCTTGGGAGTGGGATCAGTTCTCCCAATGTCTACATCCTCTTCATTAATTAAGGGGTGGATGAGGTCCCTTAATAACTGTTCTGATCCCTCAACTCCCTTGGGAGTGGGATCAGTTCTCCCAATGTTATAAATCCTCTTCATCAGTTAAGGGGTGGATTAGTTCCCTTAACCGCCAATGCCTGTCAATCTGAACTTGCCTTTCCATATGATACATGAAAATTCATTTTCGTTTTCTTTCAGATTTATGATGCATGACATACAGAAAATACTCAAATATGCAAGAACCTGCTGTTTTGTGATGTAGGCCCGAGGGCACACACAATACTTTACTTACCTGGTCTCCTGGAAATCGCTCGGCTATATGCTACTCCAGAAATCTGCTCACCTAAAACCATCGACAGATTATAGATTAGATCCCCACTAGACTTTATCTAACTACCCTGAAATCTAAGGAAGCCAGTTTGGGGCCCTACTGATTAAACCTTCCCGTTACATCACTAAACACCAAACCCAAATCTCTCACTCGCAGCCTTTCGAAAACCCATACATGGCAATTCTTCAACTACCTAAGCACTAGAACAGCAAGTAATTTAATCAAAACTCACCTTGGTTGGGGAAAATCAGAGTGTAATCGCCTAGAGGATGTTCGCCGAGCTGAGAGATAAGAGTAATAAAATAGTGGCGGCTAAACCTCACTAAACCTTTCCTTAAATGCGTTATCCACAATGTAAATTTGCAATTACCATCTTGCCCCTGCCTAATAACCTAATCAACATTTCCCTCAATTTTAACCATAAAATTATATACCACCATTTGATAACTTATTTTGATTTATATTGAAACCGGGTGCTACAACCATTCTCATAATAACTTCTTTGTCTCAATGAACTAGATCACCATACTTGGCGAGTCTATTTCCAACACATCAAGGAAGCTCCCCTTAAAATTGTAACCGCAAATTATAAGCGTAGCTTGAGTTATAACTGTTGGTTATTGCTGTCTGTTCTAGCCAAAAACCCAAATCCGAGAAAGAAAACTTAGCTTCCAAACCCCATTTTGAAGTCTATTAAAAACTATATCAAAATAAATCTTCATTGTAATTTAAATTTAAAATTGTCCCAAGTGAAAAAGGAGGGTCTTTCAAGGACCCCCCCGGCACATAAACAAAAAAATGTGACGATCTGAAGATCTAACAACACCTAATGAGAAGGTCTAGGGGCAGACATATGTAGTTTGCAGAGCTGAGTACTGTTGTGGCCGTGAGGATCAACGCATCGTCGAAGATATTATTCTTATCTCTCACTTGTTCTTAAATAAAATAATGTTTCCAAATTTTATAGCTCGTCAGTTTTACTATACTATGTATATATTTTCAAGAGACATTTAGTTTGACCATGTACATTTTATTTTGATCATCTTGATCTTGCGAACCAAGTTTAATCGACCCGTGAAGGAGTTCTATTTTTTTTTACCAACATTTAACTGTTGAAGAATATGTTTGTTTTTATTAACTAGAGTAATGAAACAAATGATTGTGTCGTGTCCCTGAACGTAAAACTCTAAACCTGATTAGAGTATTTATTTTCATGGCTTTAGCGATTGTCGAGTATCGCCGCATAAATATATATGTATATGGCATAGTGGGCCCAGAATCCGTGAGTGGCTCCATTATCAATGGAATTTCTTGTTATATACAATAAGACCTATTTTACTTATGTATGATACTATAGTTAGAAGGTTTTAATGTTTTCCCTATTGTTCCGTATTAAAACAATTTTTCTGAAAATGTTTTATAATTAGCAAGCTCACACATTTTCTTAAATTCATTGTTAAATATAAAATTTTATCCCTACTGAATTTAGTCTATCACCCCACAAGACTTCCTCTTTTTCCCAGTTTAAGATTCTTTTATGCGTGAGGTAGTTGTTGGTTTAATGAGATTTTCTTTCTTTTCTTTCATTCCATCTTGAGTTATTTATTTCTTAATTTGGTGAGATCCACTGTATTTATTTTATTCTCTCAGATTAGTCTGTAATTCTATATTTGGGTGTTGCACACTTCATTTCCTTGCACAGTACAATTTTGATTATATTGGTTGCACTATCTAATAATTTTGTGATCGGTATGTGGATTTCTGCCCATCTCGTGTGTGCTAGGGCTCAATCTATTTTTAAGTTTTCCATTATAAATCGAATGTTGAACTGGGGCGATTGGGTTTTCTCAAATAATCAAGTACTCTGACCCGATGTTTTCGTCTAGGCCCACCACTAGGTCTTGACACAACACGTGCATTAACCACATGGCAACTATCACAGACGAAAAATTTTGTTGCACTAAGAAAACCACTTCCAAAGCACATCGACACCGGGAACGACAGAGTTTATAATAACAGAACTACTTGTTGTAGGAGTGTTCAAAAGTCGGTTCGGTTCAGTTTTAGAGTCTAACTAAACTGAACCAACCTTTTTCGATTTGTAAAAAATGGAATTGAAATCGACTCATACAAGATAAAAAATCGAACCTAAGTTATCGGTTCAGTTCCGATTCGGTTGCAATTTGGTTACAAAATCTTAAAAAAAAACAAATTAATGTCCTTAAAAATAAAAAGAAATTATTGAAAATGAATCTTAATAAAATATCTAATTAAATATTTAATCTAAATATAAACAATTTAACGTAAATAACTCAATCAATTTATAAGTCAATTAATTTTTAATAATATAATTCAATCTCTAATTGGTATAACCTAGCAATTTAATAAGCAATTATGAATTCATAAAAATGTAACAATTTAATTACTAATAAATATAATTCAATAACATATTTACTAATTAGGCATAATCTACTAACTGAATCACTAATTAATACAATCAACGATCCTATAATTAATTAGGTAAATATTTAATAATTTAATCACTTATTAATATAATTTAATGGATCATTAGACAATTGTGGATTTGAATTTTGAACTTAATAACAATTTATTGAATAATTTTTTAATATTTATTTTTATATTTCAATAATTTTTAAGTGAATATTATTTTATCAGTTTTTTTAGTTCGGCATGGTTCCTAGGTTTTATAACCAAAATTTTTAGTTCTTGAAAAGTAGAACCGAAAATCAATTCTTATATCTTAGGAACCAAACCAAAATCAATCGGTTCGGTTCGATTCGATTCGATTCTTCGGTTCGGCTCAGTTTTGCACGCCATTAATTTGTTTTAGTTGAGAGTCCAATTTCAATACGATAGAAGTAAACACAACGCCTGGAAATCAAATACCATCATAGTTGGGATAATCAAGTCTGTTGCTATGATGATTGGACAACTGTCAATTATCTTAGAAATGTACTGACCCCACATAGAGAATAGTAGAGAAGCCAGATTGTGGGAACAATAACCACTGGTAGAACTAGAAGGATTCTAAAATGAAGATGTAAATGCTAGGAAATAAGAAAAAGGCATGCATATGTTGAATCAACATATAGAATTTTTCTAACTCTCAGGGCTTTGCCCTTTATATGCAAGTCTTGACTAAAAACATAACAATCACTACGCCAAGAATCTCTAAATACATACAAGGACAAAGGAGGGTAGGTTAAGGAGATATAGAAGTACATTACACCGTATAGAAAATGTACAAAACACTCCTCCCAAACAAAATGTTGTGTACCAATGTAGGACCACAATTGGTTAAAAAGGGTGAATGTAAAAAATTTCTAGACTAAACCCAATCTCGGACCCACGGACCTCTTCAACTAGTGTGTAATACCCGGTTTTTATATAGACCAATTCTCTATCTCTTGTAGCTAATGGTGCATTTTATATGGCAATATTAAATGTAGGGTTGGTGGATGACTAGACAAGGGCATATGAGTAATTGGAAATTTAAAAAGTGGATAACGTATTTAAGGAAAGAGGTTTTGAGTTATTTCACGGTAGCCGCCACCCTTTCCCTCATTTCCTCTCGGTTTTTCAGCTCGAGCAGCAGGATTCTCCAGGCGATTCCCCTGTTCGATTCTCCTTCAACCTAGGTGAACTCTCCTCGTCTTCTTGTGATTTTAGTAGTTAGATAGCTGAGGGAATACAATGTATGAAGTTTCGAGGAAAACGCTATGATTTGGTATAGATTCGGGTTTCTGTGAAATGGGAATGCACGAAGATCCGAACTCCATAATTTATTTCCTTAAACTCCTGGATTGTTTAGAATGAAGTATAACTAACATACTGCCTACGATTTTAGGTTTGAGCTAAACCGAAGTAGCTAGCAACCAAGTAATTCCAGGAGGGCCAGGTAAGTAGAGTTTGTATTTGCCTTCGGGCCTACATCACAAAACACTAGGATTTTCTTGTATGCATGAAAGTATGTTTCATTTCAATTGCCATGCATCATATTTTGGAAAGAAAACGAAAATGAATTTACATGAAGTAGCATGGTGAGTTGTGAACAGATTGAGACAATACATTTTTAAGGGAATTAATCCGCCCCTTAATCGAACATAACTGGATTCATACCTTGGGAAAAACCGATCCACCTCCCATTGTATCAGGGATCAATCATCTGTTAAGGGAACTAATCCACCCCTTAAGTGACATATATGTGGATTCATACCCTGGGAAAGCTGATCCACCTCCCATTGTATCAGGGATCATCAGACCGGTTGAATGAATGCAATATAACTGAGGAAGAGGAATGTAGAAATTGCATATTTAGGATTTGCATATCTCTGTACTTCCATCATTTCTTGCTCTGCTTACTTAGCATTAGGCTAATAGATGAGTTTTGTGATGTAGGTGTTGAGAATATAGCAGGTGATTTCCTTGATCGTGCAAATGAATAGATGTGGTTGGAGGAGTACTCTCATGTTCTGATTCGGCAAACTGTTGAGGCGGATTAACTGATGTCTGCAGATATGAGAAATTAATTGACAATGATTTAGTCTGAGTATGTTGAATTTTTATAACAGTAGAGATTGCAACCTTTTGAATACATTTTAGAATTTCTGATGTTAGTGTCCTGTTGAATTTCTAGAATGCCGATTTTACGGAATTTGAGTAATACAATGAATTGAGGTGTTTTAGAATGAGTTTTGGTAAAATGTTGAGTCCAATTGTTAGTCAAGTTTACTGTCAAATTGTTTCCTGCTGACGTCATCGGCAGAAGCTGGATAATTAAGTTATCCTGCTGACGTCATCGGCAGAAGCTGGATAATTAAGTTATCCTGCTGACGTCATCGGCAGAAGCTGGATAATTAAGTTATCCTGCTGACGTCATCGGCAGAAGCTGGATAATTAAGTTATCCTGCTGACGTCATCGGCAGAAGCTGGATAATTAAGTTATCCTGCTGACGTCATCGGCAGAAGCTGGATAATTAAGTTATCCTGCTGACGTCATCGGCAGAAGCTGGATAATTAAGTTATCCTGCTGACGTCATCGGCAGAAGCCTGTTATTTATATATGGCCTATTCCGTTGACTAGTCGTCGGCAGCTGTGTTTGAGTCGTGACGTCATCGGCAGAAGCTGGATAATTAAGTTATCCTGCTGACGTCATCGGCAGAAGCCTGTTATTTATATATGGCCTATTCCGTTGACTAGTCGTCGGCAGCTGTGTTTGAGTCGTGACGTCATCGGCAGAAGCTGGATAATTAAGTTATCCTGCTGACGTCATCGGCAGAAGCCTGTTATTTATATATGGCCTATTCCGTTGACTAGTCGTCGGCAGCTGTGTTTGAGTCGTGACGTCATCGGCAGAAGCTGGATAATTAAGTTATCCTGCTGACGTCATCGGCAGAAGCTGGATAATTAAGTTATCCTGCTGACGTCATCGGCAGAAGCTGGATAATTAAGTTATCCTGCTGACGTCATCGGCAGAAGCTGGATAATTAAGTTATCCTGCTGACGTCATCGGCAGAAGCTGGATAATTAAGTTATCCTGCTGACGTCATCGGCAGAAGCTGGATAATTAAGTTATCCTGCTGACGTCATCGGCAGAAGCTGGATAATTAAGTTATCCTGCTGACGTCATCGGCAGAAGCTGGATAATTAAGTTATCCTGCTGACGTCATCGGCAGAAGCTGGATAATTAAGTTATCCTGCTGACGTCATCGGCAGAAGCTGGATAATTAAGTTATCCTGCTGACGTCATCGGCAGAAGCTGGATAATTAAGTTATCCTGCTGACGTCATCGGCAGAAGCCTGTTATTTATATATGGCCTATTCCGTTGACTAGTCGTCGGCAGCTGTGTTTGAGTCGTGACGTCATCGGCAGAAGCCTGTTATTTATATATGGCCTATTCCGTTGACTAGTCGTCGGCAGCTGTGTTTGAGTCGTGACGTCATCGGCAGAAGCTGGATAATTAAGTTATCCTGCTGACGTCATCGGCAGAAGCTGGATAATTAAGTTATCCTGCTGACGTCATCGGCAGAAGCTGGATAATTAAGTTATCCTGCTGACGTCATCGGCAGAAGCTGGATAATTAAGTTATCCTGCTGACGTCATCGGCAGAAGCTGGATAATTAAGTTATCCTGCTGACGTCATCGGCAGAAGCTGGATAATTAAGTTATCCTGCTGACGTCATCGGCAGAAGCTGGATAATTAAGTTATCCTGCTGACGTCATCGGCAGAAGCTGGATAATTACACCGCAGGAGAAGCTGGATATAAGTTATCCTGCTGACGTCATCGGCAGAAGCCTGTTATTTATATATGGCCTATTCCGTTGACTAGTCGTCGCAGCTGTGTTTGAGTCGTGACGTCATCGCAGAAGCCTGTTATTTATATATGGCCTATTCCGTTGACTAGTCGTCGGCAGGGGCGTTGACCTCTGTCACCCCATCGTATTTAACGATTTAAACTTTTACTTCCTTCAACTAATTATTCCTTAACACTTCAACTGATTCTGTCAAACATTATTTTACAGTTTTTATTAATTCACATCTTGTCTAAATGATTTTCCGCTGCAAGTTTTAAACATTTTTAGGTTTTAATAAGCATCAAATCTTGATCCTCGAGTGAAATTGTAAATTGCTCCGAGAGTTCTTGGTGATGTTTGCGTTAGTGGTAACGAACCGGGTTCAGATAACTCGGGGCGTTACATAGTGTACGATCATTTATCAACCATTGATTTGGATAGTCTCCAATGCGAAACTGATACAGTACAAGTCCTGACCCAACCAGGCCCAAACCCACAACAACCATTTATTAGTTGTTTATTATTTAATTTTTTATGTTATTTTAATTATTTAATTTTTTTTGTTATTTAATAGTTGTGTTAGACATTAAACAATAAATTTATTATTAATTTATTGAATTCTCTAGATGTTATTTTTTTAATTTTCTCTAATTCTCTGTTTCTTTGAAAAACAAAATTTTCGCTGCACTAGAAACTCTAACTTAGCTTTGCTAACATAAACGTTCAACACAATAATTCTTTCTAAGCTCAAAAATATTTCAAAAAGTTCAATGTTAGAAGAGAAGAGTGTTCCTTGAACTTCAGTTTCTTTTGGACAGGTAAAACATTGGACGTTTGTAGCAAAGATAACAAAAAGATACACGAACATGAAAATTACTGATGAATCAATAAAGACGAGTGTCTCGTGAAGTCTTGGCAATGGTTTACGAAGGACGGTAACCTCCACATTCCACTGCTCATTCATATTAAGAGTTATGTTTGTGATTTGCTTCATAGGCACGATGGTATAATAACTTTTTCTTGAAAAAATGTTATGAAAAGAGAAATTTAGGAAACAAACAAAACATATAGCTCTGTTGAAGAATTAAACCATAGAAGGAACCAACACTTGAAGAATGATTTTTTGTTTAAACAAACAAAACTACTAAATATGACAACACCATATGATGAAGAAAGGAAGCCAAGCCAGCAAAGAGCAAAACCTGTGCAAATACTGCAAGCTTGTAGCAACAAAAATATGTGTCAACCAAAGAGCCATGACAAAGAGAATAGGCAAATCCATGTAGTTACTAGGACAATATCAAATAGTCCAATCAATCTTTAAATGAAAAGAAACGGGATTCATGTTTAATCTATTAGTTATATTATATTAGTTATATTATCTTATTAGTGTCTAATGATATTTTAGTCTATTTACTTTTCATTGTAAACCTAACTATATAAACCCTTTGTGTTTATTCTCATTGTAACTTTTGATTATCTAATTAGAAACTCTAACCTCTTTTTCTCTATGTTATCATGGTATCAGAGCCACCCCATAAATTTGTTTGATGTTTTGAGAGACTGTTAATTCAGTCCATAGTTGTCGCGGATCGAATTACGTTTCTCGGATTTGAAAATAAAAAGATGAGAGAAGAGGTAAAAAGGAATTTTCGGATTTTCAGAATTTTCAGGAGCAGCGAGACGATAATTGCAATTACTCACGTTTCAGCCGTTGGATCGTCTTGAAATTTTAACAGTTGGTTTATAGCATATAGAGGTACATTCTGAACGGTTGAGATTGTCTTTTGTGTTTTCCAAGGCTGTTCGGTTAGGAAAAACAGGACTGCAATTTGGGTTTGGAATTTTTGGATTTTTCAAGAGCAGTGAGACGAGAATTGCAATTTCTCACTTGTCAGCCGTCAGATCGTTTTGAAAATTTGACAGCTAGTTTAAACATATAGAGGTACATTTTGAACGGTGCAGATTGTTTTTTGGGTTTTTTAAGGCTGTCAAGTTAAACGAGACTGCAATTTGAGTTTTGTTTTTGGGAATTTGATCTTTGTTTTCATTTTTTTGGGAGAACGATTTAGTTTGTACTCATGGCTAGTCGTAAGGATGATTCCCTTCAGTCGATTAGTATTCAATTGGATGGTAAAAACTACACGTACTGGAGCTATGTTATGAAGAATTTTTTGCGTGGAAAATCTATGTGGAGCTATGTTACAGGTGTGCGGGTTAAACCTACAGACGACAAGGCAAACGATTATGCGGCCTTGGTCAACATTTGGGAGGCTGATAATTCGAAGATTATTACGTGGATTAACAATTCTGTTACTCACTCCATTGGTGTTCAATTGGCTAAGTATGAGACGGCTAAAGAGGTATGGGATCACCTGGCTAGATTGTAAACGCAGTCTAATTTTGCCAAACAGTATCAATTGGAGTCAGATATTCGCGCACTTCAGCAGAATGATATGAGTATCCAAGAGTTTTATTCTACCATGACTAATCTCTGGGATCAGTTGGCTCTCACTGAGTCTGCAGAGCTGCGAGCATTTGAACCGTATATTTCTCGTAGAGAAGCACAACGTCTGGTACAGTTTTTGATGGCCCTTCGGAATGATTTCGAGGGATTGCGTGGGACAATTCTACATCGTTCTCCTCTTCCGTCTATTGATTCAGTGGTTAATGAACTATTAGCATAGGAGATTCGGCTTAAGTCTAAGGTAGATAAGGTGTCTGTCACACCTACGACTCCATCCGTCTTTGCTGCTCCTCAACAGTCTTCGCCTAGCAACCAAAACAGATCAGCTCCTAAGGTCTCTCCGGATGAATGTGCTTTCTACAAGGGGAAAGGTCATTGGAAGGCTCAGTGTCCGAAATTGCTGAGTAAAGGCAAACAACAGCAGCAACAACGACCACCGCAACAACAACGCCCGCCGCAGACTGCTCTGTGGCTGTATCGCCCACCTCAGTCCAACAATGCAGTTGTTGACCCGTCTTTGGATCCATATATGTTTGAGCAGTTTCAGCAGTTCCTTACTTCACAGCCTCATGCCATGTCAGCCTCCTCTCCTAAAGGTTTGTCTTTGTCTGCTAATTCAGGTAAATCGTTGCCCTTATGGATCTTAGATTCAGGTGCTTTTCATCATATGTCTCCTGATATTGATTCTTTTACGTCTGTTACTTCTGCTCCCTCTTTGTCTGTCATGACCGCCGATGGTACTCCAATGCCATTGGTAGGAATTGGCTCTGTTCGCACATCTCGTTTATCTCTACCAGATGTATACCATATTCCTAGTCTAACATTAAATCTTGCATCTGTTGGTCAATTGTGTGATTCTGGTCTCTCAGTTCTTTTTACTTCTACCAATTGTTGTATTCAGGACCCGCAATCTCAGAAGGTGATTGGGACAAGCTGTAGGGAAGGGGGACTCTATGTTTTGGATGAGCTCAAAGTATCAGATGTTGTTGCCTCTAGTGTGGATTTGTCGTCTTTTCGTTTGAGTCGTTCATCTTCTGATTTTTATCTTTGGCATTCTCGTTTGGGTCATATTTTTGCGTCTCGTTTAAATTTTTTGTTGTCTACAAGAGTTTTAGGTCATTTAGCCAGTCACGATATTTCTGATTGTCGTGGTTGTAAATTGGCTAAATTTTCAGCCTTGCCTTTTTATAAAAGTATTTCTTTTTCCATTCCGCTATTTGATCTTGTGCATTCTGATGTGTCGGGACCCTCTCCTGTATCCACCAAAGGGAGTTCCAGATATTATGTTTCGTTCATTGATGATTTCACTCGTTATACTTGGGTTTATCTTATGAAACACAGGTCTGATTTCCTTACCATATTCAGTGACTCTAGAGCTCTTGTGAAAACCCAATACTCCTCTGTCATTAAATGTTTTCGGTGTGATTTGGGGGGGGTGAATACACTTCTAACAATTTTTTCAGTTACTTGCTTCTGATGGGACTATCCACCAAACCTCTTGTACAGACACTCCTCAACAAAATGGTGTTGCTGAAAGGAAACATCGCCATCTTGTTGAAATAGCTCGTTCGTTCTTGTTGTCCGCCGAAGTTCCTAGTGAGTTTTTGGGGGAGGCAGTACTTACAGCTGCTCATGTGATCAACAGAATTCCAATATCTCATAATTCAGGTTTGTCCCCTTTTGAAAAGTTATATGGTCATTCACCTTATTATTCCTCGTTGCGAGTTTTCGGTTGTACTTGCTTTGTTCTTCGACAACATGTTGAGCGTAATAAATTGTCTCCTCGGTCTGCCTTATATGTCTTTTTGGGTTATGGTGTTGGTCAAAAGGGATATCGTTGTTTTGATCCAGTTAGTCAAATGTTTTGTTTTTAGAGCATATTTCCTTCTTTTCTGTCCCTGTTAGTTCTCATCACATGACAAAGTCAGATTTAGTTTGTATTGATCCTTTCAATACCGATACTGACCTCGACGAAGTTCTATCTGATACTTTGGTTCACGAGGCATCCACCTCCTGTGCCCCTGCTCCTACGACCACCCAGTTTGTCGGATGAGATTGCGGACGATCCTCCTCTGCGTCAGTCTACTCGTACTCGTAAGTCTATTAAACTCCCTAATTTTGAGTATTCTTTTTATTCTACTTCTTTTGCTTCCTTTGTTGCCTCTATTCATCGTCTTTTTCAGTCTTTGCTCTATAGAGAGGGAGTTCGTGATCCCCTTTGGCAGGCTGCTTGTCACGACCCTAATACTGTACCCTTATTTACCCTTAAAGTACCGTACCATATTTTTCATTTTCCTTTATCCTTAGCGTTTATGCGGAAACAATTTGAAAACAATTTAAAATCAATTTAATAAAACATTCAAAACGATTATGTAAACTAATACGTACACGAACACCTACAAAATACAACTATAACAAAGTACGTTTTCATGAAAATAAACTGCGTGGTTCCGTTTGAAAGTTTAGCATATCCTCTTATTTTAAAATTACAAAACAGTTCAAAAACATTTAAAACATTTAAATATATATCCTATCAACTATCCAGAACCAAGCATCCTAAAATGTTCTATACAACCATCAATATATAACCTATCAACTGTCAGAACCAAACATCCTATAATGTCTATACAACCATTAGCCCAAAACATCCCAAAACCCTTAAAGCCTATCCATACTTCCCCACGGGTCAGGTAAGCGTCGACTGCGCCAGCACACCACCGCAGCCATCCTACATCAACTCGACTCAAGCCTCTGGAGGAGGGACATCGTCCACACCTGCCTCGATGTCTAAGTCACCTACACCATACAATATACTATGAGATGAAATGTGACAGCCCGAAACCGGATCCCGATCGGAACCCGAGAACCAAGCCGTCACTCTGGGTCATTTGCAGAAAACGGTGACTATTTTTTTTTTTTTTTTTTTTTAACATAAACAGAACAGACAGCGTTACTGGAACAACTTATGAAAGCCAACTGAACTTTTAAAACTTTAACAGAAAACAGAACCGAATGACAGAAAACATGCACTGTCAATGCAAACCCTAAAAGAGCATAACTTTACACAGGAGAAGAAACTGAGCATAACTTTACACAGGAGAAGAAACTACAGTGAGTAACAGAGTATAAATAGCAGCAGAAAATAGGGAATGAAGTCGGAAGGCATAGGCAGAAATCTGGCGGAAGACTTAGTTTTTCAAAGAGGCAGAATACTATTGGGCTGTAGATGAAATTAAACCAAAATGATGCTCTGAAATCGGAAGAAGTAAACAGTGGGTGACGTCAGCCGGAAGAGGAGATGACGTCAGCCGGAAGATGGATGACGTCAACCGGAAGATACAAGCATTAAACGTAATCGTCAGAAGAAAAGAAACTGAAGACGAGTAAAACTGAGCGGAAGATATAGGCAGAAATCATCGCATGACGTCAGTCGGAAGATGTTCTGACGTCATCGGAAGATGAAGGCAGGCAGGTGAAATCGGGATGTGTGATGACGTCATCGGAAGACGTGATGACGTCATCGACAGATACAGGTAGTGAACGTAATCGGCAGAAGGTGATGACGTCAGCCGGAAGATGTTCTGACGTCATCGGAAGATGAAGATAGCAATTTAAATCGGAAGATGAAAACCTAAGGCAGAAACACTGTTTGGCGGTAGATGCAGGCAAAATTCCTACCGGTAGATGTAATCAGAAGACATAGTTTTAAAGACAGAATTTACAACTTTTGACAGGAAAGCATACAGACAGAGGGCATAAAAACAGAAGACTTAAACGTCTCAGATTCTCAAACCACATCAAAACATGGTTCTCGAGCACAACAGAAGGCATACAGGTTTCAGACCTTCATTACAAATGACAGATTTCAAGAAAACAAACTGCATAGATAGCTCTAAAATTCGAGACCATCCATGCATGACCTGAAAAGGGAGAACTCAAGCAATTACAGAATGTTTTCAAAACATTTCAAGACATTAATACAGAATATTTCAGGAGACATCTATCAACTGTCGACAGAGATCAAAATCTTGACCCTCAGAACTTATACAATATATATATACATCCAACAGAATTTCCTACAGGTTTTTAAAATGAATCACAGAGCCTTAACAGAGTTTTTAAAACAAACACAGCAGAATTTCCAGAAGAGTTTACAACTATGACCTTTACTTTAAAAACTAAGACTTAAACCTCGGGACAGAAAACTGTGTCTGACTGCAGCAACCACCCCGAGAGCTCAAACCACCAGCTACATCAGATCGTCATTTTGAGGAACAAGGTCCTCAGTTTCGGGTTCAGTACCTACATCAGAGAGTTCACCTATGAGTCTAAAACTCAGTAAGAACATAATACAGATGCAGTGATGCAAAATGCTATGCATGCAGTTTTCAGAAAACAGTGACAGAACAGAACTTTACATTTCAGTGGCAGAGGGGTATAAGTGGGGCTTATAGGGGAACTGGCAAACAGAGGGTGCACTATCAGGCACAGCAGATTTTCAGTCTCCCAGGGAGGGATAAAACCAGAGGGTCCTTGCTAGGGACAATTCATTTTCAGATTCCCAGGGAGGGATAAAACCAGAGGGCCAGTCCCCGTCCCACACTTAACCAATACATTACAGACAGTCAGATTTTATCTTGTTTAGTTTGAAACAGTGTACAGAAAACAGTTTTGCATGAGCTTTCAGAAAATCGTGTATGCATGAACATTCACAGTGCTTACAGTTAATATAGCAGACAACAGAAATAACAGACTATACTGTGAAGCAAAACTATGACATCTCAGAACATAAACTATACTTTTTCTACCCAGAACCACCCGACTGAGACTGAAAACCTAGTACCTCCGTGATGTAGGGCCTTAAGGGCCAACTCTCAGTTATGAACTTACCTGTTTGCGGCAATGCAGTGTACTCGAACGTCCCTGGAGAGTTCGGATCTGTAACATGAATGTACAGAATTTAAACGCTACAAATGCTAACTAATATCACATAGAAAACGCAGCAAACACACTTAAAACACTTTAGAAAACACACCAATGTGTTTTCATCCAAAACAGTGAGTTTTCACCCAAAACTGAAACCCTAAACTTCGGTAAAAACTCACTTTAAACTTGTCCAAACTTGTTAGCGTTAAAAGACGCTCACCTTTGCTGAAAAAAAAAACGGAGAAATGCTGGAGAAACAAAGTGTGGAAGTTTTGTTTCAATCGCCTGGAAGAGAGAAAACAGGAATGGGAGGTAGAAGTGAGCTTCACGTAGGAGGAAGAGAAGACATATCTTCTTCAACAAGTTGCCACTTGGCACTCATCCATTGGTTTGCTTCCACCTACCATAATCACTTCCACATTTACCCTTCCATTAGCTTTTAACCTAATTGGCTTGTTTTGATTACACTTAGTTTGGTTTTCCCTCAAACATTCCATCATTTTAACCAAAATATTCATTGTATTAATATAATATTAATCCCGTTTAAACGATCCGGGAAAAACTATTACATGGCAAAAATGCCGGGTGTTACATTCCACCCACCTTAATAGAAATTTTGTCCCCAAAATTTGCTTAAGCGAAGAGGTCCGGATATTGGGCTCTAACATCTTCTTGTCTTTCCCATGTGGCTTCCTCCACGTTGTGATTACGCCATAAAACTTTCACCAACGGGACCACTTTGTTGCGCAACACTTTGACTGAGGTATCCAGAATCTGTATGGGCCTTTCTTCATATGTAAGTGTCGGCATGATGTCAAAGTCCACATGTTGCACGATCTGAGTTGGATCCCGCACACACTTTCTCAGCATCGAAACATGAAAAACATTGTGAACCCCATCCATTGACGCTGGCAACTGTAGTCTGTAGGCCATGTTCCCAACTTTCTTTAAAATGGAAAAAGGCCCAACAAATCTTGGGCTTAGCTTCCCTTTCTTGCCAAATCTCATCACGCCTTTGAAAGGTGACACCTTCAAAAACACCTCATCACCCTCAGTAAACTCTAAATCTCTTCTCCGATGGTCTGCATAGCTCTTCTGTCGACTTTGTGCAGCTTGGATTCTTTGCTTGATTGCCGTTATTACTCCAGACATCTGTTGTAGTATCTCGGGGCCGATAAGCTTGGTTTCCCCAACTTCATCCCAACACAACGGGGACCTACACTTTCTGCCATAAAGTGCTTCATATGGAGCCATGCCGATGGTAGCCTGATAGCTATTGTTGTAGGCAAACTCCACAAGTGGCAAATATCTACTCCAAGGAGCATGAAGTTCCAGCACGCACGCCCTTAACATATCCTCCAATGTCTGAATCGTTCTCTCAGATTGTCCATCCGTCTGTGGGTGAAACGCCATGCTGAAGTCCAATCTAGTGCCCAAGGAGCTTTGCAAGCTTTTCCAAAACCTGGAAGTGAATCTAGGATCTCGGTCCGAAACGATTGACACCGGAATACCATGCAGCTTGACAATCTCACTAATATATAGTTCTGCGTACTGATCCATAGAGAATGTCGTCTTCACAGGTAGAAAATGGGCCGATTTCGTCAATCTGTCCACTATGACCCATATGCTATTATGGCCTTTAACTGTTCTTGGCAGGCCAACAACGAAGTCCATTGTAATGTTCTCCCACTTCCATTCGGGGATCGGGAGAGGCTGAAGCGTTCCACTTGGTCGTTGATGTTCAGCTTTGACCTGTTGACATATCATACAAGACTCCACATACTTGGCCACTTCATTCTTCATGTTCGGCCACCAGAAGTGAAGTTTCAAGTCTTGATACATCTTCGTGCTACCGGGATGTACAGAGAAAGAAGATGAGTGGGCTTCCGACAAGATGTCCTTCCGTAACTCTTCATCTTTCGGAACATACCACCTATCTTTGAACTTCAGAATACCGTCTCCCGAGTAACTGAAATCGGAAGAGGCCATAGGTAACTTGCTCACAATATCAGCCATCTCTTTTGAATTGGTCTTCTGGGCCTCTTTAATTCGGTCCAGAACGGTTGGCCGTAACGTTAGATTTGCTAGTACGGCCGATAGTTTAGAAACTACCTCCAGTTCAAACTTCTGGATCTCTGTCCTCAAAGGCAGTGAGATGGTAGCCAAGGCCAGGTTGTATAGTAGACGGCGTCCTGCTCAACGCATCGGCTACCACATTGGCTTTCCCCGGGTGGTATTTAATCTCAACATCGTAATCCTTCACGAATTCTAACCACCGCCTTTGCCTCATATTTAACTCTTTCTGAGTAAAGATGTACTTCAAACTCTTGTGATCAGAAAACACCTCGCAAGATTGTCCATATAGGTGGTGTCTCCATACCTTCAGCGCAAACACAACTGCCGCTAACTCAAGGTCATGAGTAGGGTAGTTTTGCTCGTGGTTTTTCAATTGTCGGGATGCGTATGCCACCACTTTCCCTTCTTGCATTAATACACATCCCAAGCCAATCTTGGACGCATCACAATATACGCTGAATTTGCCGTCTTCAGTTGGCAACACTAGTAGAGGAGCCGTGGTTAATTTTCGCTTGAGTGTCTGGAAGCTCACTTCACATGCTTCAGACCACCTGAACTTGATGTCTTTCTTTGTTAAGCTGGTCATAGGTTTTGCTATCACGGAGAAGTCTTTAATGAACTTCCTGTAATAACCAGCTAGTCCGATAAAGCTTCGTACTTCGCTTGCATTCCTCGGCTTTGGCCAGTCCCTTACAGCCTTAATCTTAGTCGGGTCCACAGATACTCCTTCAGCAGACACCACATGGCCTAGGAAATTAATCCTACTCAACCAGAATTCACACTTTGACAGCTTGGCATATAATTGATGCTGCCTCAGAGTTGATAGCACAATTGTTTGGCGGTAGATGCAGGCAAAATTCCTACCGGTAGATGTAATCAGAAGACATAGTTTTAAAGACAGAATTTACAACTTTTGACAGGAAAGCATACAGACAGAGGGCATAAAAACAGAAGACTTAAACGTCTCAGATTCTCAAACCACATCAAAACATGGTTCTCGAGCACAACAGAAGGCATACAGGTTTCAGACCTTCATTACAAATGACAGATTTCAAGAAAACAAACTGCATAGATAGCTCTAAAATTCGAGACCATCCATGCATGACCTGAAAAGGGAGAACTCAAGCAATTACAGAATGTTTTCAAAACATTTCAAGACATTAATACAGAATATTTCAGGAGACATCTATCAACTGTCGACAGAGATCAAAATCTTGACCCTCAGAACTTATACAATATATATATACATCCAACAGAATTTCCTACAGGTTTTTAAAACGAATCACAGAGCCTTAACAGAGTTTTTAAAACAAACACAGCAGAATTTCCAGAAGAGTTTACAACTATGACCTTTACTTTAAAAACTAAGACTTAAACCTCGGGACAGAAAACTGTGTCTGACTGCAGCAACCACCCCGAGAGCTCAAACCACCAGCTACATCAGATCGTCATTTTGAGGAACAAGGTCCTCAGTTTCGGGTTCAGTACCTACATCAGAGAGTTCACCTATGAGTCTAAAACTCAGTAAGAACATAATACAGATGCAGTGATGCAAAATGCTATGCATGCAGTTTTCAGAAAACAGTGACAGAACAGAACTTTACATTTCAGTGGCAGAGGGGTATAAGTGGGGCTTATAGGGGAACTGGCAAACAGAGGGTGCACTATCAGGCACAGCAGATTTTCAGTCTCCCAGGGAGGGATAAAACCAGAGGGTCCTTGCTAGGGACAATTCATTTTCAGATTCCCAGGGAGGGATAAAACCAGAGGGCCAGTCCCCGTCCCACACTTAACCAATATATTACAGACAGTCAGATTTTATCTTGTTTAGTTTGAAACAGTGTACAGAAAACAGTTTTGCATGAGCTTTCAGAAAATCGTGTATGCATGAACATTCACAGTGCTTACAGTTAATATAGCAGACAACAGAAATAACAGACTATACTGTGAAGCAAAACTATGACATCTCAGAACATAAACTATACTTTTTCTACCCAGAACCACCCGACTGAGACTGAAAACCTAGTACCTCCGTGATGTAGGGCCTTAAGGGCCAACTCTCAGTTATGAACTTACCTGTTTGCGGCAATGCAGTGTACTCGAACGTCCCTGGAGAGTTCGGATCTGTAACATGAATGTACAGAATTTAAACGCTACAAATGCTAACTAATATCACATAGAAAACGCAGCAAACACACTTAAAACACTTTAGAAAACACACCAATGTGTTTTCATCCAAAACAGTGAGTTTTCACCCAAAACTGAAACCCTAAACTTCGGTAAAAACTCACTTTAAACTTGTCCAAACTTGTTAGCGTTAAAAGACGCTCACCTTTGCTGAAAAAAAAACGGAGAAATGCTGGAGAAACAAAGTGTGGAAGTTTTGTTTCAATCGCCTGGAAGAGAGAAAACAGGAATGGGAGGTAGAAGTGAGCTTCACGTAGGAGGAAGAGAAGACATATCTTCTTCAACAAGTTGCCACTTGGCACTCATCCATTGGTTTGCTTCCACCTACCATAATCACTTCCACATTTACCCTTCCATTAGCTTTTAACCTAATTGGCTTGTTTTGATTACACTTAGTTTGGTTTTCCCTCAAACATTCCATCATTTTAACCAAAATATTCATTGTATTAATATAATATTAATCCCGTTTAAACGATCCGGGAAAAACTATTACATGGCAAAAATGCCGGGTGTTACATGAAATCCCAGTAAGCTCTACGTAAATGCAATGCATGCTATGCGTATGAGTTCGATAAATCATGCTTTATTTTCTTTACTATACAATGTTCAATAGGTGTCACCGAGATCCTATCCCTCTAACCGGAGAGAGCTCATCAAGCGGGCGGACTACTCTTTCCAGCTAGAAGCGGGGGGTGCACGCTTACAACACGTACAACCGTGCCTGAGCCCCACCTCACGTGACCAATACGCCTTTCGGCCAATAAGCCTTTCGGCCAATGCTATGCTTTACGTTATCTTTACAACTCTGTGCGGAAGTTCATTTTCATGCTTTTCTTTAAAACAAGTGATGCGTGAACAGTTCAATATCTTAAAGTAAACAAACAATAATGTATACCATCAAAGACTGTAAAACATAATCTATAAAACAAATAAACCTAGCTACCCAACCAAAGCAATATAAAACAAGTGCGTCTCCAAAATTCCTCGACACGACAGTCGACGTACGGTGTAGGCCAATCGGCCAGAGAAGAATCACGAGAACTTACCTGTCGTCCGTAGCTTGCTGGTTTTGGCACATCACGTCGCCTATGGCTCGACCTA
Organism: Begonia masoniana; assembly: GCA_022432975.1. Taxonomy (NCBI): domain Eukaryota; kingdom Viridiplantae; phylum Streptophyta; class Magnoliopsida; order Cucurbitales; family Begoniaceae; genus Begonia; species Begonia masoniana. The sequence continues at coordinate 24,769,898 of CM039505.1, read as the reverse complement.
TGACAAACATTCAAGCTTCATTAAAATCACGCTTACATTCACCAATTTACTCTCAAACTACTATATCAAGCCTAATACAACTAAAACCTAACTAAACGAGCCACTAATTTGAGTTCGGTAAAACCGACCCGAAACTTCGAACGCGCGCAACTTTCGCGTCGGTTATCGGAATCGAACAATTCCAGCGGCCACGCGCTTCTCTAATATCCTAGTTTAATCTGCCAAAAGAAATTTTAAAACAAACGACCGTAGCTAGGTCAAATCATGCAAAACCCGAACTGCCCTAACCCGGGAAATTTCCCCATTTCGATTTTTCATCAAATTCCACCCAATACATCACCAATCGACCACAAATACCCTCAATTAGCATAAACTAATCAAAAATCCCGAATTACACATCACAAACCCGAATTGCCTAAATTGGGCATTCACTGATTTTCGCTCAAATTGAGCACCTCGCGGCCAATCAACCGTAGCCGACCCAAGGGTCGGCAAACCCACGCCGGAGGTGGCCAAAATCGGCCGGTGATCGGAGCCAAATCAGGCTCGTCACCCACGACCAAAACCGAACCGAAAACAGATCAAGAATCAACTTATCGGGTCGGTTAGTGCGCGAAGTCGGCCGAAAACGCTAGCCTGCGGTTCACCGCCGTCGTCTGGCCGGAGACCGTCAGAAATCGCCAGTGAACGGCGCCGCATCGCCTCTCCTTCGTCTCCCCCGTTCCTCGCTCCCGGGGCTCGGGTTTGAACAGCAAACAACAGAATGGTTTTTAACCATTCTGTTGTTTTAATTATTATTAATAATAATAATAATAATAATAATAATATAAATATTAAATAATAATTTCTATTTTTAATATATCATCATTTACCGTTTGCCCTCCCATGTTTTTGGCCTTTTCGAAACTTCGTTAAATTTCGTTCCTAAATGATAACTCCCGGCTTAATTTCACGAACCTAATTTAATAAACATTTTAGTTCAACCAATTTATTCACTTTTAATTACTTTACCTTTTTTATTATTTTCTTTTCAATTCTTTAGATTAATTAAACTGAGGAACAATTTCTCGGGTGCTACACTGCTATTGCTGAGGAACTTACTGCTCTACACCAGACTCATACATAGGATTTGGTTTCACTGCCGTTCTGTAGCGGCCCTAATACTGTACTCGATTTTCCCTTATTATTTTTTTTTATCTTTCTAGTAAACCATTTCAATAAATTAACTTGTTAAAGCATATTTAAAAATCACTTAAATAAAATCATTAAAACAGAAGAGGAATCGGCCCAGCAGAACAGAGGGCAAAAAGAGCCCAGGCCCTAAATTTCATCCCCCGGTGAACAGTAACCTAACACCTCCACCGGTGAACAGTAACTCAATGTATCCCCCAGTGAACAGTAACCTAACACATCCACCGGTGAACAGTAATTCAACACATCCCCCGGTGAACAGTAACTCAACACATCCCCCGGTGAACAGTAACTCAACACATCCTCCGGTGAACAGTAACAACACATATCCACCGGTGAACAGTAACAACACATATCCACCGGTGAACACTAACAACACATATCCACCGGTGAACAGTAACCTAACACTTACAATTTTCTTTCCCCCCCTGTACTTGCACACCATTCACACAGAACTTCTAAAAACCTTTAAAAATAACAAACTCATTTCCAGGAATGTCAAAATAGACATTGTCATTTTCAGAAACATCGAAATGAACATTATCATTTTCAGAAACATCAAAATGAACATTATCCAAAGACCAATCATCCTAAAATGATTTCTACGCATTTCATTCTATTCTATCACCCAACAGCCTGTGTAAACCCAAAACACTTAACTTATGCACCCACGGGTCAGGTTAAGCATCGACTGCGTAGCACATCCCGCGAGCCATCCTCCGTCAACCGCATCACTCCTCGGGTGGAGGGATCTCGTCCTTACCTAAGTCGAAGTCACCTACACCATACAGACACACTATGAGATAAAAACCTCAGCAAGACTCGTAAATGTAAATGCATGCTATGCATATGAGTTCGTAAATCATGCAGCATTTTCTTTATCTTTACTCTGGGTAGGGGTGGGCACGGGCCGGTTCGGTCCGGTCCCGAGCCCGGACCAAGACCGGATCGAATGTTCGGGATTTTTTTTTTCGCAGACCAGAACCGAACCTGGGATTTCGGTCCGGTCCCGGTCCCTCCCGATTTGTGTTTTTTTTAACATAAAAAAATCTCGAAGCAGTGACTGTGTGTGAGTGTGAGTGTATCTGTTCTCGCCTCTCGGTGAAGACAGAGGAGAGGCTAGGCGAATCGGAGTCGGAGCAGCTTTGGAGGCGAGAAAAAATGGGATAACGGAGCACGGGAGTCAGGACTCGGGAGTCGCGAGTCGTCGGACGTCGGCCGTCGGCCATCGGGTGTTCAGCTGAGCAAAAGAACGCGTCGGCCGTCGGGGCTTCGGGAAATGTTGCAGAATGAAGCTTACTCTGAGAGCTTGGGCCGGAGACGGAGAAGAGGGTGGTAAAAGACGAACTTTCTTGACTCTGGAAGAGGCTGGTTTGGTAGAGATGTCTGGACTCCGCACCCACGAGCGCTTTCTTTGCCGATTAACTGTATGTCTCAATTTCTGTCTCCCAAAAATCACATGATCTTCGTTTAATTAGAATGGAGGACTGTTGTAGATGAAGAAGGGTGTTCGATTGAAGAAAACATTGACTGCTGTTCTGCAAGAGCTCCAATTTTGAGACTAAGCTTCGCTTCCTTTCTCTGTAATCACCTCAAGCTTTAGGGATTTGAAAATGAGCAAGACGAAAATGACTCTCAGGCGTCGGTTCTTCGGTCCGGTCCCGGTTCTTCGGGAATTCAGGCTATGGACCGAGGACCGGACCGTGGTCCATCCCCCTGGGACCGAAACCGGACCAAAACCGTCGGTCCGGTCCGGTTCTCGGTCCGCGGTCCGGTCCTGCCCACCCCTAACTCTGGGTGTCACCGAGATCTCATCCCCCTAACCGGAGAGAGCACATCCAGCGGTCGGACTACTCTTTCCAGCTAGAAGAGGGGGGTACACGCTTACAACACGTACAGCCGTGTCTGAGCCCCACATCGCATGACCTATAACTGTATGAGTACGTGTTAGATGCTGTATTGTGACAGACCCCTGCGTGCCTACACAATAGATCAATAGCCCCCCTCCGGGCCGCATTGCCATTTTCTTTAAAACATCGTGCAGAAATTCATTTTCATGCTCTTATAAAACATGTGATGCGTGAACAGTTCATAGCATAATTTAAACATACAGCATATATACCATCAAGACAAATAAAGTTATTAAAAGCATAACCTACCTAACTACCCAACCAAAACAACTTAAACTAAAAACATCACCAAAATTCCTCGAGACGACCTCGACGTACGGTGTAGGCCAATCGGCCAGAGAAGATCACGAGAACTTACCTGTCGTCCGTAGCACACCGAGCTCCTCGTCTCGAGCTTGATCACCTAAATCAATTCATAGTGTTCTTTGTTAAAACCGAGTTTAAACATAAAATTCCAGAAATTTACGAAACTCCTAACTAAAGAAAATTTCCTAAAACTCTAATTAACTTCACTCGGGCAATTTATCGAGTAATTTACGCTCACCAATTACAAACCTCCATTAATGGAGGTTTCTAGAGCTCCAAAACCGATTTTTCAATTAAACGCTTAATACACCCAACCAATCCATCCAATAATGCTCAATAATCATCAATAAAGCAATAAATAACCTATTCTAACAAAACCCGGCTATTTCTACGAAATCCCTACGAAACCCTAAACGTTTAAATCTCTAAAAGTCGAGAACTAAAGCTGAAAAACGCTAGAGACTTACCTAGAATTGCGAGGGGAAAAGAAAACGTGAAGAACGTTTGATGATCGGAGAGAAATCGGTGGAGAAACGGAGGAGAACCGCCGTTGGAAGCTTGGTCACCAGAGAGAGGGGAAACAAATTCCTCTCTGGAATTTGCCAAGTGAGGGAGAAGAAGGGCTTTGCCCCTTTTTAATTAATTAAGTTGTAAAAAGACAAATTTGCCCCTCCATTGAACTTTTCGTTTGTCCTATTATTCGTCTATCGATCCGGTTTCTCTAAAATTTTCTTATTTCACCAATAATTTCAACTTATTCCTAGGGCTCTAATAAAACTTTCCGTTTGTAAAACGGGATTAATTTGACATATTTACGAAAATGCCATTTATATGTGGAAAATTGAAAACCCGTCGAAAACCGGGTGTTACACGTTCGGAAAACATACCATTGGTTCTCGTTGGGTCTACAAGATTAAAACCAAATCCGATGGATCTATTGAACGATACAAGGCCCGTCTTGTTGCTAAAGGCTATTCCCAGGAGTATGGCATGGATTATGAAGAAACTTTTGCCCCTGTTACAAAAATGACGAATGTTCGCACTCTGATTGCAGTTGCTTCTGTTTGCCAATGGAGAATATCTCAGATGGATGTCAAGAATACCTTCTTGAATGGCGATCTTCATGAAGAAGTTTATATGATGCCTCCTCCCGGTGTAGCTCATCAGCCTGGTGAAGTTTGCAAGCTTCGCAAAGCTCTTTATGGTCTCAAACAAGCACCACGTGCCTAGTTTGAGAAGTTTTCTATAGTGATCACTTCGTTTGGCTTTCTTCCTAGTAACCATGATTCGGCGTTATTTGTTAAGCGTACAACGGCTGGTCGTATTCTATTATCCTTGTATGTTGATGACATGATAATTACTGGTGATGATTATGATGGTATTGAGTCTTTGAAGTCTGAGTTGGCACGTTGCTTCGCTATGAAAGACTTGGGTATTCTACGTTATTTTTTGGGAATTGAGGTTGCCTATTCTCCAAAAGGCTATCTCTTATCTCAATCAAAGTATATAGCTGATTTGTTTGAACTTGCTCGACTCACTGACAACAGGACTGTAGCTACTCCCCTTGAGACTAATGCTAGATACTCTCCGTCGGATGACACTCCTTTGACAGATTCCAATCTCTATCGTACCATTGTAGGCAGTTTGGTTTATCTTACTGTGACTCGCCCCGACATTGCGCATGTTGTTCATGTGGTTAGTCAGTTTGTCACTGCTCCTACTACAGTTCATTGGGCTGCCGTTCTTCGTATTCTCAGGTACCTTCGGGGCACTTAATTTCATAGTCTCTTGTTCCCTTCTACGTCTTCGTTAGAGCTACGTGCTTATTTTGATGCGGATTGGGCTGGTGATCCTACGAATCGCAAATCGACCACTGGATTTTGTATTTTCCTCGGTGACTCGCTTATTTCGTGGAAGAGCAAGAAACAAGATGTCATTTCTCGCTCTTCTACAGAAGCAGAGTATCGTGTCATGGCCTCGACTACCTGTGAAATCGTTTGGTTACGCCGGTTGCTTTCTGATATGGGTATTTCTCTTTGTCACTCAGTTTCTTTTTTTGCAATTGTTAAAACCAATTTCATGCCTAGAGTATTTTCATACAAAAAGTTAAAAGGAGTGGTAAGCATCGTTGTGCTAGTTCCTCGTTTAACATTCGAACGATTCCGGTAATTTATATACTCGATTACTGGTAAGCATGGTTGTGCTAGTTCCTCTTTTAACATTTGATCGATTCCGGTAATTTATATCCTCGATTACTATTTAAACTTAGTTATTAAAGCAAAGAGCTCCTTACTCTTGTAGTTCAAGATGCTCTTTATTTGATGTTAGTAAAATTCATTTAGTTGTATTTGTTTGGGATGATAACATGAAAGGTTGTTGGAAGGCTATTCAAGGTTTCTATCTTTAAATGAATGCGATTAATGCGTGAATTTCTTAATTTCTTTTGCTCTGCATGGATGATATTATTTTTATTTGGTTTAAAATAACTATGAAAAAATTACTTCAGGAGTCCACATGCTCTTCATGTTTTTATTTATTGTTTTCAATTCAACAATTCAAATTGTCCCAGTCTTTAGAAAAGAGTTTGTTTGTTGCAAATCATGACATGATTTTAGAACTTAATGATATTCTGTTTTGTTTTAATTTTTTGAAGTTTAAAAGTATGATTGTGATATTGGATAAAAAAAATTTCAGTTTGTATTCATTTATTTTTCTATCTCTTCTTCTCTTAAAAAAAAAAAAACAAGGGAGAATCTTATTTCATTTTCTCATACACCCTTTCTCCTAATTATTCAACCTCAGACATTCTCTTAGGTCATAACCGTTCAAAATCAAAGAACTATGAGCATCAACCTATTATAATCACATAATCTATTTTCCATAAACATCTTCTTTTTTTTTTCCTCGTAACCTTTAAATTCACTCATGAATACTCCTTCTCAAACTCCCAAAAAATTGCAGAACAAACACAGTTCATAAACACAATTTTCTACCACTTAAAGTTTCCTTTAATCAAACAACGCATCTAAGAAATTATAGAGATAAAATTTCAATTCGGTAACGACAGCACAAATAGTACTCTTCCAGTACATTAGCTGCCGCGACCCATCTCCTGACTGATCCCATCGAGGACAACGCCCAGACTCTTGGATTCTCCAAGTGAAAAATATTAAACGTCCAGTCGCACATAATTAATCACATTTAGATAATTGAAATGCATAGAAATACGGAAATAAATCTATAGATAATTCACTAGTCTTATTATATACTATATTTATCTAAATTTGTTTTACATATATCATACTAAAATATATATATATATATATATATATATATATATATATATATATATATATATATATATATATATATATATATATATATATATATATATATATATATATATATATATATATATATATATATATATATATATATATATATATATATATATATATATATATATATATATATATATATATATATATATATATATATATATATATATATATATATATATATATATATATATATATATATATATATATATATATATATATATATATATATATATATATATATATATATATATATATATATATATATATATATATATATATATATATATATATATATATATATATATATATATATATATATATATATATATATATATATATATATATATATATATATATATATATATATATATATATATATATATATATATATATATATATATATATATATATATATATATATATATATATATATATATATATATATATATATATATATATATATATATATATATATATATATATATATAGAAAATCAGACCATACTCTTGAAAAATGAGAAGAATCAAATTAATATCGCATCTAATCATGTATTAGTGTCCTACATGATTTGTCCTTACAACTTTAATTTTAATTTCAATATTTATCAACACTCACAATTTTCCTGTTTCATGTATTACCAAATGCTCTAAACATTTTTTTATTAATATTCATTTTTGTGTCACAACTTTTTACGTAAGAAATGTAAAACGCATATATCTAATGTTTATACTAGTACTGCAGGTAATATGAGCATGAAAATCTTGTTATATGAAAAACAAAATTATACATGAAGGATTTATGTGAGTGGCGTCCAGGTCATTCACATCTTCGCACAAAAATGTCTTTTTTGGGCGTCCACCTTTGACTCAACAATATCGCTACCTGTTTGCTTTTTCTGGGAAGAACCAAGTTCTTTCTCAGCAACTATTAATTGATTGTTGTGTTTTGCAGGTTTTTTTTAGCAGTCATGGCAAAAGCTATAGATCCATTGAGTGAAGAACTGATGAAAGAAGTTGTACCTTCAATGAAATACCTCTAATTTATCCCTTGCCTTTTCTTCTAATGTTTGTTCTGCAGCGAATTCTTTGCCTTGATCAAGCTGAGGAGCATTGTTCAAAAAAGAGATTCGAGGAGACTCAAAGTAGATTTGGTTTTGAATTTGAAGAATCTGACAAGGTCATGAAATTACAGCAGTAATATGTACAACAGAGGGAGGCAGAGGTGAGATCCAAATTATTCCTTGTACATTTTCAAATTATGAAGATTAACCTCGTTTAGGCTCCCTTTGGGTTCCTTTGAAAATGTTAAAAGTGTTTATTTTATAATTTAAGCTCCATTTTAAGCGTTTGCTAAATCAAAAATTTGATTTTTTTTTTCTTAAAGATTCAGCAATTCTGACAAAGTAAAAAATGTAATGTTTGATATTTGCTTCCATAATATTTGTCTCATCCACGCTCTGCTAGACTTAATGGAGTCTCACTACCCGTTGCTAGCCATCGCCTCTGTTATTTCATGAGATTTTAAGATTTCACGTCTAAAGATATTTAGTTGATCTCCTATTTGATCCATAGATACACATATTTAACAGCTCGAAAAAATAGTAATCAAGTTTAGATGTCTACTAATCACGTATCTTCTTGGTCTCATACAGATAATACACGTTTCATAATTACACAACGCAGTGTTTATGTTTTTCATGCAATGATATTTATTTAATTATTTTTTTAATTTAATTCATACATCAATTGAATGTTGTGCAATAGTGTGACAATACCAAAGTATTAAATTAAAATAATTTTATAAAGTGTTAAAGATTGAAAGAGCTTCATGGCGTAAAACCTAACATGTCGTGACATCAAAACCCCTAAATGCTTAGGCATTCATCCAAAAATGTCGTAGCAAAACATCTAAAAAAATGTCGTGGCATTATTCTTCAAATGTCGAGGCATTATTCGTTAGACATTGTGGTATTTTGTTCATCACATGAATGCCATGGCGTCGTCCTTGAGAATTCTTCCAGAATCTAGCCGAAAGTTTTCTATTTTTCCTGTTCTTTCATATTCCATTTCATATGCTCTTGTTCCAGTTACATATCCAGTAGCTAAAACTCTTGAATTAGTTACACAAGACAAGATGAAGTTACAGTAACCTTTCCATCAACCCCACAGGAGCATCAATATAAGTTTCGGCTGGTTCAATAATACTAGCAGCGCCACTCACGGATCTCTCAGTGGTTCCTATTCCATTATCAAGATTTGTCTTTAACAAAATGTGATTCTTATGAAAAAAATTAGCTCAATTCAGCAAAAAAAAAAAAAAAAAAAAAACATTATTTTGAAACATACTAAGTATTATCCAATCAGAAAGATAATTTTCAAAAAGAATATATAATCTCTTATCTTATAAATCTATTAATTACGAAAATAAAAAAGATTCATATATTTATGGATTACCAGTACAAGTAAATAACAAAAAATATATATATTATATTTACAATAACAATAAAAAAAAATAAAAAACTATTTGATATGCTAGAATGTATCCCTATCAATAATTATCTAGTAGAAGATAATATTATACCTTTAATAAAAATTCAGATAGAAAATTTTTTGATTGATAAAATTGTACATTTTTGTCTTAAAAAGTATTAGAATATCATGAATAACAATTTCTAAACTATCAAATCAATTCATCGTGGAGAATCGAACCGTATAACATAGGAAGATATTTTATCCATGCCAAATTCTAAATTTTATTATTGATCCAATCAAAAATTTGTTTCTTTTAGTATTTTATTTATTATTAAAAGAAAAAATTTTATTTACAAAAACATTGCAGCATAGAAAAACACTACGTCATGGGTTCAAGCATGTTTTTACGATTCCACTCTTTGAAGATGATCAATTTGACCTCAAACGCATTTTTCATGCAAACACATTTAAAGTAAATTTGTAGAAAAAAATAACAACAAAAACACTTCCTAACGATAAATAAATTCATATAGTTCAAATCTAAAAGGTCCGATTTTCATATCGATGTTGAAAATTTGACTTTGAAATCTTATATCGTTCTATTTTTCCCATTGTCACAAACAACTTTTGTGAGAAAATTCATCCAAAAACTCGTCAAATTTTCCCTCAACATCTCCTTCTCTTCTTTGTATCTTGTTTTTGTTTTTCCTTTAATTTTCTTTAATTAAATATAAATTTAATAGTAATTTCTCGATTCATTTGATTTTTCCTTTGAAAATTACCTGATTAACTTTATTATGTAAAAACTATGAAATTATCAAAATTAATTATATTTAATTACAAATTATTCCTTAACTTTTGAATTGTTTATAGATTATATATTTTTTTTCGACAAATGAAACTTCTTTCAATTGTTAGCAATTTTAATCTTGTAGTCAATTTATCTATTAAATTCAACACAAATATATCATGTTTTCTATTTAATTAAATATTTTAATTCGATTTCTAATTTCTCGATTGATTTCTAATTCAATTTTAGACTATAATAATTCCTAACTCTGTCAACAGATCGATAGAAATCAAAATCAATTAAAAATTTTCAAAGAGATTGACAATCGAGTTAAAATACTTGAATAAATAAAAAAATATGATATACATATATTAAATTTAACGGATAAATTGATAGAAAGTCTACTAAAAATTAAATCTTCAGTTCATCTCGAATTTTAGGGTCTAATTTATTCTTTAAGCGTGATAAAATGACGTTAATCAATAGCTGATGGAGATAGATACGTGTCCTGAAGGCATTTGTAAAAGCGAGCCTCTTTCTTCGTCTTTCTCTCTGTTCGAGAGCGTTCGAGAGTTACAGACAAGGTTGTATCAATTTTCATGGCAGCAAGTGTTTGCTTTCCTTCGCTAGGCTCTCCCAGGGTTGTTGACTACTTCTCTAAGCTGTCTTCTTCGTCAACCCTCCTCTCTTCCCAGCCTTCTGCATTATTCTTCAGAACCCTCAATGTCAGACCCAAAGCTTCCTCAATAGCTGCTCCTCTCCATGTCTACGCCTTATCTAAAATTGGTCCGTCCATCTTTCGTTTCAAATGTAGTTTCTTTCTCTTAATTTTTGCGAGAATTGACGACCCTTTGGTTTGGTGGTGGAAGATGCCCCGAATGACGAATCGAAATCTTCATCATCAGCTTTGATACGAGAGCACGACTTGTTAATTGTCGGACCAGGGGTTCTAGGGCGCCTAGTGGCTAAAAAATGGCGTCAGGTACCGTTTACCCTCCAAAAATCTCATATGTGTTTTCATGACATTTTTGCAGTGCCATACGTATGAATCTCCAGTTTGTTTGTTTTTTTTTTTAAATGGCCGGTGCAGGAATATCCGAGCTGTGCGATTCACGGTCAAACTGCTACCTCCGATCACCACGATGAGCTGATTCAAATGGGAATCAATCCGTCTTTAAAAGGGGCCGAATCATCTCATCGATTTCCATATATAATTTTCTGCGCTCCACCCTCTCGGTCATTGGACTATCCTGGCGATGTCAGGTTTGATGTTAGTTGAACTTATCATCAGTGTTGACGTGAAATCTCTATGTTCTATTTGTTTATATTTTAAAACTCTCTTATTGGGTTTATATGACAAACAAAAAATGTTGATTATCAGACTGTGCGTTAGATGATGTAATTTGGCATATATTAGAAAAGGCTTCATTAAGATTCTCGCCATCACTGCTTCCTATTTTTGAACGACTCCTTCCTTTTGATAAGGTCGACTGCGACGAGCTGGAATGGTGAAGGGTCTTTCTTATTTACATCGAGTTCTGCAACCTATGACTGCTATGACAATGGACAGTGTGATGAGGTGTGTAAAAAAAATTATCTGCTATTTACAATGGAATTTAATTGGCAGCAACTGTTCTATAACTTTATTCTTCTTAATGGTCCAAGGTGTTTTTGATAAGCCCTTGTCCAATTACAGTCTGCTTAACAGTTGGTTAGGCATGTGTGGTTGATGTCTGTATTTCTATTAGGCTTGTAAGATGTAAAGTAGTATTATAGAAGGTAGGGGATTCCACTTAGTATCTGCAAATTATTAGTGCAGTGAGGGTTTTATCAGTTTTCTTCATATTCTTATAGCTTATGATTGAATTTAATCAATTATAAATCAAGGGACCATAGCGATTTAAATCCATTGTATAGACTCATTGCAGACTTTCTGCTTTATCTCTGCAGGATAGCCCAAGCATGCCGATAGGGAGGAGCCCGAAGACGGATAGGCTTCTAAAAGCTGAAAACGTGGTGGTGGAGTTCGGTGGTTGTGTTGTCAGATTTGCCGGGCTTTACATATCCTCCCCAAAACTTATTTTTTGAATAATAATATTTGGGAAAAATAAAGTTTTGTTTCCGGTTGAGATTGGTTTTGGAAATTCTAGCTTTATCCTTAATTATCTTACAAACGTGATAGAGGTGCACATTCGTATTGGTTAGAGAAGGGCATTGTTGAAGCTCAGCCTGATCACATCCTGAATCTTATACATTACGAGGTTTAAACAATAGATTGAATACCCATGTCTGGGTTTTTGTTACCTCTTTTATCGGTCATATACTTCGAAATCCAGTGAATAATTTATGAACTTTGTCTGTCCATGATTCATTTTGTGCTTTCTGAATAATTTGAACTTTTACGTTAACTCGCAATTATGGTAAAATAGATTACATTATTCTTCCTATATTTTAATTATAAATGGAGGCAAGGCCTCCCCTGACTAGCTTCTTTTTTCTTAACAGGATGCTGCTTCTCTTTCAGTTGCGATATTGCAGAAGAAACTTCGTGGTCAAATTCTTTTGGGTTGTGACAATCATCCTTTATCAAGGTTAGTTCTTTTTTTCTTTTTGGTGGGCTGTATTATTCATTTATTGTGGAAGTAAGAGAACTCTTTCTTACAGGCAAGAAATCATGGATTTGGTCAATAGAAGTGGAAAATTCAGGAATAAGTTCGAGGCCTTCACTGGTGAGGCTCATTTTCTTTTCTTTTTTTTTTTGAGTAAGCACAGCTGATATGTTTTATATGAAGAGCTCTTTTTCTACTTTCATTTGTTCATTGAGCTTCTAAAGTATATTTGTGTAATATTTTTGTTACGTAGGAACTAGTGGTCCATTAGGTAAAAAGTTAAACAACTCAAAAACTCGAGCAACTCTAGGATGGGAGCCCAAATATTCAAGTTTTGAGCAGTTCCTCGAGACTCTTTAATCGTTTTCTCGGCCAATTGGTACTGGATACTGCTTGTTTGAGGTTGATCAGAGTAACAAGGTACAGGTTTTGATAGATCACGAATCTCTTGCAATTTGATGCTCCAGTACCTCACCTTACATTGTCAAAATTAGATACTTAACCAGAACATTCTGCCCGGAATACGTATTATTAGAAAACTGTGCTTATTTAATTTCAAATGTAAATGTTGGTATAATCTTTTACTTCTGTTTCTTATGTGTTTTTTTTTTTTTGTTTTGTTTCTTATTTGAGTGATGGGAAAACCTGGCGTTTATCAGTCTGTCAAACGTGTTGAAATCACGTGTTGTTTCAAATACGCAAACACATCCCACAATGATAAACCATTTTTCACAAACACAAAATAAACCTTTCCTTGAAAAAAAAAAAAAAAGTAATCATCCCTCCCAACTATCTTCCCTACGTTAATGGATATTTCTAGACCCAAACACTTATTGCACTAGAAATTACAGTCCAGTTGAGACTGAAAAATTTGTCTCATCGAGTCTAATGAGTTAAACAAGTCAATTCTAACGAGTTCGACAAAAAAAATCTCAATCCGAGCTTGCTCATGAGTTAATGTTAAAAGAGTCGTGTCGAGCCAAGCCAAGCTGAGCCGGCAAAATGAACTTAACAAGTCTTAATAAACTGAGTTTAACGAACTAAACATGCATAAATATTTTCAATTTATATAAATATAATGTATATTTTTAAAAAAATTAGTTATTAAAATTATAATGATTATTTATCATTATGATGTTAAAATATATTAATTAGTCATTTGGTTAATAAAATTGTTTTATTAATATGTAAAATGACATGTATTTAAGAAAAAATCTAGCTCGTCCAGCCTAATGAGTTAAACAAGCCAAGCCTAGTGAGCCCAACGAGCTCGCCCAAAAAAATTTTCAACTTGAATTGGCTCGCGAGCCAAAATTAAACCAGTCAAGCCTGCTACAATATTGAGCTAGCCAAGAGGGCTTGCGAGCCAGTTCACTCGTTTAACACCTCTATGTTGCACCTTGTGATACTCCAAGTTAATAGTAACCGTAATAATTACTAAAGGTAATAAAATATGATTAAAAGTAATATAAAATACTTTATATGTTAAACAAAAAATTTATTTGTTAGAGCATATATGAGTGAAAATGTTATAACAATTGTGTTGGATTATTCTTAAAATTTACAGTATTAAAGCAGATACTTAGAAGAAAATAATAACTTTAAAAGGAAAAAATTCTGTTGTATGCAGCAAAAGAAATGCAAATTTGAAGTTGATCGACAGTCGTGGACACCCAAAGTAGAGAGGACATGTGGTCCGCATAGAGTTCAAAAGTGTCTTAAAAATGTGATATTAAATAATTTGCATGGTAAGTTTCATGAGTTTTTGGTCATCATTAAAAGGTGTCTAGACAAATATTTGACATTGTTCATGCATCTTTTTACTTGTCATTTAGCAATTGTTGCGTGTTCATATATTATGCATTATTAGTATGTAGTATGCATTCAATGAATGGATAGTGAGGATGCTTAAATCATGCATCATGAAATTATTTATATATACGAAAGATATTACAAAATGTATTATTGGTAACATTTAGACCTAATAAGTACCTCGTTGGTTATGTATAGCAAAGGTTACACGTAGAGAAAAGAATTTAGTTAAATTATGATTATCTAAGTCATATATCCAAATATTAATACATATTTTCAATACACTTATTACATAAAAAAACGTGACACATAATTGAATATTAATAAGAAACATTTAGAAGATTAAGACATAAAACATGAGATGTATGCTATTGAGTGATCAATGTTTTCATTGAAGAAATGGTGGTAAAGACTAACCACGTAGGGTTTTAGCACATGATTGAATATATAATATCAGCATAGTTTAGCAAATTCTTATATTAAGATTTTTTTGGGCTTTTTAAAACTTATTTCATCATTTACTTCAATTTTTCAAAGCCAAAAAGACAACAATTCATTAGTAATAAGTAAAGACATTTTATGTAGCCCATTGCGTATGAAAACTTGATAATTGACAATTTTCAAATAATTAAATTGATTTGTATATTCTTCCACCTGGGGAATCCAAAACTACCATTCTCACGCAGGTTTCAATGATATACAATCATAAAGAAACTAGAACCGAAAAAGAATCGGTTTAAAACTGACAAGTAGGGCTCAGATTCTTATAAAAAAACAAAGTAGAGATAGACCTAATCCCATAAAAAAGAATTACTCAAAAACTAAAAACTAAAAAGATGATCTTACTCGTGCATTTAAACAATCAAATGAGGAATTCAATTAGAGAAAGAGGATGCAGAACAACTTTACCAGTTCCCAGCTATGGAAACTGAGCCTTGTTAAATCTTCCGCTGCAACGCCATTAGCTTGGTACACTTTCTTTATCAATTAGCTCATCCATGTTTATGCCGATATTAAAGCCACTATTTTGAAGACAAGTAACCATGGTCTTAATAGTAGAATGTAGGGATGCTGCAAATGCCTAGTCAAGAAAATAAAAAAGGAAAACATCAGTAATTCATGTTACTACCATTACGGCCGCAAAAAACCGAAGAAGTCGAGCATATTGGAGGGTTCGTGCATTTGGTACTAGATTTCCTTCACCATCTTATCTTTTGTTCTTTATTTTTCAGGAAAAAGAAATAATGTTCATTTTCCAACTAGAAACCCAAATTAAAGGTCGAAAAATGAAAATTCAGGTCAATTAATGCGTGTCACTACACCTCTCTGTTCTCCTCCTTTTGGTGCTTAGTAACCTGAAACGGCCACTCGCTAACTAGCTTTTGCATTTCGCCAACAAATAGTGCCTTCTTTTTATCAGACAAAACCTAGCATTTACATAAGATTAATCAGAGGTGATTGTCTCTACCAATATAACTATCATATTACGAAGGTAGAGAAATGAATTAACACAAATTCAAGTACTTCATTGCCACACACAAAAAACATAACCAGAGCAACACTACAGAGACAAGAGGCAAATAAGCAAATTTCCATTCTGATACTACAATATATATATATATATATATATATATATATTCAATCAGTAAAGGGAATAAATAATAATAGTGCTAACAGCTAAGAGATGACTGCTTTCTAATATTCACGTATAATGTTTTAAGGGAATAACTAGGAAATGAAATTCCAATTAAAGGCACATAGAAAACTAATTACCCCATGTAGTAATTCAAGGAGGGCAGCTGCGTCCTCGGGCTTCCGTTCCAATAGAAAACCCTGCACGAAATTAAAAATATTAAGAATAAGCTTTGCAAGAATTATGTTGATCTCAGCGCCCCATAAGTAGAATTAACCAGAGAGCTTAAAACACAGCAACTTAAACTCCAATCTTATGCACAAAAGATCAGTTAAATATAAAATCTTATTCACGTTGAACAGGTTTGACACACTGCCTGAACTCCATAAGAAAACGAAAAATTCCTTCTGTATGTGTACTAGAAAAGAGTACTCTTTTGTATACGAATAAAAAAATAGTAACAAACTTGATTAAGAAAGAAATACAACGAAAAGATAAACAATGCCAAAGAAGAAGCTCAGGAGAACTTTGATTATTGGGTATGAAAGTGCGTAGCAAGCGGAAGAGAACAAAAAACTTACAATAATGCAAACATTTTATAAAACCCAGCAACCATAATGTGCAATGCAAAAAAGTACGAAGGTGTAAGATTTTCTATCCTTTACCTTAGCACATGAAAAACCAGTTGCAAGAGTGTGCTGCTTCATTGACTCAGATCTCAACTTCTCAATTTTCCACAATGACTCAACGTCACCTACAATTTTAAAAAAGAAATTAGAAACATCTATAAATTGTTAACTTGAAAGACCGACTAGTTAGCATTTTTCTATTACTGGTTATAATTATCTCGAATAATGGTCCTACACAAAGAGATGAATATATTTTGACACATGCATTTCACTTCTTTAGACTTAATGTTCGAGCACGTCAAAAGTCAATATATTATCATCTGGACAAATAATTCTTTGCCACCATGAATATTGAATATTGATAACACTTGTTCTAATGGAGTGCTTGTCCCTACCTCACTAGAACTACAGAATACAGGATAAGATGTAGCTGTAAACTCCAATTTTTTCAAACAAAAAATTAGAGAGTTAAAACCCATAGTTACCCATTTTGGAAGCGAAATCCATCAATACTTCATATGTTGTCTGTCGCAATTTTATCCCAGACTTAATAAACTTCTTTGAATACTTTGTCATCAAATCCCGATTTTCCGTCTTGTAGCAAATTCTACAAATAGAAAACATAATTAAATCCATACAGATAACACAGGAAGATATTATCCAAGAAATAACAAATTTAGATGTTTATTCTTCCGTATCAAACATTTATGGAGAAGAAGAAAAGGTTATAACCTTCCTTGGTGGATCAGCAAAAAAAAAACTTTTCATTTATAAAAATTATTTTTTAATGATTATTCTAGGTTTATTATATATCATTTTACATATATTACATTCTAAATATATTAATTCTTTACTTTTTATATATAAAATATCTATAAGAAAAATGATTTCATTTAATGTAGAATTATTATTAATAAAACAGCCATCAACTAATCTTTCCATAACAGTAAATAATTGTAGAATTAGTCTTATTTCTAGTAGGTTATAATAATCTGCATCAAATCCTATAGATTAGGAAGTTAGTTATATATTTTTTATTTTATCATTTGTAAACGTAGTAGTATAAATATTAGGCTGTAATTCATTAAATAAATACACACAGAAGTGTTTTCTCTGAATTTCTTTATGTTTGAATGCTTTTATGGTATTAGAGCAATAAAGTCATTTTTCTCTTAAGGAGACTCGTTTTTAGGGATGACCGAGATAAATTATTCTGACGTGTCTTCGGACGCTACTCAATCAAATCCCAAAATTGTTCCATAATATCTGATAATTCTTTACCCTTTCAAATCACTAGCTTTAAGCTCTCTGGCCGGAATTACTATCAATGGTCTAGATCCGTTCAACTTATTATTCGAGGGAAGGGTCGTTTCGGCTATCTCGATGGTTCCATTCCTCAGCCATCTTCAACTGACCCTTTCTTTGCTACTTGGGACATCTAGAATTCTATGATGATGGCGTGGCTCCTACACTCGATGGACGACGCCATTGCTGAAATTTATCTTCTCTACCCGAGTGCGAAAGCAATATGGGACGCAATAACCTTGGCTTATTCAAATTTAGAGGACTCTTCACAAATAAATATTTGATCTGCGACATCGTTCTCGAAATCTGCAGCAAGATGAAAGTACAGTTACTCAATATTTCATTTCTCTAACCAAACTCTGGCAGGAACCCGATTTCTTTACTCAACCAGCTTGGACTGACACCAACAATAACGAGATCTATCGCAAATTACTTGCCAAAGAACGGACCTACGATTTTTTGACCGAACTCAATCCTACTTTCGATGATGTTCGTGTTCGCATTCTAAGCATTAAACCTCTCCCGAATCTTGATGCTATTTTTTCGGAGGTCCATCGTGAAGAACAACGTCGTCGTATCATGTTTGGTGGCGCCTCCATGGCCTCTGCTTCATCCATTAACTCCGATGCCTCTGCCATGGCTGCTCGATATCCTGACTCCTGCGGCCCTCACAAGTCTCTTTGGTGTGATCTAACCAGCCTCATCACAACAAAAAAACCTGTTGGAAGCTTCATGGCAAACCAGCAGATTGAGTCCCACGTAGCAAACACAATAGCGACGGATCCAAGCCTCCGATTGCAGCGTTCTCATCACCTTTGACCTTCACTCAGGCACAACTCGATCAGATTGGTCAATTGTTTTCACCCTCTACATCCTTAGTAGCTCACAGTATTTCCTCATCTACTGTGAATGAGTCAGCCACATCGGTTGAGTCTTGAATTATTGATTCTGGTACTTCTAAGCATATGTCGAGTGCTCCGACTACTTTTTCTTCATACAGTCGATATTCTGGTACTCGTACCGTTACTTTGGCGGATGGATCTATTTCACCAGTAGTGGGAATTGGAACTGTGACACTTAGTCCAAATCTTTTGTTGCATAATGTTTTATTTGTTCTCAAGTTGTCATATAATTTGCTCTCAATTAGCAAACTGACTCGGGATTCTGACTATGTGGCTAATTTTTTCCAAAACTTATGTGTTTTTCAAGATCGGGACTCGGGGAGGACGATTGGGCATGCTGCTGAGTTAGCTGGATTGTACTACTTTCTATGTGATGACTCTCAGGTTCACTGTTGTAAAGTTGTTTGTAGTTCAGTTTCTTTCCTCGATCACCACCGAATAAAGCTACTTCATCACCGCCTTGGCCATCCTAGTTTTCCATATATGCATCGATTATTTCCTTCGTTGTTTCTTTCTTCGGATCACTTTGTGTGTGAAGTCTGCCAATTAGCTAAACACACTAGGATTCCTTTTTCAATTCATTCATATCATGGTTAGAAATCTTTTTCCCTTGTTCATAGTGACCTATGAGATCTTTCACAAATTTCTTCAATTTCAAATAAAAGACGGTTTATTTTCTTTATTAATGATCATTCTCGAGTTTGTTGGATATTTCTATTACATGAAAACTCTTAAGTTGTGCATATATTTGAACAATTTTACAACATGATTCTCACGCAATTTAACTTTCGTATCCAAATTCTTCGAACTGATAATGGAACCGAATATTTTAATTCCTCACTAAATGATTTTTCTTCAAAAAAGGGTATTATTCATTAAAGCTCTTGTGCCGATACACCACAGCAAAATGGTGTATCCGAAAGAAAAAATCGTCATCTTCTAGAAGTTGATCGAGCACTGCTTTTTTCTAGCAATTTACCTAAACACTTCTGGGGGATGCTATTTTAACTGCTTGCTACTTAATATTTCAATTACCATCTCGGGTGTTAAAATTTAAAACTCCAATTTCCACCCTTCAAAAATGTTTTCCAACATCTCATGTTTTTTTTTATCTTCCTTTACGAATATTTGGATACTCGGTTTTCGTTCATATTCATAATCATCTTAGGTCTAAGATAGATCCTAGGAGTCATAAATGTGTTTTTGTTGGGTACTCTTCCACAAACAAAGATTATAGGTGTTATTCTCTTTCAAAAAGAAAATATTTTATCTCTAGAGATGTCACTTTTTTGAACACCAATCTTTTTATTTGAATTCATCTACCCGGGGAGACAAATATCCTAATATTATTTCTCTAACTAATTGGGAATATTTTTGGGCAACAATTCCACAAAATCCTCCTTCAGAAGCTTTTTCTAATCCACTCATCCTCCTTTGGCTTCCTCTAACCTAGCTCAAGGAGAGATTGTAATTCCATGAAATTCTTCTTCGGCTTCTCCTAATCCAGCTCAGAGGGAGATCGTTCCACGTAATCCTCCTTCGGCTTCTCCTAATCCAGCTCAGGGGGAGATTGTAACTCCACAAAATCAGGAGTTGGGTTCTTCGTTCCCTCAAAACCAAGAGCGGGATTCTTCTTATTCTCAGAAGCTGGCAGACTCTCTGCTGGCGAAGATTGTAATTCCACAAAATCAGGAGCTGGGTTCTTAGTTCCCTCAAAATCAAGAGCGGGATTTTTCTTATTCTCAAAAGCCGACAGACTCTCTTTCTTCGTTCCCCCAAAATCAGGAGCTGGATTCTCCTTCTCGGAAACCGGATTCTCTTGAGCCGAATTCTTCTTCTTTATTCCCTATTTTAACTCCATAGAATCAGGAATCTATTTCCCAAAAATCTGAAATTCAAAATTCACCATGTATCACTCCAATACCCAAAACTTTCAGACCGGTTGAACCTTTTCCATTGACTTACAGCAGAAGAAAGCATGTAGAAACCAAGTCTGATCCAATATCTCCAGCATCTCACTTGTCTGCCTCAAGTTGGTTCTGACAATACCGAGCTGCTATAATTGGATATGTCAATCGCACTTCGCAAAGGTACTCGTCTATGTACTCGACATCCTATCCCAGATTTTTTAGGATACACTCATCTATCTAGACTTATGCGTGCTTTGGTAACCAATCTCTCAGCAACAACAGTACCGACCAATATTAACGAGGCTCTTCAACACAAACAGTAGCGTACAACGACCCATGAATAGATCCAAGCCTTGGAAAAAAACAGCACATGGGATATAGTCATTCGACCCGAATGAAAGGACCTCATTGGCTACAAGTGGGTCTTCACGATTAAGTACAAAAGCGATGGTTCAGTTGAAAAAAACAAGTCACGTCTCGTGACAAAAGGGTACACTCAAACTTATGGTATTGACTATCAAGAGACTTCCGCTCATGTGGCAAAGATCAACACAATTCGGGTATTACTATCTATTGCAGCAAAATTAGATTGGCCACTTCACCAACTAGATGTCAAAAATGTCTTTCTCAACGACGATCTAGCAGAAGAAGTATACATGGATCTACCACCTGGGTTCAACAAGAACAAAGAAGGTTCAGTTATGTCATCTAAAGAAAACACTCTACGATCTAAAGCAATCTCCTAAGGCTTGGTTTGACAGGTTTGCCAAGACGGTTCAACAGCTAGGCTACAAGCAAGCTCACACCGACCATACTCTATTTCACTATTGAGTAAAGGATAAAATTGTTATATTTATAGTTTATATAGATGACATTATAATTACCAGTAATAACTTTGTAGAGATGGAAAGGATCAAGAAACATCTTGCAGCAACCTTTGAAATGAAAGATCTTGGGAAACTACGATTTTTCCTTGGAATGGAAATTGATGGAAGCAAGGAAGAAATATTTGTCTCACAACGAAAATAAATTCTTGATTTGCTAAGAGACACGGGGTTAATGGAATGTAAACCGGTTGATACTCTCATGAATCCGAATGTAAAACTTAAGACTAATCCAGATGATTCACCGGTAGACCGAGACATATTTTAGCGACTAGTCGGCAAATTAATTGATCTTGCACACACCAGACCAGACATTGCATTTTCGGTGAGTTGTATTAGTCAATTTATGCACTCACCATGTCAATGTCACTTGAACGCTGCAAATAAAATTTTTAAGTATCTAAAAAGAACTCTTGGCAGAGGGTTAATGTTCAGAAAACAAGCCACAAGAAATGTTGAAGTTTTCGTTGATGCTGATTGGGCAGGATGTTCGAATGATCGGAGATCCATTTCGAGTCATTGCTCTTTTGTTTTCGGAAATCTGATCACTTGGCGAAGTAAGAAGCAATCTGTTGTGGCAAGAAGTAGTGCTGAGGCCGAATTTCGTTCCATTGCCCTTCGTATGTGTGAAGCTCTTTGGCTGAAGCAACTCCTTGAAGAACTACACATACCGAAGCAAAGTCCCATAATTATTTGGTGCGACAACAAGTTTGCGATCTCAATTTTACATAATCTCGTCCATCATGATAGAACGAAACATGTTGAGATTGACCGACATTTCATTAAGGAGAAGATTGATGAAGGCATTCTCGAAGTCTCTTACGTACATACCACACAGCATACTGCAGGCATTCTTACAAAAGCTCTTTTTAAGCCTATGTTTGAAAGTTTAATAGACAAGCTTGGGATGTATAACATATACCATCCAGCTTGAAGGGGAGTGTAAAATTAGTCTTATTTCTAGTAGGTTATAATAATCAGCGTCAAATCCTATAGATTAGGAATTTAGTTATATATTTTTTATTATATCCTTTGTAAACGTAGTAGTATAAATATTAGGCAGTAATTCATTAAATCAATTCACAGAAGTGTTTTCTCTGAGTTTCTTCCTATTTGAATACTTTTAATAATTTTTTTGAATAAAAAAAAGGATGGAAAACTTCTAGATAGTTCTTAGTGTTAAAAATTATTTCATTTCTAATTAGAAAATAGAATTCATTCTAAATAAAAATATAATAACTAAATCATATTTTTAAGGAAAATTATCGATTTGAACCCTGTACTATACACATTTTTTCAATTCGGCCTCTGTACTGAAAAACCCGACAAACCGAACCCTGTACTTTGATTCTGTTATCAGTTTTGACCTTCTATCAACAATTTCATTAAACCCTCATTGAAAAAACTATCAAACGATCGTAGATTCCGTTGAAAGTTTTACCACATGTTCATTACTTAATGAGAAGATAATTTGGGAATTTTCGTGATTTTTTAACACATCTACGATTTATTGTAATTTTATTTTAGTATTTTTTAAAAATATTATAATAAATCATACAAAATTTAACAAATTACGCAAATTTTTCTATTATCTACCCATAATATGGTGAACATCTGGAAAAAGTTTCAAATAAATCTAATATCTTTTGGTATTTTTTTAAATTAATCTCAGTTTCTTCTTTACTTTATAAATTAATTTTTAAAAAAATACCAAACAATATTTGATTTATTTGAAAAATTTTTCACATGTACAACTTATCATGGGTAGATAATAGAAAAAGTTTCGTGATTTTCTAAAATTTGTATGATTTATTATAATAGTTTTATAAAATACTAAAATAAAATTTCAATAAATCGTACATATATTAAAAAATCACGAAAATTTTCATATTATCTTCTTATTTAGGGAACATGTGGTAAAAATTTCAACTGAATTCAAGATCGTTTGTTAGTTTTTTCAATGAGGGTTTAATGAAATTGTTGATAGAAGGTCAAAACTGATAACAGAATCAAAGTACAGGATTCGGTTTGTCGGTTTTTTAGTACAGGGGCCGAATTGAAAAAACGTGTATAATACATGGTTCAAATCGATAATTACTCTATTTTTAAATATATTAATATGGCGTGATAAACCAAATTTGTATTAGTGAAATCTACAAAGCCACAAGCTATAATATATATACGTTACAAAATATAAAGGAACAAGTTGCACGTAACACATAACAAAATACAAGAAATGTCTTTTTTCTCAGATTTTTCGAGAGCCTGATTTCTCATCTTCTTCACTATATCTAGTCTAAGTACAGCTCTCACACAGGTATAAAAACAAACAAATGATCTCAAAAGAAATTCCAAAATCAAGAATTAACAGGATCCTAATCGGAAAATTTTTATTTCAACCAATTGAACAAAATTAAAAAACTACCTGAACACAATATCCGCTGTACCAGACTGCAGTGGCAAATCATTTCTTTCCAGAAGTTTCACTATCTCTATCATGAGTCTAGCATCATTGTGTTCTTCAGCGTACAACTGCAATTGAAACAAGAGAATTATTTTCAACGAACTTGAAGCATATAGAAGTCAAAAATAGAAGAAAATCACATAAAATTGAAAATTTAATTTCAGGGAGACCAGTAAATGATGGGCAGATCCAATGCTTGGTGTCAGACCATAGATATTATGATTCCGTAAGGCTATCTTCCCTGATTAGATAACGAAAATTGTGGTTAGCAAATGTACCAAACATATATTCCCAATTTGAATCGCAAAAGTAATGAAAAAGATATTTGTGCAGCATACCAAAGTCGATTGCACCCACACGAGCACATGCCTTGGTAACTTCTCGGCATAGATTGCAATTAAAATTGTAATGAATGCGAAGATTTGATAGTCTCTGCAACATACTCCAAGTGGTAAGACTAGAAAATAACTTAACCTCCTATGATAATTTGATCATAAAATGGAATTTTCACAACAGAGGTATTTAGTTTAGAAACGAACAAATCTCCGCAGGTTCTGCAAAATGTCAAATAAAAGCTTGATATCATCTCGAGTTTTACAATTTTCAATCAACGACCACAACCAAGCATTTGGAGGCATTGATCTTTTGGTCACCACGGAGTGGAGCATTTTATCATAAAAGTCCTTTGCAACCTCTGCAATAAAACAAATAGTGAGATATTATCAAATGAAATTTAATGATAAAAAATATACACTTTCACAAAAATATCACCAACACGAAACAACAACCATTTGAACTGCCTTCAATCACATTTATTTTCGTCGAAAAAGATGCCCTAGACTCCATGGAATAAATTGGGTTGTATAGTGCCCCTTGTAAAAGTCTGTCTTGAATAATCCCTGCATAAATCCAAGAACAATAAACAATTACTCAAAACACAACACACATCATAACCCTTGATTGTTTCCCAGATTATATTGGGAAAGAATTAAAATTTATAATTTCTTGAATAAAGGCTGGCAGATAAAAAAACAATGTGAGAGTTATTTGACCCTCCAATCGGATAGCTCATTCTCGTACCAAAGAAAATGAAAAAATAAAAATAAACAAAGGAATAAAACATCAAATCTATAACGTGCAAACTCGTGGTAAATATTATTTCATGAAAATAGTGTAAGACAAAATATTCAAATCAACTTCGAAATTTTCCACTTTCAGCTTACTAAGCATGATCAATCCAACCGTAAAGAAGTAAAATGCAAAACAGCACCTTCGGCACAATGTGGAGCTAGGGAGGAGAGTCTGCGTTGGTTCTGGCATTGAAGTGAAGTGTAAGGAGCTTCACCGATAAGAAAATCTGGACCCAGAAGTCGATCCCAATACATGAAAACAGGAGTTGATTTAAGGGCCCTAGAGAGCCTGCTAGCTCCAGAGACGATCTGCATAGATCCGAGGGAACGAGTTGGGAGCGCGTCAAATGGTGAGTTGGATGGTTTTGATGTATCAGTGAATTCGGAAGTCGGAAGGGAGTATAAGAGGAAATCGAGCTTAAGAGGAGCACATAGCAGAGAAGAGGAAACCGTCAAACCTCCTTCACTGCAATCAGATTTGAGCTTGAGTTTCACCTTTAGCTTGCAGCCAGAGAGGAAAGAAGAGGAGAGGCTGGCTGGCCGGGCGGATTTGCGCCTTCTGTTCGGGCGACTGGGCGAGAGGGGACTAGGAAGGGAGAGCTTCGGTAGAACAAGGGTTGAAGGTTAAACCAAATGGTTTTGCAGATTTTGTTAAAAAAATATGGTTTATTTGGAAGGAGAAAGAATTACTTGATTTCCGTTAATTTATTAATTCATATAATCTATCAGTGTAATTATTTATATTATATTATAATAATCCTATTATTGAATGATTGACAAATGACGTGAAATTAGATTACAAAATTAAAATATAACCCAAGAGCAGCTCCAATGGAGTTCCTATCTTGGTTACTTGTCAGAATTGCTCTAACAGCAACTATCGTTGTTATTTTTATTGGAGAGCAACGATCGTTACTTAAGAATTACTTTTTTAAGCAATCCTTGAGCCACGCTCAAATAGTTTTTTAAACAATTTTTTTTAGTTTTTTATATATTTTAATTGGATTAAATATTATATTTTATTTAGATTGTACTATTAAAATTAATATAAAATAATTTTATAAGCAACGAACTAAAATTGCCATCATTGGAGTGCAAAGTTGCTTGAGGTTAATTAAGAAATGAGGTAGAAGAGAGAAAATGTAATTTATTTAAATAATAATATAAATAATATTAATTTATTTGATAACAACTCCAAGGGTTGCTACCATTGGAGTTGCTCTAATATTACTCTTTGGAATTTAGATGGGATTTTTGTGTCTTCATCTAAGTTTGGTTGCTAGATTTATTATTTGGGTTTCTAGTTGCTTTAGATTTGGACTCATAGGTGATTGAGTGATGATTTTAGATTTTTTTTCTTTTTTAAGGGATGAATTCACAATGATCGGGTCAGCTTTTACACTTAAAACACAAAACGAAATCACGGAAGACAATTTTTCTTCATTAGAACCAAACTCAATTTTCAAAATCATTATTTTGTGACGTATTTCTCATATAAATGATGTGTTCATTTTATGTATCGTCTGCTTAATTATATTATTTATTTATTTTTACTAGATATTTATTTTGAGCATGTATTATTTCCTTCTTGATCACCATGGTCAAGTGTATTAAAATTGATCATCCCATGAAGATGTCATGTTTTCTTTAAGCACGTTCGAACGTTGAAGAATGTATTTGTTTGTGCTAACTAGAATAATTGGACAGCTAATTATGTTGTGTCATTGGACACAAAACTCTAAGCTTGATCAAGATATTATTTTTGTGATTTTAACGATTGTCGAATGTCGTCGTTATTGATATGTCTATGACATAGTATGCCCGAAGTTCTTGAGTGATTCCATTCTCACAGATATTTTTATTATCTATTGTACGACCTATTTTATGTATGTGTCACATTATAGTGAAAATATTAATGTTTGTCCTACTGATAATTTTACGACCAACTTCATGAGAACATTTTATAATTGACATGCTTCATCATTTCGTTTAAAATTTTTGATGTTGAATATAAATTTTTCTTTTATTGAGTTAAGTCGACTCACTCCAAACGACTTTTCCTTTATATTTCTTAATATTTTTAATTGATTGTTCGATAGACTTTTCATGAGGTTGGGCTTAAATTTATCTTAGTTCAAATACTTTTAAATTTTTGCTTCTCTTTGGTACATTTATATCAAACTTATACTATAATTTTATCTTTGATGTCACACTTGTAGGGGTGTGCAAAACCGATTTCGGTTCGGTTTTGTGGAGGAACCGAACCGAACCAATCAATTTCGGTTTCGGATTAACCGAACCGAAACCGGTCTTTTAACATACCAAAATCGAATCGGAACCGAATCGAAAGTTTCGATTCGGTGCCGGTTCGGTTTCGGTTCTACAACTTACTTTCAAAAAATTTAAATAATGTAAATTTAAATTGGAGGAGATAAAAAACAATTAGATATATAGTCAAATATAAAAAAACAAAAATGTATTAGAAGAATAAAAAACGAAAAGTAAAGTCAAAATTACAATAAATCCTTTTAGGAAATAAAAGTAATATTATAACAAAAGTAATTTTAATTATTAAAAAGATTCTTTATTTATTTTTATTATTTTTTTAATAATTAAAATTCTTTTGTGCAAAATCGGTTCGGTTCGGTTTGTATCGATTTTGACCGATACAAACCAAAAACCGAACTTAATTAAGCGGTTCCTACAAAATGAAACCGAAGATCGGTTTCCAAATGGTCAAAACCAATCCGAACCGAACCTATTTCACCAGTTTCGGTTCGATTCATCGGTTCCGGTCCTGTTTGCACACCCCTACACACTTGTTGGCCCTCAAATAAGTTTTTTCTTGAGTAAAAATACAATCGTACTAGTGTGTTTGAGCACATAGCACATAGTAATGAAAAGTAGCTTATAATGTCATGTCATCGGGTGAGATCCCAAGACATTGATACAGATGCATGGTCATAACTTTATTAATGATCATTTTTATTTAGGGTAAAGTGTAATTTGGTCCCTACAACTAGGTGAAATGAGCAATTTACACCGTAAACTTAAATAATGGGCTAGAACAACCTTAATGTATTGATAATAGGCAATATGGCCCATACCGTCACATTTTCAGTTAAAAAGTCACGTTTTTTTCACATGTCTATTTTTTCTTCCCGAAATGCCCCTGCCTCTTCTCCCTTCACCCTCATTTTTTTCACATGGTTTCCATTGATAGAGCAAGATGAGGTGATCCCGGAGAGAACTAGTAACACATCCTCCAAAGAGCACAGTTGTCTGCTCTCTCGTGTTGGGTCTGAAAAGGTGAAAAAACTCGAATCCGGCATTAGAGGTAGGACAAAACTTCTAACAGAGAGAAGGAGAGAGAGAGAGAGAGAGAGAGAGAGGAGGGGGAAGTAGACCTTCATCTGGGTTTTTCTGTTCTGGAACCAGAATTTGATTTGACGAGGAGCCAGACCCAGTTCTCTGCTCAGCTGCAATCTCTTTTTTTCATCTGGGTGAGGACTCTCAGTGTGTGTGAGAGAGAGTGAGAGAGAGAGAGAGAGAAGTCAGATTGAGAAAAACAGAAAATAAAACCTAAAAAAAATCATTGAGAATCAAAGAGAGGAGGTTTTACGCTTCGAGCTTCTGAATCTGATGAGCAGTGTGACAATGGTAGCGTTTCCTCCTCTTTTGTTGGTCAAAAAATGAATCGTTTTCTCCGCCGGAGCCATCTCTAAATTCTCTCACCTCTTTTTCTTCCTCAAAGAGCATACAAACAGTCCAGCAGAAGAATCATGCGCTCCCATTCCTCATGGCAAATATTTATACGACAGCTAACAAACAAGGAAGATGCATATTTTGGTGACTGCCGAGAGCTTGAGAGTTAGCAAACACCCTCCCGTAAATTTGGCACTGGAATTTGTTGCTTTCTTCAAAGGATGTGTTATCAGTTCTCTTCGGGATCACCTCATCTTGCTCCTATATGGAAACCACGTGAAAAAAACGAGGGTGAAGGGAGAAGAGGGCAGGGATATTTCGGAAAGAAAAAATAGACATGTGAAAAAAAAATGTGATTTTTTAACTGAAATGTGACGGTATGGGCCATATTGCCCATTATCAATACATTAAGGTTGTTCCTGTTCATTATTCAAGTTTACGGTGTACATTGCTCATTTCACCTAGTTGTAGAGGATAAATTGCACATTACCTTTTTATTTATAATGTTATTTGGCACAATTATAAGATCAATGAGTGAACACATGTTTGTGAAACTAAAATGTTTCGATTTAAAAAGTATGGTGGCATATTTTTATAATAAAAGAAATTTTCAAAGATAGCTCCATTGGTGGTTGACAAACTGTTTGGTGATGCGTGCATTTTTGTAAAAACGTTTATATATAGTAATTTAGATTCGTATTTAGCACAGGAGCTGACTAAAATAATACA
Source organism: Begonia masoniana (assembly GCA_022432975.1). NCBI lineage: Eukaryota > Viridiplantae > Streptophyta > Magnoliopsida > Cucurbitales > Begoniaceae > Begonia > Begonia masoniana. The sequence goes on along the minus strand of CM039505.1, from coordinate 24,740,177 downwards.
AATTTTCAAGTGCTAGCTAGTAAGATGCAAAGATAGCTGGCAAAATTGAGGATCCAGCTTCAAAGATTTTATTCACTTTAGAGTAATTTATTTTCAGCTCGTATTTTTGGTCATTTAAATTTCTTATTGGATGAGGGTATAGTTTTCGTACAATTATCAGTGTGGTCTTTGGTAAATGTACGATGCATAAGTTATTTTTTGACACAATCATAATATCTTATTGGCGATCACTTGAATGGAACTGGCTTGTGTTGAATAAAGATCTATTAATAATAAAAACATTTATTACTTGTGCTATGAACCATTTAAAACTCAAGATAGGGGTTGAGCTTTCGTTAAGTTATAGAATAATTTTAAGAATATGTTTTGGGGTCAAATGCTCACCATTTTATGGCAAACTCTCAATCGGGTCTTCACACTAAATACTGGTATCAGTGTGCCAATTTTAAGTATCTTTCAAAGTGACACCAATGAGCCTTGGTAATAATATTTCTTTTAGATTATTCCATCGATCCATACAAGCACCTCATATAAATCTTATAGTTAAAGACAAAAAAAGCACCAAGCAAGAATTCGAGGGCACAACACCATGAGCCAGAACAACCAAATAATTATGTATCAGTGGTAGAATTTGAGGCCACAACCCCATGAGCCAGAACAACCGACTAATCGTGTATCAATAGTAATAGACACTCTTAGGAATCCATTCAGAAGCCTCAAAGAGCTAAGGACGAATTACTTTCAAGTATTAAGGAGATTAAACATGATAGGGTTCAAAGTATTTGAGCCATTAGTGTCAAAATCCGGAGGCGGACCCAATAGAAATACTGGGTTAAACAACTCATTCCTTGTAGAGAACCCTTTGCACAACACAAGCCTCAATTTACAGCAGAACACTTGATTTAAAGATCAAATGAGATTGGTCAAGGTCCACATAGTAATCACAGAAATAAAAGATAATATAATACAATATACGAAAAAAATGTTGTGCATGAAAGAAATAACATCCAACACCAGTTTATTGAGTTTACTGAACCAAAACATTAGAGAGTCCTCACCAAGGAAAGAAATAAAAACGCTTTTAAGGAAAAACACAAAAAACTAGGGGAATCTCCTCTATGAGCTCTACTCTTAACCACCCCAGTTCTTACCGGGAAAAGAGGGAGAGTCTTTGGAATGCATGATTAACTCAGTAAAAAATTCTACTATACTTTGATGCATGCATGAGAAAAAAAATTTTATTATTTCATCTCAAAACCATGAGTTAGTGGGAAAACACAGTATATAGATTTTTACATTCATCGAAAATCTCTTTTACCATATTTAAAAAAAAAAAAAACAAGTTCTACGAATCATCAATGGGGCATGTATCAAAAACCTTGTTGCATATATAAGTAGCTATAAATAAAATAAGTTTCCACTGTTTTCTATAGAAAACAATCTCCGTTAAAATAAGGATACTCGTGGACCTTTACACATCGATTGCCTACAAGGCACGTAGTGTAACAACCGCATTTTGCCTATGTAATTTCTCCCCGAATCATTTTGTGGGATTAATTTGGTATTAATAAGATGAACGTTTTGTTGGAAACCAAATCGATGGAAATTATATATAGATACATATAAGTATGTATATTTGGATAATGGGATAAAAACCAAACTAATGTATGAGTGAATGAAACCATTAGTTAGAAATGCATAGAGGGGTAAATTGGGAAGAAATTAAGGTTGGTGGGAATGAGCCAATGGATGGTTGCCAAATGTCAATAACTTGCTGAGAAACCTACCTATTCTGCTCTCTTCTACGTGAACCTTCACACTCATCCTTTCCTCTCTGTTCCCTCTCTTCTAGACGAAAATCATCCATCGAAACACCTTCGATCTTCCTTGATTTTTTCTTCTGTTTCTGCCTAAGGTAAGCGTCTGCTTATGCTAACGTGTTTGGACAAGTTAAAATGATAGTTTTGTTGAAGTTTAGGGTTGTGATATTTTGGAGAAAACTCGCTATTATTGCATGAAAACATGTTGGTTTGTTTTCTAAAAGCCTGAATGGAGTTAGGAGCATATCCTACAAGTTATTTGTTAGCATTTGCAGCTTGTTTATTTTCTCTACGTGCATGTACAGGTCCGTGCATAACCGAGACGACCAAGAACATCAACTCTACAACAAACATGTAAGTTCATATTCGTAGGCTGGCCCTTAAGGCCCTACATCACGGAGACTCTAGGATTTTATTTCTGTCTGGAGGTTTCGGGTAGATAAGTTGGAGTTATATTCTGAGTTGTCTGTTTTTCTCTTTAGTTTCTGTTGTGTTGTTTCTGTTGTCTTCTATTTTAATCTTAAGCACTGTGAATGTCCATGCATACACGATTTTTCTGAAAGTTCATGCAAAACTGTTTTCTGTACACGGTTTGAAGTTAAGAAAGATAAAATCCGACTGTAATGTATTGGTTAAGTGCGGGACGGGGAATGGCCTACTGTTTCTGTTTTGTTCTGTTTCTGTTCTATAAATCTGTTATGTGTCTGTCGTGCACTTGCCAGTTCCCCTATAAACCCCACTTATACCCCTTTGCCACTGAAACGTAATGTACTGTACTGTCACCGTATTTCTGAAAGTTCATGCATAGCATATGCATCACTGCATTTATATATATGTTCTTACTGAGTTTTAGATTCATAGGTGAGCTCTCTGATGTAGGTACTGAACCCGCAAATGAGGACTTTGTGCCTCAAGATGATGATTTGATATAGTTGGCGGATCGAGCTCATGGGGGTTTGTTTGCTGCAGCCAGACACATTCTGTTTCAATGAGGGTATTTTAAAATTTTGTCAAGTCCTGCATAGCTTTTGAAATTTGGAACCGGTGTATAGAATTTGTGTTGATGTTTGAAAACCCCTGCTTGGTGAAGTTTTGAAAATGTATATCGAGTTCTGTACAGTCTTCCAGAACTTAAAACAATGTATAAGTTCTGATGTTTATGTTTTAAAAGCGCTGTATTTGACAGTTGAATTTATATTTTGAAGTATTCTGGAATTGCTTGGAATATTTTCTCTTTTAAGGTGTGTATGGATTATCTCTGATTTTAGAGTTATCCATGCAATCTATTTTCCTTAAATTTCTGTCGTGTTTTCCTGATACGCCCAAAATCATATTTTGAATCGTTTTCTGAAGCTTGAAGCTTTTATACCTCATGTTTTCACGTCTTCTGTTTTTATGTAATTCTGTTAAAAGTTGTCAAATTCTGCCCTTTTAAACTACATCTTCCGATCATATCCACAGCTGCCCGCTGCCCGTTTTAAAAACCACGTCCACCGCTACTTGTAAAATCATATCCACCGCTGCCCGCTGCCCGTTTAAAACTGCATCCACCGTTGCCTTTAAAATTTCATCTTCCGCCTGACGTCATCTATATGCCTTTAAAATTTCATCTTCCGCCTGACGTCATCTATATTGTCTGATTCACATCAACCGCTGCTTTTAAAATTACATCTTTCGCCTGACATCATCTGTTTTGTCTTATTCACATCCACCGCTGCCTTTAAAATTTCATCTTCCACCTGACGTCATCTATTTTGTCTTATTCACATCCACCGCTGCTTTTAAAATTACATCTTCTGCCTGACGTCATCTGTTTTGTCTTATTCACATCCATCGCTGCCTTTAAAATTTTATCTTCCGCCTGACGTCATCTATTTTGCCTTATTCACATCCATCGCTGCCTTTAAAATTACATCTTCCGCCCGATGTCATCTGTTTTGTCTTATTCACTATAGCTTTTCTCTTAATATGTCTTCTGATTCTGTTCCAAGTGTTTTGATTCCCTTATGCAATTAATTTTGTAGTCCGGTTTAATTGTTTTACCGATTTGTCTTTAAATCCCGAGAAGGTTTTCTCTAGCTGCGAAGTTTTAAGGGTTGTTTTAAAAGTCCCGTCTGTTTTCTATTTAAACAAAAAAATATGTCCCGTTTTCTGTATAATGTCTCGAGTGATGGCTTGACTCTCCGGCCCCGATCGGGAACGGGAACCGGGCCGTCACACGTAGAAAGAATGATGACAATCCGTAGATCCAATCCGTCAAGGAAAAGAAAAAATAGAAGGATTGTTTGAAGACCATTCAATCGTGTATCGAACCTAGTGATAAAACTCACTGACCATGTTAAGATATTCGAACCCGTGGACACGTATGTTAGCTTAAAGATAATTAAGCTTAATTTTGTTTTGACGATGAGGGTGCCAAGTTGGTTGATTAATTCTAAAATTGTTTTATTGATTATTTACGCATAAAGATTGCACATCTATCTTATTTAGAAATACCCTTTGATGAGGGGTAGTTAATGTGTTTGTTTAAGTTCTTTTAGTAAATGCTAAATTTCATAGGATTTGAATGGTGAAAATAAAAGAAAATGTGAATATCATTTGTGTGAAGAAACTAGTTTATACCCTAAAGCAACAAGTGTTGTCCGACCTCTCAAAGTGTCAACTAGTGAAATGCTGATTGAAATTACAAAGACCTCAAAGTGTCGACCCCTTCAACAAAATGTCGGCCATGCATCATTGAAGAAATTAGAAAGAGATCAAAGTGTCAATCTCTCCAGCAAAGTGTCGACCAATGCATCACTGAATTCTCAAAGTGTCAATTGGTCTGAAGAAGTATCGACCGGTGCATTTTACAAAATAGTCGACCAAGTTGTTCAGATTTTTCATAAAAGCACGTAATTATCATCAAAGTGTCGATCGATTAAGTTGAGTGGTCGACCAGTACAATTTTTCTGAAGACTTCCATAAATAGAGGAGAACTGCGCAACACAAACTAATGAACTTGAAAATCATAATGAAGTGCTGTCATACATACTTGAGATTCTAAGTCTTCAACTTATACCACACTCCTACGTTAACTTAAGATCTCAATCATTGAGATATGAGATTGTTCATTCTTGCATTCAAACTTTCATCTTCGTATAACAGTGAATGAGAAAAGGATGACGCTTTAAGAAAGAACCTTTGTAAAGGCTTTGGATTGAAGCCCAAAAGTTCAATCTATTGAACTGAAGAGTTGAAGTTTGAAAGACATCTTCAAAGATGAGCCCTAAAGTGCAGGCAAAGTTGGTCGATTCATTAATAGATCGTTTGCATATCTCTCTCTCTCTTGTTCATTTCAGTAAGCAAATAAGAGAGAGAGTGAGTGAAAGAGAGAGAGAGCCCAAAAACAAAATCGCCATTCTTTTTCAAGAAAACAAGGTAAAAGAAAAGCTTATTAACCTGAAGCAGCAGTGTTCTGTTTGTAAAACTTAGTGGAATAAGAACGCTACAATGAACTAAGAAGACGCATGCTCGAGTCCCCAATCAGAGCAATCTTATGAAACAATTTTTTTTATGAATCAAGAGAAGAGATCGAACCAGTTGAGTGGCAGATCGAAGACCTTTGTCTGTGCCCGCGACTGTGCACAGCTCTACGCGAGAGCTCGAACAGCTGAGCGAGAGATCGAACTAGTTGAGTGGGAGATCGAAGACCTGTGTCTGTGTGCGCGATTGTGCACAACTTTGTGCTAGAGCCCGAACACCCGAGCGAGAGATTGGAGACGACAAGTGTGCGCGAAGGCATGGAGAAGAGAGCGCGAGATACAATCGTTGGAGGCACGGGGAGGAGAGAGCGTGTGCAACACCCCAATTTAAAAATCCTCAATTTAAAACCCTAATTTTGAAAACCTTAGGATTTTTTCCAAATTGATTTTTGAAATCGAGTGTTAAATCGAAATTTTAAAATTTAAAACATATTATTTGAAAACTTAAATATCAACAAAATTAAAAAAGTCAACAAAATTATTCAAAGTCTTAAATTAAAATAGAGTTTTAAATATTGTTTGAAAACTAAAACATACTTAATTTAAATCATTTGCTTCAAACTCAACAATATCTTCTTCTTATGTATGCTCGCTTGCCACTGGAGGGTTCTCCATTGCAGCAATTTCTTCCTCAGACAAAAATTCACCTACATCACAAGTTAAAACTGTGAGAAAAACTCAGTAAGTGAAAATACGTGCAAATTACAAAACTTTTACTTTTACTTTTACTTTTATCAAATCCTGTTAACAGTTGCATACTGGTTGAAAACTCAACCTTCTTTTAAAACTTAGCCATCTCATTGTCGTTCAAGCTTCGTCATCTTTTACTTTTAATTTTAATGATCAAGCTCACCATCTCACTGTCGTTCAGGCTTTTGCTATCATGTTAAAACATATGCTCAAGCTCACCATCTCACTGTCGTTCAGGCTTTTGCTATCGCATTTTCCTGTCAATTTCCTTTTACTTTTTCATACACATGCAAATAACCTATCTGTTTTATCTTTTAAACTATTCTATGTCGATATTCTAACATACGTGCTCAATCATTGAAAACGTGTGACTGAAAATAAAATAATTATAATATATATCTTGTGATGTAGGGCTGTAGCCAAAACTTTATATTTCACTTACTTGGATTCCGAGCAATAAATGTATATCGAGATTTTTCCAAAATTCCAAAATAATATCCTGCTCAAATAAAATCTTTGATATTAATATCCTACTTAATAAATCCAATTTCAAAGAAATTTGAGCAGAAATTCCTTACGTTGTGTTATCGGGTCGGATCGGATTGGTTGAATCGATTCGGTTGGTCAGTCGTGAACAGTGCGGATCGGTTCTAGTCAACTGGGCCAGTTTTGGTCAACTGGGCCAGTTTGATTGTTGGACTGGTTTAGGTTTATAAAACAGAACCCGAACCTATTCCTCTCTTCTTCTTCGTGCTTTCTGTCGAGGGAAAAGAGAGAGTGAGTGAGAGTCAGACAGAGAGGGAGAGGAGGAGAATCATAGAGGGAGGGAGAGTGCGACGAAGGCCGAGAGGAGGCTTACTCAGGAAGTGGGTCGTCGACGGTGGCCGAGAGGCTTCGTCGGAGCTTTCAACCGAGGAGTTCGTTCTCGTCGGAGGCTCGGTGGTGGTCGAAGCTCGCTGCTTTGAAGACCGAGGTAAGTCCTTCTTCCTTTCTGAAGAACTGAGAGGGAGATGAGAGCTTCGGTGTGAGTTTCCTCCTTCACCGAAGGTTCTATTTATAGGAGGGGGCTCACCTCCCCGCGCCTTTGAAAAATTCAACTTAGTTCAGATTTTCTGGCCGCTTCATGATCAGGGCCGGATTTCTAGTGACGGAGCGTTTTGAGTGTTTCAGAATGTTTCCCATTTTGAAGTCCAGGTTCATGCTAGATTTGTTTCACCAAATTCTGAGATTAGCCCGTAGCAGAGCTAGAAAAATCCAATCTCTAATCGGTTTCCAGAAAAGTGTCTTCTTTTGATTAGTATTTCTGGACCAATTTCCGTTTGGGTTCACCAAGGATTGATTTCATCGATTAGGTTTAATTTTTTTGATTTTTGATCTGATTTGTGGATTGAGCTATAATTGTGGAGATTTGCCCTAATTGGTTGTTAATTAGGGTTTGATAATAATAAATTGGGGACCCTAATTAAGTTTGATTTGGGGAAATTATTGATGTGTTACAATCTACCCTCATTAAAAGAAATTTCGTCCTCGAACTTTAATTAGACGAATAACTCCGAGTAAATCTTTCTCATGCCCTATTCTCTTCCTCAAGTTGTTTCCTCAATGTTTTTATTTCTCCATAGAACCCTGACAAGCAAAACCTTCTTATTCCTTAATTCTCTTCCTTCTTATTTCTTCTTACATATCCAAAATCATTAATCCTCGTATCAACCTCGAGTTTGTAAGTTAGACTCAATAAGCTTTCACTGCGTCATTCTAATTTATAACTGTATTAGTTTATTTCTAAATATTCTCATCCATATACCTATGCTTCTTTTATTTTGTCAAAAATTGTAGCACCCGGTTTCATTAAGCCAACTTACTTTGTTAACTAGTGGTGAGTGTTTTATATATAAAGTTAGGAGAAATTAGTGATTTGGCTAATGAGTGACTAGGCGAGGGCATAAAGGTAAATTAAGATATAAAGTGGATAACCTATTTATGGGAAGAGGTTCTGCGTTTAATGCACAGTAGCCGCCTGTAGCACCCCGAACCCACCACGGGCCCGGTGCGCTACTTGGCTAGCTAACCCGGCGTTTAAAACGTTAATTAAAATAATTTTCCTAAAATTCCCGGCTCGGTTTTTGGGTTTTTCGAACCCTCGACATTTGTTGGAAAACGGGCCCACAATACGTTTGAAATACTTCGAAAAATGTCGGGTCAAAACATTTTAGAAAACGGGAGAAAATATCAAAAAAAAACAAAAATTTTGCTTAAGTAGGCTGCTGGGCGCGGGCGCGCAGCTGGGCGCCAGGCGCCCAGGCAGCGCGCGGCGTGAGCAGCACGCGCGCGCTGCTCGCGCGCTAAGCGCGCGCGCGCGTGCGCGCGCTGGGGCGCACCAGCGCGCCCAGCACTTGGCTGCCACGATCGATCGTGGCTAAATGCCCGATCGATCGGGCCTTCTCGGGTTTTCTTCACCCAAAAACTTCCCGACCACGACCGATCGCACCCCGGGCCCGACCGATCGGGCCGGCTCGGGTTTTTCACCCCAAAAAAACACTTAAAAACGCCCAAAACTTCCCATTTTAACCTCACTTCACCTCTCTTCACATTTCTACACTTTTCTACGATCCCGACACCTCCAAAAATTCTGAAATTTTTACCATATCGTCCCAACGCATAAATCTTCAATCCTCGTGAAAATCTCGGAAAAACGAGTTAAAACGCCTAACCAAAAAAATAGCGAAGGCGACCCGACATAACAAATTTTTAAACCAAAATCGACAATATAACGGCTAGATTTTCAAAATCCAAAACCTGAGAAACGTTGTCGTTAAAATGCGATTTAAAACAACCAAATAACCAGATAACTCCAAACTATATACATCAAACCCAATTCAACCAAACGACCTAAAATCCATCCCGACCATAACATTCAAAATCCACCACAAACGCACACCAAACAACTATACACACCGAACCAAAGTACTCAAAACCTATCCAATCCATCAACAACCAAAAATATTCACAAACCCACTCCTAATCACAAAACATGCAATACCACAACCCTTGCCAAGGACTAGGTCGAAGCGCCCCGACAAATGACCTGCACCGGCGAGCTCCGCGTATCCCCGACTGGTGCTACTCCTAATCCACGTTATCAAGATCACCTGAGAGTACTTCGTCACCTACACCACAGAACACACACACACACGTAAGCTTACGCTTAGCAAGTAATGAATGACAAATGTAAACATACGCAATGCACACTACAATCACACTAAACACAAGCACCAACTAACAAACAATTTCACACACAATTTGCCCGCACCGAAGTGCCTTATTTGCCCTCACCGAAGTGCCTTAGTTGCCCGCACCGGAGGCCTTTGCCGCACCGGAGTGCCTTAGTTGCCCGCACCGGAGTGCCTTATTTGCCCGCACCGAAGTGCCTTAGTTGCCCGCACCGAAGTGCCTTATTTGCCCGCACCGAAGTGCCTTAGTTGCCCGCACCGAAGTGCCTTATTTGCCCGCACCGAAGTGCCTTAGTTGCCCGCACCGAAGTGCCTTAACATTCACACGCACAACAATACACACACACCACAACTCCACTCAACACAATGCAACACCATAACATTCACACCCACACAGCAAACTCACCACACACAACAACTCAACTTAACTCAATGCCAAGCCCACTCAATGCAAAGCCGTAACACAACTCAACACGAAGCAATCAATAACTAAAAGCCCTACCGTCTTGTGGTGTAGGCCCGAAGGCGAACGAAAACACCCACTACTTACCTGAACGCTCGGCTTCTACTTGCTCACGGCTATCGGTCACTTCCTTCGTTCGACGACCTAAATCCACGGAAACTTAAATTGATAAGTTATCAATAATTCTTAAAAGGTTTTTCTAGCTAAAACTAAACAATACCTGAATAACTTCACACTCCAAAACATTCAAACTCAATTTTCTACCCCACATCGACCGTCAAACTTTAAACGGCCATAACTTTCTCGTTTTTCAACGGAATTCGACGTGCCACCCCAACTCGGAAACCTCTACACGTCTACTATCCATTGAATCACTCAAATTAACTAAACAAACACTATGGCCAGCCCGAAATTCCCAAAGACAGAATCGGCCCTTTAGTGTTCTTCAACTATTTTTGTGGAACACTTCACCAATCCTCCATCTAACCCTCAAATCTACCTAAACCAAGTCATTCAACAACTAAACCATCAAAATAAGAAAGAAATCTAACATCAACACTCAATTTTCGGAATCCATAACCTAGGGTTTTCCAACATTCACCAAACTCAACCAAAACTCTCAAAAACACTCTCAAACTTCATCAAAAGCTATATAATTCAAAACCCATGTAAACTTACCTTGGATTGGCTTGAAAAACTGAAGAGAAGAGAGGAGGAGGCGTTGGCTATGGAGGAGAGGGAGAAAGCTCGATGGAGGAGGAGAAGATGAGAGAAAATAACCCTTTTTCTCTTTTTATGCATTTAATGTCCAAGCAAAATTACCACAAAGCCCTCCTCTATTCCATTGAAATTTCAACGCCAAACACCACACTTCCATCACAAATTTTATTGGTTAATACACATTTGACAAAGTCAACTCAAACTCTCACCAATCACAAATTGTTTTAACTTCAAACCTTAACATTTTGACTTGTCAACCCTTTCCCCCACATTTCATTGTTTCCAACCTTTCATTCATAACATCAACCCTCTATCCTATTACTCTTAGGCCTACACGAAGTATAAAAATCTCGGGTGTTACACCGCCACCCTATTACCATTTCCCCTTCGTTTGATTTTCAGCTCAGCTCAGTAGACTTCCTTCCGACATTTTCCTCTCTGATTTTCTCCATTCTAGGTGAGTTTTGTTTCATTTTACTTGCTGTTTTAGTGATTAGATAACAGAGAGATTGTAGGGGAGTGTTCGTGAATGTTGTGAGTGAGAGTTAGTTTCGGGTTTTAGGGAGAACCAGGAATGCTCGACGAGCAAGACTTCCAACTAGTTTCTCTAAGATTTCTAAATAGTTTAGAATGAAGTTTAGTAATGTGGTGCTCTGTTTACGATTATAGGTAAGCAGACTCCTGAAGTAGCTTGCAACCAAACAATCTCCAGGAGACCAGGTAAGTGAAGTATGCTTGTGCCTTCGGGCCTACATCACAAAACAGTAGGATTGTGTATGCTTGAATGCATTTGTATGTCATGCATCATATTTTGAAAGTATGTGAAAATGAATTTACATGAAATGACATGGTATGGAATGAACAGACTGTAACAGTTGTTAAGGGAACTAATCCGCCCCTTAATCAAGAGAGATGATGTATGACTTTGGGAGAAGTGATCCAAATCCAAAGTTCACAAGGGGATCTGAACAGTTGTTAAGCGAACTAATCCGCCCCTTAATCGAGAGAGAGGATGTATGACTTTGGGAGAAGTGATCCAACTCCCAATTTCACAGGGGGATCAGATCAAAAACGAATGCATATGCAACTGAGATGAGAAAGTAGAAACTGCATGTTTATGAATTTATGTTTCAGCATTTCATTTCATTATTGTTTCACTTACTTAGCATTAGGCTAATAGATGAGTTTTGTGATGTAGGTGAAGAAGTGACAGTAGGTGTGTTCTTTGAGTTTGCTGAGAACTAGGCAGGTTGGAGGGGTGCATTCATGCACCGATCTGACAACTGATGGGGTGGTTTAACTGGTGTCAGTAGATGAGAAGGTTTAGTGAACCATGATTCAATTTAAGTATGTTGAGAGTTTTTGTGACAGTGGTAGTTTTAATATTTTTGAATACATTTTAGACCTTTCTGATAATGATACTCTGTTGGTTTTAATGGTAGTTTTACCAAATCTTGGAGTATTGCACAGTTTTAAGTAGTTTTGAATGATTTTAGTAAAATGCTCAAGTTCTTTTGGTAATCGGAGTTTTTTTTGTTTAGAGTGAAATTGTTGCTATGCTGTTTTGTTGAGTGTTTTTGATCTATCGGTAGATGATGTCTATCGGCAGATGTTGAGTATTTTTGATCTATCGGTGGATTTAGTCCATCGGTAGAAGTCGAGAGTTTTGTCTATCGGTGGATGTAGTCCATCGGTTGATGTGAGTATTAGAATTTGTCGTTTTGTGACCGGGTGATGTCGAGTATTATATCTATCGGAAGATGTAGGAAGAATTTTGTCGTTTTGTGATCGGCAGATGTTACTTGAGGATTTTTATCGTCTAGTGATTGGATGACGCAACTTGTTCTATCGGTAGATGTGTGCAACTGACGCGTCGTAGGCTGGTGTGAGCAGATGACGTGTGAAGTCGACGTGTCGATTCTATCTCTGCTTTCACCGTTGAGTCTTTTGTCCCTACTTCTACCGCTGGCACTGTTTGGCGGTAGAAGCCTTCTGTTTCTGTTTCTGCCTCTACCGTTGACCTTGTTCAGCGGAAGATGCGTTTGACTTTTTACGAACTTTAAGTATTTCACGCTTAAGCCTTCGTTTCTTTTGGTTGATTTATTTCTTAATATTATAGCTGATTATTCAAACGTTGTTTCATAGTTTTGCTCAACTCTGTTCTGCTCAAATGATTTTTCCGTTGCCAAAATTTTTGATGTTTACCTTGTAAAATGTCATATTTTGTCCATTGAGTGAAGTTTTAGAATTTTCTCAAAAATCCTATAGTTCGGTTCAATATCTTGAGTAACGAACCGGGTTCAGATAACTCGGGGCGTTACAAAAATTAGTTTTAACTCCTACTAATTATTAAACCTCTCTCTCAAAAGTTAATGTTGATTTAATAGTTGCGATTCTTGAATATTCATTTGTCATCCAAATTTAATATTGACCTAATGTCCAATTTCTTAAATTTTGAATTTTCTTTAGGTTTATGAATATTTCCTGTAACGCCTCGAATTGTATAAACCCGGTGTTGAGAATAATGTGCCCTGTTATGAACATTTTTATTGCTGTAATTAATAAATAAATTTTATGATTAATTTTTATGTTTGCATTATTTGATATGTTTTATAAATTCAAAGAAAAATCCTTGATTATTTGTGCAATTTTAAATTTACATATATGTTGATATATGTGAGATTAAATTTAAAAAGAAATAATCACAATAGTCTATGACTTATATTTGAAGTATAGGATCTTCAAATTAATAAAGTCATAAATACAGTTCACTTCGTTGAGAACGTATAGTCATATTCTAACTAGATTATAAGTGATTGGAAGAATCTCATCAGATGAGATTTGAATTAGATTTGAAGAATCTCATCAGATGAGATTTGAATTAGATTTGAAGAATCTCATCAGATGAGATTTGAATTAGATTTGAAGAATCTCATCAGATGAGATTTGAATTAGATTTGAAGAATCTCATCAGATGAGATTTGAATTAGATTTGAAGAATCTCATCAGATGAGATTTGAATTAGATTTGAAGAATCTCATCAGATGAGATTTGAATTAGATTTGAAGAATCTCATCAGATGAGATTTGAATTAGATTTGAAGAATCTCATCAGATGAGATTTGAATTAGATTTGAAGAATCTCATCAGATGAGATTTGAATTAGATTTGAAGAATCTCATCAGATGAGATTTGAATTAGATTTGAAGAATCTCATCAGATGAGATTTGAATTAGATTTGAAGAATCTCATCAGATGAGATTTGAATTAGATTTGAAGAATCTCATCAGATGAGATTTGAATTAGATTTGAAGAATCTCATCAGATGAGATTTGAATTAGATTTGAAGAATCTCATCAGATGAGATTTGAATTAGATTTGAAGAATCTCATCAGATGAGATTTGAATTAGATTTGAAGAATCTCATCAGATGAGATTTGAATTAGATTTGAAGAATCTCATCAGATGAGATTTGAATTAGATTTGAAGAATCTCATCAGATGAGATTTGAATTAGATTTGAAGAATCTCATCAGATGAGATTTGAATTAGATTTGAAGAATCTCATCAGATGAGATTTGAATTAGATTTGAAGAATCTCATCAGATGAGATTTGAATTAGATTTGAAGAATCTCATCAGATGAGATTTGAATTAGATTTGAAGAATCTCATCAGATGAGATTTGAATTAGATTTGAAGAATCTCATCAGATGAGATTTGAATTAGATTTGAAGAATCTCATCAGATGAGATTTGAATTAGATTTGAAGAATCTCATCAGATGAGATTTGAATTAGATTTGAAGAATCTCATCAGATGAGATTTGAATTAGATTTGAAGAATCTCATCAGATGAGATTTGAATTAGATTTGAAGAATCTCATCAGATGAGATTTGAATTAGATTTGAAGAATCTCATCAGATGAGATTTGAATTAGATTTGAAGAATCTCATCAGATGAGATTTGAATTAGATTTGAAGAATCTCATCAGATGAGATTTGAATTAGATTTGAAGAATCTCATCAGATGAGATTTGAATTAGATTTGAAGAATCTCATCAGATGAGATTTGAATTAGATTTGAAGAATCTCATCAGATGAGATTTGAATTAGATTTGAAGAATCTCATCAGATGAGATTTGAATTAGATTTGAAGAATCTCATCAGATGAGATTTGAATTAGATTTGAAGAATCTCATCAGATGAGATTTGAATTAGATTTGAAGAATCTCATCAGATGAGATTTGAATTAGATTTGAAGAATCTCATCAGATGAGATTTGAATTAGATTTGAAGAATCTCATCAGATGAGATTTGAATTAGATTTGAAGAATCTCATCAGATGAGATTTGAATTAGATTTGAAGAATCTCATCAGATGAGATTTGAATTAGATTTGAAGAATCTCATCAGATGAGATTTGAATTAGATTTGAAGAATCTCATCAGATGAGATTTGAATTAGATTTGAAGAATCTCATCAGATGAGATTTGAATTAGATTTGAAGAATCTCATCAGATGAGATTTGAATTAGATTTGAAGAATCTCATCAGATGAGATTTGAATTAGATTTGAAGAATCTCATCAGATGAGATTTGAATTAGATTTGAAGAATCTCATCAGATGAGATTTGAATTAGATTTGAAGAATCTCATCAGATGAGATTTGAATTAGATTTGAAGAATCTCATCAGATGAGATTTGAATTAGATTTGAAGAATCTCATCAGATGAGATTTGAATTAGATTTGAAGAATCTCATCAGATGAGATTTGAATTAGATTTGAAGAATCTCATCAGATGAGATTTGAATTAGATTTGAAGAATCTCATGAGATGAGATTATCTTGAAAAGTAGTTTTCAAAAATATATTCTAAAAACTGTTTTTAGATTATATGATTAATTGATAAATTGATTTATTAGATAAATCAACTTCTAATCCAATTAGATTAGATTTGATTAGATAAGATTTATTTTTAAAAATTAGTTTTTATTAAAATAAATCTAAAAATTAATTTTAAAACAGATCTATAAAAATTGTCAAATGTGATTTGGCAGAAGAATGAACCAAAAGAATGACAACGAACGACTGAAAAATAAATCCCTAGAGAGAAAAGGTGTGACCTTTCCGTATTCGATTTTAGAAAAATGTTTTCTAAGATCGAAGAGAGACGTCTCATGTGTTGAGAACACGTCTCTCTAGAGATATAAGAGTGTATTGTTCTTGTAAGAGAGACGCCCACACATCAGGAGATTTAAGTGTAAAGATCTTCAGAGAAGACTCGACGGTTTCAAAGTCTTCGGAAAAATACCTGATCCTGAGTTAAAGCTGTTAAGATCAGACGGGAGTACCTGAGTAAAATCGTTGCTCCATAAAGGTATTTCCTTTTATTATTTCCCAATCTAAATTCTAATAATTTTTCTCAATGTAAATTGTTTACATTTTAAAAAATTACATATTTATCAAAAATAATTTCTTTTAGACTAACGATCTAATTTATGGTTTTTTGATGATTTTAAAATAGTTTTAAAGTTACAGGGTAACGCATGTCACTATTATTATGAATAATAGTGAATTCCGCCATGCGTAGGAACCTTGAAAACCAACACCCGGTTCGTTACACATACTACAGAACCGAATTTTGACTTTTGAGAAAAATTTAAAATTTCATTCAATGATCAAAATTTTGACTCTTAAAATGTTAAGACTTGCAGCGAAAAAATCATCATATAAAAACAATCTTTATTAAAGATTAAAATATTCAAGGCAGTTGGTTGAAAGAGAAAGAGAAAACTGATCACGTTGTCTGGTCACTAAACGACAAAAGAAAGTCTTTTAATCACAAAACAAAACTGAGCACATCATTTGGTCACTAAACGACAAATTACTTTCTACATCTACCGATCACTAAACGACAACACTTCTACTACATCTTCAGATAGGTCTAATACACGACATCTACCGATCACTAAACGACAACACTTCTACTACATCTTCCGATGACTTTTTTTTTTATGAAGACATCTTCCGATTACAAAACGACAAATTCTAATACTCACATCCACCGATAGACAAAATTATCGACTTCTGCCGACAGACATCATCTACCGATAGATCAAAAATACTCAACATCTGCCGATAGACATCATCTACCGATAGATCAAAAATACTCAACATCTGCCGATAGACATCATCTACCGATAGATCAAAAATACTCAACGAAAACAACATAGCAACAATTTCAATATAAACAAAGAAAACTCTGACTACCAGAAGAACTTGAGCATTTTACTAAAACCGTTAAAAACTACTTAAATCCGTACACTACTCTAAAATTTGGTAAAAACCACTATTAAAGCTAACAGAGTATCATTATCAGAAAGAGTCTCAAATTGTATTCAAAACATCAAAACTACTACTGCCACTAAAACTCTCAACATATTTAAACTGAATCATGGTTCACTAAACCTTTTCATCAACTGACACCAGTTAAACCGCCTCATCAGAATCACCAATCCGTGGCATTGAAGTGCTCCCCCAACAGCTTAATCCTCAACATGTTTAGAAAACACACCTTCTGATGCTTCTTCACCTACATCACAAAACTCATTTATTAGCCTAATGCTAAGTAAGTAAAGCAATAATGAAATGGAATGCTGAAACATAAATTCCTAAACATGCAGTTTCTACTTTCTCATCTCAGTTGCATATGCATTCGTTTCTGATCTGATCCCCCTGTGAAATTGGGAGTTGGATCACTTCTCCCAAAGTCATACATCCTCTCTCTTGATTAAGGGGCGGATTAGTTCCCTTAACAACTGTTCAGATCCCCCTGTGAAATTGGGGTTTGGATCACTTCCCCCAAAGTCATACATCCTCTCTCTTGATTAAGGGGCGAATTAGTTCCCTTAACAACTATTACAGTCTATTCATTCCTTACCATGCCATTTCATGTAAATTCATTTTTACATAATTTTCAAAATATGATGCATGGCATACAAACTCATTAAAGCATGCACAATCCTACTGTTTTGTGATGTAGGCCCGAAGGCACAAGCATACTTCACTTACCTGGTCTCCTGGAAATGCTCGGTTTCAAACTACGTCAGACGTTTTGCTCACCCAAGTCACAAACAGAATACTGATTAGATCTTCACTAAACCTTATTCCATACTATTCAGAAACTTACGGAGCTAGTTCAGGACTCTTGTAACGCCCCGAGTCATCTGAACCCGGTTTGCTACCCATAACACTGAACCGAACCATGACGACTTGATGCTAAATCAAAAATACTCAACATCTGCCGATAGACATCATCTACCGATAGATCAAAAATACTCAACATCTGCCGATAGACATCATCTACCGATAGATCAAAAATACTCAACATCTGCCGATAGACATCATCTACCGATAGATCAAAAATACTCAACATCTGCCGATAGACATCATCTACCGATAGATCAAAAATACTCAACATCTGCCGATAGACATCATCTACCGATAGATCAAAAATACTCAACATCTGCCGATAGACATCATCTACCGATAGATCAAAAATACTCAACATCTGCCGATAGACATCATCTACCGATAGATCAAAAATACTCAACATCTGCCGATAGACATCATCTACCGATAGATCAAAAATACTCAACATCTGCCGATAGACATCATCTACCGATAGATCAAAAATACTCAACATCTGCCGATAGACATCATCTACCGATAGATCAAAAATACTCAACATCTGCCGATAGACATCATCTACCGATAGATCAAAAATACTCAACATCTGCCGATAGACATCATCTACCGATAGATCAAAAATACTCAACATCTGCCGATAGACATCATCTACCGATAGATCAAAAATACTCAACATCTGCCGATAGACATCATCTACCGATAGATCAAAAATACTCAACATCTGCCGATAGACATCATCTACCGATAGATCAAAAATACTCAACATCTGCCGATAGACATCATCTACCGATAGATCAAAAATACTCAACATCTGCCGATAGACATCATCTACCGATAGATCAAAAATACTCAACATCTGCCGATAGACATCATCTACCGATAGATCAAAAATACTCAACATCTGCCGATAGACATCATCTACCGATAGATCAAAAATACTCAACATCTGCCGATAGACATCATCTACCGATAGATCAAAAATACTCAACATCTGCCGATAGACATCATCTACCGATAGATCAAAAATACTCAACATCTGCCGATAGACATCATCTACCGATAGATCAAAAATACTCAACATCTGCCGATAGACATCATCTACCGATAGATCAAAAATACTCAACATCTGCCGATAGACATCATCTACCGATAGATCAAAAATACTCAACATCTGCCGATAGACATCATCTACCGATAGATCAAAAATACTCAACATCTGCCGATAGACATCATCTACCGATAGATCAAAAATACTCAACATCTGCCGATAGACATCATCTACCGATAGATCAAAAATACTCAACATCTGCCGATAGACATCATCTACCGATAGATCAAAAATACTCAACATCTGCCGATAGACATCATCTACCGATAGATCAAAAATACTCAACATCTGCCGATAGACATCATCTACCGATAGATCAAAAATACTCAACATCTGCCGATAGACATCATCTACCGATAGATCAAAAATACTCAACATCTGCCGATAGACATCATCTACCGATAGATCAAAAATACTCAACATCTGCCGATAGACATCATCTACCGATAGATCAAAAATACTCAACATCTGCCGATAGACATCATCTACCGATAGATCAAAAATACTCAACATCTGCCGATAGACATCATCTACCGATAGATCAAAAATACTCAACATCTGCCGATAGACATCATCTACCGATAGATCAAAAATACTCAACATCTGCCGATAGACATCATCTACCGATAGATCAAAAATACTCAACATCTGCCGATAGACATCATCTACCGATAGATCAAAAATACTCAACATCTGCCGATAGACATCATCTACCGATAGATCAAAAATACTCAACATCTGCCGATAGACATCATCTACCGATAGATCAAAAATACTCAACATCTGCCGATAGACATCATCTACCGATAGATCAAAAATACTCAACATCTGCCGATAGACATCATCTACCGATAGATCAAAAATACTCAACATCTGCCGATAGACATCATCTACCGATAGATCAAAAATACTCAACATCTGCCGATAGACATCATCTACCGATAGATCAAAAATACTCAACATCTGATAGACATCATCACCGATAGAGAACAAACAACATTTCATCAACTCCTCGTTAAAAACACTACTCCAACTACAGAAAAGGATTTGCTTACTCTACTGAAATCATTCAAAAACGATTCAACCATTGCATTACTCAAATTCAGCAAGTACTACATCTAGACCCAACAAGATATGGTTATCAGGAAGGAAACTCAAAACATGTTCAAAACTTTGAAATCAATTCTGTCATGAAAACTCAACATACTCAGACTGAATCTTTAACTACTATTCCTCCACACTGACAGACATCAGTTAAACCGCCCCATCAGCTGCCAGAAACATTGAATAGGTGCACTCCTCGAACCCGACTAGTCCGCAGTGAACTCAGTAAACACACCTGCTGTCACTTCTTCACCTACATCACAAAACTCATCTATTAGCCTAATGCTAAGTAAGTAATGCAAAATGAAATGAATTACTGAAACATAAGCTCCTAATCATGCAGTTTCTACTTTCTCATCTCAGTTGCTCATTCATCGTTTCTGATTCAGATCCCCCTGTGAAATTGGGAGTTGGATCAACTCTCCCAAAGTATATATCCACTGACTCATTAAGGGGCGGATTATTTCCCTTAACAGTAAATCTGATTCACATGTTCAGATCCCCCTGTGAAATTGGAAGTTGGATCAGCTCTTCCAAAGTATATTTATATCCACTGTCTCATTAAGGGGCGGATTAATTCCCTTAACAGTAAGTCTGATTCACTTTGCTGTTTCATCACATTCATTCCTCTCCATACCAATATGTATTCAAATTCATTTTCGTATACATTTTGAAAACATGATGCATGGCATACAAACACATCCAAGTAAATACAAACCTAACGTTTTGTGTGTTAGGCCCGAAGGCACAAGCAAACATTACTTACTTGATCTCCTGGAAATCACTCGTTTTCAACTACTCTAGAAGCCTTGCCCACCTAGTTTCATAAGCAGAATACCGATTAGATTACCACTAACTGTATCCTACATCACTCAGAAACCTAAGGAGCTAGTTTAGAAGTTCTGGTCATCATACACTCTCAGCTCAGTACTAAATCCCGAACTCCATTCATTCACAATATCGACATAACACACACACATTGCGCTCCCTCTGCTATCTAACCACTGAAATCTCAAGTGAACGAAAGGAAAACTTACCTAGTTGAGGAATGAGGATCGGTAAGGAGAATCGCCTGGAGTTCTGCTGAGCCTGAGCTGAATACCGAGAAAGGAGAAATGAGGGAATAGTGGCGGCTAAACCTCATTAAACCCTTCCTTAAATACATTTTCCACTTTTCAAAATGCTAATTACTCTTTTGCCCTTGCATAGTTATTTATTAACCTAATCATCATTTTCTCCCAAATCCTCACATTATAAATGGTTAGTTAAATTCGGTTCAATAGAACCGGGTGCTACAATCTACCCTCCTTAAAAGAATTTTGTCCTCAAAATTCAGTACCTGAATAATTCCGGATGTTGGTCCATCATGTCTTGCTGGCGCTCCCAAGTTGTTTCCTCTATGTTCTGGTTGTGCCAAAGGACTTTCACTAATGGAACCTCTTTGTTGCGCAATACCTTCACCGCATAGTCCAAGATCCTTACAGGTTTCTCTTTATATGCCAGAGTGGGGAGAACTTCGATACTCTGCTGTTCCACAATCTGTGATGGATCTCTAACACACTTCTTTAGCATAGACACATGGAACACACTGTGTACTCCATCCATAGAAGCCGGCAGCTGTAACTGGTAGGCTGCTCTCCCAACTCTTTCCAAAATGGTGAATGGTCCAAACCTCACAACTCCCTTAAAAGGTGACACTTTAAGAAAAACTTCATTACCAACATCAAATTCCAGTTCCCTTCGTCTTTTGTCTGCATAGCTTTTCTGTCGGCTTTGAGCTGTCAGGATTCTTTGACGGATAAGAGCAATCTTCTCTACTGTCTGTTGCACAATTTCAGGACCAATCAGTTGTGCTTCCCCAACTTCATCCCAATACAATGGTGATCTGCACTTCCGTCCATACAATGCCTCGTATGGTGCCATACCTATGGTTGCCTGAAAACTGTTGTTGTAAGAGAATTCTACTAAGGATAGGTATTTGCTCCAAGAACCTTGAAAATCCAAAACACATGCCCGGAGCATATCCTCCAATGTTTGAATGGTTCTTTCCGATTGTCCATCAGTTTGAGGGTGGAAAGCTGTGCTAAAGTTTAGTTGCGTTCCCATAGCCTTGTGCAGACTTTTCCAAAACTTAGATGTAAATCTGGAGTCTCGGTCTGAAACTATAGTGCTTGGAACTCCATGCAGTCTAACTACTTCGTGCACATACAACTCTGCCAGTTGATCCATCGAGTATGTTATCTTTATCGGCAGAAAGTGAGCAGATTTGGTTAAACGATCGACTATTACCCAGATTGCATCATGTCCCTTTGCTGTTCTAGGTAATCCTATAACAAATCCATAGCTATTTGTTCCCATTTCCATTCGGGAACTGGTAAGGGTTGCAACATTCCTGAGGGTCTCTGATGCTCGGCTTTAATCTGTTGACAACACAAACATGATCCTACATATTCTGCCACACTTCGTTTCATACCAGGCCACCAGTAGTGATGTTTAAGGTCTCTGTACATCTTTGTACTCCCCGGGTGGACAGAAAACCTGGAAGAGTGTGCTTCAGAAAGAATCTCGTCACGAAGCTTCTTAATGGCAGGAACAAACCATCTATTTCTATACCTAAGGATCCCATCGGTAGAATAGTTAAAATCTGACTTGTCCATAGAATCCATGCTTGACTTGTACTTGTTACACTCATCATCGTTCGCCTGAGCTTCCTTTATTTTCTCAAGAATAGTAGGCCTTAAAGTTATGGTTGAAAGTATAGCTGATACATTGGTTACTGCTTCTAGATTAAACTTTTGGAATTCTGTCTCTAAAGCTATTGGTATGTCTAGAGTCAATGCAGAGACGGAATGAGTCACTCTACTCAAGGCATCAGCCACTACATTGGCCTTACCAGGGTGGTATTTAATCTCGAAATCATAATCTTTGACAAATTCTAACCACCTACGTTGCCTCATATTCAGTTCCTTTTGCGTGAAAATGTATTTCAGGCTCTTATGATCTGAAAATATCTCACAAGATTGTCCATACAGGTAATGCCTCCAAATCTTAAGTGCAAATACAACTGCAGCTAATTCTAAGTCATGTGTAGGGTAATTTTTCTCATGGACCTTCAACTGTCTAGAGGCATAAGCTATCACTTTCCCATCCTGCATTAACACACAACCTAGACCGATCTTGGAAGCATCACAATAAATGCTAAACTTACCATCCTCGACAGGGAGGGTCAGAATTGGAGCATTGGTCAGCTTCTGCTTCAAAGTTTGAAAACTATGCTCACAATCCTCAGTCCACACATATTTTACGTTCTTCCTAGTTAATCGGGTAAGGGATGTCGCAATCTTTGAGAATCCTTCGATAAACTTCCTGTAATACCCCGCCAATCCAAGGAAACTTCTGACATCCGTAGCATTCCTCGGTTGGGGCCATTCCTTAACTGTCTGGACCTTAGCTGGATCCACAGATATGCCATCTCCAGAGATGACATGTCCTAAAAAGTGAACTTGGTCCAACCAAAATTCACACTTGGAAAACTTGGCATAAAGTTGGTGCCTTCTCAGTACTTCTAACACTAAACTCAAATGTTTTGCATGCTCGTCTTTAGTGCTAGAATAGATTAGAATATCATCTATGAATACAATGACAAACTTGTCCAAATACTCGTGAAACACCCTATTCATGAGATCCATGAAGGCTGCTGGTGCATTTGTCAGACCAAAAGACATAACCAAAAACTCATAATGTCCATACCTCGTGCGAAAGGCAGTCTTTGGGATATCCTCAGATTTAACCTTCAGCTGATAATAACCGGATCTAAGGTCAATCTTAGAGAAAACTCTTGCACCCCTAAGCTGGTCAAATAAGTCATCAATTCTCGGCAAAGGGTATTTATTCTTAACAGTTAACTTATTCAATTCTCTGTAATCAATGCACATGCGCATAGATCCATCTTTCTTTTTGACAAAAAGGACCGGTGCACCCCATGGTGAAAAGCTAGGGCGTATGAACTCTTTCTCCAACAGATCCTCCAATTGTTTCTTTAACTCTTTGAGTTCTGTTGGTGCTAGTCTATATGGATTTTTAGACACAGGTTCGGCTCCGGGGTAAACATCCACAACAAATTCAATTTCCCTATCTGGTGGCAAGCCTGGAAGGTCATCTAGGAATACTTCAGGGAAGTCTTGGACAACTAAGACATCTTTGGGACTTGATTTCTCTACTAGTTGTATGTCTAAAACACTAGCTAAGAAGCACAAATACTCTCTGCATAGGGAGGGTCTACAATTGACCGAAGTCATTACAGTCATTTCCTTACTCTTTTATGAGGCTTGAAAGGTATGTCTCAAACTACCAGGGGGTTGGAAACTAACTATTCCAGTCCTACAATCAATCGTGGCATAATGCTTAAACAGCCAATCCATTCCCAGAATTACATCAAATCCCATTATATCCATAATGATGAGGTCAGCAGGTAGACTCACACTTCCTACTAACACATCACTGCCAAGCATCACTCGGTTAGAGTGCATGCGTTCACCAGAGGGTAAGGTAACATTAAACACATGCATGGAAGGGGTAAACTGTACATCTAATTTAACAGCAAATGTAGATGCTATAAACGAATGCGTTGCACCAGAATCTATCAAAGTAAAAGCAGGCACAGAGTTGATCAATATAGTACCTGACACTACA
This sequence comes from Begonia masoniana, assembly GCA_022432975.1. Taxonomy (NCBI): domain Eukaryota; kingdom Viridiplantae; phylum Streptophyta; class Magnoliopsida; order Cucurbitales; family Begoniaceae; genus Begonia; species Begonia masoniana. The sequence continues at coordinate 24,715,622 of CM039505.1, read as the reverse complement.
GCAGGCTGTTCCTCACCCGACTCCATCATGGAGAATATTCTTGGTTTAATCATAGCAGGACCACTCTTAGGAACTGGACAGTCTCTGCTAATATGGCCGACTTTGTTACAATTATACCATCTGGTGACTCTAGGCTTCGAACACTCTTTGAACGTATGTTCAACCTCCTCACAGTTGAAGCACTTTCCCAAGCCCAGTCTACATTCTCCCGGGTGGTTCTTCAGGCACCTTGGACACTGGGGAAATTTCCTGACATTTTGCACCTTCCCCCCTGATCCTTGGCTATTTTGGCCCTCACTTGGCCTCTTCGTTCCCCTTTGCTGGTGTGGCTGGTTAAACCTTTGCGGGGCCTCCTTTGGTCCAGCACACTTCCTTTCAGCCTCTTCCACTTCCAGAGCAGTGGACACAACTTCGCTGAACGTTAAACCTTTAATGCCACAGAATTTGACTCCCCGATAAATCTCCGGCTTCAGTCCATGCACAAATTTGAACACCTTATCCTCGTCCTTATGAGCAAAGTGTCCAGCAAACTTGGACAAGGACTCAAATTGCCTACTGTACTCTGCCACCGACACTGTCTGCTTCAAATTCAGAAATTCCAACTTCTTTGCGGTCTGGACCGTGCTGTTAAAATATTTCTCATAGAAGATGTCCTTAAACTGTGACCAAGTCATGGTCAGAATGTCAGTGGTGGTTTCAACTGTTTCCCACCAGAGTTGAGCTTCGCCAGCCAAGTGAAATGTTGCTAACGTGACTTATCTCCTTCTCCTATGCTGGCGCACCTAAACATGCTCTCTATCTTCCTAAGCCACCCTTCAGCCACAACAGGATCAGACGACTGACCATCAAACGTGGGTGTCTTAGCCTCCGGAATCTATCCCCGGAATGCTCGTGCTAGAACCCGAGTTGGCACTTCCTTGCACCTCTCGGTTCAGCAGTACTCCTAGTTGATCGGATTGTTGGCGCATTAATTCTGCCTGCTGTCGCACTAGATCTGTCACTGTCCGATTACACCAGAATCTTCTGCGCTTCCCGGAGTTGGTGCTCCTCTCCGCACCCTGGCCTTCCTGTCCGTCGGGACATTTGCTATATTCCTGCACAGGGTTAACTATTTTATAAACGTCTAAGTTACTAAGGCTAACATAAACACTACAGTTGTTGGAGTAAGCCCATGCAACGTCGCACTGATGAGTATCTTTTGAACGGTTTAACTGAATGTCTCTGATACCAACTTGTAACGCCCCGAGTCATCTGAACCCGGTTTGCTACCCATAACACTGAACCGAACCATGACGACTTGATGCTAAATTAAAAAAAAAAATTCGTCTCGACAGTCAAAAAGTTGACTTTTCTAAAAATTTAAAATATTTAAAACTTGCAGCGGAAATAATTCTAAACAGCAATTGTAGTAAAACAAAACTATAAATCAGGGTCAACATAACTTCATCTGCCGATGAAGTCAACATAACTTCATCTGCCGATGAAGTCAACATAACTTCATCTGCCGATGAAGTCAACATAACTTCATCTGCCGATGAAGTCAACATAACTTCATCTGCCGATGAAGTCAACATAACTTCATCTGCCGATGAAGTCAACATAACTTCATCTGCCGATGAAGTCAACATAACTTCATCTGCCGATGAAGTCAACATAACTTCATCTGCCGATGAAGTCAACATAACTTCATCTGCCGATGAAGTCAACATAACTTCATCTGCCGATGAAGTCAACATAACTTCATCTGCCGATGAAGTCAACATAACTTCATCTGCCGATGAAGTCAACATAACTTCATCTGCCGATGAAGTCAACATAACTTCATCTGCCGATGAAGTCAACATAACTTCATCTGCCGATGAAGTCAACATAACTTCATCTGCCGATGAAGTCAACATAACTTCATCTGCCGATGAAGTCAACATAACTTCATCTGCCGATGAAGTCAACATAACTTCATCTGCCGATGAAGTCAACATAACTTCATCTGCCGATGAAGTCAACATAACTTCATCTGCCGATGAAGTCAACATAACTTCATCTGCCGATGAAGTCAACATAACTTCATCTGCCGATGAAGTCAACATAACTTCATCTGCCGATGAAGTCAACATAACTTCATCTGCCGATGAAGTCAACATAACTTCATCTGCCGATGAAGTCAACATAACTTCATCTGCCGATGAAGTCAACATAACTTCATCTGCCGATGAAGTCAACATAACTTCATCTGCCGATGAAGTCAACATAACTTCATCTGCCGATGAAGTCAACATAACTTCATCTGCCGATGAAGTCAACATAACTTCATCTGCCGATGAAGTCAACATAACTTCATCTGCCGATGAAGTCAACATAACTTCATCTGCCGATGAAGTCAACATAACTTCATCTGCCGATGAAGTCAACATAACTTCATCTGCCGATGAAGTCAACATAACTTCATCTGCCGATGAAGTCAACATAACTTCATCTGCCGATGAAGTCAACATAACTTCATCTGCCGATGAAGTCAACATAACTTCATCTGCCGATGAAGTCAACATAACTTCATCTGCCGATGAAGTCAACATAACTTCATCTGCCGATGAAGTCAACATAACTTCATCTGCCGATGAAGTCAACATAACTTCATCTGCCGATGAAGTCAACATAACTTCATCTGCCGATGAAGTCAACATAACTTCATCTGCCGATGAAGTCAACATAACTTCATCTGCCGATGAAGTCAACATAACTTCATCTGCCGATGAAGTCAACATAACTTCATCTGCCGATGAAGTCAACATAACTTCATCTGCCGATGAAGTCAACATAACTTCATCTGCCGATGAAGTCAACATAACTTCATCTGCCGATGAAGTCAACATAACTTCATCTGCCGATGAAGTCAACATAACTTCATCTGCCGATGAAGTCAACATAACTTCATCTGCGATGAAGTCAACATAACTTCATCTGCCGATGAAGTCAACATAACTTCATCTGCCGATGAAGTCAACATAACTTCATCTGCCGATGAAGTCAACATAACTTCATCTGCGATGAAGTCAACATAACTTCATCTGCCGATGAAGTCAACATAACTTCATCTGCCGATGAAGTCAACATAACTTCATCTGCCGATGAAGTCAACATAACTTCATCTGCCGATGAAGTCAACATAACTTCATCTGCCGATGAAGTCAACATAACTTCATCTGCCGATGAAGTCAACATAACTTCATCTGCCGATGAAGTCAACATAACTTCATCTGCCGATGAAGTCAACATAACTTCATCTGCCGATGAAGTCAACATAACTTCATCTGCCGATGAAGTCAACATAACTTCATCTGCCGATGAAGTCAACATAACTTCATCTGCCGATGAAGTCAACATAACTTCATCTGCCGATGAAGTCAACATAACTTCATCTGCCGATGAAGTCAACATAACTTCATCTGCGATGAAGTCAACATAACTTCATCTGCCGATGAAGTCAACATAACTTCATCTGCGATGAAGTCAACATAACTTCATCTGCCGATGAAGTCAACATAACTTCATCTGCCGATGAAGTCAACATAACTTCATCTGCCGATGAAGTCAACATAACTTCATCTGCCGATGAAGTCAACATAACTTCATCTGCCGATGAAGTCAACATAACTTCATCTGCGATGAAGTCAACATAACTTCATCTGCGATGAAGTCAACATAACTTCATCTGCCGATGAAGTCAACATAACTTCATCTGCCGATGAAGTCAACATAACTTCATCTGCCGATGAAGTCAACATAACTTCATCTGCCGATGAAGTCAACATAACTTCATCTGCCGATGAAGTCAACATAACTTCATCTGCCGATGAAGTCAACATAACTTCATCTGCCGATGAAGTCAACATAACTTCATCTGCCGATGAAGTCAACATAACTTCATCTGCCGATACTTCATCTGCCGATGAAGTCACATAACTTCATACACAACTTCATCTGCCGATGAAGTCAACACAAATTCATCTGCCGGCAGATTTCCATCTTCGATAGACAAACGCGCGACATCTACCGATGACGTCAGCCGGATGACCCCTTCATCCAACATCTGCCGATCGCTAGACGACAAAAACCTACACAACATCTTCCGATAGACAACTTAACCATGACTCAACATCTACCGATAGACATCATCTACCGATAGAGAACAAAACAACATTTCATCAACTCCTCGTTATAAAAACTACTCCAACTACAGAAAAGGATTTGCTTACTCTACTGAAATCATTCAAAAACGATTCAACCATTGCATTACTCAAAATTCAGCAAGTACTAACATCTAGACCCAACAAGATATGGTTATCAGGAAGGAAAACTCAAAACATGTTCAAAACTTGAATCAATTCTGTCATGAAAACTCAACATACTCAGACTGAATCTTAACTACTAGTCCTCCACACTGACAGACATCAGTTAAACCGCCCCATCAGCTGCCAGAACATTGAATAGGTGCACTCCTCGAACCCGACTAGTCCTCAGTGAACTCAGTAAACACACCTGCTGTCACTTCTTCACCTACATCACAAAACTCATCTATTAGCCTAATGCTAAGTAAGTAATGCAAAATGAAATGAATTACTGAAACATAAGCTCCTAATCATGCAGTTTCTACTTTCTCATCTCAGTTGCTCATTCATCGTTTCTGATTCAGATCCCCCTGTGAAATTGGGAGTTGGATCAACTCTCCCAAAGTATATATCCACTGACTCATTAAGGGGCGGATTATTCCCTTAACAGTAAATCTGATTCACATGTTCAGATCCCCCTGTGAAATTGGAAGTTGGATCAGCTCTTCCAAAGTATATTTATATCCACTGTCTCATTAAGGGGCGGATTAATTCCCTTAACAGTAAGTCTGATTCACTTTGCTGTTTCATCACATTCATTCCTCTCCATACCAATATGTATTCAAATTCATTTTCGTATACATTTTGAAAACATGATGCATGGCATACAAACACATCCAAGTAAATACAAACCTAACGTTTTGTGATGTAGGCCCGAAGGCACAAGCAAACATTACTTACTTGATCTCCTGGAAATCACTCGTTTTCAACTACTCTGGAAGCCTTGCCCACCTAGTTTCATAAGCAGAATACCGATTAGATTACCACTAACTGTATCCTACATCACTCAAAAACCTAAGGAGCTAGTTTAGAAGTTCTGGTCATCATACACTCTCAGCTCAGTACTAAATCCCGAACTCCATTCATTCACAATATCGACATAACACACACACATTGCGCTCCCTCTGCTATCTAACCACTGAAATCTCAAGTGAACGAAAGGAAAACTTACCTAGTTGAGGAATGAGGATCGGTAAGGAGAATCGCCTGGAGTTCTGCTGAGCCTGAGCTGAATACCGAGAAAGGAGAAATGAGGGAATAGTGGCGGCTAAACCTCATTAAACCCTTCCTTAAATACATTTTCCACTTTTCAAAATGCTAATTACTCTTTTGCCCTTGCATAGTTATTTATTAACCTAATCATCATTTTCTCCCAAATCCTCACATTATAAATGGTTAGTTAAATTCGGTTCAATAGAACCGGGTGCTACAACTCTATCCTATATGCATTCCCGATTCCTTACGGGACCCGACTCAACTCCTACACCCTACATTTCCCAAGAATATGCATCTACGATACACCTCTATCGTCTATAATCATAATGCAGTGAGATACCTTAGTAAAACTCACCTAAGCCGAAGGGAAAGTCGGAGAAGAATCTCCTAGCACACTTTGCTGAGCTGAGAAGCTGAGAGTCGAAAATGATTTGAGAAAAACAGTGGCGGCTACAGTGCATTAAACCCAAAACCTCTTTCCTTAAATACGTTATCCACTTTTAAATTTTCAATTACCCTTATGCCCTCGCCTAGTCATCCCCTAACCCTACATTTATTATTGCCATGTAAAATGTACCATTAATTAAAAGATTAAATAATTAGTTCCATAGAACCGGGTGTTACAATCTACCCTCCTTAAAAGAATTTTGTCCTCAAAATTCAGTACCTGAATAATTCCGAATGTTGGTCTATCATGTCTTGTTGGCGCTCCCAGGTTGTCTCCTCTATGTTCTGGTTGTGCCATAAGACTTTCACCAGAGGAACTTCTTTGTTGCGCAACACCTTCACAGCATAGTCTAGGATCCCTACTGGTTTCTCCTCATATGCAAGGGTAGGATGAACTTCAATACTCTGCTGTTCCACAATCTGTGATGGATTTCATACACACTTCCTCAACATAGGTACATGGAACACATTATGGATTCCTTCCATAGAGGTGGGTAGCTGTAACTCGTAAGCTGCCTTCCCGATCATTTTTAAGATTGAAAAGGGTCCAATAAATCTGGGGTTCAACTTGCCTTTCTTACCAAATCTCACAACTCCCTTGAATGGTGATACCTTAAGAAAAACTTCATCACCTACCTCAAACTCCAATTCTCTACGTCTTTTATCAGCATAGCTTTTCTGTCGGCTCTGAGTTGTCAAAATCCGCTAGCGGATGAGGGCAACCTTCTCAACAGTTTGTTGCACAATGTCAGGACCAAGCAACTGTGCTTCACCAACTTCATCCCAGTACAAAGGTGATCTGCATTTTCGCCCATACAAGGCCTCATAAGGTGTCATTCCTATTGTTACATGAAAATTGTTATTATAGGAAAACTCTACCAATGTCAAATATTTACTCTAAGATCTTTGAAAATCTAAAACACATGCACAGAGCATATCTTCCAAGGTCTGAATAGTCCTTTCAGATTGTCCATCTGTTTGAGGGTGAAAGGCTGTGCTAAAGTTGATCTGTGTTCCCATAGCCTTGTGCAAACTTTTCCAAAACTTAGATGTAAAGTTGATCGGTCTGAAATTATGGTATTTAGAACTCCATGTAACCTGACAATCTCTTGCACATACAATTCAGCAAGCTGATCCATCGAGTATGTCATCCTCATTGGCAGAAAGTGGGCAGATTTAGTTAATCGATCAACTATCACCCAGATTGCATCATGCCCCTTTGCTGTTCTAGGCAATTCCACAACAAAGTCCATCGTTATTTGTTCCCATTTCCATTCAGGAACTGGTAGAGGTTGTAATGTTCCTGAGGGTCTCTGATGCTCAGCTTTAATCTGCTGACAACACAAACATGATCCTACATACTCTGCCACACTTCTTTTCATACTTGGCCACCAATAATGCTGTTTAAGATCCTTGTACATCTTTGTACTCCCAGGGTGAACAGAGAATCTAGAAGAATATACTTCAAAAAGAATTTCATCTCGAAGTTCTTTTATGGCAAGAACAAACCATCTATTTTTAAACTTAAGGATTCCATCAGCAGAATAGTTAAAATCTGATTTGTCCGTAGAATCCATGCTTAACTTGTACTTGTTGCACTCTACATCATTTATCTGGGCTTCCTTTATTCTTTCAAGAATGGTAGGTCTTAAGGACATTGTAGTAAGCATGGCTGACACACTGTGCACTGCTTCTAAATTAAACCTTTGGAATTCGGTCTCTAAGGATAATAGCACGTCAAGAATCAAGGCTGAGGCTGAAGTTGTCACTCTACTCAAGGCATCTACCACAACATTTGCTTTGCCGGGATGGTATTTGATCTCAAAATCATAATCATTTACAAATTCCAACCATCGACGTTGCCTCATATTTAATTCCTTTTGTGTGAAGATATATTTCAGACTTTTATGGTTCGAGAATATATCACAAGTTTGTCCATACAGGTAGTGCCTCCAAATCTTAAGTGCGAATACTATTGCAGCTAATTCCAAGTCATGAGTAGGGTAATTCTTCTCATGTGCTTTCAACTGCCTAGAAGCATAAGCTATTACCTTTCCCTCTTGCATTAAGACACAGCCAAGTCCAATCTTGGATGCATCACAGTAAATGCTAAATTTACCATCATCAACAGGAAGAGTCAAAATTGGAGCATTGGTCAGTTTCTGTTTCAGGGTTTGAAAACTATGCTCACAATCCTTAGTCCACACATCATATTTTTCCTAGTTAACCGAGTGAGGGGTGTTGCAATCTTTGAGAATCCTTCAATAAACTTCCTGTAATATCCTGCAAGTCCAAGGAAACTCCGAATATCTGCAGCATTCTTCGGTTGGGGCCATTCCTTGATTGCTTGAACCTTGGCTGGGTTGACAGATATTCCATCACCAGAGATCACATGACCAAAGAAGTGAACTCTGTCCAGCCAAAACTCACATTTGGAAAACTTGGCATAGAGTTGGTGCTGCCTTAGTACCTCTAATACTAAGTTCAAATGTTCTGCATGTTCTTCACTAGAACGCGAATAGATTAAATGTCATCTATAAACATAATAACAAAATTGTCTAAATACTCATGAAACACCCTATGCATAAGATCCATGAAGGGTGCCGGTGCATTTGTCAATCCAAAGGACATAACCAAAAACTCATAATGTCCATACCTTGTGCGAAAGGCAGTCTTTGGAATATCTTCGGTTTTGACTTTCAGTTGGTAGTAACATGACCTCAAATCAATCTTAGTGAAAACTCATGCACCACGGAGTTAGTTAAATAGGTCATCAATCCTCGGTAATGGATACTTGTTCTTGACAGTTAACTTATTCAATTCCCTATAATCAATGCATATACGCATCGATCTATCTTTCATTTTGACAAAAAGAACAGGTGCACCCCATGGTGAAAAGCTAGGGTGTATGAACCTTTTCTCCAACAGATCCTCTAACTGCTTCTTTAATTCTTTAAGTTCTGTTGGTGCTAATCTATATGGATTTTTAGACACAGGCTCAGCGCCGGGATAAACATCTACAACGAATTCAATTTCCCTATCTGGCGGCAAACCAGGAAGGTTGTCCAAAAATACTTCAGGAAAGTCTTGGGCAATTAAGACATTCTGAGGATTTGCTTTTTCTACAAGTTGTGTGTCTAAAACGCTAGCTAAGAAACACAAATACTCTTCACATTGGGAGGTCTAGTGTTCATAGAAATCATCACAGACATTTCCTTACTCTTCCTTGAAGCTTGAAAGGTATGTTTCAAACTACCAGGGGATTGGAAACTAACTATTCCAGTCCTACAATCAATTGTGGCATGGTGTTTAAACAACCAGTCCATTCCTAGGATTACATCAAATCCCGTTATATTCATAATAATAAGATCAGCAGGTAGATTTACGTTCCCTACTAACACATCACTGTCAAGTATCACTTGGTTAGAGTGCATGCGTTCACCAGAGGGTAATGCAACATTAAACACATGCACGGAAGGGGTAAACTGTACATCTAATTTAACAGCAAATGCAGATGCTATAAATGAATGAGTTGCACCATAATCTAATAAGGTAAAAGCAGGCACTTAGTTAATCAATATAGTACCTGACACAGCAGCGAGCTGTTCCCCACCCAACTCCATCATGGAGAATATCCTTGGTTTAACCATAGCAGGGCCACTCTTAGGAGCTGGGCAGTCTCTGCTAATATGGCTGACCTTGTTACAATTGTAGCATCTGGTGATTCTAGGCTTCGGGCATTCTTTGATCGTGTGTCCAACCTCCTCATAGTTGAAACACTTCCCAAAGCCCAATCTGCACTCGCTCGGGTGGTACTTCAAGCACTTAGGACACTGGGGGAATTTCCTGACATTCTGTATCTTCCCTTATGTTCCTTGGCTACTCTGGCCTTCACTAGGCCTCTTCATTCCCCTTTGTTGGTGTGGCTGGACCAACTTTTGTGGGACCTCTTTTGGTCCAGCACACTTCCTTTCAGCTTCTTCCACTTCCAGAGCAGTAGACACAACCTCACTAAATGACAAACCTTTAATACCACAAAATTTAACTCCTCAGTAAATTTTCGGCTTCAGCCCATGCACAAATTTGAACACCTTATCCTCGTCCCTGTGAGCAAAATGTCCAGCAAACATGGACAGGGACTCGAACTGCCTAGTGTACTGGCCACAGACCCTGTCTGCTTCAAGTTCAGAAATTCTAACTTCTTTGCAGTTTGGACAGTACTGTTGAAATACTTCTCGTAGACAAATTCTAATACTCACATCCACCGATGAACTAAATCCACCGATAGACAAAACTCTCGACTTCTGTCGATAGACATCATCTACTGATAGATCAAAAATACTCAACATCTGCCGATAGACATCATCTACCGATAGATCAAAAATACTCAACGAAAACAACATAGCAACAATTTCAATATAAACAAAGAAAACTCTGACTACCAGAAGAACTTGAGGATTTTACTAAAACCGTTCAAAACTACTTAAATCCGTATACTACTCCAAAATTTGGTAAAAACCACTATTAAAACTAACAGAGTATCATTATCAGAAAGAGTCTCAAATTGTATTCAAAACATCAAAACTACTACTGCCACTAAAACTCTCAACATATTTAAACTGAATATGGTTCACTAAACCTTCTCATCAACTGACACCAGTTAAACCGCCTCATCAGAATCACCAATCCGTGGCATTGAAGTGCTCCCCCAACAGCCTAATCCTCAACATGTTCAGAAAACACACCTTCTGATGCTTCTTCACCTACATCACAAAACTCATCTATTAGCCTAATGCTAAGTAAGTAAAGTAATAATGAAATGGAATGCTGAAACATAAATTTCTAAACATGCAGTTTCTACTTTCTCATCTCAGTTGCATATGCATTCGTTTCTGATCTGATCCCCCTGTGAAATTGGGAGTTGGATCACTTCTCCCAAAGTCATACATCCTCTCTCTTGATTAAGGGGCGGATTAGTTCCCTTAACAACTATTACAGTCTATTCATTCCTTACCATGCCATTTCATGTAAATTCATTTTCGCACAATTTTCAAAATATGATGCATGGCATACAAACACATTCAAGCATGCACAATCCTACTGTTTTGTGATGTAGGCCCGAAGGCACAAGCATACTTCACTTACCTGGTCTCTTGGAAATGCTCGGTTTCAAACTACTTCAGACGTTTTGCTCACCTAAGTCACAAACAGAATACTGATTAGATCTTCACTAAACCTTTTTCCATACTATTTAGAAACTTACGGAGCTAGTTCAGAACTCTATCCTATATACATTCCCGATTCCTTATGGGACCCGACTCAACTCCTACACCCTACATTTCCCAAGAATATGCATCTACGATACACCTCTATCGTCTATAATCATAATGCAGTGAGATACCTTAGTAAAACTCACCTAAGCCGAAGGGAAAATCGGAGAAGAATCTCCTAGCGCACTCTGCTGAGCTGAGAAGCTGAGAGTTGAAAATGATTTGGGAAAAACAGTGGCGGCTAGAGTGCATTAAACCTAAAACCTCTTTCCTTAAATACGTTATCCACTTTTAAATTTTCAATTACCCTTATGCCCTCGCCTAGTCATCCCCTAACCCTACATTTATTATTGCCATGTAAAGTGTACCATTAATTAAAAGATTAAATAATTAGATCCGTAGAACCGGGTGTTACATTTCCCCATTATGCTATTCAATCTCTATTTCTAGTAATCTAACATCAAATTTCTAAAATCATACATAGTATCATCAAGTTTCACTATAAACTGACAATTCTTATAGTTTTCCTAATAAAATCTAACGTACATGTTTTTCTTTAGCAGTATTTATTCTAAGTTATGTAGTCAATGTAAATTACATAATTAAGACTCTTGAATTTGTATATTTCTTTTACTCTTTTATATTCTCAAAATTTAATAATTCATCAATAAAACATAAACTCTAAATTTCCCTCGAGTAATGACAGTTCTTAAATTGAATATACATAAATGTCATACCTATATATCTCAATGTCATTTTGATCAACTACTACATCAAAATATCCTCAAAATTTTAATAATTTTCTAAGAAAAGTCTAAACTTTCAAATTCCTCAAACAATGTTTATTTAAATTAAATACCTAAATATAAATTTCATATTTAAGACCTTAATTATATCATCAATCAATTATTTCCCAAAATTTATTTATTCATGGCGATACGTATAACTCCCATGTTTACAGTTATAATGATCTCTCTATATATCCTCGAGTCCATTCCAATCAACTACATCCTCAAAATTTAATTAGTTACCGACTAAGATATCATCCTTATAGTTCCTCAAACAATGATCGTTCTTACTACACACTTGAATGTAAATTTCATAATTACGTTCACTGCATTCAATTTGATCAACTATAGCCTCAATTATTTATCTAATTCATATGTCTCCAAATTAAATAATAAATTATGCACTTGAACACATAATTTATTCCTAGATTCCTCGACTTCAATTCAATAAATTTAAATCTCAAAATTTCAAAGTCATAATTTATAACTTCATATTTATGTTCACTCGAATAAAGTGTAACACCCGGTATTTTTGCCATGTAAATATTCCCGGAATTCATTTAGCAGGATAAATAAATTCATTAATACAATGAATGTTTTAATGAGTTTATCGGAGTGTTTAATGGAAAAACCGAATTGATTAACTAATTAACAAATTAGTTGGAAACCAATGGAATGGCAAATTAGGAAAACAATTAAGGTAGGTGGGAGGGAACTAATGAGTGCTTGACACTTGGCAACTTGTTGAAGAAGCCATGTTCTTCTTCTCTTTCCTCCTACGTGAAACCCTCATTTCTCATCTGCTTCTTTCCACTGCTTTCTGTTTTCTCTCCTCCAGGCGACTGCAACCTTTCCAAAAGAATTCCATTCTCCTGTTTTCTCTAGTGAAGGTAATCATCTGCTAAAGTTAACGAGTTTAGAAGAGTTAAAATAAGAGTTTTGCTGAAGTAGGGTTAAGATGTTTTGGAGAAAACTCTCTGTTACTGTATGAAAACATGTTGGTTTGTTTTCTAAAAGTTTTTGAATGGAGCTTGAAGCATATTTCACTAAGTTATTAGTTAGCATTTGTAGCTTGTTAATTTCCTTTTTCGTGCACGTCATAGGTTCATGCATCACCGTGGTTTCACGAGCAAGACTTGCTGCTTTTCGGATAACAGGTAAGTTCATATCTGTAGGTTGGCCCTTAAGGCCCTACATCACGGAGATACTAGGTATTTTTCATGTCTGGTGGTTTCGGGTAGAGGAAGTTAGAGTTAAGTTTTGAGTTATCTGTGTCTCATTATGTTCTGTTGTATTATTTCTATTGCCTGCCGCTTTATGTTTAAACATTGTAAAAGCTCATGTGTAACGACCCCGTTTCCCAGCAAGATATTGTCCGCTCTGGGGATTGGGCCGTAGCCCAATATCCTTCCCTCACGGCTTTGTTTGGCGAGAACTTCCCAGAAGGTCACCCAACCTGGAATTGCTCTCGCCAAAGCACTTTTAACTTCGGAGTTCTTATGGGATCCTGTAACGCCCCGAGTTATCTGAACCCGGTTCGTCACACAATGCCCGTACATGATTAAAAATCTCAACCGTATTTTTTTTTAAAAACTTGCAGCGGAAATCATTTAAGCAAAAATAGAATTAGTCGAAACCATAAAAACAATGTTAACATAATCGTTGGAAATATTAAGAAGTAATCGGCCAATAGGAAATAGAAGTTTAAATTGAAATACTTGAGGTATCACAGAGGTCAAACGGATCTGCCGATTAATAAAGTCAACGGAAGAAGCAGAAACTGAAAGCAGAAGGGTTCTGCCGATGACGTCAGCAGAAGGCTTCTGCCGATGACGTCAGCCAAATGAAAAACAAGGACATCTCTCGGTAGACTGTATCTACCGGTGGCTAAACAACAAAATACACTCTACATCTTCCGATGACGTCAGCCAGATGATTTCCTTCATCCGATCGACTTTGATCTACATCCACCGGTGACTAAATGACAAGAGTTCTCCTACACCTACCGACGACGTCAGCACGCATCTGCCGATGATTTTACTGAGACATCATCCGATAGACTTAAACTTACACCTTCCGATTGAGTAGACTGCATACGCCGATCACTAAACGACAAACTCTCTACTTATATCTTCCAATAGGCACATAACTATAACCCGACATCTACCGATAGACTTCATCTACTGATAGTGAACAAAACAACATCTTCCGATAAAACAAACTACACATACCGATCACTAAACGACATATTTCGTTCTACATCATCCGATGGCTTCCACTGAAGACATCTTCCGATAGACAACAGAACAACAACTCAACCTCTGCCGATAGACTTCATCTAACGATAGAGAACAGAACCACATCCCATCTACTCCTTGGTATACAAACATGACTCTAACCACAGAAAGGAATTTACTCACTTCACTGAAACCATTCAAAAACATTTCAAACCATTACAATACTAAAAATTCAGTGAGTGCCAACATTAAATCCTAACAGGATACTATTAACAGGAAAATCTCGATATTGTATTCAAAACATTGAAATCACTACTGTCATGAAAACTCAATATACTTAAATTGAAACACTGTCAACTAAACTTTCACACCAACAGACATCAGTTAATCCGCCTCATCAGTATACCAGTTCGAGACAGAGAAGTGCTCCTCCAACCCCATCTATTCGTCAGTAAACTCAAGGAATTCACCTGCAGTATCCTCAACACCTACATCACAAAACTCATCTATTAGCCTAATGCTAAGTAAGCAAAGCAATAATGAAATGATATGTTGAAACTTAAATCCTGAATATGCAGTTTCTACTTTCTCATCTCAGTTGCACATCGTTTGTTTACTGATCAGATCCCTTGATTCCCTTGGGAGTGGGATCAATTCTCCTAATGTCATACATCCTCTTCATCAGTTAAGGGGTGGATGAAGTCCCTTAATAGCTGTTCTGATCCCTCAGTTCCCTTGGGAGTGGGATCAGTTCTCCCAATGTCATAAATCCTCTTCATCAGTTAAGGGGTGGATGAGTTCCCTTAACCGCCAATGCGTTTAAATCTGTACTTGCCTTTCCATAATGATGCATGAAAGTTCATTTTCGTATTCTTTCAAAAACATGATGCATAACATATAGAAAATACTCAAACATATAAAAACCTACTGTTTTGTGATGTAGGCCCGAGGGCACACACAATACTTCACTTACCTGGCTTCACCGAGAGTTCCTGGTGGTAGGATATTCCAAGAGCTGGCTCACCCAAAACATAAACACAGCATCACTAAACTTCATTCTAAACATTAGGAAATCTAAGGGCTAGTTCCAAGGGTTCTGTTCTTCGCCATTCTCGATTCAACGCTAAACCCCAAATCCCTTCCCTCACTCTCTGTACTTCCAAAATGCACACATAGCCATCCACCAGCTATCTAGACACTAAAAATAGCAAGCAATCGAATCAAAACTCACCTTGGTTGGAGGGGAATCGCCTAGGGGGAATCCGTCGAGCTGAGAGGTAAACAGAAATGAAACAGTGCCGGCTACTCACACTGGACTCTTCCTTAAATACGTTATCCACTATGTAAAAATTCTAATTACCATCATGCCCTCGCCTGAACATTTATTAACCTAATCAATAACTCCCCAAACCCTTCTATAAAAGTACATCATAAATAATGAATTAAATTTTTGGTTCAATGGAACCGGGTGCTACAGATCCGTTGTCAATCGTGCTCCAAAACGCGTCTTGCTATGTTGGAAGGGTCTCTTTACATGTGTTTCATTTCCACATACTTTCCCAAGCGATGTGGGATTGTGACGACCCCCTTTTTACGACCTGTCACCTTCCGGTTCACCCGCCACGGACGTACTGCCATCCGGTTCCGGTTCGTGCAGCCATCGTACCCATACGTGCATATTCGGGTCATCACAATCACCCTCCCTCGGGGGCCCAACGTCCTCGTTGGTACATGAATTGCTCTCGCCGAAGCACTTTTAACTTCGGAGTTCTTATGGGATCTATTGCCAATTGTGCTCCAAGACGCGTCTTGCTATGTTGGAAGGGTCTCTTTACATATGTTTCATTTCCACATACTTCCCCAAGCGATGTGGGATTGTGACGACCCCCTTTTTACAACCTGTCACCTTCCGGTTCGCCCGCGCAGACGTACCGCCATCCGGGTTCCGGTTCGTGCAGCTATCGTACCCATACGTGCATATTCGGGTCATCACAATCACCCTCCCTCGGGGGCCCAACGTCCTCGTTGGTCACATTTCTGGTTGGGTACAGGCTTTGATACCATTTGTAACGACCCATTTTCCCAGCAAGATATTGTCCGCTCTGGGGATTGGGCCGTAGCCCAATATCCTCCCCTCACAGCTTTGTTTGGCGAGAACTTTTCAGAAGGTCACCCAACCTGGAATTGCTCTCGCCGAAGCACTTTTAACTTCGGAGTTCTTATGGGATCCGTTGCCAATTGTGCTCCAAAACACGTCTTGCTATGTTGGAAGGGTCTCTTTACATATGTTTCATTTCCACATACTTCCCCAAGCGATGTGGGATTGTGACGACCCCCTTTTTACGACCTGTCACCTTCCGGTTCGCCCGCGCAGACGTACCGCCATCCGGGTTCCGGTTCGTGCAGCTATCGTACCCATACGTGCATATTCGGGTCATCACAATCACCCTCCCTCGGGGGCCCAACGTTCTCGTTGGCTACATTTCTGGTTGGGTACAGGCTTTGATACCATTTGTAACGACCCATTTTCCCAGCAAGATATTGTCCGCTCTGGGGATTAGGCCGTAGCCCAATATCCTCCCCTCACGGCTTTGTTTGGCGAGAACTTCTCAGAAGGTCACCCAACCTGGAATTGCTCTCGCCGAAGCACTTTTAACTTCGGAGTTCTTATGGGATCCGTTGCCAATTGTGCTCCAAAACGCGTCTTGCTATGTTGGAAGGGTCTCTTTACATATGTTTCATTTCCACATACTTCCCAAGCGATGTGGGATTGTGACGACCCCCTTTTTACGACCTGTCACCTTCCGGTTCACCCGCACGGACGTACTGCCATCCGGGTTCCGGTTCGTGCAGCCATCGTACCCATACGTGCATATTCGGGTCATCACAATCACCCTCCCTCGGGGGCCCAACGTCCTCGTTGGTCACATTTCTGGTTGGGTACAGGCTTTGATACCATTTGTAACGACCCATTTTCCCAGCAAGATATTGTCCGCTCTGGGGATTGGGCCGTAGCCCAATATCCTCCCCTCACAGCTTTGTTTGGCGAGAACTTTTCAGAAGGTCACCCAACCTGGAATTGCTCTCGCCGAAGCACTTTTAACTTCGGAGTTCTTATGGGATCCGTTGCCAATTGTGCTCCAAAACACGTCTTGCTATGTTGGAAGGGTCTCTTTACATATGTTTCATTTCCACATACTTCCCAAGCGATGTGGGATTGTGACGACCCCCTTTTTACGACCTGTCACCTTCCGGTTCGCCCGCGCAGACGTACCGCCATCCGGGTTCCGGTTCGTGCAGCTATCGTACCCATACGTGCATATTCGGGTCATCACAATCACCCTCCCTCGGGGGCCCAACGTTCTCGTTGGCTACATTTCTGGTTGGGTACAGGCTTTGATACCATTTGTAACGACCCATTTTCCCAGCAAGATATTGTCCGCTCTGGGGATTAGGCCGTAGCCCAATATCCTCCCCTCACGGCTTTGTTTGGCGAGAACTTTTCAGAAGGTCACCCAACCTGGAATTGCTCTCGCCGAAGCACTTTTAACTTCGGAGTTCTTATGGGATCCGTTGCCAATTGTGCTCCAAAACGCGTCTTGCTATGTTGGAAGGGTCTCTTTACATATGTTTCATTTCCACATACTTCCCAAGCGATGTGGGATTGTGACGACCCCCTTTTTACGACCTGTCACCTTCCGGTTCGCCCGCGCAGACGTACCGCCATCCGGGTTCCGGTTCGTGCAGCTATCGTACCCATACGTGCATATTCGGGTCATCACAATCACCCTCCCTCGGGGGCCCAACGTTCTCGTTGGCTACATTTCTGGTTGGGTACAGGCTTTGATACCATTTGTAACGACCCATTTTCCCAGCAAGATATTGTCCGCTCTGGGGATTAGGCCGTAGCCCAATATCCTCCCCTCACGGCTTTGTTTGGCGAGAACTTTTCAGAAGGTCACCCAACCTGGAATTGCTCTCGCCGAAGCACTTTTAACTTCGGAGTTCTTATGGGATCCGTTGCCAATTGTGCTCCAAAACGCGTCTTGCTATGTTGGAAGGGTCTCTTTACATATGTTTCATTTCCACATACTTCCCCAAGCGATGTGGGATTGTGACGACCCCCTTTTTACAACCTGTCACCTTCCGGTTCGCCCGCGCAGACGTACCGCCATCCGGGTTCCGGTTCGTGCAGCTATCGTACCCATACGTGCATATTCGGGTCATCACAATCACCCCCCTCGGGGGCCCAACGTTCTCGTTGGCTACATTTCTGGTTGGGTACAGGCTTTGATACCATTTGTAACGACCCATTTTCCCAGCAAGATATTGTCCGCTCTGGGGATTAGGCCGTAGCCCAATATCCTCCCCTCATGGCTTTGTTTGGAGAGAACTTCCCAGAAGGTCACCCAACCTGGAATTGCTCTCGCCGAAGCACTTTTAACTTCGGAGTTCTTATGGGATCTATTGCCAATTGTGCTCCAAGACGCGTCTTGCTATGTTGGAAGGGTCTCTTTACATATGTTTCATTTCCACATACTTCCCCAAGCGATGTGGGATTGTGACGACCCCCTTTTTACAACCTGTCACCTTCCGGTTCGCCCGCGCAGACGTACCGCCATCCGGGTTCCGGTTCGTGCAGCTATCGTACCCATACGTGCATATTCGGGTCATCACAATCACCCCCCTCGGGGGCCCAACGTTCTCGTTGGCTACATTTCTGGTTGGGTACAGGTATGTGGAAATGAAACATATGTAAAGAGACCCTTTCAACATAGCAAGACACGTTTTGGAGCACAATTGGCAACGGATCCCATAAGAACTCCGAAGTTAAAAGTGCTTCGGCGAGAGCAATTCCAGGTTGGGTGACCTTCCGGGAAGTTCTCGCCAAACAAAGCCGTGAGGGGAGGATATTGGGCTACGACCTAATCCCCAGAGCGGACAATATCTTGCTGGGAAAATGGGTCGTTACATCATGCATACACGTTTTTCCCGAAAGTTCATGCAAACTGTTTTCTGTACACGATTTGAAGTTAAGAAAGATAAAGTCCAATTGTAATGTATTGGTTAAGTGCGGGACGGGGACTGGCCTACTTTTTCTGCAGCTCATGGGTTGGTTGCTGCAGCCAGACATATTTCTTTCCCGAGGTTTAAGTTTTTAAAATAAAATTCATGTCTGTAAACTCTACTGGGATTCTGCTAGTTTTGTCTTAAAACTCTGTTGGGATTTTGTTGGAATTTGGATAATGTTTAGGTTCTGATGTTTAAGTTTAAAACCTCTGTATTTGACAGTCGAATTTCTGTTATGAAGTATTCTGGAATTGTTTGGAATATTTTCTCTTTTAGGGTGTGCATTGATTATCTCTGATTTTAGAGCCATTCATGCAATCTGTCTCCTTAAATTTTTGTCGTTATTTCCCTGATATGTCCAAAATCATATTTTGAATCGTTTCCTGAAGTTTGAAGCTTTCATACTTTCTGTTTTCACGACTTCTGTTTTTTATGTAATTCTGTTAAAAGTTGTCAACTTTATCTTTAAACTCTACATCCACTGCTGCCACTGTTCATTTTTGTCTTATTCACATCCACTGGTGAATTCGTCTGTCTGTAGTTCACATCCCCCGGTGAACAGTAGTCTGTAGTTCACATCCACCAGTGAACAGTAAATTTCTATCTGTAATTCACATCCACCCTTCACTTTTGTCTTATTCAAATCCACCGCTAGTCTATATCACCCGCCCAGTTTGCTTACATTTTTCTGCTTCGTCTACTACCTACGTCTTCCGCCCAGCTTATATTTCTTATTTATTTTCACCGCATGTATTTTATCACGATTTCCCCTACATGGCCGTCGCCCACCCAGCTTTATTTTACGTTCAAAATGTTCTGTCTCCCTGTTTTACTCCTGCCATTTATTTCTGAAGCCTGGTTTTTAATCATGTCTTTCCAGCCCTCAATCCAGAGAATGTTCTCTCTCTCTGTAAAGTTTTAAGGGTTCGTTTTAAAGATTCAGTCTGTTTATTCAAAAAATATATAGTCTCCATTTTGAATGTCCCGGAGTGATGGCTCCTCGGACCTGATCGGGTCGGGGGCTGTCACACAAAGATTATTCTAAATTATTTATTCTAAATTATTAATTCTATATCCTCAAGAGTGTTTAAGAATTTTTTCACTAAATATAATTTTCCTAGATTTCTCTAACAATAATTATTTCAGATTAACACCCACATTTATATTTTGAACATAAGGTTCTTAACTTTTCTTTAATAGATTACATTCCTCAAGATGTACTCATTTCTTAAATGAAGTTCAATCTCCACACTTTTTTTTTTATTAAGCAACACTAAATACTTATGAGGTAAATTTTCTAATCTTAAATCCTCAACTTCAATCTAATTAATTATATTCTAAAAATTTGTCAAATAGAATCCAACATTAATACTTTCTCAAAATTTAAAGACTTCAATATTTTTTATTTTATTTTATTTTATTTTTTTACTAACTATATCCTTAAATTTTAATAAGTCTTCTACTACTTTCTCATCTCTATAGTTCCTCAAACAAATTTATTATAAACTTTAAACTCTATAACTTTTCTCTATAAGTTTGTCCCCAAAGTTTTGATCACAGTAACTCAAACTTTTCCACTTATTTATTTATTTTATTTTTTTAAGTTAAATTTTGAAATCCAAGTTGTTCAAGACTAGATCTTAGTGTTAGTTCATTAATTTGTGAGTTCAAGTTTACCAAATATCTCCTACTACTTAGTTAACCTATGTGATTAATCATTGTAGCTCTAAATTGTTTATAATATCATATTTGGTAATAAACTTCATTTCATTATGTGTCAAACTCTAAGTATTCTCTAATGTTCTTTATGTATAACTCTTTATATTAATATAGATATTAACATCAATTTCTATTAATTCCATATATCTAAATAAGTCAATATCCTCAAACTTCTATGTACATAACAATCAATTCTTCTAATAATTTTTTTTAATCCTTCAATCATAGGTAACTTAAATATCTAGTCTCCAAGTTTCATAATTTCTCAATCAATGATAATCCTATAGTCTCTAAATTTTTTCAATGTTTGCATTTCCTCAAATAACCATTCAAATTTATAATAATAATAATAATTATTATTTTTGATTAATCTGTAACGACCCAGGAGGATCGTCACATAATCAATATCTTTCTTAATCATTTAATTCTCATTACTCACACCCAACTCAATTTCGGTAATATATATATTTTTTTTCCTAAACATTTCTTACACTGGGCCTACCAACAAGATTATAAACTTACATCGACCGGTGGTCATGTGTGTTTCACGTGACCGATTTAAGACATTACCTGAACATTAAACAATAAGAAAATACTCACATCATCCGGTCACTAGACGACAACTTATCATTTACATCATCCGGCGACTTATTACACTGCATCTGCCGATCGCTGGGTAATGAAATAACACTTTCATCATCCGATGGCTTAACACTCTACATCTGCCGATCGCTAGACGACAAAATAACACTTTCATTATCCGATAGCTTAAACACTCTACATCTGCCGATCGCTAGACGACAAAATAACGCTTTCATCATCTGATGGCTTAACACTCTACATCTGCCGATCGCTAGACGACAAAATAACACTTCATCATCCGATGTCTTAAACACTCTACATCGACACTTTCATCATCCGATAACCTAAATACTCTACATCTGCCGATCGCTAGACGACAAAATAACACTTTCATCATCCGATGGCTTAACACTCTACATCTGCCGATCGCTAGACGACAAAATGACACTTTCATCATCCGATGGCTTAACACTCTACATCTACCGATCGCTAGACGACAAAATAACACTTTCATCATCCGATGGCTTAACACTCTACATCTGCCGATCGCTAGACGACAAAATGACACTTTCATCATCCGATAACCTAAATACTCTACATCTGTCGATCGCTAGACGACAAAATAACACTTTCATCATCCGATGGCTTAACACTCTACATCTGCCGATCGCTAGACGACAAAATAACACTTTCATCATCCGATGGCTTAACACTCTACATCTGCCGATCGCTAGACGACAAAATAACACTTTCATCATCCGATGGCTTAACACTCTACATCTGCCGATCGCTAGACGACAAAATAACACTTTCATCATCCGATGGCTTAACACTCTACATCTGCCGATCGCTAGACGACAAAATAACACTTTCATCATCCGATAACCTAAATACTCTACATCTGTCGATTGCTAGACGACAAAATAACACTTTCATCATTCGATAACCTAAATACTCTACATCTGCCGATCGCTAGACGACAAAATAACACTTTCATCATCCGATAACCTAAATACTCTACATCTGCCGATCGCTAGACGACAAAATAACACTTTCATCATCCGATAACCTAAATACTCTACATCTGCCGATCGCTAGACGACAAAATAACACTTTCATCATCCGATAACCTAAATACTCTACATCTGCCGATCGCTAGACGACAAAATAACACTTTCATCATCCGATAACCTAAATACTCTACATCTGCCGATCGCTAGACGACAAAATAACACTTTCATCATCCGATAACCTAAATACTCTACATCTGCCGATCGCTAGACGACAAAATAACACTTTCATCATCCGATGGCTTAACACTCTACATCTGCCGATCGCTAGACGACAAAATAACACTTTCATCATCCGATAACCTAAATACTCTACATCTGCCGATCGCTAGACGACAAAATAACACTTTCATCATCCGATAACCTAAATACTCTACATCTGCCGATCGCTGGGTAATGAAATAACACTTTCATCATCCGATGGCTTAACACTCTACATCTGCCGATCGCTAGACGACAAAATAACACTTTCATCATCCGATAACCTAAATACTCTACATCTGCCGATCGCTAGACGACAAAATAACAATTCATCATTCATAGTCATTGATCATATTCATCATTCATAGTCATTGATCATATTCATCATTCATAGTCATTGATCATATTCATCATTCATAGTCATTGATCATATTCATCATTCATAGTCATTGATCATATTCATCATTCATAGTCATTGATCATATTCATCATTCATAGTCATTGATCATATTCATCATTCATAGTCATTGATCATATTCATCATTCATAGTCATTGATCATATTCATCATTCATAGTCATTGATCATATTCATCATTCATAGTCATTGATCATATTCATCATTCATAGTCATTGATCATATTCATCATTCATAGTCATTGATCATATTCATCATTCATAGTCATTGATCATATTCATCATTCATAGTCATTGATCATATTCATCATTCATAGTCATTGATCATATTCATCATTCATAGTCATTGATCATATTCATCATTCATAGTCATTGATCATATTCATCATTCATAGTCATTGATCATATTCATCATTCATAGTCATTGATCATATTCATCATTCATAGTCATTGATCATATTCATCATTCATAGTCATTGATCATATTCATCATTCATAGTCATTGATCATATTCATCATTCATAGTCATTGATCATATTCATCATTCATAGTCATTGATCATATTCATCATTCATAGTCATTGATCATATTCATCATTCATAGTCATTGATCATATTCATCATTCATAGTCATTGATATCATAAACTTTTCTAACTTACTATGAGCATAACCAGGGAATTTAATCGCCTATCCAGCCTTGCACTGTCACACTGAGCATCCTCCGGCAACCAGCTTTAAACATCATCTCTGGACTGAAAATCCTCACCTTCTAACTCTTCACCTACATCATAAGATTTAACTATAAGCCTAATGCTTAGTAAGGAATGCGACACTAACATGGATGCATGAATGTATAGTTTGGGAAAATCACATGCTCTTAAGTCTTTTTCTTGTTCATATCTTTGCTTGAAATCATCATTCATAGTCATAGATCATATTCAACATTCATAGTCATTGATCATATTCATCATTCATAGTCGTTGATCATATTCATCATTCATAGTCGTTGATCATATTCATCATTCATAATCATTGATCATATTCATCATTCATAGTCATTGATCATATTCATCATTCATAGTCATTGATCATATTCATCATTCATATAAGTTGTGTGGATTAAGAGAGGATTTGTGCCGGTAAAGGGGGTTCGATAGTGAGTTTGATATTGTTCCCTACTGCGGGTCGTATTCATATGTCCCTCTTTGGACTGTGACATACGCCGAACCGCCCCCAACCCTCACTTAGTCCACATTGCATAAATCTTATATATACACATATATACATACATATTCTGTTCATGGAAAACATGCATTAAAACATTTTCTTATGCTTGAGAATCATTCATAATGCATGAACATGAGGACTTTTAACCCATCAGACTATGACAATGATCATACCAGAGCAGACAACTTCACATTCACTAGCAGGTCATCAAATAGTATAACTCACAACATTCATCAGTCCTTCAAGTGCAGACAAGCTCATTATCATAAGGTAAACATTAGACATCTAAAACAACCTAGTACTCCCACGATGTAGGGCTCTATTAGCCGGAAATCTTAATACATTCACTTACCTGGTCTCCTTAGCACTTTGAGCTCATTTCTCCTCAAACTTCTTCACCTAAAACATTTACATTGTAGTAGTTAAAACAAAATCCTAATAGTTCTAATCTCAAGTTATCCTAAGATTTAATAGTTAAAGTCATTCCCGAATCCTTAGTCTAATACTCTGTGCAGTTGAAATCCAAAACCAAAACAGACTGATTCGATTATCGATAACTCAGAGGTGGTTGTTCTAAATGTCCAGAATCAATTTGATAAAAGCATTCCCACTCTCAGATTCCAAATGTTCTTATTATTAGTCGGCCATTGGAAAATCCAAAACTCCAATGCCGAGTAGAAAACAGGGCTAACAAGCTAACAGATAGCTACATTGTCTATTGCATACCTTGGGCACAGAGTAGTCGAGTAGTGGCAGAGAAAACCAGTCGTCGAAGGGAGTATGCTGAAAGTAGAGAGCAAGAGCTCGGGAGAGAAGAAATCGCCGAAAAGGAAGGTGTCGGCTACAGTAGTTCAAGTGAGGTTTAAAACATTTCCTTTTTCTTTATATATTGGCCATCACTCACCATTATTACAACTTTGACACCAAACCTAGTTTAAATCCACATGAAATTAATTACACTAGGTGATATGCCCACGACCCCGATCCGTTAAACACAAGTCAAGGTATGTATTTATTTTATCTATTCTATTTATCTAATGGACTTGTGGAATGTTGTAGGAAAATTGTCTCTCAAGGCTTGGAATGGTCAAAAGCAAGGATCACAAGTTGGACGCTCATTGAGGATTTTCATCAAACAGTTGGCGTACAACAAGAAGCAAAGACTGCTTGGCCCATAAAGATAAAGCCCATAAGCCTAAGAGATATTAAAGAGAAGTTGGTCATTCAACCTTTAATTTGGCCCAAGAAGAAATAGGCCCACACTTGAAGACTATCATTAAAGGCCCAAGAGGAGATGCCCATCCATGAAGAATTGATTTATGGACAAGAGGATTAGAAACACAAGAAGGACACGTCATCAGCAAGACGTCATCAAAGCTCATCAGTAGCATTGAGAAACGACAATCTTCAGCAACGCTCCAACCATGTGACAAAGAGGAGAAGATCAGCACACCTGGATGCCAGCAGGACGCCAACGCTGACGTAGCAACGCTCCAACGGATACATTTTTTCCTTTCTGGTTTTAGCATTTCCTTCTCGTGTTTCTTCCCTTCTGAAAGCCTTCGATTTTCAGAGACTATAAAGAAGCGTTTCTGAATCATTTGTAAACAGTTTTTCATCATCAATATTTTGAATTTACAGAAGAGTTTCTTCTTGTTCGGAGCATCCTCGTGTGGGATTTTCCCACGGTATTCATCGGCGCGAGTCGCCATGGATGACCACCAAATTGTGCCTCAAGCTTCACGGTTGCTTGGAGGTACTCTCACCCTTGCCTTCTCTCCCACTGCCAAGAGCTGGAGTCGAAAAGGAGGAAGGAGGAAACCCGTGCCCTTAAGCTGTGATTTCTCCTCGGCAACGAGGGACTTCTTCCCAAAGGCGCAGAGCTGCGCATCGCACTGCCTTTAGACCAGCCACGGGTCTTCATTTCCATTTCCCTCGGTCTCTTCTGAGGACGAAGCACTACGCGTAGGGCAGCCTAGTTGTTGAAGCACTCCTCCCATCACGGTGGAGCTCTTCGCCGAAGGTACAGGGAACACCTTTCGACCGATTTGGTTCCCTTTTGCCTTCCATCTCCTCCACAGCGCTCCCTTCAATCCAAACAACCTTTTTTGAGGCGTTACCCAACTCACCCACCTCTCCGTTTTGACTGGTATCAATTTCTCATCTCCTACGCAATTTTTGGTTTTTCCTCTGTTTTTAGCGATTGTTTGGAGTGTTCTTTGGTTTCTCCAAAGAACACCGAATCTTGCAGTTTAATGTAGTCTTCCGCATGCGTCTTAGGTCCCAGAAGTCCATCACTAGGTATAAAGTCCTAAACTGTAAAGATTAAACATTCATGACCGTTAATACAGTTAGGAAAATCACCTGGCTATTATCTCGGGTGTTACATAATCATTCTAATATTTTTCCATCACAAGATTTACAATACTTTCATTACTTATTGGTCACCTCTAATTTCATCAAGATTTCCTTATACTGTGATGATTATAAATTCTCCTGATTTATTTGTTTATTTATTTATTCTAAAATAACATTTATTTCCTAGAGTAATGTTCAAATCTAATCACTTGAATATAACTCTACACATAAATTTTTTGACTTTCCATTGATTCCTTAAAGCCTCAAAACGATATCCAATATCATTTCCATGTCTCCAAGTCGTTTAAAACATATGCAACCAAATAACCAGTATAATCATACGACATACTTTAGCATCTTTTGTTTCATCAACTTCTTATTGATTTACTTTATCTACATTAATAGTTTATTAATTCAAATCCAACTTCTAAGTACTCAAATAATATTTTTAGTAAATACTCATATAGTATAAATCTTATAGTCAAATTATTATTAGAGACATGAAATCCTTCAGACGTGTCAATTGAGCAAATGCGTCCATAATGACTAAGATGAATAAAGGGATAGTTCGATCTAAAACTTGAGATAATGGGTGTACTCTGAAAAAGGATAAGTGCTTGTTAAAGGAGTTAAGGTTACCAAATTCTGAGGAGTAGGTATCAACATCTAAGCATCCTTAAATTTATCTTCATCATTTATTGTCTCATCTAAGTTCTCAAATTAATCCATAATATTATTCTATCTTTTATATTTAGAGAATCTTTCAGAATGTTTCAAGTTGTGGTTAATGTGATTTAGACACTAATCATTGCATGCCAATATTCTAAAGTTTTACTAGAGGAGTTCATAAACTAGTTAGGATACTAGCAAGGTTGGTGTTTTTTTTTTTTACTCAAACATCCAATCATGATTTACTTGCTTCTTATGCGTATCTTAGGCCCTAGGGTTTATATATGTTTTAAGGAAGTTCATTAATCGGGATCAAATCTTTTAATCGGAAGTAGTCGCTATTTTAGATTTAGGGGCAGATCTACATCACA
Source organism: Begonia masoniana (assembly GCA_022432975.1). Lineage (NCBI taxonomy): Eukaryota > Viridiplantae > Streptophyta > Magnoliopsida > Cucurbitales > Begoniaceae > Begonia > Begonia masoniana. The sequence goes on along the minus strand of CM039505.1, from coordinate 24,687,817 downwards.
GAGATAACTCTAAAAATTTAAAAACTTGTCTCAAAATGTAATTTAAAATAATTTGAAATTACTTTAAATAAATACTTGAAATTCTTAAATAAAATATATATTGAAGTTCTAAAACATATTTAAGATTTTATAAAAATATTTATAAAATAATAAAAGGGAAAATTACTTAAAAATCAACTACAAAAATCATCATACTTTTGTATCAAAATATAAACTTTTGATCACTTACTTGCTGATTGACAATCTTCCAGGTGCACGTGAGCATACAGAGTAGCCTACAGAATCGTTTTATAAACCTTGTTTCTCTGATACCAAATTGTAACGCCCCAATTTAAAAATCCTCAATTTAAAACCCTAATTTTGAAAATCCTAGAATTTTCCCCAAATTGATTTTGAAATCGAGCGTTAAATCGAAATTTTAAAATTTAAAACATATTATTTGAAAACTTAAATATCGCGGAAGCTTTGATAATTAATTTGTCAAAATCTTGAAACTATTGCATAATTAAAACAATTAATGAAACTTTATTTAAAAATAAAAAGTCAACAAAATTATTCAAAGTCTTAAATTAAAATAGAGCTTTAAATATTGTTTGAAAACTAAAACATACTTAATTTAAATCATTTGCTTCAAACTCAACAATATCTTCTTCTTCTGTATGCTCGCTTGCCACTGGAGGGTTCTCAATTGCAGCAATTTCTTCCTCAGACAAAAATTCACCTACATTACAAGTTAAAACTGTGAGAAAAACTCAATAAGTGAAATTACGTGCAAATTACAAAAATTTTACTTTTACTTTTACTTTTATCAAATCCTGTTAACAGTTGCATACTGGTTGAAAACTCAACCTTCTTTTAAGACTTAGCCATCTCATTGTCGTTCAGGCTTCGTCATCTTTTACTTTTAATTTTAACGATCAAGCTCACCATCTCACCGTCGTTCAGGCTTTTGCTATCACGTTAAAACATATGCTCAAGCTCACCATCTCACTGTCGTTCAGGCTTTTGCTATCGCATTTTCCATCAATTTCCTTTTACTTTTTCATACACATGCAAATAACCTATCCATTTGATCTTTTAAACTATTCTATGTCGATATTCTAACATACGTGCTCAATCATTGAAAACGTGTGACTGAAAATATGTAACACCCAGAATTTCTTAACAAGTGTAGCCTTAGATTAGATGAGTTGTGAGAGATTTATTCGAGAGTTATATTAGGTATTGAAGTGTGAAATGGGGGAGAATGAAAGGTGGTGATTGGTTGGAAATGTAATGGTTGAAATTTTAAAAAGTTTGAAAAGTCAAAGTTTTACCAACCAATAGAGAATTAGCAATTGAATGAATTAAATTGGAAAAGCTGGAGGTGTAATAATAAGATGAATCATGTTGGAATCCATGGAGTGAAAAGATGGTTTGTTTTATTAAATTTAAAAAGTGAATGGTTGGAAATTTTGGTTTGAAAAGTCCAAGTTATATAAGCCAATCAAATTACAAGGAAAATGTGTGGTTTTCTTTGTTGGTTCACGTTGATATTCAAGGGAGAAAGAGGGGGTTTTGAGTGTAATTTTAGAAAACTTTGTGGAGGGAAAAGAAAAGTAAGAAAAGATGATTTTTATAAAAAGGTTAATTAAGTGTTAAAAATGGTAAAAATCCTATTCTTCCTCCTTTCTTCTTCGTGAAAGACCAGCGGCCATTAGTGGCTTCCTCCCTCTTTTTTCTTAAATTTCTCAAGGTGATTTAAGGTAAAAATAAGTGGGTTTTGGTTTTTATATGTTTAGGTGTTGATTATTGGTGTTTTAAGGGTATTTAGAGTGAGTTTAGTGAGGGTTTGGAAACCCTAGAATGTGAGGTCCGAATTTTTGATTCCTTGGCTGTATTTTCTTCCTATTTTGATCATTTAATTGTTGGATGGATTAGTTTAGGTGGTTAGAGTGATTAGATTGAAGATTGGAGGAGTGTTACACAAAAACCGGTTGTGAACACTAGGATGGCCGATTCTGTATGTGGGGTTTCGGATTGGCCAATTGAGTTGTTTGGTGAATTTGAGTGCTTCAATGGATAGTAGACATGTAGAGGTTTACGAATTGGGGTGGCACGTCGAAATCCGTTGAAAAACGTGAAAGTTATAGCCGTTTGAATTTGGACGGTAGAATTTGCATAAAAATCAAGTTTGAGTGTTTAGGTTGAAAAGTTTGTGTTTGTTTGGTTTAGTTGATTTCTTTAGAATTCCCTAGGATGTTACTAAGTTAAGTCTCCGTTATTTTAGGTGATCGAGCGTGTAAATTGGTTGGACAAAGTGAGCGAGAACGAATCGAGACACCAGGTAAGTAGAGGATTGTGTGTTTGTTGCCTTCGGGCCTACACCACGGAACGGTAGGGATGTTTGTTTGTTTGTTTGGTTGTTTTCTTGTTGTGTTTTATTTTATGTTGTGCATTGTGTGGCATGTGTCAAGGTTTTTGAACTACAAAAAAAATGAGTTGTGAGCATGGGTTTAAGGAGTGAAAATGAAATGTATAGAAATAACGAGAAATGCATCGTGATCCCGAGAAGGGTTGCCTTGCTGGGGAGTAGTGCTCGTGGAGCACCTCGGGAGGGTCCCTGCAAGGGATGCATTGCACTAGGCAGTGATAGCGAGTAGAGTTGCCTCGCCGGGGAGTAGTGCTCGTGGAGCACCTCGAGAGGGTCTCTACAAGAGTTGTGTTGTGATAATAATAGACTGAACAGTGATATCGAGTAGGGCTGCCTTGCCGGGGCGTAGTGCTCTTGGAGCACCTCGGAAATATCTCTATGAGAGATGCACTGTGATAATAGATTGAGCCGTGATATTGAATAGAGCTGCTTCGCCGGGGAGTAGTGCTCGTGGAGCACTTCGGGAGGATCTCTATGAAAGATGCACGGGTAAATGATTAATAAAAGGAGAATGTAATTGAAACCAGCCTAGAGTGTAGAAGTTGTATTTTGTTTAGTTGCATTTGTTATCCTTGCTAAGCGTAAGCTTACGTGTGTGTGTGTGTATTCTGTGGTGTAGGTGACGGAGCATTTACAGGTGAGCTTGAGAGTAAGGATCAGACTAGGAGCAGTCGGAGATCCATGGGCCGCGCCGGTGCGGGCAGTTGTCGGGGCGCTTCGACCTGGTTCTCGGGATGGGATGTGAAGTCGTATTTGGGGTTGGTAATTTTATGGTTAGTTTTGTTAGATTTCATGGGTGTAAATACTAGTGGGTTGATATTGGTGTGGATTTATGGGTTTTAAATGCACGTTTTGGTATTTTACGTTGTTTTGTTGTCTGTTACGATGTTGTGAAAATGGTTCGTAACTGTTTCGGAACGTTTTGAATGGTTTATAAACAGTTTGATATTTTAAGGTTTTCAGATTTAAAGAATTTTAGCCGTTATATTGTCAATTTTTTTTAAAAGTCTATAACGTTGGGTATCCGTTCTTTATTTTTTTCTTTAATCGTTTTAAGTCGGTTTTTGAATATTTTTAAGGGACACGGAGTTAAGGGTGTCGGGCTTGTGTGGTAAAAATTTTAGAATTTTTGGAGGTGTTTGGCTCGACGGAGTGAGAAAAGGTCGAAAATTTATCGTAAATTATTTTAAACGTCGTTTTAAAGGCAGTTTGAGTTAGCAAAGTAGCGTACCGAGCCGGGGCGGGTTCGGGGGCGTTACAAAATAAAATAATTATAATATATATCTTGTGATGTAGGGCCGTAACCAAAACTTTATATTTCACTTACTTGGATTTCGAGCAATAAATATATACCGGGATTTTTCCAAAATTCCAAAATAATATCCTGCTCAAATAAAATCTTTGGTATTAATATCATACTTAATAATTCCAATTTCAAAGAAATTTGAGGAGAAATTCTTTACGTTGTGTTATCGGGTCGGATCGGATCGGTTGAATCGATTCGGGCCAAAAATTGGTTCGGGTGAACAGTGTCGGGTCGGTCGGGAACAGTGTTGGGTCGGTCGTGAACAGTGCGGGTCGGTTCTAGTCAATTGGGCCGGTTTTGGTCAACTGGGCCGGTTTGATTGTTGGATTGGTTCAGGTTTTTAAAATAGAACCCGAACCTATTCCTCACTTCTTCTTCGTGCTTTCTGTCGAGGGAAAAGAGAGAGTGAGTGAGAGTCAGACAGAGAGGGAGAGGAGGGGAATCATAGAGGGAGGGAGAGTACGACGAAGGCCGAGAGGAGGCTTACTCAGGAAGTGGGTCATCGACGGTGGCCGAGAGTCTTTGTCGGAGCTTTCAACCGAGGAGTTCATTCTCGTCAGGGGCTCGGTGGTGGTCGGAGCTCGCTGCTTTGAAGACCGAGGTAAGCCCTTCTTCCTTTCTGAAGAACTGAGAGGGAGATGAGAGCTTCGGTGTGAGTTTCCTCCTCCACCGAAGGTTCTATTTATAGGAGGGGGCTCACCTCCCCGCGCCTCCGAAAAATCCGACTTAGTTCAGATTTTCCGGCCGCTTCATGATCGGCGCCGAATTTCTAGTGAGGGAGCATTTTGAGTGTTTCAGAATGTTTCCCATTTTGAAGTCCAGGTTCATGCTAGATTTGTTTCACCGAATTCCGAGATTAGCTCTAGCAGAGCTGGGAAAATCCAATCTCTAATCGGTTTCCAGAAAAGTGTCTTTTTTTGATTAGTGTTTCTGGACCAATTTTCGGTTGGGTTCACCAAGGATTGATTTCATCGATTAGGTTTAATTTTTTAATTTTTGATCTGATTTGTGGATTGAGCTATAATTGTGGAGATTTGCCCTAATTTTTTGTTAATTAGGGTTTGATAATAATAAATTGGGGACCCTAATTAAGTTTGATTTGGGGAAATTATTGATGTGTTACAGCGTGAGAGTTGATCGTTGAAGGTAAGGAGCTCTCAGCTCTGTGTCGGCCGCGAGAAAGAAAGGCCTCAGTGGATCTGGAGACTTGAAATTTAAAAATGAAAACTAAAAATTAGGTTGAAGTAAATTTTCTGTTCGATTCGATTAGGTTTTCTTCATTAAAATAAAAAATCGAACCGAGGATTTCGGGTTCAGTTCCAGAATCTGTTTTTGACATTTTAAAACTGAACTGAACCAATGTAACACCCGGTTCCATTGAACCAACTGACCTTATCAACTAATAGTATACATTTTATAGATGAAATTGGAAGGGATTAGTGATTAGGCTAATGAGTGACTAGGCGAGGGCATAAAAGTAAATTAAGATATAAAGTGGATAACCTATTTAAGGGAAGAGGTTCTGCGTTTAATGCACAGTAGCCGCCATCCTATTACCATTTCCCTTCATTTGATTTTAAGCTCAGCTCAGCAGACTTCCTTCGGACATTTTCCTCTATGATTTTCTCCATTCTAGGTGAGTTTTGTTTCATTTTACTTGCTGTTTTAGTGATTAGATAACAGAGAGATTGTAGGGGAGTGTTCGTGAATGCTGTGAGTGAGAGTTAGTTTCGGGTTTTGGGGAGAACCAGGAATGCTCGACGAGCAGGACTTCCAGCTAGTTTCCCTAAGATTTCTAAATAGTTTAGAATGAAGTTTAGTAATGTGGTGTTTTGTTTACGATTATAGGTGAGCAAACTCCTGAAGTAGCTTACAACCAAACAATCTTCAGGAGACCAGGTAAGTGAAGTATGCTTGTGCCTTCGGGCCTACATCACAAAACAGTAGGATTGTGTATGCTTGAATGTGTTTGTATGTCATGCATCATATTTTGAAAGTATGTGAAAATGAATTTACATGAAATGACATGACAAGTAATGAACAGACTGTAACAGTTGTTAAGGGAACTAATCCGCCCCTTAATCAAGAGAGAGGATGTATGACTTTGGGAAAATTGATCCAACTCTCAATTTCACAGGGGGATCTGAACAGTTGTTAAGGGAACTAATCCACCCCTTAATCGAGAGAGAGGATGTATGACTTTGGGAGAAGTGATCCAACTCCTAATTTCACAGGGGGATCAGATCAGAAATGAATGCATATGCAACTGAGATGAGAAAGTAGAAACTGTATGTTTAGGAATTTATGTTTCAGCATTCCATTTAATTATTGCTTTACTTACTTAGCATTAGGCTAATAGATGAGTTTTGTGATGTAGGTGAAGAAGTGACAGCAGGTGTGTTCTCTGAGTTTGCTGAGAACTAGGCAGGTTGGAGGGGTGCATGCATGCATCGATTCTAGCAACTGATGGGGCGGTTTAACTTGTGGCAGTAGATAAGAAGGTTTGGTGAACCATGATTCAGTTTAAGTATGATGAGAGATTTTTTTTATGACAGTGGTAGTTTTGATGTTTTTGAATACAATTGGAGACTTTTCTGATAATGATTCTCTGTTGGTTTTTATCAAATTTTGGAGCAATACACGGATTTAAGTGGTTTTGAACGATTTTTAGTAATATGCTCAAGTTCTTTTGGTAGTCGGAGTTTTTCTCTGTTTAGAGTGAAATTGTTGCTATGCTGTTTTAGTTGAGTATTTTTGATCTATCGGTAGATGATGTCTATCGGCAGATGTTGAGTATTTTTGATCTATCGGTAGATGATGTCAAGTATTTTTGATCTATCGGTAGATGATGTAACACCTGGTTCTATGGAACTAATTATTTAATCTTTTAATTAATGGTACACTTTACATGGCAATAATAAATGTAGGGTTAGTGGATGACTAGGCGAGGGCATAAGGGTAATTGAAAATTTAAAAGTGGATAACGTATTTAAGGAAAGAGGTTTTGGGTTTAATGCACTGTAGCCGCCACTGTTTTTCCCAAATTATTTTCGACTCTCAGCTTCTCAGCTCAGCAGAGTGCGCTAGGAGATTCTTCTCCGATTTTCCCTTCGGCTTAGGTGAGTATTACTAAGGTATCTCACTGCATTATGATTATAGAAGATAGAGGTGTATCGTAGATGCATATTCTTGGGAAATGTAGGGTGTAGGAGTTGAGTCGGGTCCCTTAAGGAATCGGGAATGCATATAGGATAGAGTCCTGAACTAGCTCCGTAAGTTTCTGAATAGTATAGAATAAGGTTTAGTGAAGATCTAATCTGTATTCTGTTTGTGACTTAGGTGAGCAAAATGATAAGTGTGTATTTTGCACACTTATTCATGCTTCTCATTCTTGTTTCGATTAGTTTTTCCTTGAGAATTTGAATGTATTTGATGTTGTTGGTGAGATTGTGCAGATAAGTTGAATTTTAACAGGTAATGGCGGAATTGAATCGAAATTAAGAAATAAAGACAAAGAGGAAGCAAAGCAGGAAAAGAATCGGATCACGATCGATCGTGATCGTACTGCGATCGATCGTGATTCGTTAGAAATTCATTCCAGAAGTCCAGGCAGGGCCCGATCGCTCGGGCTTTGAACCTCGATCGATCGTGATCGAGAAATATTTCGTTCGAAGTTTCCCGAGATAGCCCGACTGATCAGGCTCAGCACCTCGATCGATCGTGATTCGAGAGTTTTTCATACCAAAATCCAGAGACGGCCCGATTGATCGGGCTTTGCAGCTTGATCGATCGTGATTAACAGAGAGATCACTCTTAAAGCATCGCGCGATCACGATCGATCGTGATATAATTACGATCGATCGCGATTGCGGGAAATTACCAAATTCTGATTTTTTAATTAATTGATCGGGTTGATCTCGGCCGTTGACTGATGGACCGCGGCCCTAAGTTTAGTAAAGATAAAAGTCTGAAGAGCAGGCGAGGAAAAAGACACAGCGAAATAGAGAGCAAAAACCCTACGGAGACATCGGAGGCCGGATCGAGCAATTGGCGAGAAACGAGCGAACTTGACAGAAATTCTGAGTTTTAGTTTCTTCTCTTCTCTTCTATCATGAATTACTTTATTTTCTCTGTCGTTTTCTTTAATTTTAGCATGAACTAAACTTTCGATTCTAGGGTTTCGATGTAACTCTGTTATGAATATTTATATTTCTTAATTCAAGTTTTTAGTTTTCTTATTCGTTTTCGTGTTGAGTAATCTATTCTGAACGTAATACTTAGGTTTGCTTGATCACCAAAACTAAGAATTTTAGGGTTAATTCGGGATGCGAGAGCGGAGAATTTAACCGTTCACTGAATAGCTTACCTTAAAAAGGACCCTAGGCTAGAGATAGTTAGGGCGTTTGAGTGGTGGTATAATTTCTTACTCTTAATGTATTCAATTAATTCTCAGAATTAGAGACCGAGAGGTGATAATTCGTTAATTGAATAAGTTTGTCTTTGCTCGAGAGAGATTGATGAATATTTTTGTGAAATTGCCATTAACACGAAGGAATAAGATTTAGTTACTTGAATTAGGTTTGTTAAATAGGATTAGCTAAGTGAAATCGGAACCCTGGAAATTTTCTCGTCATATAATCTTAATTTTTACATTTGAATCTATTATTTAAATTGTTTGATCTATTTTATCTGAATTATTTTATTTTAAAATCCCAAATCATCATTATACTATTTCTCTTCAAATTAAGCTGAAAATCAGATATTTAATACTTAGCATATTTATTCCTCGTGGGATCGACACTCGTATTTACACACACTTTACTACTTTTGCGTCACGTGCACTTGCGTGTAATTTTTCGCAACAAGTTTTTGGCGCCGTTGCCGGGGAATTAATTTTGTTATTATTGAATTATTTGATTTTAGTTTATATTTGAATTTTCTTTTGCTGCCTAATGAAGACCCTAAGGATCATATTGCTAGCTTCGTCGAGGTCTGTGATACTTTTAAATACCATAATGTCTCTGAGGATGCTATCAAGCTCAGGTTATTCCCCTTCACACTACGAGATCGAGTGAAGACTTGGTTGAATTCCTTACCTTTAGATTCAATTACCACGTGGAATGAATTAGTGCAGAAATTTCTATCCAAGTTCTTTCCCTTTGAAAAGATGGGGAAACTCCGCAATGAAATCACCAATTTTGCTCAATTTGATGGTGAGACAATCTATGAAGCGTGGGGCCGATTCAAGGAGCTTTTGAGAAGATGCCCCCAACATGGTCTACCACAATGGATGCAAATACAGACATTCTTCATTGGCTTATCAGTTCCTACACGGACTCTTATCAATTCAGCAGCTGGTGGATCACTATTACAAAAGACGGAAGTGGAGGCGTTTAACCTGTTAGAGGAGTTATCCCTAAATAATGATCAGTGCCCGGTTGAACGTCAGATTTTGAGGAGGCAGCCAAATACCCCAGAAATGGAAGCGATAAAAGCATTGACTACTCAAATTGCTTCCCTTACTCAGCACATCCAAGGTAATCAAGCTCCAGTTAATGCAATTCATTCTCCGATCATACAATGTCAGTGGTGCCAAAGACCACATGCTAGTGAAAATTGTCAGCACGGAAACCAAATGGCTGGCAATTCGTCTGAACAAGCTCAATTTGTGGGAAATTATACTAGACCAACATACCAGAATTCAGGGAATGATTTTAATGGGGGGCGTAACAATCACCCAAATTTTTCATGGAAAAATCAGAACAACGCCGTGCAACCGCCTCAAGTACCTCAACAAGGACCACCAGTGCAGGAAAGGATAGTTAGTCTTGAAGAGTTAATTGCCAAAATGGGTGAGCGCACTAGTAGTATCATTGCCGAAATGGGGGAGCATACTAATAAATTTATGGCTGAAACACGCACTACCTTGCAAAACCAGTCAGCTCAAATTCGAAGTTTGGAGACTCAAATGGGCCAGATGGCAGCTGCATTAAATGGTCGCCCTCAAGGAACATTACCTAGCTCCACTGAAGTCAATCCTAGAGGCCAGTGCAATGCCATCACACTTCGGAGTGGAGCAGTGATTGAAAATTGTACCAAGGAAAATAAGAAAGTGGTCGCACATGATGGAGTGCATTCGTCATCATCCGAGTCCACACCAAAGGATCAAGAGCTACTAGACGCTCCATCTCAGATTCCAAAGGAGATTATCCCCAAAGTTCCTTTCCCACAACGCCTGAAAAATGAAAAAGTTGGACAAACAGTTTGAAAAATTTTTGAACGTGTTCAAGCAGCTTCATATCAACATTCCATTTGCCGAAGCTCTGGAGCAAATGCCAACCTATGCAAAATTTTTAAAAGAGGTTCTATCCCACAAAAGGAAGATAGAAGATTGTGGTACAATTGCTCTGTCTGAAGAATGTAGTGCAATAATTCAATAGAAATTACCACAAAAGTTGAAAGATCCGGGTAGTTTTACGGTTCCATGTGAGATTGGGAACCACATCTTCGAGCGGGCGTTATGTGACTTGGGTGCAAGCATCAATCTAATGCCTCTGTCTATTTTTCAAAGGCTTGAACTAGGGGAAGCAAAACCAACAAGAGTAATTTTACAGATGGCCGACCGATCAATCAAACATCCAAGAGGAATAATCGAAGACGTGTTGGTTAAGGTCGACAAATTCATATTCCCAGCCGACTTTGTAGTTCTCGACATGGTGGAAGATCGAGACATCCCTATTATTTTGGGCAGGCCATTCTTAGCTACAGGGGGTGCCTTGATTGATGTTCAGAGGGGGGAGTTGAAATTACGTTTGCAAGATGAAGAAGTGACGTTTAATGTCTTTAACTCCATGAAGTATCCGACGGCCAGCGATGATATATTTAGAATTGACTCTCTCGAATCAGCGGTGGACGGAGTTTCTCTTCAGTCTAGTGATCCTCTCGAGGTGGCTTTACTGAATCAAGATGTGTTCTTCGATTTTGACTCTTCTACGCAGGAATTTATATCATGGATGGATTCGTTCGAGCCTAATCGAAGAAGGTATTTCGAGAATTTGGGGGAGCCACCAGTTAGAGTCCGACCTTCTATTGAGAGCCCACCCGAGTTGGAGCTAAAGCCACTACCGTCTCACCTCAGGTATGCATTCATTGGTGCTAACTCAACTCTTCCAGTCATTATTGCAGGTGACTTATCTAAGACGGAGGAGGAAAAATTATTGCGCATACTTTGGACGTACAAGATGGCGATAGAGTGGACACTGTCAGATATCAAAGGACTCAGTTCTTCATTTTGCATGCATCGGATTTTAATGGAAGAAGAGCATCGACCATCTGTAGAGCATCAACGCCGTTTAAATCCAGCCATGAAAGAGGTTGTGCGAAAGGAAGTTTTAAAGTGGTTGGATGCAGGGGTTATCTATCCGATCTCAGATAGTTCGTGGGTGAGTCCAGTGCAGTGTGTGCCAAAGAAAAGTGGAATGACAGTAGTCAAGAACGAGAATGATGAGTTGATTGCATCTAGAACAGTCACCGGTTGGAGAATCTGTATAGACTATCGGAAATTGAACAAGGCTACATGCAAAGATCATTTCCCATTGCCGTTTATTGATCAGATGTTGGATAGACTTGCGGGACACGAATATTATTTCTTTCTCGATGGGTACTCAGGATATAATCAGATTGCTATTGCCCCAGAAGATCAAGAAAAGACGACTTTTACATGCCCCTATGGTACTTTTGCATTCCGTCGGATGCCATTCGGCTTATGTAATGCACCAGCTACATTTCAAAGATGCATGATGGCTATTTTCTCAGATATGGTGGAGCGCTTCATAGAAGTCTTCATGGATGACTTTTCAGTATTCGGATCTTCATTTGACTCATGTTTGAATAATCTGTCCAAGGTGCTCGAACGGTGTGTTGAGACAAATCTGGTACTTAATTGGGAAAAATGTCACTTTATGGTTAAAGAAGGTATTGTATTGGGCCATCGTATTTCAGCACAAGGAATTGAGGTGGACCGAGCTAAAATTGTCGCTATCGAGAAGTTGCCACCGCCGACGACAGTAAAAGGAGTGCGGAGTTTTCTAGAGCATGCAGGATTCTACCGGAGGTTCATAAAAGATTTTTCTAAGATTACCAAGCCACTATGTCAGTTATTGGAAAATGGAGTACCATTTGTTTTTACTACCGAGTGTCTTGCAGCGTTCAATGTGTTAAAGGAGAAACTTGTGTCGGCACCAATCATAGTCGCACCCGATTGGGAATTACCATTTGAAATTATGAGTGATGCCAGTGATTTCGCGGTAGGAGCAGTTCTGGGGCAGAGAAAGGATAAGACCTTCCATACAATTTATTACGCCAGCCACACTCTCAATGATGCCCAACTAAATTATGCCACCACTGAGAAGGAATTGTTAGCAGTAGTCTTCGCATTTGATAAGTTCCGTCCCTATGTTATTGGCACAATTCCTTATAATCAATTTACATACGCATCGATCCATCTTTCTTTTTGACAAAAAGAACAGGTGCACCCCACGGTGAAAAGTAAGGGCATATGAACCCTTTCTCCAACAGATCTTCTAACTGCTTCTTCAATTCTTTTAGTTCTGTTGGTGCTAATCTATATGGATTTTTAGACACAGGCTCAGCGCCGGGATAAACATCTACAACGAATTCAATTTCCCTATCTGGCGGCAAACCAGGAAGGTCATCCAAAAATACTTCAGGAAAGTCTTGGACAATTAAGACATTCTGAGGATTTACTTTTTCTACAAGTTGTGTGTCTAAAACGCTAGCTAAGAAACACAAATACTCTTCACATGGGGGAGGTCTAGTGTTCATAGAAGTCATCACAGATATTTCCTTACTCTTTCTTGAAGCTTGAAAGGTATATTTCAAACTACCAGGGGGCTGGAAACTAACTATTCCAGTCCTACAATCAATTGTGGCGTGGTGTTTAAACAACCAGTCCATTCCTAAGATTACATCAAATCCCGTTATATTCATAATAATAAGATCAGCAGGTGGATTTACGGTCCCTACTAACACATCACTGTCAAGTATCACTTGGTTAGAGTGCATGCGTTCACCAGAGGGTAATGCAACATTAAACACATGCATGGAAGGGGTGAACTGTACATCTAATTTAACAGCAAATGCTGATGCTATAAATGAATGAGTTGCACCAGAATCTAATAAGGTAAAAGCAGGCAATGAGCTAATCAATATAGTACCTGACACAACAGCGGGCTGTTCTCCACCCAACTCCATCATGGAGAATATCCTCGGTTTAACCATAGCAGGGCCACTCTTAGAAGCTGGGCAGTCTCTGCTAATATGGCCGACCTTGTTACAATTGTAGCATCTGGTGATTGTAGCATCTGGTGATTCTAGGCTTCGGGCATTCTTTGATCGTGTGTCCAACTTCCTCACAGTTGAAACACTTCCCAAAGCTCAATCTGTACTCGCCCGGGTGGTACTTCAAGCACTTAGGACACTGGGGGAATTTCCTGACATTTTGTATCTTCCCTCCTGTTCCTTGGCTACTCTTGTCTTCACTAGGCCTCTTCATTCCTCTTTGTTGGTGTGGCTGGACCAACTTTTGTGGGACCTCTTTTGGTCCAGCACACTTCCTTTCAGCTTCTTCCACTTCCAGAGCAGTAGACACAACCTCACTAAATGACAAACCTTTAATACCACAAAATTTAACTCCTCAATAAATTTCCGGCTTCAGCCCATGCACAAATTTGAACACCTTATCCTCGTCCCTGTGAGCAAAATGTCCAGCAAACATGGACAGGGACTCGAACTGCCTAGTGTACTGGCCACAGACCCTGTCTGCTTCAAGTTTAGAAATTCCAACTTCTTTGCAGTTTGGACAGTACTGTTGAAATACTTCTCGTAGAAAATGTCCTTGAATTGTGACCAAGGCATCGCCAAAACATCAGTGGTGGTCTCTATTGTTTCCCACCAGAGTTGAGCATCAGCAGCCAAATGAAATGTGGCCAACGTGACCTTGTCTCCCTCTCCAATGTTGGCACACCTAAACATACTCTCAATCTTTCTAAGCCACCCTTCAGCAATAACCGGATCAGACGACTGCCCATAAAACGTGGGTGGTCGTAGAATCCTGAATCTATCTCCAGAATGTTCATTGCTAGAACTCGAGTTGGCACTTCCTTGTACCTCTCGGTTCAACAGTACTCCTAACTGATCAGACTGCTGACGCACCAAATCTGTCAGCTGCCTAATCACGCTAGGATCTTCTTCAGTTCTCAAGTTAGGCATCTCTCTTGATACTCTTGGTCTTCCTGGTCGTCTAGCCATTTTCTATACTCCTGTTCAAGGTTAACTACTCTCCTAAACATCTAATAACTAAGGTTAACATAAACACTTACCGTTGTTAGAGTACTCCCATGCGACGATCGGCACTAATGAGTAATCTTTTGAACGATTTAACTAAATGTCTCTGATACCATACTGTAACGCCCCGAATTATATAAACCCGGTTCGTTACTCACACTACAGAACCGAACTATGACTTTTGAGAAAAATTAAAAATTTCATTTAATGATTAAGATTTTGACTCTTAAAACGTTAAGACTTGCAGCGGAAAAATCATCATATAAAAACAATCTTTATTAAAGATTAAAATATTCAAGGCAGTTGGTTGAAAGAGAAAGAGAAAACTGATCACGTTGTCCAGTCACTAAACGACAAAAGAAAGTCTTTTAATCATAAAACAAAACAGAGCACATCATCCGGTCACTAAACGACATATTACTTCCTACATCTACCGATAACTAAACGACAACACTTCTACTACATCTTCCGATAGGTCTAATACACAACATCTACCGATCACTAAACGATAACACTTCTACTACATCTTCCGATGGCTTTTTCTGAAGACATCTTCCAATTAACAAACGACAAATTCTAATACTCACATCCACCGATGGACTAAATACACCGATAGACAACACTCTCGACTTCTGCCGATGGACATCATCTACCGATAGATCAAAAATACTCAACATCTGCCGATAGACATCATCTACCGATAGATCAAAAATACTCAACATCTGCCGATAGACATCATCTACCGATAGATCAAAAATACTCAACATCTGCCGATAGACATCATCTACCGATAGATCAAAAATACTCAACATCTGCCGATAGACATCATCTACCGATAGATCAAAAATACTCAACATCTGCCGATAGACATCATCTACCGATAGATCAAAAATACTCAACATCTGCCGATAGACATCATCTACCGATAGATCAAAAATACTCAACATCTGCCGATAGACATCATCTACCGATAGATCAAAAATACTCAACATCTGCCGATAGACATCATCTACCGATAGATCAAAAATACTCAACATCTGCCGATAGACATCATCTACCGATAGATCAAAAATACTCAACATCTGCCGATAGACATCATCTACCGATAGATCAAAAATACTCAACATCTGCCGATAGACATCATCTGTCGATAGATCAAAAATACTCAACATCTGCCGATAGACATCATCTACCGATAGATCAAAAATACTCAACATCTACCGATAGACATCATCTACCGATAGATAAAAAATACTCAACGAAAATAACATAGCAACAATTTCACTAAAAACAAAGAAAACTCTGACTACCAGAAGAACTTGTGCATTTTACTAAAACCGTTGAAAACTACTTAAATCCGTATACTACTCCAAAATTTGGTAAAAGCCACTATTAAAACTATCAGAGTATCATTATTAGAAAGAGTCTCAAATTGTATTCAAAACATCAAAACTACTACTGTCACTAAAACTCTCAACATAATTAAACTGAATCATGGCTCATTAAACCTTCTCATCAACTGATACTAGTTAAACCACCTCATCAGAATCACCAATCCGTGGCATTGAAGTGCTCCCCCAACAGTCTAATCCTCAACATGTTCAGAAAACACACCTTCTGATGCTTCTTCACCTACATCACAAAACTCTTCCATTAGCCTAATGCTAAGTAAGTAAAGCAATAATGAAATGGAATGCTGAAACATAAATTTCTAAACATGCAGTTTCTACTTTCTCATCTCAGTTGCATATGCATTCGTTTCTAATCTGATCCCCCTGTGAAATTGGGAGTTGGATAACTTCTCCCAAAGTCATACATCCTTTCTCTTGATTAAGGGGCGGATTAGTTCCCTTAACAACTGTTCAGATCCCCCTGTGAAATTGGTGGATCACTTCCCCCAAAGTCATACATCCTCTCTCTTGATTAAGGGGCCAATTAGTTCCCTTAACAACTGTTACAATCTGTTTATTTCTTACCATGTCATTTCATGTAAATTTATTTTCGCATAATTTTCAAAATATGATGCATGGCATACAAACACATTCAAGCATGCATAATCCTACTTTTTTGTGATGTAGGCCTGAAGGCACAAGCATACTTCACTTACCTGCTCTCCTGAAAATGCTCAGTTTCAAACTACTTCAGACGTTTTGTGTTGCGAAAAATTACACGCAAGTGCACGTGACGCAAAAGTAGTAAAGTGTGTGTAAATACGAGTGTTGATCCCACGAGGAATAAATATGCTAAGTATTAAATATCTGATTTTCAGCTTAATTTGAAGAGAAATAGTATAATGATGATTTGGGATTTTAAAATAAAATAATTCAGATAAAATAGATCAAACAATTTAAATAATAGATTCAAATGTAAAAATTAAGATTATATGACGAGAAAATTTTCAGGGTTCCGATTTCACTTAGCTAATCCTATTTAACAAACCTCATTCAAGTAACTAAATCTTATTCCTTCGTGTTAATGGCAATTTCACAAAAATATTCATCAATCTCTCTCGAGCAAAGACAAACTTATTCAATTAACGAATTATCACCTCTCGGTCTCTAATTCTGAGAATTAATTGAATACATTAAGAGTAAGAAATTATATCACCACTCAAACGCCCTAACTATCTCTAGCCTAGGGTCCTTTTTAAGGTAAGCTATTCAGTGCACGGTTAAATTCTCCGTTCTCGCATCCCGAATTAACCCTAAAATTCTTAGTTTTGGTGATCAAGCAAACCTAAGTATTACGTTCAGAATAGATTACTCAACACGAAAACGAATAAGAAAACTAAAAACTTGAATTAAGAAATATAAATATTCATAACAGAGTTACATCGAAACCCTAGAATCGAAAGTTTAGTTCATGCTAAAATTAAAGAAAACGACAGAGAAAATAAAGTAATTCATGATAGAAGAGAAGAGAAGAAACTAAAACTCAGAATTTCTGTCAAGTTCGCTCGTTTCTCGCCAATTGCTCGATCCGGCCTCCGATGTCTCCGTAGGGTTTTTGCTCTCTATTTCGCTGTGTCTTTTTCCTCTCCTGCTCTTCAGACTTTTATCTTTACTGAACTTAGGGCCGCGGTCCATCAGTCAACGGCCGAGATCAACCCGATCAATTAATTGAAAAATCAGAATTTGGTAATTTCCCGCAATCGCGATCGATCGTAATTATATCACGATCGATCGTGATCGCGCGATGCTTTAAGAGTGATCTCTCTGTGTAATCACAATCGATCGGAGCTGCAAAGGCCCTACTCAATCGGGCCGTCTATGGATTTGGTTGAAAAAACTCTCGGAATCGGAGCCGTCTCTGGATTTTGGTATGAAAAACTCTCGAATCACGATCGATCGAGGTGCTGAGCCCGATCAGTCGGGCTATCTCGGGAAACTTCGAACGAAATATTTCTCGATCACGATCGATCGAGGTTCAAAGCCCTAGCGATCGGGCCCTGCCTGGACTTCTGGAATGAATTTCTCTCGAATCACGATCGATCGCAGTACGATCACGATCGATCGTGATCCGATTCTTTTGCTGCTTTGCTTCCTCTTTGTCTTTATTTCTTAATTTCGATTCAATTCCGCCATTACTTGTTAAAATTCAACCTATCTGCACAATCTCACCAACAACATCAAATACATTCAAATGCTCAAGGAAAAACTAATCGAAACAAGAATGAGAAGCATGAATAAGTGTGCAAAATACACACTTATCACACCCCCAAACTTGAACGAAAGCGTGTCCTCAAGCAAAAAGAAATCAACACAATTAAAGTCATTATATATATATCCCCATCCTCAGTCAAAAAAATTAGCCAAGAAATCATGATCAAACAATCTAGATTGTAAATTTCAATAATTCGTCTCAGCGTGACACAAGTATACCAAAACATCTTAGATAAACTCTTTGCAATTAGTAACGTGTAATAAATCATCAACACTAGCTTATTAAGAGTTCCTCGTGTGTGTGTGTGTTCATGCCCAATTTTCTTAAGTTGATAGGTTCGCACATGCGTCTAAGGTAAAGGCAAACACTCTTAAGAACACTCCAATCACTCTAATCGTTCTTCAGCTTTGCCCATTATTCACTAGTAACGGAAATCAGTAAAACAAAACAAAAGTCGATAGGACTTTTATTCGGCTTATAACGTTCGGCCAGGTTAAAAGGTATGAATTTTTAGGAATCAAGGCTAATTAGAGAGCACTATTCATCCTTCCTTATCTCAACCACTCAACATTTTCATCAATCCTTTCATACTTAGAGAGATTTGTTCACACTTCCTTTCTCTCTCTCTCACCCCCAAACTTATTTCACTCACCGTTACTCAGTTCTAACTCCTTTGTCCTTAATGCACTAAAATTTAAATGACATAAATAGAAATGAAAACTAACAATTGCACTTTTTCCTTTTTTTTTTTTTTGGACGTCTTTGACGTCTTTCTTTTTCTGTACAACAATACGAACAGAGGAATGTCAACAGAAAACAATAAACATAAATCATAAGACAAAGGAGTTCTTTTTCTCTCGAATCACCATCCTTTCTCCTATTCTCCCTCGACCAACAATAATAACCCAATGCTCTTTGGATCGGATAGATAAAATAGTTTTAAGGTAGGCTCACCCAACGGTAACAAATGAAATGGTCAATCATAGGCTCAATGAGGTGACTATGGGTGTCGATATCAGACACATAAAGGGTGTGTTCAAAAAGGCTCAAACGATTCAACAATGGCCTAAGTCATTCTTTCATTGTGCTAAACCAAGTTTCGCATTCGTGAATGCAGGGCAAAACTAAGATAGATTTATTTGTCACTGTCTCTCACTACTTTAACTGGAGGTGCTCTCCCTTATAGTGTGCAAACTCAATCACTCCCTTACCATGTTTGGTTCACTCTTTATAGACTGCATGTGCTATGACTAACAAAATAAGTCAAAAGAAAATGAACACGTGCGTAACAAGATGAGAAACTCAAAATAAACCAAAGTCAATGTAATTATCACAAGTACTAAATTCGTAGAGCTATCCAAGAAGCAAAAGCATACATGCAATCACAAATTCAGTCATTGACACATTAAATTAACAATTCAGACAATAAGATCACAAAATTTTGGCTAATCAGAAAGGACGCTAAAATTCACCCCAACACCCCCAAACTTAAAGTCTACAGTGTCCACAATGTAGTCAAACTCAGAAAGATTTGAAAGGCGAGGGGGAAGTAGCGTACCTCATAACGAGTCGGACAGTGAGTCCGAAAGATCAGCATCGTCACCCTCTTGGGGAGGGACGTATGGCTGAGAGAGGCGATCAGGATACATGGGGAACGGAGGGAGCACAGTGGCCAGTGCAGATTGGGCACGGGGGTGTGCTATCGGTGTGGAGACCTGGGCCATTTTGCTAGAGATTGCCTGAAGCCCGGCAGAGATCAGTTAGGCGGTGATCATAGGAGAGTTATGCCGAGGATCTTTGCATTTATAGAGCCTGGTGATGTTGATAACGAGGATCAGCCTGCCGTGATAGCAGGTACTATATTGGTTTTTGGTGTTCCTGTATTTTCTTTATTAGACACGGGGGTTACACATTCTTTTGTTTCCACCGCTTGTGTGTCTAGATTGAGGCTAGCGCCGGAGTTAGCAGAATGCGAGTATAGTGTGATGCTACCTTCAGGAGAGCGTATGCAGTCAGGTCGTGTAGTCCAGGGCAATATTATCTCGATTGGGGACAGAACCCTCTATGCTCGCCTTATTGTTATGGGCATAGAGCATTATGATCTTATCTTGGGGATGGACTGGCTGTCACAGCACTTTGCCACCATCGATTGTCAATCTGGGATTGTCACCTTTCGACCCCCAGGTAAAGTCGAGTTTTCTTATCAGGCGATGAGCAGATTGAGTAGCTCACGGAAGAAGCCCTTAGATGGCTCCCTCGGTTTGGCAGAATCTCTGTCAACTACCTCAATGTCAAGAGCTCTGGCTACAATTTCGTCATAGGATACATTCCGTACCCCAGATATAGTAAGGCGCATCCGGAACTCCTGGCTAAGTCCCTGTAAGAATTGGTGTACCTTGTCCTTGTTAATGCTGACCTGACGTGGCGCAAATCTAGAAAGGGCTTCAAACTTCCTCACATACTCAGCAATCGTACCAACTTGCCGTAACTGCATAAACTCAACCATCTTCGCCTCTCGTACGGTATGGCTGAAGTACATGTCATAAAAAAAATCTCTGAATCGCTCCCAACCCATAAGCGTCACATCCGTGGTCGTCTTGATGGAATCCCACCAAAACCGAGCGTCCAGTGCCAAGTGATAGGTCACCAATGCAACCTTCTCCCCGTCCTCTATGCTAGCATACGCCAGCATGTCCTCCTTGGTGCGAATCCACTCCTCGACTGAAGAAGGATCCGTAGACTGTCCGTTAAATATAGGGGGTTGGAGCTTCTGGAACCTCTCCATCCCTCGGTTACCCGGAATGGCTGCCTCCCGAGCTCTAGTGCCCTTTCGGTCTATCAGCGTACCCAGCTGTTGGGACTGCCTCTCCATCTGCTGAGCGTGTCGCTAAATGTGCTAGGATTGCTGGGCGATAAAATCCTTAAGTGTGTCTATCGTATCGTCACGGTCATCTCGGTCATTTCGTGGACGCACCATTTTCTATATACTCGTATATAAAAGTTAAAACAAATATTCTAAGAAACTAGAAATCAGATAAAGCGATAAACATACTTACAGTTGATGAAGGATGTCCACGTAGTGGCTGTGCAGTCGAGCAGTCTACAGAACCGATTTTAAAACCCGGGGCTCTGATACCATAACTTGTCACGACCCTAATACTGTACCCAATTTCCGTACTATTATATGCTATGCTATGCTATGCTATGCTATGCTATGCTATGCTATGCTATGCTATGCTATGCTATGCTATGCTATGCTATGCTATGCTATGCTATGCTATGCTATGCTATGCTATGCTATGCTATGCTATGCTATGCTATGCTATGCTATGCTATGCTATGCTATGCTATGCTATGCTATGCTATGCTATGCTATGCTATGCTATGCTATGCTATGCTATGCTATGCTATGCTATGCTATGCTATGCTATGCTATGCTATGCTATGCTATGCTATGCTATGCTATGCTATGCTATGCTATGCTATGCTATGCTATGCTATGCTATGCTATGCTATGCTATGCTATGCTATGCTATGCTATGCTATGCTATGCTATGCTATGCTATGCTATGCTATGCTATGCTATGCTATGCTATGCTATGCTATGCTATGCTATGCTATGCTATGCTATGCTATGCTATGCTATGCTATGCTATGCTATGCTATGCTATGCTATGCTATGCTATGCTATGCTATGCTATGCTATGCTATGCTATGCTATGCTATGCTATGCTATGCTATGCTATGCTATGCTATGCTATGCTATGCTATGCTATGCTATGCTATGCTATGCTATGCTATGCTATGCTATGCTATGCTATGCTATGCTATGCTATGCTATGCTATGCTATGCTATGCTATGCTATGCTATGCTATGCTATGCTATGCTATGCTATGCTATGCTATGCTATGCTATGCTATGCTATGCTATGCTATGCTATGCTATGCTATGCTATGCTATGCTATGCTATGCTATGCTATGCTATGCTATGCTATGCTATGCTATGCTATGCTATGCTATGCTATGCTATGCTATGCTATGCTATGCTATGCTATGCTATGCTATGCTATGCTATGCTATGCTATGCTATGCTATGCTATGCTATGCTATGCTATGCTATGCTATGCTATGCTATGCTATGCTATGCTATGCTATGCTATGCTATGCTATGCTATGCTATGCTATGCTATGCTATGCTATGCTATGCTATGCTATGCTATGCTATGCTATGCTATGCTATGCTATGCTATGCTATGCTATGCTATGCTATGCTATGCTATGCTATGCTATGCTATGCTATGCTATGCTATGCTATGCTATGCTATGCTATGCTATGCTATGCTATGCTATGCTATGCTATGCTATGCTATGCTATGCTATGCTATGCTATGCTATGCTATGCTATGCTATGCTATGCTATGCTATGCTATGCTATGCTATGCTATGCTATGCTATGCTATGCTATGCTATGCTATGCTATGCTATGCTATGCTATGCTATGCTATGCTATGCTATGCTATGCTATGCTATGCTATGCTATGCTATGCTATGCTATGCTATGCTATGCTATGCTATGCTATGCTATGCTATGCTATGCTATGCTATGCTATGCTATGCTATGCTATGCTATGCTATGCTATGCTATGCTATGCTATGCTATGCTATGCTATGCTATGCTATGCTATGCTATGCTATGCTATGCTATGCTATGCTATGCTATGCTATGCTATGCTATGCTATGCTATGCTATGCTATGCTATGCTATGCTATGCTATGCTATGCTATGCTATGCTATGCTATGCTATGCTATGCTATGCTATGCTATGCTATGCTATGCTATGCTATGCTATGCTATGCTATGCTATGCTATGCTATGCTATGCTATGCTATGCTATGCTATGCTATGCTATGCTATGCTATGCTATGCTATGCTATGCTATGCTATGCTATGCTATGCTATGCTATGCTATGCTATGCTATGCTATGCTATGCTATGCTATGCTATGCTATGCTATGCTATGCTATGCTATGCTATGCTATGCTATGCTATGCTATGCTATGCTATGCTATGCTATGCTATGCTATGCTATGCTATGCTATGCTATGCTATGCTATGCTATGCTATGCTATGCTATGCTATGCTATGCTATGCTATGCTATGCTATGCTATGCTATGCTATGCTATATATATATATATATATTATACTTAGAACTTTAACTGACTCTAGGCGGAACTAAACCGAAATCGAACCAGAATCGAAATCGAGAATTGAATTCTAATCTTTAAATAACTTAAGACGTAACTTAAAGTAATTAAAACAATTAAAATAAAACACAATCGGCCAAAGGGGGCAAAAGGGGCAATCGCCCCATTTATGCAGGGGCGATCAGTCGCCCATAAATGGGGCAACTGATCGCCATCCGCGATTGATTGCCACAGTTTGTGGCGATCAATCGCCACACCCTCTGGATTTCTCCAGAGGGAGGCGATTCGATCGCCGCGCTTGGCGACTATTCGCCAGGCGCTCTGGTTCCTTCTCCCATTCTCTTCCTCCTTCCCCTTTCTTTCTTTCCTTTTCTCCTGCACTAATTCCACACACATCACAATCTCCTTCACACTTCTTTACCCACAAACACAACATTCATCATAAGAACTTAAACCCAATCAAGACCGAACATTTACACGTTCTCATAAACTCGTCCGAAAACTGACTCAAGACGTATTTAAAACAAAGTACGGTTTCTTGAAAACAAACTGCATGGATATATTTAAAAACTCTGCATTTCCTCCTATTTTACATCAATTTCAATTCAAATGAAAACAGTACCGAATCAGTTTATAAAACAGGTTTTCAAAACGTTTAAAACCTCAAAAGTAAACCTATCAGCTACCAGTTCTCAAACATCCTAAAATGTCTATACAATCATCAATCCAAAATATCCCAAAAACTCCAAAATCTATACATACGTCCCCACGGGTCAGGTAAGCGTCGACTGCGCCAGCACACCATCGCAACCATTCTCCGTCAACTGTGTCACTCCTCAGGTGGAGGGATCTCATCCTCACATGTTTCCTCAAAATCACCTACACCATAAAACACACTATGAGATAAAAAATCACAGCAAGACTCGTAAATGCAAATGCTATGCTATGCTATGCTATGCTATGCTGTGCTATGCTATGCTATGCTATGCACTGTAGGTGTCACCGAGATCCTATCCCCCTAACCAGAGAGAGCTCATCCAGCGGGCGGACTACTCTTTCCAGCTAGAGGAGGGGGGTGCACGCTTACAACACGTACAGCCGTGCCTGAGCCCCACCTCGCGTGACCTATAAACTGTATGCCTTTCGGCCTGTAAACTATATGCCTTACGACCCAATTTTATTCTTTGCATTATCTTTAAACTTTATGCAGAAATTCATTTTCATGCTTTTCTTTAAAACACGTGATGCGTGAACAATTCTATATCATAAAGTAAACAAGCAATAACATGTACCATCAAGACTGTAAAGCATAACCTATAAACCACTAAACCTAGCTACCCAAACCAAGCAAAATTAAACAGACGCATCTCCAAAACTCCTCGAGACGACATTCGACGTACGGTGTAGGCCAATCGGCCAGAAAAGATCACGAGAACTTACCTCGTGTCCAAAGCAGCTCAAGCTCCGTCCATGAGCGTTGTTTGTTTGAGGCGAAACATAATATCAACGTTAAACGAGTTTAAGCTATCGATCGCCCAAATTTACAAAACATTAGCTACGGAACTTCCTAAAGTTCTAATCGAATTCATTGAGCTATTTATTCGAGCAAATTACGCTCGGCACCTAAATTCCTAATTTACGAGTTTTCCCTAAAATCTCGAAATTTCACAAATTCTAAAATTTTTCCTAAATCAATTAGAGTAGTCCAATAACGCCCAATACGTTCAATATATACTTAATTCTAGTAAACCTATTAATTACGGACCCTAAATCGACATTTTTACCGAAACCCTAAACGAAAACCCTAACGATAAACTCTACGAAACTCAGAATTTAACGCTCTAAAACTATAGAATCATACCTAGAGCGTTGATTGGAGGAGAAAGCGTGAAGAAAACGAAACGATCGGGAGAAGAACGGAGGTCGGGTCGTTGAGAATCGCCAACAGCCGAGAGAAATGGAAAATTGCAGGGAGGGAGAGGGTTCTGCGTGAAGTGGAGAAGAAGAAAGGCTATTGCCTTTTCTTCAATATAATTTGTTGGTCAAATGACCATATCGCCCTTAGTACTTAATCCTATTTGTTTCGTCCTTCGTTTCGTTAATTGACTAGCTATTCGGTTTCACCAAATCTCCTTATTGCTCCAATAGGTCCAACTTATTATTTAGGATTTATTAAAACCGTCCGTTTGCAATTCGGACCACGTTTACTATTTTTACTAAAAGATCCTTTGTATTACGAGAAACTTAATTACTCGGAATATGGTGTTATTACTCTGAAAAATCCTGTAAATTCCTATTAATCGTTAGGATGGAAATGACGCTTTCTTTTTGTAAAACGGGCTTGATTTGACATATTTACAAAAATACCAATATATATTATAATATGAAATTCCGTACAAGCCGGATATTACACAAGGAGTGGCCCCAACCAAAGAATGCTGCAGATATTCGGAGTTTCCTTGGACTTGCAGGATATTACAGGAAGTTTATTGAAGGATTCTCAAAGATTGCAACACCCCTCACTCAGTTAACTAGGAAAAATATGAAGTATGTGTGGACTAAGGATTGTGAGCATAGTTTTCAGACCTTGAAATAGAAACTGACCAATGCTCTAATTTTGACCCTTCCTGTTGATGATGGTAAATTTAACATTTACTATGATGCATCCAAGATTGGACTTGGCTGTGTCTTGATACAAGAGGGAAATGTAATAACTTATGCCTCTAGGCAGTTGAAAACACATGAGAAGAATTACCCTACTCATGACTTGGAATTAGCTGCAGTAGTATTCGCACTTAAGATTTGGAGGCATTACCTGTATGGACAAACTTGTGACATATTCTCGGACCATAAAAGTCTGAAATATATCTTCACACAAAAGGAATTAAATATGAGGCAACGTCGATGGTTGGAATTTGTAAAGGATTACGATTTTGAGATTAAATACCATCCCGGCAAAGCAAATGTTGTGGCAGATGCCTTGAGTAGAGTGACAACTTCAGCCTCAGCCTTGATTCTTGACGTGCCATTAGCCTTAGAGACCGAATTCCAAAGGTTTAATTTAGAAGCAGTGCACAGTGTGTCAGCCATGCTTACTGCAATATCCTTAAGACCTACCATGCTTGAAAGAATAAAGGAAGCCCAGATAAATGATGTAGAGTGCAACAAGTACAAGTTAAGCATAGATTCTACGGACAAATCAAATTTTAACTATTTTGCTGATGGAATCTTTAAGTTTAGAAATAGATGGTTTGTTCCTGCCATAAAAGAACTTCGAGATGAAATTCTTTCTGAAGCACATTCTTCTAGATTCTCTGTTCACCTTGGGAGTACAAAGATGTACAAGGATCTTAAACAGTATTATTGGTGGCCAAATATGAAAAAGAGTGTGGCAGAGTATGTAGGATCATGTTTGTGTTGTCAGCAGATTAAAGCTGAGCATCAGAGACCCTCAGGAACATTACAACCTTTACCAGTTCTTGAATGGAATTGGGAACAAATAACGATGGACTTTGTTGTGGGATTGCCTAGAACAGCAAAGGGACATGATGCAATCTGGGTGATAGTTGATCGATTAACTAAATCTGCCCACTTTCTGCCAATGAGGATGACATACTCTATGGATCAGCTTGCTGATTTGTATGTGCAAGACATTGTTAGGTTACATGGAGTTCTAGGTACCATAGTTTCAGACCGAGATTATAGTTTCAGACCGAGATTCTCGATTCACATCTAAGTTTTGGAAAAGTTTGCACAAGGCTATGGGAATACAGCTCAACTTTAGCACAGCCTTTCACCCTCAAACAGATGGACAATCCGAGAGAACTATTCAGACCTTAGAAGATATGCTCCGTGCATGTGTTTTAGATTTTCAAAGATCTTGGAGTAAATATTTGTCATTGGTGGAGTTTTCCTATAATAACAGTTTTCAGGCAACAATTGGAATGACACCTTATGAGGCCTTGTATGGGCGAAAATGTAGATTACCTTTGTACTGGGATGAAGTTGGTGAAGCACAGTTGCTTGGTCCTGACATTGTGCAACAAACTGTTGAGAAGGTTGCCCTCATCCGCCAGCGGATTTTGACAGCTCAGAGCCGACAGAAAAGCTATGCTGATAAAAGACGTAGAGAATTGGAGTTTGAGGTAGGTGATGAAATTTTTCTTAAGGTATCACCATTCAAGGGAGTTGTGAGATTTGGTAAGAAAGGCAAGTTGAACCCCAGATTTATTGGACCCTTTTCAATCTTAAAAAGGATCGGGAAGGCAGCTTACGAGTTACAGCTACCCACCTCTATGGAAGGAATCCATAATGTATTCCATGTATCTACGTTGAGGAAGTGTGTACGAGATCCATCACAGATTGTGGAACAGCAGAGTATTGAAGTTCATCCTACCCTTGCATATAAGGAGAAACCAGTAAGGATCCTAGACTATGCTGTGAAGGTGTTGCGCAACAAAGAAGTTCCTCTGGTGAAAGTCTTATGGCAAAACCAGAACATAGAGGAGACAACCTGGGAGCGCCAGCAAGACATGATGGACCAACATCCGGAATTATTCAGGTACTGAATTTTGAGGAAAAAATTCTTTTAAGGAGGGTAGATTGTAACACCCGGTTCTTTGGAACTAATTATTTAATCTTTTAATTAATGGTACACTTTACATGGCAATAATAAATATAGGGTTAGTGGATGACTAGGTGAGGGCATAAGGGTAATTGAAAATTTAAAAGTGGATAACGTATTTAAGGAAAGAGGTTTTGGGTTTAATGCACTGTAGCCGCCACTGTTTTTCCCAAATCATTTTCGACTCTCAGCTTCTCAGCTCAGCAGAGTGCGCTAGGAGATTCTTCTCCGATTTTCCCTTCGGCTTAGGTGAGTTTTACTAAGGTATCTCATTGCATTATGATTATAGACGATAGAGGTGTATTATAGATGCATATTCTTGGAAAATGTAGGGTGTAGGAGTTGAGTCGGGTCCCGTAAGGAATCGAGAATACATATAGGATAGAGTCCTGAACTAGCTCCGTAAGTTTCTGAATAGTATGGAATAAGGTTTAGTGAAGATCTAATCGGTATTCTGTTTGTGACTTAGGTGAGCAAAACGTCTGAAGTAGTTTGAAACCGAGCATTTTCAGGAGACCAGGTAAGTGAAGTATGCTTGTGTCTTTGGGCCTACATCACAAAACAGTTGGATTGTGCATGCTTGAATGTGTTTGTATGCCATGCATCATATTTTGAAAATTATGCGAAAATGAATTTACATGAAATGGCATGGTAAGGAATGAACAGACTGTAACAATTGTTAAGGGAACTAATCGGCCCCTAATCAAGAGAGAGGATGTATGACTTTGGGGGAAGTGATCCAAACCCCAATTTCACAGGGGGATCTGAACAGTTGTTAAGAGAACTAATCCGCCCCTTAATCAAGAGAGAGGATGTATGACTTTGGGATAAGTGATCCAACTCCTAATTTCACAGGGGGATCAGATCAGAAACGAATGCATATGCAACTGAGATGAGAAAGTAGAAACTGCATGTTTAGGAATTTATGTTTCAGCATTCCATTTCATTATTGCTTTACTTACTTAGCATTAGGCTAATAGATGAGTTTTGTGATGTAGGTGAAGAAGCATCAGAAGGTGTGTTTTCTGAACATGTTAAGGATTAGGCTGTTGGGGGAGCACTTCAATGCCATAGATTGGTGATTCTGATGAGGCGGTTTAACTGGTGTCAGTTGATGAGAAGGTTTAATGAACCATGATTCAGTTTAATTATGTTGAGAGTTTTAGTGACAGTAGTAGTTTTGATGTTTTGAATACAATTTGAGACTCTTTCTAATAATGATACTCTGTTAGTTTTAATAGTGGCTTTTACCAAATTTTGGAGTAGTATACAGATTTAAGTAGTTTTCAAAGGTTTTAGTAGAATGCACAAGTTCTTCTGGTAGTCAGAGTTTTTTTTGATCTATCGGCAGATGTTGAGTATTTTTGATCATCGGTAGATGATGTCTATCGGCAGATGTTGAGTATTTTTGATCTATCGGCAGATGTTGAGTATTTTTGATCTATCGGCAGATGTTGAGTATTTTTGATCTATCGGCAGATGTTGAGTATTTTTGATCTATCGGCAGATGTTGAGTATTTTTGATCTATCGGCAGATGTTGAGTATTTTTGATCTATCGGTAGATGATGTCTATCGGCAGATGTTGAGTATTTTTGATCTATCGGCAGATGTTGAGTATTTTTGATCTATCGGCAGATGTTGAGTATTTTTGATCTATCGGCAGATGTTGAGTATTTTTGATCATCGGTAGATGATGTCTATCGGCAGATGTTGAGTATTTTTGATCTATCGGCAGATGTTGAGTATTTTTGATCTATCGGCAGATGTTGAGTATTTTTGATCTATCGGCAGATGTTGAGTATTTTTGATCTATCGGCAGATGTTGAGTATTTTTGATCTATCGGCAGATGTTGAGTATTTTTGATCTATCGGCAGATGTTGAGTATTTTTGATCTATCGGCAGATGTTGAGTATTTTTGATCTATCGGCAGATGTTGAGTATTTTTGATCTATCGGCAGATGTTGAGTATTTTTGATCTATCGGCAGATGTTGAGTATTTTTGATCTATCGGCAGATGTTGAGTATTTTTGATCTATCGGCAGATGTTGAGTATTTTTGATCTATCGGCAGATGTTGAGTATTTTTGATCTATCGGCAGATGTTGAGTATTTTTGATCTATCGGCAGATGTTGAGTATTTTTGATCTATCGGTAGATGATGTCTATCGGCAGATGTTGAGTATTTTTGATCATCGGTAGATGATGTCTATCGGCAGATGTTGAGTATTTTTGATCTATCGGCAGATGATGTCTATCGGCAGATGTTGAGTATTTTTGATCTATGGGTAAATGATGTCTATCGGCAAAAGTCGAGAGTTTTGTCTATCGTTGGATTTAGTCCATCGGTGGATGTGAGTATTAGAATTTGTCGTTTTTTAATCGGAAGATGTTTTCAGAAAAAGCCATCGGAAGATGTAGTAGAAGTGTTGTCATTTAGTGATCGGTAGATGTTGTGTATTAGACCTATCGGAAGATGTAGTAGAAGTGTTGTCGTTTAGTGATCGGTAGATGTAGGAAGTAATTTTTCATTTAGTGACCGGATGATGTACTCTGTTTTGTTTTGTGATTAAAAGACTTTCTTTTGTCGTTTAGTGACCGGACAACGTGATCAGTTTTCTCTTTCTCTTTCAACCAATTGCCTTGAATATTTTAATCTTTAATAAAGATTGTTTTTATACGATGATCTTTTCGCTGCAAGTCTTAACGTTTTAAGAGTCAAAATCTTGATCATTGAATGAAATTTTAAATTTTTCTCAAAGTCATAGTTCGGTTCTGTAGTATGAGTAACAAACCGGGTTTATATAATTCGGGCGTTACAGATGATGTCTATCGGTAGATGTTGAGTATTTTCTATCTATCGGTAGATGATGTCTATCGACAGATGTTGTGTATTTTTGATCTATCGGAAGTTGATGTCTATCGGTAGATGTTGAGTGTAATATCTGTCGGTGGAGGTAGTCCATCGGTGGATGTGAGTATAAGAAATTTGTCGTTTTGCGATCGGTTGATGTGAATCGAGGATTTTTGTCGTCTAGTGACCGGAAGACGCGGCTTGTTCTATCGGTCGATGTGTTCTGTTTTCTTTTCTTGTTCAACCAACTGTCTTCAATATTTTAATTATTTAATAATGTCGTTCGTACAAATGTTTTTCCGCTGTAAGTTTTAATGTTTTAAGGGTCAAGTCTTGATCGTTGAATGAAATTTTAAAATTTTCTCAGAAAGCCATAGTTCGTTTTTGTATTATGTGTGGCGAACAAGGTTCAGATAACTCGGGGCGTTACAACTAAAATGTTCGGTTCAATTCAGTTACGAACCGTATCGAATTCCACCCCTACTTGCATGTCATGTTTTACCTCTTTCCTTTAGTAGAATGAATTTATTTATTTTAATTAATTTCTTTTACCATATGACTCTTCATCTTCTGAAACTCTGATCTTTTTTATTCATTAGTGACAAAATATAATTTTTTTTATAGAACTAGTCTGCCTCTCCATATTCACAATAATATGTGTAGATCTCTTCATTTTCTTTTTATTATTGAATTTTGTGTATGTTTGAATTTCTTTTAACGTTTTCATTTATTTTATTCTATTTTATCAATTACTTTTGATACTAAAATTGTCATAACCCAAATGTGCACGACTGGCCCGTATACTGGATCCGGACCCGGATGACGGTGCATTCGTGCGGGAAAAAGGCCGGTGAAGGGGGTAGGTCGTAATGTGGGGGTCGTCACAATCCCACATCGCTTGGGGAAGTATGTGGAAATGAAACATATGTAAAGAGACCCTCCCAAAAATAGTAAAACGCGTTTTGGAGCACGATTGACAACGGATCCCATAAGAACTCCAAAATTAAAAGTGCTTCGGCGAGAGTAGTACCAGGTTGGGCGACCGACTGGGAAGTCCTCGCCAAACAAAGCCGTAAGGGAAGGATATTGAGCTGCGGCCCAATCCCCACAGTGGATAATATCTTACTGGAAAAATAGGTCGTTACAAGAATATAATATGTTAGTATATTTAAATATTTTATAATTTTTAAATCTTTTTCAATTTTATTTAATGAGAATTGTTCTTCTCCACCTCCGCAGTTTTTGTTTATTCTTTCTCATTGCAAGAGACTTTTCACATTTTTTATCATTCCCTCTCTTCATCTGTAATGCATGATAATATTTTAGGTGGGGAAATGAAAACCCTAGACTTAGAGATAAAGAGTGTGCTAATCAAAATAGCACACCCTTTGAAATGACTTCTAAGAAATTATAAGTAACTTCAATCTAGAATGTCAATGATAACTTACTTAAGGATCGGAGATATGCTAAGATTCGTCTTATAGATGATATTCTAGCCAATCCAACCTCTAGGTGTTCTAACAAATTTTGGATCCATAGTAACATTATAATTTGTTTCAACTTATTCATCCTAACCACATTCCAATGGTTCATTCAAGGATTTTGCAATCAATGTGATCTCGTTTCCATAAATATAGTTTATAAATGGGTGAGGGATGTGGATTATATTCCATGTGCACATAGAACATCCTAATCGAAGTCTCAAATTACAGACAGTTCAAATCACAAAGCTTGTATAAACTTAAATCTTAAAAAAAAAACTATCCAAGCTTAGTCTGAGGAGTCTGAAATAAGAGACCTTATGTGATATGATTAAGGATTTGAATTTGAAGTCGTCATCATATTTTGCTTTGAATTCGACATTTTTGAAGAATTTGGAAAGTCATTCATAAGAGGTGAATTGGTTTGGTGCTGTTCGTGGCGTTTAACGTTTTGAGGAGCAATATGAGAAATATGCCATTTGAGGAGAATGAATAAAGAGAATAAGTGTTTTGGACAAAAAATGACAAGAAACAACGAAAAATTACAAGAAAATTGAGAGAAATGGATAAGAACGGTGCCCGAATTAAGGTTTGGCCGACACTTCTTTATATATAATCTACGCATTGGTCGATACTTCATAAGTAGTTGTCGACCAATAGTGTAAAATCGAGGCTTGGAGGTGTCGATCGAATCTATCAAGGTTGACACTTTAGTATAACATGAAAATTTTCTCGAGGGCTAGAGGTGTTAATTGTTTTCCTCATAAGTCAAAAATCAAATTGAATGATCGATTTCTAGAGGACTTGAGATGTCGACCCCACCATGCATAAGTCGACACTTTCACAAAATTAGAATTTTTGAAAAATAATAGAGGAGTCCAAAGGTCGACCTATCCCATCAAGGGTCAACACTTGCTAGGATAATCTTCAATTTTGATCAAATTTAATCAATCATAATGGTATCCTAATGCTATTATAAGTTTTCTCATTTTAGGGCTTAGTAAAAATATCTGATAATCGATCAACAAAATTAAAAAACTCAAGGCATACATATCCCTTTTGCACATAATCTCAAATGAAATATTAGCGAATTTTAATATATTTGGTTTTAAAGTTTTGGATAAGATTTTTGGAAATGATGATAGCACTAGTGTTATCACATCTAGTCGAAATTTTCTCATGAAATCAATTATAATCGTCAAAGGTTTGCTTCATACAAGACATTTGAGAACAACAACTCTTGCATCGATATACTCACTTTCGGCCTTTGAAAGTACCACAGAATTCTACTTCTTAGAAATCAAAGACACTAAAGATTCTCCTAGAAATCGACAAGTACCACTTATGTTTTTTTATCAACTAAGTTACTGATATAATTGGAGTCAGAATATCACACGAAATTAAAAGAAGTTCATTTGGGACACCATAAGACTAAATTGTATGTCCCACTTAGATATTTAAATATCATTTTAACTGCATTTAAATAAGATTCCTTAGAAGAATCTTGAAAACTAGCACACAAACACACCCTAAAAAAAATATTGGGTTTACATATCGTTAGATACAACAAGAACTCAATCATACCACGATATTTCTTTAAATTCACAGTTTTACCTTTATTATCCTTGTCTAACTTGGTGTAAGTGTTTGTGGGTGTACGAGAAATTTTGGATGTGCCCATACCCAAATCTTTTTAGAAACTATTTGACATTATTTTGATTCAAGAAGATTCCATCTTGAGATTGTCTAATTTGAAGTCCTAGAAAAACTCTTAACTCTTCACTTTGTATTAGTGAAGCAAAATCTTTATAAAGTGAATCAATTGTCGTACCAAAATTGATATCAACAACATAAATTTGAACAATAAAGATGTCATCACGTTTATGCTTGGTGAACAAGGTGAAATCAATTTTTCAATCCTAAAACCTCTTTCTAGAATAAATTTACTCAATCTTTCATATCAAGCTCTCGGAGTCTGTTTAAAATCATAGTGCCTCGTTTAGCTTATAAACATGATCAAGGTTATCATAGGCTTCAAAACCTAAAGGTTGCTTATCCAAAACTTCTTTCATGAAACTGCTAAGTTTGTTAATTCACATTCTAAATGATTGTTTGAGAAGATTTGGAAAAAATCAAGTTCTCAAGTGAAGTATAAATTAGGATCTAGATTTACATCAAAGTCGATATGTCAGCCTAGCACAGTTGTTCTCACCATTTTCAATTTCATGTCAGACACGTATTGCTAAGGCATATCTAGGAGGACGGCTAAACCTCCACGCGGTATGGTGAAACTAGTTCAATAAGTTATACGTTGAATGTGTTTGAGGATATCATAGTTTGTGGGTACCATGAGATAAGATTTCTTCTTGACTGTGTCTCAAGTTTAACCAATTTTTAAACTTGATCAGTATCAAATGCTGAGTTGGCTCTGTAGCGGCCTTTGTGGAAGATGATGTTATTTTTGTTGAAGTTTTTACGATTTGTTTCCTTGCATTGAAATTTTTTTGAATATGGAGATTGTCAGAGTTTAGTGTTATGGATTCGTTTTGAGTTGGGTTGAGAAGCCTACATTTTGGATCTCTCATGTAGAATTTATGTTAAGGTAGAGATTATTAGGGTCAGGTGTAACTCGAATTCTAGTTGGTCGGATTGGACATGTATTCAATATTATGATTTATTTCCATTACTCTATGTAGATTTTCTACATAGATTTTCCACGTAAATCTCGTTGTTCATGTTTTCGCGTATTTTCTTTTTTGGTTGCCATTCGATTCTCAACAATGTCCACACATAATCTGCTTTTCAACATAGAAAATTTGGTATTTCCACAACATTAGACTGTATTTTTTTTGTTCTCCTTAATGGGTCATCACAAAAACAAACTTCAATGGTAAAAATTTCTGTCAACTTTTTCTTGGTTATTTTTTCTAAGTACTAGAATGGTCAAATTGTTCTTTGTTATCCCGAATCCCAGAACCGATCATTTTAGAGACCGGGATCGGACCAAAATTTTTGGTCCGGTCTCGGTTTCTCCCACCATATTTCTGATTTTTTTTTTAAATTACAAAACAGTAAATTGCAATATTGCATACGTATATTTTTTCCAATAAAATCAACATACAGATTTGAGATTACAGATTTTGCTTCTAGCCAGAATCGAAAGAATGAAAAATAAAATCAACATATATTAAACCAACTATCTATGTTTAAAATTCAATCCAACTATCTATGATTAAAATAAAATCTAATAAAATAAATTCAACATCCAAAATTAATCCAACTACTTTAAAAATACAAACTAAATAGTAAATTCAACTAAATAGTCAATTTCAATCCAACTTCCAAACTATTATAGATAAACATTAATGAAGTCAATAATTGCAATCATATCAAGTCATTGATATGTTATCTTCTACTTCCTTAAAATTTTCATCGGTAGGGTTAGCAAAATCTGCAAAATAAAAATATTGAAGGCATTAGTTAATCATTAGAGATAAACATGTAAAATAAATAAATATTATATTGTTCGAACCTTCTTCAATAGTTGTAATAGTAGTATCTTCAAAATCATCATCAATGTTTGTACTTGTAGAAATTTTAAAAGGGTTGAATGTTTTGAGCCAACTTTGGGAGCATATAAGAGCTTCAACACTTTGAGGGCTTAAAGAACTGCGAAAGGCATCAAGAACATAACCACCACAACTAAAAGCAGATTCTGACGCTACCATAGAAATTAGAATGATAAATATATCTTTCACAATTGCACTCAAAACTTGATACTTATTGGAGATCCTCTTCCACAAAAATAATTTGTCATAAATGTATAAAAAATTCTCTAATTTTTCAAACAAATATAGATCAATCTCTGATATATTAGTTACATCAATTATCTCCGAAGAATTGTCAGGCCCTATAAAACATTGAGTACACTGTAGTTGAACGAGTTTGTGCCAAACAACTCATTGATGTTGGAGACCTTTGTTGACTATTGCCGCTACTTAGAGTCTGATCTTCATTGGTTGTATCACCTTTATATTTGGTATACAACTTTTCAATTACATTCTTTACCTGCTTTGTGTATTGTGCAGCTCTTTCACTACCAAATAAAATGGCTAACCAATACCGTAAAAATTTTGTTTTGTAACTTGGATCAAGAACTGTAATACCCGACTTTACGGGATTTAATTTTTATTCCAATATAAACGGTATTTTTGTAAATAGGTCAATGAGGTCCGTTTTGCAAACGGAGAGCTTTTAGCAAAGCCGTATTAATAAATTAGAATTTATGGTAAAATATGGAGTTTTGGAGAAAGTGAATCGTTAGTCGAATAACGAATTAAGTAACGAAAATAAATAGAAAACAAAGCGAAGGGCAATTTAGTCATTTTGCAAACCAATTTTATAAAAATCATAAAGTCTCCACCTTTTCCCCTCACTCACGCCAACTCCATTCTCTCTCTCTCTCACCGTGCGATTTTCTTCCTCCCTCCACGCGATTTCTCTTCCTCCTCCGACGACTTCTTCATTCCGGCAGCGATTGCCTCCCTCCGGCTACTCGATCCATCACGTGTTTGCTCCGTCTTCGCTCTCTAGGTAAGGCTCTAAGCTTTCGAAACTTTTGATAGCGATTTTTAGGGTTTAAAACGATTAGGGTCCGTTAGGGTTTTCGTTAAAAACGTGAATCGATGTTTGAGATTTATAGGTTGAGCTTATTTATGCCTCTAATGGACGCATTGTGATTTTCGGAGCTTAATTCATCGGTTTGTTGAGGTGTAATTGTGGGTGGAGCTTTAAAAAAAACCCCATTAATGGAGTTTTTGGAATGTCGAGCGTGAGTTGTTCGACGAAATGCCCCAACGAACTAAAAATAGAGTTTGGAAGAGTTTTCTTTAGTTAGGAGTTAGCGATTTTTAGAGTTTGGTAATTTTGGACTCGATTTAATACGTATATTGTGAAATGTATAGGTGAACGAACACTCGTGGACGAAGCTCGTGAACGACGGACGCGAGGTAAGTCTCTGTGACTTGTTTGGTCGTCTAGGCCTACACCGTATGAATTGAGTCGAATGAGGATATTGGAGATGTATTTGGGTAGATTAGAACGGGTAGCTAGTTTACATTCGGTTAGGTTATTAATTGTAGTGTTCATTGATTGTTAATGCTTTATTTTCATTATATCGTTATCGTTATTGCATCGAGCATGTTCATGCATTGTTTCTAAGCATGCATGCAAAATGAATTTCAAAGTGTTTTACATAGAAAAAGGAGAAACAAAGAAACAAAGAAACAAAGAAACAAAGAAACAAAGAAACAAAGAAACAAAGAAACAAAGAAACAAAGAAACAAAGAAACAAAGAAACAAAGAAACAAAGAAACAAAGAAACAAAGAAACAAAGAAACAAAGAAACAAAGAAACAAAGAAACAAAGAAACAAAGAAACAAAGAAACAAAGAAACAAAGAAACAAAGAAACAAAGAAACAAAGAAACAAAGAAACAAAGAAACAAAGAAACAAAGAAACAAAGAAACAAAGAAACAAAGAAACAAAGAAACAAAGAAACAAAGAAACAAAGAAACAAAGAAACAAAGAAACAAAGAAACAAAGAAACAAAGAAACAAAGAAACAAAGAAACAAAGAAACAAAGAAACAAAGAAACAAAGAAACAAAGAAACAAAGAAACAAAGAAACAAAGAAACAAAGAAACAAAGAAACAAAGAAACAAAGAAACAAAGAAACAAAGAAACAAAGAAACAAAGAAACAAAGAAATTTGGGTAGATTAGAACGGGTAGCTAGTTTACATTCGGTTAGGTTATTAATTGTAGTGTTCATTGATTGTTAATGCTTTATTTTTCATTATATCGTTATCGTTATTGCATCGAGCATGTTCATGCATTGTTTTCTAAGCATGCATGCAAAATGAATTTCAAAGTGTTTTACATAGAAAAAGGGTAAACAAAGTACGTAATTGAACAACAGAGATAATCACGCCGAGTGCGGTGGTTCAGGCATGGCTGTCGGAGGAAGCATGCTTTCCCCCCGTGTTAGATCCGAGGGGCTATCCAATCGCGGGATGTGCCGCTCCTATCTAACGAGAGTGAAGCCCCGGGTGACACCAAAGAAACAAAGAAATGAAAAGAATGCAGAGTTTCAAAAGAACATAGCATAGCATAGCATACATTTGCATTCACTTAGATTTACTGAGCCTCTAGCTCACGTGTTTAATTCTATGGTGTAGGAGACATTGAGACAGGTGAGGAAGATGTCCCTCCGCCTGAAGTATGAGCAGATTGAAGGAGGAGGCCCGTGGGAGTGCGCTGGCAGTCGGAGCGTGATTTTGACCTGTGGGGACGTAGGTAAATGCTTTGGAATAGAATATTGAAAATTTGTATAGATAAATGTTTTAGGATGCTTGGGACTGGATAGGAAATTTGAAATGTTTTGGTATTTTGAAACAGGAGGAAATGTTAAACTTTTAAACGGAACCACGCGGTTCGTTTTCATGAAATATGGTTATGTTTTTAAATGCGTTTTGAGTCGGTAAATAGGTCTTTAATAGCGTGTGTAATATATGCGAGAGACGGGGTTATTGTATAGAAGTGTGATTGTAAAATTGTAATGGTATGTGATGAAGAAAGATGAAGAAATGTGGATGTTGAAAAGTGTTTGAGTGTTGTGTGAGAAATTGGTGAGTAGAGCGTGAAAGGAAAGAAGACGAAAAGAAAGAAATAAGGGGGGGGGGGGGGGGGGGGGGGCGACTGATCGCAGGAGGAAAGGAGTTGGAACGCTGAACTCTCGGGTTTTCCAGAGAGTTTGGCGACTGTGCGCGGGTAGAGAGGAGTCCGATCGGTTTGGGAGTCGGATTTCACGTTCTGGAGACAGAACGTGAACCGACCGAACGCTTGAGGTTAAGCGTTCGGGCGGCTGTGCAAGGGGCGCCCGATCGCATAACATCACGCGTTCGGTCGCCTCTTACATTTTCGGCTGAATTGTCTTTCCTGCCCCTCCTCTGTTTCGATGGCCTGTTGCTTCAAATGACCGATGCATTTTTAGTCATTTTTAATGGTTTTTGAGTATTGTTTTATTTGTTTTAAGTTTTAATTTAATTGTTCTAATTATATCCAATTGGTTTTAAATTTGCCAAAAGATTTTAACGAGTTTTAATTCCTCCTAAACGTTTGAAAGATCAAATTGAGGATTTGTAATCGAAAAAGAAAAATTTTATACGGGAAATAAAGGGTACGGTTAAGGGTCGTTACAAGAACAATAGCAACATATACAAGCATGTTTATTTTTTCAAAAGATCCTCAATATTTATCAAACTTCTTTTGCATCTCGTTGGTCATTCTTCTTAGCGTTAAATTATCATCGTTACCATATGTCTCAATAGCAATATTCAAATTACAGACTTCACCTACTTACATATTCGTTGTAATATGCAGAGAAGCAGAAACATTAAGTGTCATAGTATAAAATGTCTCTAAGAATTTTATGTATTTTCAAATGCATGACCAATCTTCAGATGTGGGTGAACCTTCCACTCTCATTTCATGCAAGAAAGAGCTATAATTTTCTACTAATTTTTCAAAATCTGTTTATACTTCTCAGCATTTGCCAACATCAAATACGTAGAGTTTCAACGAGTAGAAACATCAAGTAACAAATTACTTTTACAAGTAATTTTCACCGCATCAACATAGGCTTTGAACTGTTGCAATCTTTCTAGAGAAGATCTTATGTACTTAACAACTTTTCATACTCTCGATATGGACTCATGATATTCTTTCAAACCATCAGAAATGATCAAATTGAGGACATGTGCAAAACATCTTACGTGCATATGATCGCCTTCTAATTTTGATTTGTTTTCATCAAATACGAAATAACAAGGTCGCTGGAAGAAACATTGTCAACAGTTATGGTTGTAAAATTTTCAATCTCCCAATTAAACAAACATTTTTCAACTTCCTTACCAATAGATTCACCCTTATGGTTCGAAATTAAACAAAAATTCAATATCTTCTTTTGCACATGCCATACTTCATCAACATAATGACATATCAGCACTATATAATTCAAATTTTGAATAGAGATCCATGTGTTAGTGGTCAAACATACCCTCTGTGATATTATAAAAAAACACTCATTTAACTTGGTTCTTTCTTTCTGAAATATGTTGCGAATATCTCTTGCTACTGTTCTTCTAGATGACATAATAAACTTCGGATTGAGATATAAACAAAATATCATAAAATCAATTCCTTCTACAACTTTCAGTAGCAATTCATCCAAGATAATCATCTTTATGTAAAATTCTCTAGTAGCCATTATAGTAAATATGAGTATACCAGTAGTCTTGATCTCATTAGGTTTAAATAACAAAGTTTTTTGCTTACTGTCTACATTTTGTGTGAACTTTTTGCATAGTTTAATATGTTTTACTAAACTTGAAGTCTCATTTTTTGTTGGTGTGTTGCATAAATCTGACCACAATAATTATATTTAGCTGAATTGGTATTTGGTACCCTACTAAAGTGGATCCAAGCTACAGACTTAGTTCTTTTCGATTCGACATGGAAACTTTCACTATGAGGATATCCATCCTACTGTGGAAAAAAAAATAATAAACAGATCAACACATTAATCAACCTACATTTATCAACCTAAATAGAAAACACGTTACAATATAAAAAATAAAATCGATACCTAACTCATCAAGAATGAAACTAACAAACTTTTGTTCAATGAAATCAACCTCACTCTTTATAAATTGAGGCATCTCAATTCTCAAGAGTGAAGAAGCACAATAATTCTACCAAATATCTTTTCTCTCTGGATAAGTTTCTTTGTCATTTTATTCAAACAAAGCAGTGAAGTTTTACCACATCCAGGATAAATAACAAGTTTGGAAATTGAGCTTTGAATCTCAAATTCATCAAGTTTCTATTAACCAATCTCTAACATCCCAACTAAATGAGTCTATTCTTCTGAAGATTTGTTGAAA
Source organism: Begonia masoniana (assembly GCA_022432975.1). Classification (NCBI taxonomy): domain Eukaryota; kingdom Viridiplantae; phylum Streptophyta; class Magnoliopsida; order Cucurbitales; family Begoniaceae; genus Begonia; species Begonia masoniana. Next base: position 24,646,905 of record CM039505.1, on the reverse strand, counting down.
TAAAAACTGAATTTTCAAGCTTCCTAATAACTCTATGAAAATTAAAGTTATGTAATCATTCTAAATAAAGTACTGTCATCATCACTTTCTGAAAATACAAAAGGCAAAAGCCGAGACAAACCAAACCTCGGATTAAATTCGAAGGCGGTTGGGTTTAGTTTTTGCCGCAAGCAAGTTTTTTCCGAGCAGAGTTGAGGAGCACCGAGCACGGGCTGAGGTCCTGCGTGAGGCAGCGTAGAGCTAAGGAGTGAGGCAAGCAGCAGAGAGCACGAGCTAAAGAGGCTGACGGGACACATCGACACGAGAGGGGATTGGGAGAAATTGAAGGTTCGGACGTTTGGTGATCAAGGTTCCAGCCCTAATTTAATTGAAGATTGGGTTCGGTCTGGGTTTTCAGGAATTTTTGGATTTGGATTGAGAACCGAACCATTTCCCACGAGAATTATATTATTACGACCGGTCCCAGACCAAGAATCGTGGAGAACAGTCTGAAACTGGACTGAAACCTTTGGTCCGGTCCAGTCCTGCCCACCCCTACTTATAATGACAAATTCATTTCAATTCTTTTAGTTTAGTTTCAATTCATTTCGGTTTAGATTACTTTCACGTCTACCTTCTATTTATATATTTTAATCTTATCTATTATCGTGTTGGTTATTAATTAATTGGGTAATTATCTGTGACGGCCCACGACCCGGTCGGGGACGAGGAGCCATCACTCCTGGCATTTAACAGAAAATGAGACATATATATTTTTTTGAACATTATACTTTTAAAACATTGATAGAGAGAGAGTGTTCTCTGGAGTAGAAATCATAACGGGAAAGAAAACAGTTAAAATCAGACTACAGGATAACAACAGAAGGAAATGAGATTACTTGGAACATTTCAAAAGACATGTTACAGAAATAACAGACTAAAGAAAACAGGGAGACAAAAGTAAATTAAAACTTTGAACATCTAAGATATTGGGCAAGGTGGACTTGAAGAGTGTAGCAAAACATGTGAGAAGAAAATGGTAAAAACAGGAAACAGAGATGAACGATAAAATAAACAGATAGAGAAATAACAGACAGGAATGGCAGGGAATTACTGGAAATATTGGCGGAAGACTTAGGCGGAAGACTGGCGGAAGACTTAGTTTAAAAAGCAGAATACTGTTGGGCAGTAGATGAAATTAAACCAGAATGATGCTCAAAAATCGGAAGATGCAAACAGTGGATGACATCATCGGAAAAGGAGATAACGTCAGACGGAAGATGAAGGAAGCAGATGGAATCAGAGGATGTAAATAGTGGGTGACATCATCGGAAGAGGAGATGACGTCAGACGGAAGATGCAGGCAGCAGATGGAATCGGAGGATGTAAACAGTGGGTGACGTAATCGGAAGAGGAGATGACGTCAGACAGAAGATGCAGGCAACAGATGGAATCGGATGAGGTGATGACGTGTAACACCCGACGAGTTTGACCGGGTGACTTTCTTAACTATTTTAATGGCCATGTTTATTTTGATCTTCTCGATTTGGAATTTTATGCCAAGGCTTAATTATTGTGCATGTGTCATAAATTAGGTTGGGTGGCAGGATTTGTAATTAAGAATGGTTGAGTTAAGTATAAATAGGAAATGGAAACTTTTAAACCTCACCGTAGCCGACATTCCCTTCTGCATTCCCTCATTTCCCCGAGCTGTCTCCCTCTCCGCCAGTGACTCTCTCTTTGACGATCGATTCCTCCAACCTCCACTCCGATAACCTACGTTCGAGGTAAGATTTAGTCAATGTAGTTGCCGTGTAGTTATTTGGAACTCTGTTTTCAACTAGAACCCAATGTTTCAAGATTCTTCAATGGCCGAATAATAGGAACATTTATAATCGGTGTTTGGTAATAGCATTTCCGAATCGATTCTGGACATTTAATATAACCAACTCTGATTAATCGTTAGTTGAACCTAGCTGTTTTGGTTTTGGATTTCAGACTGCACACAGAGAACTAGACTAAGGGATTCGGGAATGACTTTAGTTATTAGATTCTAGGATGACTTGTGATTATGACTATTAGGATTTTCATTTTAACTACTGCAATGTAAATGTTTTAGGTGAAGAAGTCTGAAGAAAAGGAGTTCAAGTTGCTAAGGAAACCAGGTAAGTGAATGTGTAGGATTCCCGACCATTAGGGCCCTACATCACAAGGATGCTAGGTAGAAACTGATACGATGAATAGAAGTTATTTAAGCTACTGTCTATTTCTTATGTTGATGTTTGACTTAATGGTATGATTTCACGTCGGATGAATGCACTATTCTGTGGCTTGATGAGTTAAGAGTTCTCATGTTCATGTATCATGAATGTTTTATGCATATGAAAATGTTTTAAGAACATGTTTTCCTCATGAACAAGATAAGAATATAAAACTTATGCAATGTGAATTAAGCGAGGGTTGGGGGCGGTTTGGCGTATGTCACTGTCCAAAAGGAAGGACCATGATTATGACCCGCAAGGGACTATGTACACTCTCACTGTCAATCCCCTTTACCGGCACAAATCCTCTCTTAATCCACACAACATGAACGAAGAATATGATTGATGAACATGAATGATGAATATGAATGACGAGCATGTATGATGATTATGAACGATGAATACGAACGATGAACAAGAATGAAGACTTTGAGTATGAATATGAACCAGAAAAGATTCATGAGCATTTGTTTCTTAAAATGAGCATTTATGCATACTGGTTAGTATTGCATTCCTTACTAAGCATTAGGCTTATAGTTTAAACCTTATGATGTAGGTGAAGATTTAGCAGGTGAGGATTCCAAATTCAGTGATGATGTCTAAGACTGGTTGCAGGATGGTGCTCAGGGTGCAAGTCTGTGGCTGGCAGGCAAAAATATGACCCGTAGTTATGCTCATAATGTGTCAGTAAGATTTATGATGAACTGATGTTTAAGTAAAATGAGATTTTCTTTAGAATATTGGATTCTGTGATTGTCTAGTTTGGTTATCAAAATTTGGAGATGATTATAAGGGTATAGAATGATCTGTTTTAATTAAGTCTTCCGTTATTTGTATCCTAGATGAGTCCATGTTTCATGTCCGCCTATGTTTATGTCTACGAGTATGAGATCTGTGAAGGTCAGATTATCTTTCTGTTGATATGAGTTGTTTGAAGTTTTCTGTATTTTACTACTGTGTGATAGAAGTTGGATGAATACATCCTCCAGCTGACGTCACCAGTGGATGGCAAACGTTTGTTGTTCACCGGATGATGTCTCTTATCGGTTGAGGCAAGTGAATCACATGTATTGCCCATGCTTACCGGATGATGTCTCTGTTGAATGAGGACATCAACCGGCTGATGTCATCGGTGGATGGGGACAATTGTTGCCCACCGGATGATGCCTCTTACTGGCGATGCTAAGTAGTCACGTGAGATTCACGAGATAACCAGATGATGTAAATTTTCACTACCGGCAGATGCGAGCTCTGTGCTTGACGTTTAGCGATCGGCAGGAGCAAGTGAATAAGTAATGAGTTCTGTCGTTTTATGATCGGCAGATGTGAATTTATTTCTCTATCGGTAGATGCAGTTTAAGAGCTGAAGTTCTGCTCATCGGCTGAAGCATTTTGCATTGCTCACCGGCAGATGTGTAATGTATTTCATTGCCGAGCGATGTTTAATGAATCGCATGTGACGTCTTGAGCCAAGTTATGTTTTTTAAAAAAAAATATAAACTGGTATAACTTAAATAAAAATAGTAAGGATATATGGACAAGTCTGAAGGAGTCATGATTTGGTCTCGGCCCTACTGGGGTTGTTACATGACGTCAGCCGGAAGATGGGTGACGTCAACCAGAAGATACAGACATTAAACGTAATCGGCAGAAGAAAAACCTATGGCAGAACCACTGTTTGGCGGTAGATGTGAATAAGACAAAATGTGAACAGTATCAATCGGTAGACATAGTTTCAAAGGTAGAATTTACAACTTTTGACCGGAAGACACACAGACAGAGAGCATAAAACAGAAGACCCAAAAGTCTCAGATTCTCAAACCACTTCAAAACATGGTTCTCGAGCACAACAGAAGGTATAACAGAAACTTAAGACTAATCACACTGCATAGATAGCTATAAAACCCGAGACCATCCATGCATAGACTAATAGAAAATATTCCAAACCATTTCAGAATACTTCAGAACTTGATCCAACTGTCAAATACAGCACAAACAGAAGGCATGAAAGTTGTAGACCTTCAATACCCGATTCTAAACAAGGTTGTAGAACATACTTTACAATTGACAGATTCAAAGAAACAGACTGCATGGATAGTCCTAAAACCAGAAGTCATCCATGCACAAACTAACAGAAAATATTCCCAAACAATTCCAGAACATTCAGAACATGAATTCAACTGTCAAATACAGTAGTTTTTAAAACTTAGACATCAAAATCTGTGCATTGTTTTAAAATCTGAGGATCAGTACAGAACCTAACATATATTTGTAGAATTTCCAAAACAAAAGTTTGAAATACATAAACAGAACATAGTTTAGAATTTCACTCTCTCAGTCGGGAATTTGTCTGACAGCCACAACCAACCCGAGAGCTCGAACCACCAGCCACCTATTCATCAGACTGAGGCACAAAGTCCTCATTTTTGGGTTCAGTACCTACATCAGGGAGTTCACCTATGAGTCTAAAACTCAGTAAGAACATATAAAATAATGCAGTGATGCATATGCTATGCATGAACTTTCAGAAATACAGTGACAGTACAGAACATTACGTTTCAGTGACAGTGGGGTATAAGTGGGGCTTATAAGGGAACTGGCGAACAGTGGGTGCACTATCAGGCACAAACAGTTATACGGTACAGTACATAAACAGATTTGGGGGCCAGTCCCCGTCCCACACTTAACCGATACATTTCAGTCAGATTTTATCTTGTTTGGTTTCAAACAGTGTACAGAAATCGGTTTTGCATGAACTTTCGGTGAAAACGTGTATGCATGAACATTTTCAGTGCCTGAACTTACAATAGCAGACGACAGAAATAACAGAACATACTGTGAAGCAGAACATAGACAACTCAGAACATAAACTATAACGTTTCTACTTAAAACGACCCGACAGAAATGAAAAACCTAGTACCTCCGTGATGTAGGGCCTTAAGGGCCAACCTACGGTTATGAACTTACCTGTTATCCGCAATGCAGTTAGCTGGAAAGTCTTGGAAATGCACAGATCTGTAACATGCACGTAGAGAAATAAACAATGCTACAAATGTTAACTAATAACTTTGAAGATTATGCAGTTAACCCCATTCAGACTTGTAGAAAACAACGAATGTGTTTCCATACAAAACCGAGAGTTTTCTCCAAAATAACTTAACCTAAAACTTCAGCAAACTCATACTTTTACTTGTCCAAATTTGTTAGCATGAGTAGACGCTTACCTTTTTGCTGAAGGGAACAGAAGAAACAGAAGAAAACAAAGTGTTGATACTTTGTCACAATCGCCTGGACAAGAAGAATAGAGAGCAGTGAAAAGAAACAGATGAGAAGTGAGGGTTTCAAGTAGGAGGAAGAACTTAGCTTCTTCAACAAGCTGCCACGTGTCACTCAACCATTGGTTTACCCCCACCAACCTTAAATTCTTCCCCATTTACCATGCCATTGGTTTTTAACCAATTTAGTTTCCACAAATTGATTTTATGAATCACACATGTTCGATTGAAAACATTAGCAATTATTAAAAAAATACACATTGTATAAATATTCCAATTAATCTCGTTGAATAATTTAAGGAATATTTACATGGCAAAAATGTCGGGTGTTACATTATCAATTTGAACCCTGTACTATATATTTTTTTTCAATTCGCTCCCTGTACTAAAAAAACGGGCAAACCGAACCCTGTACTTTAATTCTGTTATTATTTTTGACCTTCTATCAACAATTTCATTAAATCCTCTTTTAAAAAATTATCAAACAATCTTAGATTCAGTTGAAATTTTTACCACATATTTACTACTTAATGAAAAGATAATATGAAAATTTTCGTGATTTTTTAACATATGTATGATTTATTGTAATTTTATTTTAATATTTTATAAAAATATTATAATAAATCATACAAATTTTAGAAAATCACGAACATTTTTCTATTATCTACCCATGAAAGGTTGAACATGTGAAAATGTTTTCAAATAAACCAAATATCGTTTGTTATTTTAAAAAAAATTAATTTATAAAATAAAGAAGAAATTGAGATTGATTTAAACAAATATCAAACGATATTGGATTTATTTAAAACTTTTTTCACATGTTTGCCACATTATGGGTAGATAATAAAAAAGTTTTCGTAATTTGTTAAAATTTGTATGATTCATTATAATATTTTTATAAAATATGAAAATAAAATTACAATAAATTGTACATGTGTTAAAAAATAATAAATTTTTCAGATTATCTTCTCATTAATTACTGAACATAGGTTAAAAATTTCAACTGAATTTAAGATTGTTTGGTAATTTTTTAAATGAGGGTTTAATAAAATTGTTGATAGAAGGTCAAAAATGATAACATAATCAAAGTACAGGGTTCAGTTTGCCAGTTTTTTTAGTACAGGGGGCGAATTGAAAAAACGTGTATAGTACAGGGTTCGAATTGATAATTACCCTAATTAATTAGTACAATTGATGTCTTATTTTAACTATTTATAATTTAATTTAATTGTTACACAAATTCTTTTATTGCATTAATTAGGAATCCATATGGCTAAATAATAATTAATTATTGAGTTGTCTAATTAGTGAATTAAATGACTAATTAGATTCCCTAATTGGATTTCTCAATTTACTCTATATTATTAATTTTATTGATTAATAATCTATTAATATTTTATTTTGAATACAGAAAAATAAATTTGATGTAATTTGAAATTGAACCAAGAACGTTAATTGGTTCTCCTATAATGACCATTTGATTGTAATTCATTTCCGTTTGGTTTCAATTTGCTTCAGTTTCAATTATTTTCACATTCACCCTCTAATTTTACAATTTAATCTTACCTACTAACATGTCAGTCATTAATTGGTACAATTAGTGCATTATTTTAATCATTTATAATTTATTTTAATTATTCTACTAATTTCTAAATGATATGTAAGTGTCGCGGTTAAGAGATAAGTTTAAGGGTAAAAACCAAAATAAATCTCAAACTATGGATTTTTTAAAAATAAACCATAAATTATAAACCCTAACAACTTAAACCTTAAACCATGAAAATCTAACGAAACAAACTTTATCGGGTGGCCGATCACCTAGTCACTGTTTATGACTAGAACGAGGGGCCGATCTTAAAAGAACGGGGGGTCGTTCTGTCCAGTGCTGACGCAGTACTAGACCACTTGGAATAGGGGGTCTCCACCCCCACCTCATGGGGTGCTGATCTTAAAAGAACGGGGGGGGGGGGGGGGGGGGGGGGGGGGGTCGTTCTGTCCAATGTTGATGTGGCACTGGACCACGTTGAACGTGGGGTTTCCACCCTCAACCTCAACCCCCCGTTCCATGTGTGTTGCACATAGGGTGAGAACGGGGCCCCCGTTCTCAGGAGACCATTTTTGTAGGGTGAGAACAGGGTCTCCATTTCGCCACCGCATCCTCCCTGTAACACCCTACAACTTCAAGCAAGTGAATTCTTTTTTTACGAAACAGAATTAACTGCCGTCTATGCATATATTTCTTTGGTAAAAAATTTAGGCGCCAAGGTTAATTAGTCCTCTTTATAGAAGTTAGGTCTAGTGGCAAACTTGTAATTAAGCCTACCTTATTAAGTGTATAAATAGAAAATGAAAATTCTAAAACCTCACAAAAACCTCCACCAGCCGACTTTCTTCTTTCAGCCGACTCTCTCCCCTCAGCTCCCTTCTCTGTTCTTCCTCCAGCGATCAACTTCCTTCCGATTTCTTCTGATACTCCAAGCTCGAGGTAAGATTTGGACAATGTGTTTACTGATTAGTCATTTGAGAGTTGATTAGAGATTTAGATTTGGGTTTTCTGAGGAAGTTAAAGTATCATGATAGATATAGCTATTAACGTAGCATTTATGATTGTTGTAGATAATAAGTAGAAATAATGAACGTTGGCTGAGCCTGGGTAGTTGATGAACCCGAATACCATTATCGTTTAGCTGAGGTTTTTATGCACACTAGGTGGCTGATATAATGCTCGAATGGAAATGAGTTAGACTTCTTGTGATAGCCCGGAACCGGATCCTGATCGGAATTCGAGAGCCAAGCCGTCACACCGGACATTTAACGGAAAACAGTGACTATTTTTTTTTTCAAAACAGACTGAACATTTACAAAACTAAACACAGAGGGAGAGAAGATGTTCTCTGGTTTGAAAGCAAAACGGGTTTCAATGAAGGATGGCAGAAGAAAACCGAAATGCAGGAATGTAGACGGAAAACAATTAGGAATCAGAATACAACAAAGTGACAGAAGGAAGGCAGGAAGACAGGGATATTAAAGAGAAACTTAAACTGGAGAAGAAACATACTGTGGAAGGCTACAGTGTATAACAGAAACCATAGACAATCGGGGATGAATAATAGAAGAGAAAAAGGTAAAAACAGAAAACAGAAATGGGCGATAAAACATATAAACAGAATAAAACAGGAAGACGTAGGCGGAGGACTTAGTTTAAAAAAATAATAAAATACTGTTGGGCGGAAGATGCATTTGCAAAGACAGAAGTAAGGATGACGTCAGGCGGAAGATTAAAGCTATCGGTGGATTCAGATACGACAAAAGACGAACAGTAATCAGCGGAAGAGGCTAAGTAAAACTGGGCGGAAGAGGTGGTGACGTCAGCCGGAAGATGGGTGACGCCAGGCGGAGGATACAGACAGCAGACAGAATTCGGATGAGGTGATGACGTCAGCCAGAAGATGGATGACGTCAACCAGAAGATACAGACAGCAGATGAGATCGGATGACGTGATGACATCAGCCGGAAGATGGATGACGTCAACCGGAAGATACAAACAGAAACTATAAATAAACTGGGCGGAAGACAAAATTTTAAGGGCAGCGGTGGACATGATTTCTAAAGGCATCAAAACAAGCGGGCAGCGGGCAGCGATGGATGAAATCGGAAGATGTAGTTTTTATGGCAAATTTACAACTTTTGACAGGAAATCATATAGACAGAGAGCTTAAAACAGAAGACATAGAAGTCCCAGATTTCTCGAACCACATCAAAACATGGATCTCGAACACAACAGAGAACATGATAGAAACTCAAGGAATTTCACTCTACATAAAAGCTCTAAAACCAGAGATCATTCATGCATAAGCTAACAGAAAATATTCCAAACCATTTCAGAATACTTCAAAACATCATTCAACTGTCAAATACAGCACAAACAGAAAGCATGAAAGTTATAAACCTTCACTGCCCGATTCTACACAAGGATGTAGAGCACACTTTACAATTAGCAGATTCAAAGAAAACAGATTGCATGGATAGTTCCAAAACCAGAAGTCATCCACGCACAAACTAACAGATAATACTCCAAACAATTTCAGAATATTCAGAACATGAATTCAACTGTCAAATACAGCAGTTTTTAAAACTTAGACGTCAAAATTTGTACATTATTTTAAAATCTGAGGATCAGTACAGAACTTAACATATATTTGCAGAATCTACCAAAAGAAGAGTTTTTACAGAATTTTTTTACAACACAACCAGAACTTCAAGAAGACTTTACAGATATAGACATTACAGAAAACTTAAACTTTGGGTCAGAATTTGTCTGGCTGCAGCAACCACACCCCCATGAGCTCTATCCACCAGCCACCTATTCATCAGACTGAGGCACGAAGTCCTCATTTTTGGGTTCAGTACCTACATCGGGGAGTTCACCTATGAGTCTAAAACTCAGTAAGAACATATATATATATATATATATATATATATATATATATATATATATATAATATATATATATATATATATATATATATATATATATATGCAGTGATGCAAAATGCTATGCATGCGATTTTCAGAATACAGTGACAGTACAGAACATTACGTTTCAGTGGCAGAGAAGTATAAGTGGGGCTTATAGTGGAACTGGAAAATAGTGGGTGCACTATCAGGCACAAACAGTAATACAGAACAGAACATAAACAGATCTGGGGGCCAGTCCTCGTCCCACACTTAACCGGAACATTTCAGTCAGATTTTATCTTGCTTAACTTCAAAACCGTGTACAGAAAACAGTTTTGCATGAACTTTCAGAAAAACGTGTATGCATGGACATTTACAGTGCTTACAATTGATACAGCAGAGAACAAGAAGATAAAACAACAGGAAGCTGAACAGAAACCACATAACTTAACTCTAACCCTTCTACCTGAAATCAGCCAACAGAATGTAAAACTTAGTACCTCCGAGATGTAGGGCCTTAAGGGCCAGCATACGAATATGAACTTATCTATTTGCTGTAGAGTTGATGTTCTTGATCGTCTCGGTTTCAGTAGTTTGTGAACCTAAGACATGCTTATACAGTTATTGACCCTAAACTTCTCAAAACTAATAAATAGTATAGTTAAACTTGTTAACTATCGACGGGAATTACCTTCATGGAAGAAAACAGAAGAATGCAGGAGAAACAAAGTGTGGAACTTTGTTTCAATCGCCAGGAAGAGAGAAAACAGAGAAAGAAGAGAAGAAGCAGAGAAGTGAACTAAGGGTTTCACGTAGGAGGAAGAACTTAGCTTCTTCAACAAGTTGTCAGATGTCACTCAACCATTGGCAGTCTCCCACCAACCTTAATTTCTTCCCAATTTACCCTTCCATGCATTTTAAACTTAGTGTTTAGTTTAGCTACACATTAGTTTGGTTCTCCCCTCACTAAATGCTCCAACATTTTACAATGAAGTTGTTATTGTAATTATGGCAATTTAAATCCGTACAATAATTCAACAGATTATTACATGGCCAAAATACCTGGTGTTACACTTCTAGGATATATACTTAGTTAGAAAGCTACCATTCTAGAATATTAGACTACTTAGGATTTGTTTTCTTACATTAATACGTGAAATGTCTTAGGTGGGAAAAACTCCAAGTGAAGGAAAGATATTGCTAAGGAATCCAGGTAAATGGGTGTGTTAAGATTTCCGACCCTTAAGGCCCTACATCGCAAGGGTAGTAGGTTTAGTTTACTTCTAATGATCGATTATGTTTGGGAAGTTGTCTGATTTAGTAAAATGTTTGGATTAGTGTATACTCTGTTTTCTAGTGAACGACTCCTCCCATGGTCTTATGTTTCAAAAATGTTTATGTCCTTGCATTCATGCTTTATTTACCGAGTATACAAAATGTTTTACACGCATACTCTTTATGAATGAAACAAGAAAACGAAACGTATGGAAACTTGATTAAGTGAGAGTTGGGGGTTGTTTTGGCCATGTCACTGTCCAGAGATGGACCATGATTCTTGCCCGAAAGGGGGCCATGTACATGCGCACTGCCTATCCCCCTTTCGGCACAAACTCCTCCTTAATCCATAATATGAAAATGATGGACAAGAATATGATTCCCACGATTTGAAAATGAATGAGAACATAAGCGTAATTTCCCATTTGAGTAAGAGATGTGAACATGATTCTATTGAGTATGCATTCATGAGTATTCGTGTGTTTGTTGCACCCCTTACTAAGCATTAGGCTTATAGTTTGAACCTTATGATGTAGGTGACAAAACAGCAGCTGAGGACTTTAGTCTAGAAGGAAATGCTTAGGTCTGCTTGCTGGATGCTACTCATGGTGAGGATTTGTGGCTGGGAAGCGATTTTTCTTTAACCTGCGGAGTGTTGCTTTCAGTACAATTTAGTAAGATCTATGTTAAGATTGCATAGGAAAAGTATTTCTTTATGTTAACAGATATTTGACTTATTAAGTATGAGTTTAAGTCTATGTAAGTTCCAGATTTAAGAATCTTCTTTATATGAGAAGGCTTCCGCTACAAACTTAAGTTAAGAAATGCGAGGTTTATGTGTATGGAGATTTTGGAAAAGGGAATTAAGTTCTTTAAAAAGGGGGGGAAAGAATTGAAGTCTCAACGTCGATCGATAATCGGTAGATGTGGGATATTACTGTTGAGCGGTGGATGTCGTCGACAGAAATGAGCGGTGGATGCTGGGTGAATGAGTCATCTGGCTGACGTCATCGGTAGATGTGAGATATTATTGTTGAGCGGTGGATGTCGCTCGATAAAAATGAGCGGTGGATGCTGGGTGAATGAGTCATCCGACTGACGTCATCGGTAGATGTGGGATATTACTGTTGAGCGGTGGATGTCACTCGACAGAAATGAGCGGTGGATGCTGGGTGAATGAGTCATCTGGCTGATGTCATCGGTAGATATGGGATATTACTGTTGAGCGGTGGATGTCGCTCGATAGAAATGAGCAGTGGATGCTGGGTGAATGAGTCATCCGGCTGACGTCATCGGTAGATGTGGGATTTTACTGTTGAGCGGTGGATGTCGCTCGACAGAAACGAGCGGTGGATGTGAACAGATGAAGTCATTCCGATTGTCTGTTAATTCTTTTCTTTAAATAGATTTTTTCCCAAATGATTTTAAATGACTTCGAATTTGATTGGAATTTCTTTAAAAACGTATTTACATATATACACAAAAAAAGAGAATTGGGTTGACATTTTCGATTACGAATATGATTATACCAAATTCTCGACCCATCGGGTTTCGGGTCTTGACACTCCCCCCCCCCCCTTTGCTGAAATCTCCATTTTCTCTCTCAGCCTCGCTCGGTGATTCCAACCCAGAATCCGACCATTTCACGCATCACCGTGTTGATTTCTCCATACCCAAAATTCCACAAATTCGAGCTCAAAATCTTCAAAATCCTCATATCCCAAATTCAAAACCCAAATCACAAAATTCCCTCAAATGGCTCCTAAATTGATCATTAAACGAAATGATACCATGTCACAAGGAAGTCCGTCACAAAGTGGCTCGAAAGACTGTGCTCCATGAACTCGGCCAACAATGTCACAAGGAGACCTGATTTTTCGGGCATCGTCATCACAAGGTGCTCCAGGTAAAGTGCCTTCAACTGGGTTTTTGTCGATGAAATTTCAAAATAAGTTGTGCAAAGACCAGCCTTGAGTAGGATATGGTCAGACGCTCAATTATTAATTCAAAGATCGTCAACTTCGCAGGTTGGGAGTCTTTGGTGATCAAAGAGATGTTCAACCTAATCTGTGACAGCCCGAAACCGAACCCGATCGGGGTCCGGGATCAAAGCCATCACTCCGGGACAGATAACAGAAAACGGGGACTATATTTTTTTTTGTACATTAAACTTTTAAAACATTTACAGAGGGAGAGAAAGTTCTCTGGATTCGAAATCAAACAAGAAAACAGTTAACAGAATCGGAACGCAAAATGGATGATAGAAGAAAAGCAGGAAGTGATGAAAACAAAAGTAAATAAACTGGCAGAAGGCGTTGACGGAAGAAGCAGGCATCGAGTAGAATCGGTGGATGCAAGCAGAAATGATACCGGAAGATTTAGACAGATGACGTGGCCGGATGATGTGGATGACGTCATCGGAAGATGAAGGCAGCAGATAGAATCGGAATGTGTGATGACGTCATTGAAAGATGTGATGATGTCATTGGCAGATACAGATAGTAAACGTAATTGGCAGAAGGTGATGATGTCAGCAGGAAGATGGATGACATCACCGAAAGATGCAGGCAATAAACGGAATCGACAAAAGCAAAACCCAAAACAGAATTACTGTTTGGCGGTAGATGCAGATACGATAAAAGATGAACAGTGATAACCGGTGGATGTGAACTACAAACAGAATTGAGTTCACCGGTGGGTGTGATAAGAAAAAATAGATGACGTCAGACGGTAGATGTAGGCAAAATTCCTACCGGTAGATGTAATCGGAAGACATAGTTTTAAGGACAAAGTTTGACAGCTTTTAACAGGAAGACTTACCAACAGAGAGCAGAAAAACAGAAAACATGAAAGACTCAGATTCTCAAACCAATACAAAACGTGGTTCTCGAGTACAACAGAAGGCATAAAAAAAAAAAACTTCAAACTTCAAAGACTGATTTAAAAACATAACTTGAACACATGTTTAAAGGAACACGACAGGATTTTCAAGAAAACAGACTGCATGGATAATCTCTAAAACTAGAAGTCATCCATACACAAGCTAACAGATAATATCCCAAACAATTCCAGAATATTCAGACATGAATTCAACTGTCAAATACAGGAGTTTTAAAACTTAGACATCAAAATCTGTACATTGTTTTAAAATTCGAGGATCAGTACATAACCTAACATATATTTGCAGACTTTCCTAAAACAGAAGTTTTTACAACAAAGCCAAAATTTTCAGAAAACTTTACAGATATAGACTATGCTTTAAAAATTTAAACCTCGGGGCAGAATTTGTGTCTGGCTGCAACAACCACCCCCGAGAGCTCAAACCACCAGCCACTTATTCATCAAACTGAGGCACAAAGTCCTCATTTCCAAGTTCAGTACCTATATCAGAGAGTTCACCTATGAGTCTAAAACTCAGTAAGAACATAATAGATATGCAGTGATGCAAAATGCTATGCATGCGGTTTTCAGAAATACAGTGACAGTACAGTACATTATGTTTCAGTGGCAGAGAGGTATAAGTGGGGCTTATAGGGGAACTGACAATCACTAGAATCAGTGAGTGCACGATAGGCACATACAGTAATACAGTATACATATATATAACAGTACAGTAACAGTGGGTCAGTCCCCGGCCCGCACTTAACCGGTTCATTTCAGTCAGATTTTATCTTATTTAGTTTCAGACAGTGTAAAGAAAATATTTGCATGTCTTTCAGAGAAAACGTGTATGCATGAACGGTGCTTGAACTTAAACAGGCAGACAACAGAAATAAGACAACAGAAAGTAAATCAAAGCTAGACATTTCAGAACATAACTCTAACTCTTCTACCCAAAACAACCCGACATAACAGATCACCTAGTACCTCCGTAATGTAGGGCCTTAAGGGCCGAATCTATGCGTATGAACTTACCTGTCTGCTGCGGTGTCAGAAGTCTTGAACGTCTCGGTTTCAGTAGTTTGTGAACCTAAAACATGCTTATACAGTTATTAACCCTAAACTTCTCAAGACCAATAAATAGTATAGTCAAACTTGTTAACCATTGACGGGAATTACCTTCACGGAAGAAAACAGAAAAATGCAGGAGAAGCAAAGTGTGGAACTTTGTTTCAATCGCCTGTAAGAGAGAAAACAGAGAAAGAAGAGAAGAAGCAGAGAAGTGAACTGAAGGTTTCACGTGGGAGGAAGAACTTAGCTTCTTCACCAAGTCGCAAGATGTCACTCAACCATTGGCTATCTCCCAACAACCTTAATTTCTCCCCAATTTACCCTTCCATGCATTTTAAACTTAGCGTTTAGTTTAATTACACATTTGTTTGGTTTTCCCCTCATTAAATGCTCTAACATTTTACAATGAAGTTGTTATCGTATTTATGGCAATTTAAATCCATACAATAATTCAACAGATTATTACATGGCCAAAAATGCCGGGTGTTACATTCCACCCACCTTAACAGAAATTTTGTCCCCAAAATTTGCCTAAGCGAATAGGTCTGGATACTGTGCTCTAACATCTGCTTGTCTTTCCCACGTGGCCTCCTCCACATTGTGGTTGCGCCATAGCACTTTTACCAGTGGTACCACCTTGTTTCGCAATACTTTGACTGAGGTATTCACGATCTGTATGGGCCTCTCTTCATATGTCAGCGTCGGCATGATATCGAATTCCACCTATTTCACGATCTGAGTTGGATCCCGTACGCACTTTCTCAGCATTAACACATGGAAAACATCATGAACACCATCCATTGACGCTGGTAGCTGTAGTCTGTAGGCCATGTTCCCAATTCTCTTCAAGATGGGAAAAGGCCCAACAAATCTTGGGCTTAGCTTTCCTTTCTTGCCAAATCTCATTACGCCTTTGAAAGGTGACACCTTCAAAAACACTTCATCACCCTCATCAAACTCTAAATCTCTTCTTCTATGGTCCGCATAACTTTTCTGTCGACTCTGAGCAATCTTTATTCATTGTTTGATAGCAGTTATCACCTCGGACATCTGCTGTAATATCTCAGGGCCGATAAGCTTGGTTTCTCCGACCTCATCCCAACACAACGGGGACCTACACTTTCTTCCGTAGAGAGCTTCATATGGAGCCATGCCAATTGTAGCCCGGTAGCTATTGTTGTAAGCGAACTCCACAAGCGGTAGGTATCTACTCCAAGGAGCATGAAATTCCAACACGCACGACCTTAACATATCCTCTAGTATTTGAATTGTTCTCTCGGATTTCCCGTCCGTCTGTGGATGAAACGCAGTGCTGAAATCCAACCTGGTGCCCAGGGAGCTTTGCAAGCTTTTCCAGAACCTCGATGTGAATCTAGGATCTCGGTCAGATACAATCGACACTGGTACCCCATGCAGCTTGACAATCTAACTAATGTATAGTTCTGCATACTGGTCCATAAAGAATGTCGTCTTCACAGGTAGAAAATGGGCCGACTTTGTCAATCTGTCCACTATGACCCAAATACTGTTATGGCCCTTAGCTGTCCTTGGAAGACCAACAACAAAGTCCATTGAGATGTTCTCCCACTTCCATTCGAGAATCGGAAGAGGTTGAAGTGTTCCACTTGGTCGTTGATGTTCAGCTTTGACTTGCTGACATATCATGAAGGACTCCACAAATTTGGCCACTTCATTCTTCATATTCGGCCACTAGAAGTGAAGTTTCAAGTGCTGATACATCTTCGTGCTTCCAGGATGCACAGAGAAAGGAGATGAGTGGGCTTCCGACAAGATGTTCTTTCGTAACTCTTCATCTTTCGGAACATACCATCTATCTCTGAACCTAAGAATACCATCTCTCGAATAGCTGAATTTGGTAGAGGCCATAGGCAACTTGTTCACAATATCAGCCATTTCTTTTGAATTGGTCCTCTGGCTTTCTTAATTTGGTCCAGGACGGTGGGCCGTAGCGTCAAGTTTGCTAGTACGGCCGACAGCCCAGAAACTATCTCCATATCAAACTTCTGTATCTCAGTCCTCAAAGGCATCGACACGGCCGGTGTAGCTGGTTGCATAGTATCTGACATCCTGCTTAGTGCATCAGCTACCACATTAGCTTTACCAGGATGGTATTTAATCTCAACATCGTAATCTTTTACGAATTCTAACCACCGTCTTTGTCTCATGTTTAGCTCTTTCTGGGTAAAGATGTACTTCAGGCTCTTGTGATCAGAAAACACCTCACACGACTGTCCGTACAAGTGGTGTCTCCATACCTTCAGCGCAAATACAACTGCCGCTAACTCAAGGTCATGAGTAGGGTAGTTCTGCTCGTGGTTCTTCAATTGTCTGGACGCGTACGCCACCACTTTTCCTTCTTGCATCAATACACATCCCAAGTCAATCTTTGACGCGTCGCAATGTACAGTGAATTTGCCATCATCAACTGGCAATACTAACAAAGGAGCAGTGGTCAACTTTTGCTTAAGTGTCTGAAAACTCATCTCGCAAGCTTCAGACCACTTGAACTTGATTTCCTTCCTCGTCAAGCTGGTCATAGGCTTCGCTATCACAGAAAATCCCTTGATGAATTTTTTGTAATAACCAGCTAGTCCGATAAAGCTCCGTACCTCGCTTGCATTCCTCGGTCTTGGCCAGTCTCTTACAGCCTCAATCTTGGCTGGGTCCACAGACACTTCTTCAGCAGACACCACGTGGCCTAGGAAATTAATCATACTCAGCCAGAATTCACATTTTGATAGTTTGACAAATAATTGATGCTGCCTCAGAGTTGCTAGCACAATTGCCAAGTGCTCCTCATGCTCGGCCTTACTTCTGGAGTAAACCAGAATGTCGTTGATAAAAACGATCACAAATTTATCCAAGAAATCTTGGAATATCCTGTTCATCAGGTCCATGAATGCTGCCAGAGCATTAGTTAACCCGA
The DNA here is from genome assembly GCA_022432975.1 of Begonia masoniana. NCBI lineage: Eukaryota > Viridiplantae > Streptophyta > Magnoliopsida > Cucurbitales > Begoniaceae > Begonia > Begonia masoniana. Next base: position 24,628,758 of record CM039505.1, on the reverse strand, counting down.
ACGACATCACCAAGAACTCGTAATGCCTGTACCGGGTCCTGAAGGCGGTCTTTGGAACATCATCAGCTCTGACCTTTAACTGGTAATAACCGAAGCGTAAGTCAATCTTTGAGAATACCCGAGTCCCTTGTAGCTGGTCAAATAAATCATCGATTCTCGGCAACGGATACTTATTCTTGATCGTCAACTTGTTCAGCTCACAGTAGTCAATACACATCCGTAGGGACCCATCCTTCTTCTTGACGAACAAAACGAGAGCACCCCACGGAGAGAAACTAGGGCGCACAAAACCCTTATCCACCAATTCCTTTAGCTGAGCCTTCAACTCCTTCAGCTCAGTCGGTGCCATACGGTACGGATTCTTCGATATGGGTTCAGCACCAGGATATACGTCAATCTCAAACTCGATTTCACGATCAGGTGGCAATCCCGGTAAGTCATCTAAGAAAACCTCTGAGAAGTCCCATACTACCGGAATATTCTGAAGTTCCACCTCATTTTGCCTTTGGACATCCACTACGTCGGCCAGGAATCCAATGCACCCTGACTTCATCAGCCGTTGAGCTTTCAGGGAAAATATAACAAGCATACGGTGTTTCTTCGGTATTGCCTGGTAAGAGAATTCTACCTCATTCGGGCGTCTAAACAACACAAGCCCGGACCTACAATTGATGGTGGCATGGTGTCTAAACAGCCAGTCCATCCCCAGAATGACATCGTACCCCTTCATACCGATGACGATAAGGTTGGCGTACAACTTCTGGTCTCCTACTGACACTATATCACCCCGTACCACTTGCTCGGAGTGCATAAACTCTCCGGACGGTAGCATAATGCTGTAGGGCTGATCTGACGACGTACAAATAACTTTCTGCCTAACTACGAAGTCCCCTGCCACAAACGAATGTGTGGCTCCCGTGTCCCACAAGGTATAAACAGGCAAATCACATATTATAATTGTACCTGTAATTGCTATATGCAGATCAGCATCATCTACGTCCTCCATCATTGCAAACACTCTCGGCACGACTTGACCTGCTCTGGTGTCGGGCATTGGGCAATCCCGAACTTGATGGCCTGCCTTACCACATCAAAAACAAGCGCCAGTGATAAACCTGCACTCGCCTTGGTGGCTCTTCTGGCACCGTGGACATATGGTGAGCTGAGGAGCTCCCATCGGTCTCTTTCCCTTATCTTGGTAAGTGAGAGTCTCATTGAGCCTCTTAATGCCCTTGTTTTGTTGCTGTTGAGGTTGTAGGTTTTGACCCTTCTGTTGTTGCTGCTACTGAGGAATACTTCGAATAATCCCTCTTGTTGAATCCCTCTGTCTCTGAGACTTTATTTGTAAGGCTTCCAACTGATAAGCCTTGGCCACCACCTTCGTATACGGTGCCTCATCGAAACCCCCAGTTGTGATCGCGCATAATAAGTCCATCTTCAGCCCTTGAATGAACTGGTGTACCTTATTCTCATCGGTGGCCACTAGTTGAGGTGCATAACGGGACAATGGCTCGAACTTCTGAACATATTCAGCCACCGACCCGTATTGTCATAGCCGAGAGAATTCAATTAACTTTTCCTTCCTCACACTGTAATCGAAATACTTCTCGTAAAAGATTTTCTTAAATCCCTCCCAGCACAGTGCCACGGTAGTGGACTGCACCGTGTCCCACCAAAATCCAGCGCTTTTGGTGAGATGAAAGGTGGCACATACAACCTTCTTATTCTCTTCCACTTCAGCGCAGTTGAACAGACGCTCGATCTGCCGGATCCATTCCTCAGCATGAGTTGGATCCGTAGATAGCCCATCAAACGCCGGCGGTTGAAGTCGACGGAATCTGTCTCCACTGTTGTCTCACGGCGCATTATCACGATTGTTATTTCCATGGTTATTGTTTCTGTCATCTTCTCTGGCCATCATGCGTTCCACCATTCAGGATTGTACCTCTACTAGCTCAGTTAAACGATCAATGGTTCTGGCGCTGTCACTTTCTTCATCTTGATGTCTTCTCACCATTTCTAAAATAATCCTATAAACGAAATAACTAAATTTAATAAACAGAAACTTTTTACAGAACATTAGACACTTACAGTTGGTGGAGCGATCTCACGTGGCGGGTTGCGCAGTCAGACATTTCACAGAATCAGTTTTAAAACCTTGTCTCTCTGATACCATAACTGTGACAGCCCGAAACCGAACCTGATCGGGGTCCGGGATCAAAGCCATCACTCTGGGACAGATAACAGAAAACGAGGACTATATTTTTTTTGTACATTAAACTTTTAAAACATTTACAGAGGGAAAGAAAGTTCTCTAGATTCGAAATCAAACGAGAAAACAGTTAACAGAATCGGAACGCAAAATGGATGATAGAAGAAAAGCAGGAAGTGCTGAAAACAAAAGTAAATAAACTGGCAGAAGGCGTTGACGGAAGAAGCATGCATCGAGTGGAATTGGTGGATGCAAGCAAAAATGATACCGGAAGATTTAGACAGATGACGTGGCCGGATGATGTTGATGATGTCATCGGAAGATGTAGGCAGCAGATGGAATCGGAATGTGTGATGACATCATCAAAAGATGTGATGATGTCATCGGCAGATACAGATAGTAAACGTAATCGGCAGAAGGTGATGACGTCAGCCGGAAGATGGATGACGTCACCGGAAGATGCAGGCAATAAACGGAATCGGCAGGAGCAAAACCCAAAATAGAATTACTGTTTGGCGGTAGATGCAGATACGACAAAAGATGAACAATGATAACCGGTGGATGTGAACTACAAACAGAATTGAGTTCACCGGTGGGTGTGATAAGACAAAATAGATGACGTCAGACGGTAGATGTAGTCAAAATTCCTACCGGTAGATGTAATCGGAAGACATAGTTTTAAGGACAAAGTTTGACAGCTTTTAACAGGAAGACTTACCAACAAAGAGCAGAAAAACAGAAAACATGAAAGACTCAGATTCTCAAACCAATACAAAACGTGGTTCTCAAGCACAATAGAAGGCATAAAAAAAAACTTCAAACTTCAGAGACTGATTTAAAAACATAACTTGAACACATGTTTAAAGGAACACGACAGGATTTTCAAGAAAACAGACTGCATGGATAATCTCTAAAACCAGAAGTCATCCATACACAAGCTAACAGATAATATCCCAAACAATTCCAGAATATTCAGACATGAATTCAACTGTCAAATACAGGAGTTTTAAAACTTAGACATCAAAATCTGTACATTGTTTTAAAATCCGAGGATCAGTACAGAACCTAACATATATTTGCAGACTTTCCCAAAACAGAAGTTTTTACAGAGTTTTTACAACAAAGCCAAAATTTTCAGAAAACTTTACAGATATAGACTATGCTTTAAAAATTTAAACCTCGGAGCAAAATTTGTGTCTGGCTGCAGCAACCACCCCCGAGAGCTCAAACCACCAGCCACTTATTCATCAGACTGAGGCACAAAGTCCTCATTTCCGAGTTCAGTACCTACATCAGAGAGTTCACCTATGAGTCTAAAACTCAGTAAGAACATAATAGATATGCAGTGATGCAAAATGCTATGCTTGCGATTTTCAAAAATACAGTGACAGTACAATACATTATGTTTCAGTGGCAGAGAGGTATAAGTGGGCCTTATAGGGGAACTGACAATCAGTAGAATTAGTGAGTGCACGATAGGCACATACAGTAATACAGTATACATATATATAACAGTACAGTAACAGTGGGTCAGTCCCCGTCCCGCACTTAATCGGTTCATTTCAGTTATTTTTTATCTTATTTAGTTTCAGACAGTGTACAGAAAACATTTACATGTCTTTCAGAGAAAACATGTATGCATGAACGGTGCTTGAACTTAAACAGGCAGACAACAAAAAGTAAATCAAAGCCAGACATTTCAGAAAACAACTCTAACTCTTCTATCCAAAACAACCCGACATAACAGAAAACCTAGTACCTCCGTGATGTAGGGCCTTAAGGGCCGAATCTATGCGTATGAACTTACCTGTCAGCTGCGGTGTCAGAAGTCTTGAACGTCTCGGTTTCAGTAGTTTGTGAACCTAAAACATGCTTATACAGTTATTAACCCTAAAATTCTCAAGACCAATAAACAGTATAGTTAAACTTGTTAACCATCGACGGGAATTACCTTCAAGGAAGAAAACAAAAAAATGCAGGAGAAGCAAAGTGTGGAACTTTGTTTCAATCGCTTGTAAGAGAGAAAACAGAGAAAGAAGAGAAGAAGCAGAGAAGTGAACTGAAGGTTTCACGTAGGAGGAAGAACTTAGCTTCTTCACCAAGTCGCCAGATGTCACTCAACCATTGGCTATCTCCCAACAACCTTAATTTCTCCCCAATTTAATCTTCCATACATTTTAAACTTAGCGTTTAGTTTAATTACACATTGGTTTGGTTTTCCCCTCACTAAATGCTCCAACATTTTACAATGAAGTTGTTATCGTATTTATGGCAATTTAAATCCATACAATAATTCAACAGATTATTACATGGCCAAAAATGCCGGGTGTTACATAATCGCCTTACACGGGATGTACAATCTGCAAGGCGATAGCTGTGACAGAGTTGTTCGTTTGTTTTATGTGAACTTGACATTTACCGGGAGGATTGACTAGCAGAAGAAGTACATCTTTGGTACAGAGATCGTCATCCCTCCAGACATGATTAACATATTGCTCAGGTTTGCCGCATAAGTTGTTGAAGTGGAGCGATACTATTATGCTTCCAGAGACTGTGCATTTTTCATAACGGAAGAAGGAATAGAGTTTTTGAGGCAAATTCACCGCAATGCCGACATAACGTCGTAAAGCCAAAATCGAATAATTTAAACATTAGAGGTCGTGTTATTCACAACACACCATCCTATCGTGGAATGGACATATAGATCTCGTGAGCTGCATGGATCTCTATGTCATTGAGAATCTCTACAACGGCAAGCTGTTTGACCCCGACTTCGTCATATTAGGTCACATGCTACGGTTGGATATGCAACAAAAATCTCTTGTACGACACATTGATCCAGAAGATCGTCGAGCGAGCTGGGGTTCGGTTATCGATTGGAAAGCCGAAGAGAGCATAAAGATCCAGCGATGTGTTTGATAGGTTTCATTTGATTCGGATGGGCCTCATTGAAGTTGACGGGACTGAACTCTTTAAGGGCGATCAAGGGGGCCTCTACCTCTCGGGATCTTCCTATGAGGGCCTCCACCTCTCGAGATGTGCCTATGGAGGATGCGACCGCACAACGATTGTCCCCCCAAACGGCAAGTCAGTTGGACATGATGGAGTAGAGGATCGAGGAGATGATTCAGTTCCAGAGAAAGATACTCGACTCATAGGGAGAGATGATTGAGTCTTAGAGAGAACTCAGGCAAACCGTGCTGGACTGAATGAACGACGATGAAGACGGTCTCCCACCTTCCGTTATATAGTGTTTATATTATTTTGTGGTATAATATTTATATAGTTGTATTTTATTTTATGCTTGTACTTTGGATTATCTGGAACTGGCTGTTTGTTATAAACTGTAATTTGAATATACAGGAATTGTTTGAAACTAGCTATGGGGGAGTCATAAAATAAAGAAAATTCTGCCCAATTTTTTAAATTTATGTCACTAAATTACAAATTACAATAAATACATACATTACGCATAATAATAAATCCATTAATTATATATTACAATAAATCTATTAAATTAAAAATTACAATAAATACATACATTACACATAATAAAAAATTCATTAATTACATATTACAATAAATTCATACATGACACATTATAATAACTACATAAATTACAGCATGAATAATCATAAATTTCTACGTGAACCGTGTGTAGAAGATTCATGCACATAATAAAAATAACATTAGAAAATATACTTACACAAAATGATAACAATATTATAAGCAAAATGTGTTGAAGTATATCCGTGTCCCTACAAATGTGTGGAAACCCATAAATGTGTCTTGCGAAGCGGAAACGAAAGCAACGCCTGAAGTGGATCCTCTGTCAGGACAAGTGCAATTATTATGCCAAGGACGCCAACATATACGACACGTCATCGTACAGTCCTTCCTAGTAATTGTCAAACTTGGCGACTCGTCGACATCTCGCACTTTTTTCTTCTTTGGTCTATTAGGGTGATACTTTGTTCTGGACAGAAGGATTTCATTCATATTTTCTATGGGCGACCGCATGTGTTGGCCACCAATGGGACGATTGAAGTGTGAGTACATTTGCAGATAAGTTGTCGGTGATAGTATTGATGAACGTAATTTATCAGTAATAGTCTCATGAAACGAATGCAGGGAATGGAATGAACACACGAGATTTCAGTAAGCTCCCACCTGTGACAATTGAACACACTTGCATTCATGTCAACAACATATTGTTCGTTGTCGTTGCTGACCTCAAAACGAGCATCTCCTGCAAACAAAAGGGCTCTAATTTAGAGCTTCACATTCTAGCTTCACAAGTTTTTTTCTTATCTGTGGACACAAGACATTTGTTAATTAGACTAATTTCTCATATTTTTTCACAATCCTACTCATCAAGCATTTTTGGATCATTTTGAGCACGGTCAGAACCAGTTTGTCACTGATTGGTAATAGAACTGTGTTGAATGACTCACATAAATTATTTATCCCAGTCACTTGGGAATCGAAGAAAACACATGAAAAACCCAATATCTAGGGTTTGTGCCTCAAAGATATATGTGGGCATCCGGGTTAATCTGATATAAGTTCCTCATTTCTATCTCGAAATGATAATTTCTGGTTGCCCTAGCCGCATTCCACATTGCATCTCTGTATACTTTGCCCCGATAATTCTTGCTGCACAACTGACAACAACCCCTGATATTTGAAAGAACAACAGAGTCAGCATAAAACAATATAATGAATACAACAAAGATAAATATTTCAAATAACAATTGAAAATGCATTATACCTTTTGTCGATCTGAAATAAATATACATCCGTATTCCAATTCAGTCTGTAAGTCTTGCTTCAATATTTGCAAAAACTATGTCTATAAATCCATACACTCTGATTCCACATTAACAACAGCAACGAGATATATTCTATCGTTGCCATCAATACTGATGGCGGTAAGTAATTGGCCAGGACACGAGCTCTTTAGATGACAATCATCTAAACAAATAATATGTCCACTATACTGTAGCAAACCTACCTTGCAAGCAGTCATACATAAGTACATTCTTTGGAATACACATGTCTCATTACCGTCAGAGTCCACCAAGTAAGAGTGTATGCACAATGTGCTACCTGTATTTGACCTACGTATTTCTTCTGCGTACGACTACAATAGATTGTATTGTTCATCGCTCTTCCCTTCATTAAGTTTTTGAGCTTTGCTTCTTGCTCTCTTTGTGATGACCCGAATGTGCACGTATGGTATGACTGTGGGGCAAACCTCGGGTTGCGGGGCAAACCTCGGGATCTAAGCCGAGTATAGGCGAATCCCGGACTCGAGTATAGGCGAATCCCGGGTCGTAAAAAGGGGGGTTTTCACAATCCCACATCGCTTGGGGAAGTATGTGGAAATGAAACATATGTAAAGAGACCCTCTCAACATAGCAAGACGCGTTTTGGAGCACGATTGGCAACGGATCCCATAAGAACTCCGAAGTTAAAAGTGCTTCGGCGAGAGCAATTCCAGGTTGGGTGACCTTCTGGGAAGTTCTCGCCAAACAAAGCCGTGAGGGGAGGATATTGGGCTACGGCCCAATCCCTAGAGCGGACAATATCTTGCTGGGAAAAAGGGGTCGTTACACTCTTAGCAAGACTTAGTGTAATGTTGACATTCAAATCCTTCCTCACTGTCTCGATAATGGAAGGAATTTTCCACGTAGATTGACTTTTGAACCTATCCAAATAATGATTTGCCACCAATTTTGCGATAGCGTGTCGATTCTCAATTTTCCTTGAACAATTGTGAGAATCGTTGAAACTCTTCATTTGAAATGTAAGCTCATTTTGTATCTTCGAAGCATGCAATCACCAATCACATCGATCTTCATACACTGTCGTTAGACGCTGAGATTCACTTTTAGTGAATTTGATCCCATAACCATTATTCAAAGCGTATTCTACTATTTCTTTTCTAATTACATTTAAAGAACTATATTTTTTTCAAATAAAATCCCATTGAAATTTCTTTCCTTACCGGTACGCTTTCTGTTGACTTAAATAGAGTTTAAGTTTAAATATATTTTTGATGATTATGTTTAATATGAAATATATGAACTGATAATTAAGTTTAATATGAAATATATAAACTGATTATGATTAATATGAAATACATGAATTGAATAATTGGATTATTGCGTTTATTGCATAAACTGATTATGATTAATATGAAATACATGAACTGAATAATTAGATTATTGCATTTATTACATTTATCTGAAAATACCCGTTGAAAAGGGTATTATTCTTCTGACGTTTTTGGTTAAGTGTTATTAGTCAAAAGTCAATCGTCCAAAGTACTACGTGAAAGACAGACGTAGTCGTCTAAAGTTAAGACAGACACAGTCGTCCAAAGTTACGACAGACGCAGTCGTCCAAAGTAACGCAGTCGTCTAAAGTGAAGACACACGTAATCGTCTAAAGTACTCGTCCGAATAGTATTCGTCCAAAGTACTCGTCCACAATGCAATCGTCATAAGTACTTGTCCACAACGCAATCGTCCAATGTACTCGTCCAATGAGCAAGAGTCCAAAATGCACAAAACAACGAATTCATGGGAAGCATTAGTCCGGCGAGCATTCATCCAACATCAGACTAAATGAATTCGTCCAAACTCATTCATCCAAAGGGCAAACATCCATAGTCTCAATGCCAGACTATTAAAGACCGCGAGCGATAGCGACTCCAGAACTCAACGACTATTTTTCTACGTACGGATGCTCTCCAACGATCATATTTTTTAATGAGACGCAGATTACAGACAGGAGTATAAATAGAAGAATACGAGCTCAAGACAAAAACTTTCTTATTACTCTCACGAGCTTAAGTCTGTATTACTCTGTGACTCTCTACATCTTTCTATACCTAAACTTGAGATTCTGTTTTGAGAGAGTGTAGCCTGGTGCTAAACATCTTCATCTTGTAAAAATTGTAAAACAGTGGATTGACGCCTGTGAAGTTCAATCCAGAAGTGTAAAGCAGTAGATCGACGCCCGTGAAGTTCGATCTAGATTTCTTGTGAGGAGAAGGAAAGAATCTTCAAGGGGGAGCCTTGGAGCGTGAAAGTAGGCCGAACCACGTTAAAAACTTTGGTGTCAATTTCTCTCTCTTTTACTTTAACTTGATTGCTTGTGTGCTATAATTTTAGTAATTGCATACAAAGAGAGTAGATATAATAAACCTGATTTGCATTGTTAAAAAAAGATTATGTTAAGAAATTTCTAATTCACCCCCTCCCCCGCTCTTAGACAATAACGGTTCTACAATTGGTATCAGAGAAGGTGTTATATTGTCTATATTGTGATATAGTTAGAAATGACATTCAACACAAATAATGCACATGTAAAAGGTTAATCTATCTCTAGACCTACATTTTTTGATAGAAGTCTAAGATGAGAATTTTTATTCAGGCTATGGATTATGACGTATGGAATATTATAGAAAATAGTCCTTTTAGAACTATGAAAACCAAAATGGTGTAAGTATACCAAAGCTGGCAAACGAATTAAATGAATGTGATAAACGCAATCTAAGTTTAAATGCCAAAGCTATAAACACCCTATACTGTGCTTTAAATAGAGATGAATTCAATAGGGTACAAGGCTGTGAGAGTGCACAAGAAATATGACATTTACTTGAAATTACACACGTGGGACTTCCCTGGCTTCTGACGATTTGACTTCCCTGTTTTTATTGAGCTTGTTATTTGGTCTCCTTTTAGTCTGTTAAAGTGTTAAGGGAAGTGTAAAAATTAAAAAAAAAAGGAGAGAAACCTAGTATGTCAAATTGAGGGTTTAAAGTTAAGATTACGTAATGGTCCTTCCGTGGCGGCCCTGACCGGTTTGGGGTCGTCACACTATTAATCATGCATTCTCGGTTTATCACCTAAACCCGAACCTACTCTCATTTACAGCATTCTCAAAACACACATTGTACTCTCTCTGCTAATCTAGCCACTAAAACTCAAGAAAACTCACCTAGGTTGAGGAATGTAAATCGGAGAGGAAATCACCTGGAGAGCTCTACTGAGCTTGAGCTGAATACCGCAAGAGGAAGTATAGAAAATAGTGGCGGCTACAGTGCATTAATCGCAAAACCTCTTTCCTTAAATAGGTTATCACTATAAATCTCTATTTACCATTATGTCCTTACTTAGTCACTCATTAATCTAATCAATAATTCTCCCAATTTTGTCCATGAAGTGTACACCATTAAATGACAAGGTAAAATCGGTTCGATGGAACCAGATGCTACAATCTACCGTCCTTAAAAGAATTTTGTCCCCAAAATTCAATACCTAAATAATTCTGGATGTTGGTCCATCATGTCCTGTTGGCGCTCCCAAGTTGTCTCCTTTATGCTCAGGTTATGCCATAAAACTTTCACCAGTGGGACTTCTTTGTTGCGTAACACCTTCACGGTATAGTCAAGGATCTTTACTGGTTTCTCCTCATAAGTAAGAGTGGGATGAATTTCAATGTTCTGTTGTTCCACAGCCTGAGTTGGATCCTGCATACACTTCTTTAGCATAGAAATATGGAACACATTGTGAATTCCGTCCATAGAGGCTGGCAATTGTAACTGATAAGCTGTCTTCCCAATCCTCTTCAAGATTGAGAACGGTCCAATATATCTGGGGTTCAATTTGCCTCTTTTTCCAAATCTCACAACTCCCTTGAATGGTGATACCTTGAGAAAAATTTCCTCACCTACTTCAAACTCCAATTCTCTGCGTCTCCTATCGGCATAACATTTCTGTCGGCTTTGAGCTGCCAAGATTCTCTGTCGGATGAGGGAAATCTTCTCCACTGTCTGTTGCACAATGTCCGGACCAAGCAAACGTGCATCACCAACTTCATCCCAATACAAAGGAGATCTACATTTTTGTCCATACAACACTTCATACGGTGCCATACCTATCGTTGCTTGAAAACTGTTGTTATAAGAGAATTCCACTAACAATAAATACTTACTCCAAGATCCTTGAAAATCTAAAATACATGCACGAAGCATATCCTCCAACGTTTGGATAGTCCTTTCAGATTGTCCATCTGTTTGAGGGTGAAAGGCGGTGCTAAAGTTGAGCTGTGTACCCATAGCCTTATGCAGACTCTTCCAAAACTTTGACGTAAATCTAGAGTCTCGGTCAGAAACTATAGTGCTTGGAACTCCATGCAGTCTAATAATCTCATGCACATACAATTCAGCTAGTTGGTCCATCGATTAGGTCATCTTTATGGGCATAAAATGGGCGGATTTTGTTAGACGATCTACTATCACCCATATTGCATTGTGTCCCTTTGCTGTCCTAGGCAATCCTACCACAAAGTCCATCGTTATTTGTTCCCATTTCCATTCGGGAACTGGTAATGGTTGCAATGCTCATGCAGGCCTCTGATGTTCAGCTTTAACTTGTTGGCAAACTAAACACAATCCTACTTACTCGGCCTCACTTCTTTTCACATTTGGCCACCAATAATGTTGTTTAAGGTCTCTATACATTTTTGTACTACCAGGATGGACAGAGAGTCTAGAAGAATGAGCTTCCGAAAGGATATCTTTTCGAAGTTATTTATCTGTTGGAACAAACCATCTATTCCGAAATTTGAGAATTCCATCAATAGAATAATTGAAATTCGACTTATCGGTAGAATCCATGCATGACTTATACTTGTTGGACTCAACATCAATCGCCTGTGCTTCCTTTATTCTTTTCAAAATAGTAGGCTTCAAGGTTATGGCAGAGAGCATAGCTGACACGCTGGACACAGCTTCCAAATTAAATCTTTGAAACTCTGCCTCTAAAGCTAATGGTATGTCAAGAATCAATGCTGAGGCTGAAGTCGTCACTCTACTCAAAGCATCAGCCACTACATTTACTTTGCCGGGGTGGTATTTAATCTCAAAATCATAATCCTTGACAAACTCCAACCATCTACGTTGCCTTATATTTAATTCTTTCTGTGTGAAAATATACTTCAGACTTTTATGGTCCAAAAATATCTCACAAGACTGTCCATGCAAGTAATGCCTCCAAATCTTTAGTGCAAAAACCACTGCAGCTAATTCTAAGTCGTGTGTAGGGTAATTCTTCTCGTGTGTTTTCAACTGCCTAGAAGCATAGGCTATTACTTTTCCATCTTGCATCAACACACAACCGAGTCCAACTTTGGAAGCGTCACAATAAATGCTGAACTTTCCATTTTCAATAGGAAGTGTTAATACTGGAGCATTGGTCAACTTCTATTTCAAAGTCTAGAAATTTTATTCACATTCCTCTGTCCACGCATACTTAATGTTTTTTCTTGTTAGCCGAGTGAGGGGTGTTGCAATCTCTGAGAATCCTTCAATAAATTTCCTGTAGTATCCTGCTAATCCAAGGAAACTCCGAATATCAATGGCATTCTTCGGTTGGGGCCATTCCTTAACTGCTTGAACCTTGGCTGGATCGACAGATATTCCATCACCCGAGATCACATGACCAAGAAAGTGAACTTTGTCCAACCAAAACTCACAATTGGAAAACTTAGCATAAAGTTGATGTTGCCTTAGTGCTCCCAATATCAGGTTCAAGTGTCTCGTATGCTCCTCCTTAGTACGTGAATAGATTAGTATATCATCAACAAATACTATGACAAACTTATCCAAATACTCATGAAACACCCTATTCATAAGATCCACGAATGCTGCTGTGCATTTGTCAATCCAAAAGTCATAACCAAAAACTCATAATGTCCATACCTTGTGCGAAAGGCAGTCTTAGGAATATCTTCTGATTTGACTTTCAATTGGTAATAACCGGACCTTAGGTCAATCTTAGAGAAAACACGTGCACCCTTAAGCTGGTCGAATAAATCATCAATCTTTGGCAATGGATACTTGTTCTTGATAGTTAACTTATTTAATTCCCGATAATCAACGTACATACGCATTGATCCATCCTTCTTCTTAACAAAAAGAACTGGTGCACCCCATATTGAAAAGCTTGGGCGTATAAACCCTTTATCCAATAGTTCCTCTAACTGTTTCTTTAATTCCTTAAGCTCCGTAGGTGCTAACCTATAGGGATTCTTAGATACAGGCTCAACGCCTGGGTAAACATCTACCACAAACTCAATGTCCCTATCTGGCGGCAAGCCAGGAAGGTCATCTAAAAATACTTCTGGAAAGTCTTGGACAACTAAAACATTTTGAGGACTTGCTTTTCCTACAAACTGCGTGTCTATAATGCTGGCCAGAAAGCATAAATACTCTCTGCATGAAGAGGGTCCAGCGTTAATAGAAGTCATAACAGACATTCCCTTACTCTTCTTCGAGGCTTGAAAGGTATGCTTCAAACCACCAGGGGGTTGAAAACTAAATACTCCAGTCCTACAATCAATTGTGGCATAATGTTTGAACAATCAATCCATTCCTAAGATTACATCAAATCCCATTATATCCATAATAATGAGATCAGCAGGTACATTCTTGTTTTCTACCAACACAACACTATCAAACATCACTTGGTTAGAGTGCATGCATTCACTAGAGGGTAACGCGACGTTAAACACGTGCTCAGTAGGGGTAAACTGTACATCTAACTTGACACCAAACGCATACGCTATAACCGAGTGTGTTTGTAACGCCCCGAGTTATCTGAACCCGGTTCGCTACACAAAATACTGAATCGAACTATGGCTTTTTAAGAAAATTTTAAAATTTCATTCAATGATCAAGATTTGACTCTTAAAACGTTGAAACTTGCAGCAGAAAAATTCATTGTACAAAAATAATATTTATTAAATGGTTAAAATATTCAAGAGAGTTGGTTGAAAGAGAAGAGAAAACAGAACACATCGACCGATCACTAAACGACAAAAGTCTTTTACTTACAAACAGAACAGAACACCTCGACCGGTCACTAAACGAAAAAACACCTTTACCGCACAGACCACGTGATATCCATGCGATTGAAATAATTCGGCAGACAACGTCTACCGCTCACAAATGACAAACATTCTCAGCTCATATCTGCTGATAGAACAAACTACGTCTTCCGATCGCTAGATGACAAAAATCCTCAATTCACATCTACCGATCGCAAAACGACAAATTTCTTCCTACATCATCTGATTACCAAAACGATAAAATTACTAAAGACTTATACCGAAGACATCTACCGATGGCTTCTACTGAAGACATCTTTCGATGGCTTCTTCTGAAGACATCTTCCGATGGCTTCTTCTGAAGACATCTTCCGATGGCTTCTTCTGAAGACATCTTCCGATGGCTTCTTCTGAAGACATCTTCCGATGGCTTCTTCTGAAGACATCTTCCGATGGCTTCTTCTGAAGACATCTTCCGATGGCTTCTTCTGAAGACATCTTCCGATGGCTTCTTCTGAAGACATCTTCCGATGGCTTCTTCTGAAGACATCTTCCGATGGCTTCTTCTGAAGACATCTTCCGATGGCTTCTTCTGAAGACATCTTCCGATGGCTTCTTCTGAAGACATCTTCCGATGGCTTCTTCTGAAGACATCTTCCGATGGCTTCTTCTGAAGACATCTTCCGATGGCTTCTTCTGAAGACATCTTCCGATGGCTTCTTCTGAAGACATCTTCCGATGGCTTCTTCTGAAGACATCTTCCGATGGCTTCTTCTGAAGACATCTTCCGATGGCTTCTTCTGAAGACATCTTCCGATGGCTTCTTCTGAAGACATCTTGAAGACATCTTCCGATGGCTTCTTCTGAAGACATCTTCAGATTACAAAATGACAAATTCTAATACTCACTTCCACTGATGGACTACATCCACCGATAGACAAAACTCTCGACTTCTACTAATAGACTAAATCCACCGATAGACAAATCTCTCGACTTCTACCGATAGACATCTTCTACCGATAGATCAAAAATACTCAACATCTGCTGATAGACTTCATCTACCGATAGATCAAAACACTCAAAAGAAAACAGCATAGCAACAATTTCACTCTAAACAAAGAAAACTCCGACTACCAAAAGAACTTGAGCATTTTACTAAAACCGTTCAAAACTACTTAAATCCGTGTACTACTCCAAAATTTGGTAAAAACAAATATTAGAACTAACAGAGTACCATTATCATAAAAAGTCTCAAATTGTATTCAAAACATCAAAACCACTACTGCCACTAAAACTCTCAACATATTTAAATTGAATCATGGTTCACTAAACCTTCTCATCTATTGACACCAGTTAAACTGCCCCATCAGTTTGCCAAGTCGAGGCATGAATGTGCTCCCCCAACCAGCCTATTCCTCAACATGCTCAGAAAACACACCTGCAGTCACTTCTTCACCTACATCACAAAACTCATCTATTAGCCTAATGCTAAGTAAGTAAAGCAATAATGAAATGAAATGCTGAAATATAAATTCCTAAACATGCAGTTTCTATTTTTCTCATCTCAGTTACATATGCATTTGTTTCTGATCTGATCCTCTTGTGAAATTCGGAATTGGATCACTTCTCCCAAAGTCATACATCCTCTCTCTCGATTAAGGGGTAGATTAGTTCCCTTAACAAACTGTTCAGATCCCCCTGTGAAATTGGGATTTGGATCACTTCTCCCAAAGTCATACATCCTCTCTCTCGATTAAAGGGAAAATTAGTTCCCTTAACAACTGTTACAGTCTGTTCATTCCTTACCATGCTATTTCATGTAAATTTATTTTCGCATACTTTCAAAACATGATGTATGACATACAAACACATTCAAGCATACACAATCCTACTGTTTTGTGATGTAGGCCCGAAGGCACAAGCATACTTTACTTACCTGGTCTCCTGGAATCGCTCGGCTGGAAGCTACTTTAGAAGTTTGCTCACCTAAAGTCATAACAATATATTAATCAAACCTTCACTAAACTTTACCAAGAATCAATCAGAAGTTTGAGGAAACCAGTTTGAAACTCTGCTACCCGTGCATTCCTATTTATCACTAAAACTCGAATCTACTCTCAATCACAGCATCCTCGAAATTTCTCACATTGTACTCCCTCAGTTACCTAACTGCTAAAATACAAGAAAACGAGGAAAACTTACCTAGGTTGAAAGAGAATCGAGCAAGAGAATCGCCAAAAGGGTTCTGCTGGAGAGTTGGAGGCCGAAAGAGGAATGATAAACAGAATAGTGGCGGCTACAGTGCATTAAACCCAAACCTCTCTCCTTAAATACGTTATCCACTTTTAAATTTCCAATTACCCTTATGCCCTTACCTAGTCATCCATTAACCCTACTTTTATTATTGTCATTTAAAGTGTCCCATTAATTTAAAAAAAGAAATGAGAACTGGTTCGATAGAACCGGGTGTTACAATTTACCCTCCTTAAAAGAATTTTGTCCTCAAAATTCAGTACCTGAATAATTCTGGATGTTGGTCCATCATGTCTTGCAGGCGCTTCCAAGTTGTCTCCTCTATGTTCTGGTTATGCCATAAGACTTTCACCAGTGGAACTTCTTTGTTGCGCAACACTTTCACAGCATAGTCTAGAATCCTTACTGGTTTCTCCACATAGGCAAGAGAAGGATGAACTTCAATACTCTGCTGTTCCATAATCTGTGATGGATCTCGTACGCACTTCTTCAACATGGAAACATGGAACACATTATAGATTCCTTCCATAGAGGTTGGTAGCTGTAATTCGTAAGCTGCCTTCTCAATCCTTTTTAAGATTGAAAAGGGTCCAATAAATCTGGGGTTCAACTTGCCTCTCTTACCAAATCTCACAACTCCTTTAAATGGTGATATCTTAAGAAAAACTTCATCACCTACATCAAACTCTAATTCTCTGTGTCTTCTGTCGGCATAGCTTTTCTGTCGGCTTTGAGCTGTTAAAATCCTCTGGCGGATGAGGGCAACCTTCTCAATAGTTTGTTGCACAAGGTCAAGACCAAGCAACTGTGCTTCACCAACTTCATCCCAGTACAAAAGAGATCTACACTTTCGTCCATACAATGCTTCATACAGTACCATTCCTATTGTTGCCTGAAAACTGTTATTATAGGAAAACTCCACCAACGATAAATATTTACTCCAAGATCCTTGAAAATCTAATATGCATGCCCGGAACATATCTTCTAAGGTCTGAATAGTTCTCTCGGATTGTCCGTCCGTTTGAGGGTGAAAAGCTGTGCTAAAACTAAGCTATGTTCCCATAGCCTTGTACAAACTTTTCCAAAACTTAGATTTGAATCTAGAATCCCGATCTGAAACTATGGTACCTGGAACTCCATATAACCTAACAATCTCTTGCACATACAATTCAGCAAGCTGATCCATCGAATATATTGTCTTTATGGGCAGGAAATGAGCAGATTTGGTTAGACGATCCATAATCACCCAAATTGCATCATGTCCTCTTGTTGTCCTAGGAAATCCTACCACAAAATCTATCGTTATATACTCCCACTTCCATTCGGGGACTGGTAAAGGTTGTAATGTTCCTGAGGGTCTCTGATGCTCAGCTTTAACTTGTTGATAAACTAAACACAATCCAACGTACTCTGCCACACTTCTTTTCATGCTTGGCCACCAATAATGCTGTCTAAGGTTCTTGTACATCTTTGTACTCCCAGGGTGAACAGAGAATCTAGAAGAATGTGCTTCTGAAAGGATCTCATCTCGAAGTTCTTTAATGGTAGGAACAAACCATCTATTTCTAAACTTAAGGATTCCATCAGCAGAATAGTTAAAATCTGATTTGTCCGTAGAATCTATGCTTAACTTGTACTTGTTACACTCGTCATCATTTGTCTGACCTTCCTTTATTTTCTCCAGAATAGAAGGCTTTAAGGTTATGGCAGTAAGCATGGCTGACACACTGTGCACTGCTTCTAGATTAAACCTTTGGAATTCTGACTCTAAGGCTAATGGCATATCGAGAATCAAGGCTGAGGGTGAAGTTGTCACTCTACTCAAAGCATCTGCCACAACATTTGCTTTGTCGGGATGGTATTTAATCTCAAAATCATAATCCTTTACAAATTCCAACCATCAACGTTGCCTCATATTTAATTCCTTCTGTGTGAAGATGTATTTCAGACTTTTATGGTCCGAGAATATTTCACAAGTTTGTCCATACAAGTAATGCCTCCAAATCTTAAGTGAAAATACTACTGCAGCTAATTCCAGGTCATGTGTAGGGTAATTCTTCTCATGCGTTTTCAACTGTCTAGAAGTATAGGCTATTACCTTTCCCTCTTGCATCAAGACACAGCCAAGTCCAATCTTGGATGCATCACAGTAAATGCTAAATTTACCATTCTCAACGGGAAGTGTTAATATTGGGGCATTGGTCAATTTCTTTTTCAAGGTCTGGAAACTGGATTCACACTCCTCTATCCAAGCATACTTGATATCTTTCCTTGTTAACTGAGTGAGGGGTGTTGCAATCTTTGAAAATTCTTCAATAAATTTTCTGTAATATCCTGATAATCGAAGGAAACTCCGAATATCTGCAGCACTCTTCGGTTGGGGCCACTCCCTAACTACTTGAACCTTGGCTGGATCGACGGATATTCCATCTCCAGAGATCACGTGACCAAGAAAGTGAACTCTATCTAACCAAAACTCACATTTGGAAAACTTAGCATAAAGTTGGTGCTGTCTAAGTAATCCTAACACCAAGCTCAAGTGCCTTGCATGCTCATCCTGAGTACTAGAATAGATTAGGATGTCATCTATAAACACAATGACAAACTTGTCCAAATACTTATGAAACACTCTATTCATAAGATCCATGAAGGCTGCTGGTGTATTAATCAATCCAAAGGACATAACCAAAAACTCATAATGTCCATACCTTTTGCGAAAGGCAGTCTTTGAGATATCTTCAGATTTAACCTTCAACTGGTAGTAACCGGACCTAAATTCAATCTTAGAGAAAACTCTTGCACCATTAAGTTGGTCGAATAAATTGTCAATCCTTGGCAATGGATACTTGTTCTTGACAGTTAGCTTATTTAGTTCCCGATAATCAATGCACATCTGCATCGATCCATCCTTCTTTTTGACAAAAAGGACAGGTGCACTCCACGGTGAAAAGCTAGGGCGTATGAACCCTTTCTCTAACAGATCCTCCAACTGCTTTTTTAATTCTTTAAGTTATGTTGGTGCTAGCCTATATGGATTCTTAGACACAGGCTCGGCGCCTGGGTAAACATCTACAACGAATTCAATTTCTCTATCTGGTGGTAAACCAGGAAGGTCATCTAAGAATACTTCAGGAAAGTCTTGAACAACTAAGACATTTTGAGGATTTTCCTTCCCTACAAGTTGTGTGTCTAAAACGCTAGCTAAGAAGCACAAATACTCTCCACATAGGGAAGGTCTAGTGTTAATAGAAGTCATCACAGACATTTCCTTGTTCTTCTTCGAAGCTTGAAAGGTATGTTTCAAACTACCAGGGGATTGGAAGCTAACTATTCCAGTCCTACAATCAATTGTGGCGTGGTGCTTAAACAACCAGTCCATTCCTAGGATTACATCAAATCCCATTATATCCATAATAATGAGATCAGCAGGTAAATTCTTGTTTCCCACTATCACCACACTATTAAGCATCACTCGGCTAGAGTGCATGCATTCACCAGAGGGTAACGTGACATTAAACATATGTTCAGATGGCGTAGGTTGTACATCTAGCTTAACAGCAAATGCAGATGCTATAAATGAATGTGCTGCACCAGAATCTATTAAAGTAAAAGCAAGTATAGAGTTGATCAATATAGTACCTGATACAACAGCGGACTGTTCCTCACCCGACTCCATCATGGAGAATATTCTTGGTTTAATCATAGCAGGGCCACTCTTAGAAGCTGGGCAGTCTCTGCTAATATGGCCGACTTTGTTACAAATATAGTGTACGCCCCGAGTCTGCCAGACCCGGTTTCGCTACCCAAAACATTGAACTGAACTAAGAGAAATTATGGAAAATTTTAAATTTTCTCTCGGTGATGATAATTCTATCTTTAATCCTCAACTGTACAGCAGAAAACTCAATAAGTAGACAACGTTTATAATTAGACAAAACGTTAAGACACTTAGCCGAAGAGAATTGGAAACTCAAGGACATCTACCGTTTGCAAAACGACAAGACTTAATATCGGCTTCTATCGATTGACACATGCACATCACGTGACTCATTATACTCCTTCCGATCACAAAACGACAAGACTTAATACATACTCATGCCGATAATGGAAAACCTACATCTACTGATTGACACATGCGCATCACGTGATTCATTAAACTTCATCCGATCACAAAACGACAAGACTTAATATCGACTTCTACCGATTGACACACACACAGCACGTGACTCATTAAACTTCATTCCGATAGAAGACATGATCCCATGGAAGACATGATCCGATAGAAGACATCATTCGATAGAAGACTTCATCCGATGGAAGACATCATCCGATAGAAGACTTCATCCGATGGAAGACATCATCCGATGGAAAACTTCATCCAATGGAAGACTTCATCCGATGGAAGACTTTATCCGATGGAAGACATCATTCGATCCGATGGAAGACTTCATCCGATGGAAGACATCATCCGATAGACAGGAAACTCTCAGACTTTCACCAACTTCAACATGACTGAATAAACTAACACACAGTTGGACCATAATCTCATCTAGAATACGTGTAGCGAGAGACTCTAACAAAACAGATCATTCTATCATTTCATGATCATTCTCAAACTCAGAAGTTAGTCAGTCAGGTTCCAGTATCTATTGTATTAAGAAAACACCCTACATAGATCTCAGTATTCATAACCTTACTAACATGATAAAGGTAGTAACCAGGAGTTTAAATCGCCTTCCCAGCCACCAATCTGTCACCTTGAGAACCTTTCAGCAACCAGCCTTAATCATCCTCATTAGACTTGAAATCCTAATCTGGTAGTTCTTCACCTACATCATAAGGTTTAAACTATAAGCCAAATGCTTAGTAAGAAGTGCAATGCTAACATGTATGCATGAATGCACAAATTAAAGAAACATATGTTCATGATCTTTTCATGTTCTTGTTCTTGTTCATGTTCATCATTTTCATCATATGGATTAAGGGAGGATTTGTGCCGAAAAGGGGGTTGACAGTGAGAGTGTACATAGTCTCTTACGGGTCGTATTCATGGTCTTCCTTTTGGACAGTGACATACGTCAAACTGCCCCCAACCCTCTCTTAATCCTTGTTGCATAAGTTTCATATTCATATCTTGTTCATGGGAGAAATCATGCACTTAAAACATTTTCATATGCTTGAGAAAACATTCATGATGCATGAGCATGAGTAATCTTAGTTCATCAAACTACTGAACAAGTCATTCATTCATCAGAGGATCATAACATCAACTCGAGTACCATAACTAAACAGACAATAGCACAGAAAATCTTTAAACCTCATAGACAACTTCTACCTAGTACCCTTGTGATGTAGGGCTTTAATGGCCGGGAATCTTACTCACTCACTTACATGGTTTCCTGAGCACTTCTCTTCAAACTTCTTCACCTAGAAACATTTCACATTACAATGTTAAATCAAAACCTAACTAAAAGTCATCCTAGTATCTAACATAAATATTTCTAATCCTCCTAGTCGAGCGCCTAGTGTGTACAGATTAAACTTCTAGAACCTAAACAACCGGATTAAGTCTAACAACTAAACATGGTCTGTTATCTTAATGTCCAGAATCGAATCTGAAATGTCATTACTAAACACAGATCATGATTGTCACTACCATTACTCTGTTAGTGAAAAATCCGAAACTTCAAGTTCTAGCTGAAGACAGAGCTCTAAGTAACTACCCAGTAACTACATTGTCTAAATCTTACCTAGTGCATGGATTATCAAAGTGGAGGCTGAAGAACTTATCGCCGGTGAAGGAATAGCTGGCAGAGAGGGAGCTCTGGAAGGAAGGGAATCGCCGAGAGAGGAAATGTCGGCTACGGTGAGGTTTTAATGAGGTTTAAGAATTTCCATAACCTATTTATACCAATTAAAGTCCACCTTAATTACAAACTTGCCACCCAACCTAGTTTCACTCAACTTGTAATAAATAGGTCTTGGCATTAAATTTAAAATCATAAAGGTCAATAAAAAGGGTGACAATTAAAATGTTAAGAAAATCACCTGGCTGAAATTGTCGGGTGTTACATCCACCCCTCCTTAAACAAAATTTTTGTCCTCGAAAATTGATCAAACAAAGAGCTCTGGATATTTGTCCAACATGTCCTGCTGTCGCTCCCAAGTGGCTTCTTCAATACCATGATTCGTCCACAAAACTTTTACAAGAGGAATTTCTTTATTTCGTAGAGTCTTAACTGCAGTTTCCAATATTCAAAAAGGTTTCTCTTCATACATCAGTGTTGGCTCAATATCAATCTCTGTTGGCTTAACAACCTGCGGCTAATTCCAAATCATGAGTGGGGTAATTCTGTTCATAACTCTTCAGTTGCCTGGAGGCATACGCTACAACCTTGCCTTCTTGCATCAAAACACATCCTAGTCCCACTTTAGATGCGTCACAATTAACACTAAATCTTCCTTCTTCAGTTGGGAGTGTCAAGAGAGGAGCTGTAGTCAACTTCAGTTTTAGTATTTGGATGCTATCTTCACAAGCTTCAGACCAAGAGTATTTGGTGTCTTTCTTTGTCAAACTAGTTAAAGGCTCAGCTATCATAGAGAATCCTTTAATGAACTTCCTATAATAACCTGCAAGACCAAGGAAACTACGGACTTCACTGGCGTTCCTCAGCTGGAGCCAATCCTTAACAGCCTGAATCTTGGTTGAGTCTACGGATATGCCCTCAGCAGAGATGACATGACCTAAAAAGTTGACCTTATCTAACCAGAACTCACATTTGGACAACTTGCCATAAAGTTGTTGCTGTTCTAATGCCATCAAAACTATTCTTAAGTGTTTTTCATGGTCAGCTTTGGTCCGTGAATATATTAAGATATCATCAATAAACACAATCACAAACTTATCCAAGTACTCACGAAACACTCGATTCATCAAGTCCATAAAAGCTGCGGGTGCATTCGTCAATCCAAACGACATCACAAGAAATTCATAGTGTCCATATTGGGTTCTAAATGTTGTCTTTGGTATATCTCCCTCCTTAACCTTCAGTTGGTAGTAACCTGAACGTAAGTCAATCTTTGAAAACACTTTGGCTCCTTGAAGTTGGTCAAACAAATCGTCGATACGGGGCAAGGGATATTTATTCTTGATTGTCAACTTGTTTAACTCTCTGTAATCTATGCACATTCTAAGAGAACCATCTTTCTTCTTAACAAATAGAACAGGTGCACCCCAGGGAGAACAGCTGGGGCGGATAAATCCCTTGTCTACTAATTCCTGTAGTTGGACCTTCAATTCCTTCAACTCAACAGGTATCATGCAGTAGGGGTTCTTAGACACAGGTAAAGCCTCGGGATATGTATCGATTATAAACTCGATTTCCCTATCAGGTGGTAGTCCAGGCAAGTCATCCAAAAATGCTTTTGGAAACTCTCGGACTATAGGAATATCCTGAAGTTCTACCTTACTCTTTACTCGGACATCAATTATACTAGCTAGATAACTCTCACAACCACCTTTCAGTAACCGTTGAGTCTCTAGTGAGGATATAACCGGTATTTTACTTATTTTTGGAATAGCTTGGAAGGAGTACCAATCTCCGTTTGGGGGTTGGAACTCAACCAATCCAGACCTACAACTTATCGTGGCATAGTGTCTGCATAGCCAATCCATTCCTAGTATAACTTCATATCCCTTCATGTCAATTACGATCAGTTCTATGTATAACTTCTTATTTCCTACTGACACAACATCACCTTTTATTATCCGTTCAGAATGTAAAGACTTCCCCGATAACATGACACTAAATGATCTCTCGGTTGGCAAGAGTTCTAATTTATACTTATATACAAACAGGGTTGATACAAACGAGTGAGTGGCTCTCGTTTAATCTTGGTTTAAACGGGAGCCACTCATAGAAGCTGAGCCACTCTTAGAAGCTGGGCAGTCTCTGCTAATATGGCCGACTTTGTTACAATTATAGCATCTGGTGATCCTAGGCTTCGGGCATTCTTTGATCGTGTATCCAACTTCCTCACAGTTGAAACACCTCCCAAAGCCCAATCTGCACTCGCCCGAGTGGTTCTTCAAATACTTAGGACACTGGGGAAATTTCCTGACATTCTGTATCTTTCCTTCTATTCCTTGGCTATTCTGGCCTTCACTAGGCCTCTTCATTCCTCTTTGCTGGTATGGCTGGACAGAATTTTGTGGGACCTCCTTCTGTAACACCTGGTTTTACGAGATTTTATAATTTCATAATATAATGGCATTTTTTATACATATGTCAAATTAAGTCCGTTTTGCAAGCTGAAAGTGTTATTAGAATCCTAATGATTTATATGGATTTTTGGAGAAATACAGGATTTAACGGAGTTTCAAAAAGGTTGAAAACACGGGAGGGCAAAACGGTAAAATGTTTCGATAGGAATTATTATTATTATTATTAATAAAAACAACAGAATGGATCGAAGCCATTCTGTTGTTCGCGAGTGCCCGACGAAGAAGGAGAACGGAGACGAGGGCCAAGCGACGTTTGGCGGTGACCTGACCACCGGCGATTCGACGCTCTCCGACCAGACGACTCCGATGAGTAGCTCCCGGCCAGTCTCCGCGCACAAACCAAACAGTGAGCCCTATTCATGCCCTATTTTTGGTTCGGTCGTGGCCGAGGGTGACGAGCTTGTTTTGGCTCCGATCATCAGCCGTTTTTGGGTGGTCTTGGCTCGGGATTGCCGGACATTAGGCCGGCTGTAGTCGCCTGGCCGTGGGGAGCCCAATTTGGCCAAAATTCAGTAAGCCCAATTTGGGCATTTCGGGTTTTCTATGAGTAGCCTCTGAATATTGGTTAGTTTATGTTAATTAGGTATGAGGGGGATTGATTGGTGAGGAATCGGGTGAGAATTGATGGAAAATCGAAATAGAGAAATTTCGGGTGAAGGGCAGTTCGGGTTTTTGGATATTTGACCTAGTTACGGTCGTTTGTTTTAAAATTCCTTTTGACAGGTTAAAATAGGTTATTAGAGGAGTACGTGGCCGCTGGAATCGTCAATTTCGATATCTGGTGCGAAAGTTATGCACATTTGAAGTTTCGGGTCGGTTTTTACCAAACCCAAATTAGTGGTCCGTTTAGTTAGGTTTTAGTTGTATTAGGCTTGAAATAGTAGTTTGAGAGTAAATTGATGAATGTAAGCTTGATTTAATGAAGTTTGAATGTTTGTCATAGGTCAATCCATAGGTGATGTGAGGTGCCAAACCCAGCGAGCTACAGAAGACAAGTAAGTTCTCGTGAATCTTCTCTGGCCGATTGGCCTACACCATACGTCGAAGTCGTCTCGAGGAGTTTTGGTGACATGTTTATTTAATTGTTTTGGTTGGGTAGTTAGGTTGCTTTGTTTTATAGTTATGCATTTACAGTCTTGATGGTACACATGATTGTTTGTTTACGTTTATATTGAACTGTTCATGCATCACGTGTTTTAAAAGAACATAGAAAATGAATTTCCGCACGATGTTTTAAAGAAAATGGCAATGCGGCCTGGAAAGGGGCTATTGATCTATTGTGTAGGCACGAAGGGGTCTGTCACAATACCGCATTTAACACGTACTCATACAGTTTATAGGTCATGCAAGATGGGGCTCAGGCACGGCTGTACATGTTGTAAGCGTGTACCCCCTCCTCTAGCTGGAAAGAGTAGTCCGACCGCTGGATGTGCTCTCTCTGGTTAGGGGGTTGAGATCTCGGTGACAATCAGAGTAAAGATAATGAAAATGATGCATGATTACGAATTCATACGCACAGCATGCATTGCATTTACGTAGAACTTGCTGAGATTTTATCTCATAGTGTGTCTGTATGGTATAGGTGACTTCGACATAGGTGAAGACGAGGTCCCTCCACCTGAGGAGTGATGCAGTTGATGGAGGATGGCTTGCGGTGGTGTGCTGGCACAGTCGAGGCGCATTTTGACCCGTGGGACTCATGGTTTGATGTTTTGAGGTTTTTTTGGGAATTGTCGGGTTGATGGTGAATTAAAATGGATAATTGCACTGTTAGATCATTTTAGGATGCTTGGATCTGGATAGTTGATAGGTTGATATTTTGATGTTTTGGCAAACCTGTTTATAAAACGTTTTGTTAAGATTTTTATTTAGACTTTCGTGAATTGTTTGGTGATTTTAAAACATAAGGATATGTTAAACTTTCAAACGGAATCACGCGGTTTGTTTTTATGAAAATGTGTTTCGTTTCAATTTCGTTTCGAGTCGGTTTGGAGTAATATTTCGGAAGACGAATGAGTATCGGGTGTTTGATGTTAAATAGTATTGTGAAGGTGTATGTTGTAACGTCCCCAGAACTGTACCCATTTTACCCGTATAAATTTTTCATTTTTATTTCTAGACTTTAAATAAACTTTACGCGGAATGTAAACTGAAGTTGAAACCAGAACTGAAATCGGAATTAAAGTTCGTTTGGTAAATTGTTTAAAACATAAACTAATTTAATTTAATAAAACTTAAAACATTTAAAATTATAATTAAAGTAGAAAACAGTCGGGAGGACAAAACTGTCCAACCCGTGGCAACTAAGTGCAGCGAACAGTCGCTGCAGCATGCAGCGACTGAGCGCTGCAGTTGCTGCAGCAAGCAGCGCTCGATCGCTGCATTGCTGCAGCGATCGTGGGCTGCAGTTGCTGCAGCAAGCAGCGCTTGATCGCTGCATTGCTGCAGCGATCATGCGCTGCAGATGCTGCAGCAAGCAGCGATCAGTCGTTGCATTGCTGCAGCGCCTGATCGCTGCACTGCAGCCTTGATCCTTATTGCTCTCTGGAATTTCCAGAGAGCAAATACTTCAATAAGCTCTCTGGAAATCCGGTTTCCAGAGAGCAAATCTATACCATTGCCTCATTCCATTTCTTGCAACTTTCATACTTTATTCTAACTAAAACATAAACTTGTAATTTAAACTCAATCCATTTACAACAGACTTTGCGAAGTCCAACTGCGTGGATAGCTCTAAAAATCGAGCCTATCCGTAACAACCTAAAAACATTTCAAAACATTTTCTATAACATTCGAATAAAAGACTTAACAAAACGTTTTAAATACGATTACCAAAACATTTGAAACGTCAAAAGTAAACCTATCAACTACCAGACCAAGCATCCTAATATGTTCTATACAAATTAACATCAGCCCAAACATCACGAAAATCCCAAAATCTATACGTACTTCCCCCACGGGTCAAAACGCGCCTCGACTGCCCAGCGCACTCCCACGGGCCATCATCCATCAACTGCCTCAGACATCAGACGGAGGAACGTCGTCCTCACCTGGATCTACGTCACCTACACCATACAGACACCTATGAGATAATGAAATCTCAGTAAGCTTCGTAAATGCAGATGCATGCGTGCGTATGCCATTCAGAAAACATGCAGATTCAGATTCAGATACAGATTCATTACGTCGCAGACAGAGAGATTGTCACCGAGATCGCAACCCACTAACCGAAGAGAGCCCATCCTGCGGTCGGACTACTCTTTCCAGCTAGAGGAGGGGGGTACACGCTTGCAACACGCACAGCCGTGCCTGAGCCCCACCTCGCGTGACCAGATACAGACAGATTACGTTCATTAATTACAGAGGTTCATTTTCTTTTCTTAAAACACGTGCAGAAATTCATTTTCATGACATTTGAAATACGTGATGCATGAACAGATATGAGCATAATATAAACATACAATAAACAAACACATATATACCATCAAGACTGTAAATGAAATAACCTACAAAACGTTTAAACCTAACTACCCAACCAAAGCAAATAAAACAAACGATCCTTTAACATCCTCGACGCGACATCGAAATACGGTGTAGGCCAATAGGCCAGAGTAAGTCACGAGAACTTACCTTGAGCGCACAGATTCTCGAGCTTCGTCCAAGAGAGTCGTTCACCTAATCAATTCAAAGCGTTTATCGTTAAAACGAATTTAAACTTCTAAACGTCCAAATTCAACGAAACCTTAACTAAGGAATTCCTTAAAACTTCTAACTCGTCAAATCGAGATACTTAAACGACTAATTCATGCTCGATGGTTCGAAATTACAATTAACGAACTTTTCCAAAAATTCCTAATTTTTAACCTTTTCACGATTTGATTTAACTTCGTCCAATAACGTCAAATACGTGCAATATATACTTAATCAAGGCTAACCTATTAATTACGAACCCTAATTCGCGTTTTTAACGAAAATAAACCGAAACCCTAAACGGAAACCTAACGCTAAACCGGTCCGAAAACTGAAAACCGAAGCTCTAGAATTATAGATTCGTACCTAGGATAGCGATTGAAGGAGAAATCACGAAGAACGGAGGAGAAACGGAGAAGAACGGAGGTCGGAATGTTGAGGAATCGTCGGCGGCCGAGAGAGAATTAGCTCTCTGTCGATTTCGTGAAACAGAGAAGAAGAAGAAGTGAGGGAGAAGAGAAGAATTTGATTTTTTAATAGAAATTTCCTTTGCAAATTACCATTTTGCCCTTAGCACTTAATTCTATTTTGTTTCGTCCTTCGGTTCGTTAATCGTCCAACTATTCGGGTTCACCAACTCTCCTTATTTCACCAACAAGTCCAACTTATTATTTAGGATTTAATAAAACTGTCCGTTTGCAATTTGGACCTCGTTTGCTATTTTTACGAGAACGTCTTTTACATTACGAGGAATGTATTTACTCGAAATATAACGTTTAATCTCCGAAAATTCCCATAATTTCCTTAAAATTCTTATTATTCGTTATGATCATAATGACGTTTTCCGTTTGCGAAACCGATTTGATTTGACATATTTACGAAAAATACCATTATATGATAAAACACTAATATAATATATTAAAACCAAAAATCCGTACAAGCCGGGTATTACATATGTGATGTTAGTGGTGATTGTGGAAGAAATTGGGCATGTTTAAGTGGTGTTAAAATATGGTTTCCAAATTGTTTTTCGTAACATTAACGATTTCGATTTCAATTTAGATCCCGCTTAGAGTTCATATAAGTCTAAGTATAAAGGATTATTAAAAATAATAATAATAATACGGGAAATAAGGTTACAGTAGTAGGGTCGTGACACCTTCAGCCTAGCACACTTTCTTTCAGCTTCTTCCACCTCCAGAGCAGTGGACACAACTTCGCTGAATGACAAGCCTTTAATACCACAAAAATTTAACTCCTCGGTAAATTTCCGGCTTTAGCCCATGCACAAATTTGAACACCTTATCCTCGTCCCTGTGACCAAAATGTCCAGCAAACCTGGACAGGGACTCGAATTGCCTACTGTACTCGGCCACAGACCTTGTCTGCTTCAAGTTCAGAAATTCCAACTTCTTTGCAGTTTGGACAATGCTGTTGAAATACTTCTCATAGAAAATGTCCTTGAATTATGACCAAGGCATCGCCAAAACATCAGTGGTGGTCTCTATTGTTTCCCACCAGAGTTGAGCATCACCAGCCAAATGAAACGTTACCAACGTGACCTTGTCTCCTTCTCCAATGTTGGCGCACCTAAACATACTCTCAATCTTTCTAAGCCACCCTTCAGCAATAACTGGATCAGATGACTGTCCATCAAACGTGGGTGGTCTTAGCCTCCTGAATCTATCTCCAGAATGTTCATTGCTAGAACTCAAGTTGGCACTTCCTTGTACCTCTCGGTTCAACAGCACTCCTAACTGATCGGACTGCTGACGCACTAGGTCTGTTTGCTGACGCACCAAATCTGTCAGCTGTCTAATCACGCTAGGATCTTCTTCAGTTCTCAAGTTGGGCATCTCTCTTGGTACTCTTGGTCTTCCTGGTCGTCTAGTCATTTTCTATACCCCTGTTCAAGGTTAACTACTCTCATAAACATCTAATAACTAAGGTTAACATAAACACTTACAGTTGTTGGAGTACTCCCATGCGACGATCGGCGCTAATGAGTAATCTTTTGAACGGTTTAACTGAATGTCTCTGATACCACACTGTAACGCCCCAAGTTATTTGAACCCGGTTCGCTACACAAAATACTGAACCGAACTATGGCTTTTTAAGAAAATTTTAAAATTTCATTCAATGATCAAGATTTGACTCTTAAAACATTGAAACTTGCAGCGGAAAAATTCATCGTATAAAAACAATATTTATTAAATTGTTAAAATATTCAAGACAGTTGGTTGAAAGAGAAGAGAAACAAAACTCTCGACTTCTACCGATAGACAAAACTCTCGACTTCTACCGATAGACAAAACTCTCGACTTCTACCGATAGACAAAATCCACCGATAGACAAAACTCTCGACTTCTACCGATAGACAAAACTCTCGACTTCTACCGATAGACAAAATCCACCGATAGACAAAATCCACCGATAGACAAAATCCACCGATAGACAAAATCCACCGATAGACAAAACTCTCGACTTCTACCGATAGACAAAACTCTCGACTTCTACCGATAGACAAAACTCTCGACTTCTACCGATAGACAAAACTCTCGACTTCTACCGATAGACAAAATCCACCGATAGACAAAACTCTCGACTTCTACCGATAGACAAAACTCTCGACTTCTACCGATAGACAAAACTCTCGACTTCTACCGATAGACAAAATCCACCGATAGACAAAACTCTCGACTTCTACCGATAGACAAAACTCTCGACTTCTACCGATAGACAAAACTCTCGACTTCTACCGATAGACAAAACTCTCGACTTCTACCGATAGACAAAACTCTCGACTTCTACCGATAGACAAAATCCACCGATAGACAAAACTCTCGACTTCTACCGATAGACAAAATCCACCGATAGACAAAATCCACCGATAGACAAAATCCACCGATAGACAAAACTCTCGACTTCTACCGATAGACAAAACTCTCGACTTCTACCGATAGACAAAACTCTCGACTTCTACCGATAGACAAAACTCTCGACTTCTACCGATAGACAAAACTCTCGACTTCTACCGATAGACAAAACTCTCGACTTCTACCGATAGACAAAACTCTCGACTTCTACCGATAGACAAAACTCTCGACTTCTACCGATAGACAAAATCCACCGATAGACAAAACTCTCGACTTCTACCGATAGACAAAACTCTCGACTTCTACCGATAGACAAAACTCTCGACTTCTACCGATAGACAAAACTCTCGACTTCTACCGATAGACAAAACTCTCGACTTCTACGATCAAGATTTGACTCTTAAAACATTGAAACTTGCAGCGGAAAAATTCATCGTATAAAAACAATATTTATTAAATTGTTAAAATATTCAAGACAGTTGGTTGAAAGAGAAGAGAAAACAGAACACATCGACCGATCTTTAAACGACAAAAGTCTTTTACTTACAAATAGAACATAACACCTCGACCGGTCACTAAACGACAAAACACCTTTACCGCACAGACCACGTGATATCCATGCGATTGAAATAATTCGGCAGACAATGTCTACCGCTCACAAACGATAAACATTCTCAGCTCATATCTGTCGATAAAACAAACTACATCTTCCGATCGCTAGACGACAAAAATCCTCAATTCACATCTACCGATCGCAAAACGACAAATTTCTTCCTACATCATCCGATTACCAAAACAACAAAGTTACTAAAGACTACCGATGGCTTCTACTGAAGACATCTACCGATGGCTTCTACTGAAGACATCTTTTGATTACAAAATGACAAATTCTAATACTCACTTCCACCGATGGACTACATCCACAGATAGACAAAACTCTCGACTTCTACCGATAGACAAAATCCACCGATAGACAAAACTCTCGACTTCTACCGATAGACATCTTCTACCGATAGATCAAAAAATACTCAACATCTGCCGATAGACTTCATCTACCGATAGATCAAAACACTCAAAAGAAAACAGCATAGCAACAATTTCACTCTAAACAAAGAAAACTCCGACTACCAAAAGAACTTGAGCATTTTACTAAAATCGTTCAAAACTACTTAAATCCGTGTACTATTCCAAAATTTGGTAAAACCCACTATTAGAACTATAACAGTACCATTATCATAAAAAGTCTCAAATTGTATTCAAATCATCAAAACCACTACTGCCACTAAAACTCTCAACATATTTAAATTGAATCATGGTTCACTAAACCTTCTCATCTACTGACACCAGTTAAACCGCCCTATCAGTTCGCCAAGTTGAGGCATGAATGTGCTCCCCCAACCAACCTATTCATCAACATGCTCAGAAAACACACCTACAGTCACTTATTTACCTACATCACAAAACTCATCTATTAGCCTAATGCTAAATAAGTAAAGCAATAATGAAATGAAATGCTGAAATATAAATTCCTAAACATTTAGTTTCTATTTTTCTCATCTCAGTTGCATATGCATTCATTTCTGATCTGATCCCCCGGTAAAATTGGGAGTTGGATCACTTCTCCCAAAGTCATACATCCTCTCTCTCGATTAAGGGGCAGATTAGTTCCCATAACAAACTGTTCAGATCCCCCTGTGAAATTGGGATTTGGATTACTTCTCCCAAAGTCATACATCTTCTCTCCTGATTAAGGGGTGGATTAGTTCCCTTAACAACTGTTACAGTCTGTTCATTCTTTACCATGCTATTTCATGTAAATTCATTTTCGCATACTTTCAAAACATGATGCATGACATACAAACACATTCAAGCATACACAATCCTACTGTTTTGTGATGTAGGCCCGAAGGCACAAGCATACTTTACTTACCTGGTCACCTGGAAATCGCTCGGTTGTAAGCTACTTTAGAAGTTCGCTCACCTAAAGTCATAACAATACATTAATCAAACCTTTACTAAACTTTACCAAGAATCAATAAGAAGTTTGAGGAAACCAGTTTGAAACTCTGCTACCCGTGCATTCTTATTTATCACCAAAACCCGAACCTACTCTCAATCACAGCATCCTCGAAATTTCTCACATTGTACTCCCTCAGTTACCTAACTGCTAAAATACAAGAAAATGAGGAAAACTTACCTAGGTTGAAAGAGAATCGAGCAAGAGAATCGCCAAAAGAGTTCTGCTGGAGAGCTGAAGGTCGAAAGAGAAATGATAAACAGAATAGTGGCGGCTACAGTGCATTAAACCCAAACCTCTCTCCTTAAATACGTTATCCACTTTTAAATTTTCAATTACCCTTATGCTCTTGCCTAGTCATCCATTAACCCTACTTTTATTATTATCGTTTAAAGTGTGCCATTAATTTAAAAAAAAATTGAGAACTGGTTCGATAGAACAAGGTGTTACAGTGTTTGTAACACCCGGAATTTTCCCATAACATGGTGGAGAATTGTTAGGTTTGAAAAGTCAAATTCTTTAACCAATCAAAATGTAGTAAAAAGCTAATGAATTTTGTGAAGGAAGTAAGAGGAGGAAAGAAAGAAGAATAATGGTGTGAAAGAGTGACGTTGGTGTTGGAAACATAAAGAAAAGGGGAGGGCATTTTTCGATGCAGTGTTAGGGTTGTGTTGCGTTGTCGTGTGGAATGCTGTTGTATTGTTGTGCTAGAGTCGGGTGTGGGTGTGTGCATTGTGCTGGTTTATATTTAATATTTATTATCCCTACTTGCTAAGCGTAAGCTTACGTGTGTGTGAATGTGTTCTGTGGTGTAGGTGACGGAGCGTTTCCAGGTGAGCTCAAGAGTGAGGATCAGGATTAGGAGCAGTTGGGGATCCACGGAGCTTGCCGGTGCAGGCCATTGTCGGGGCGCTTTGACCTGATTCTTGGGGGTATTTTTGGTAGCTGATTGAATTGGATATGTTTTGGTTTAGTTTGGTTATAGTTGATGGAAGGTTTTGTTATGTTTTGATTTGGAGTGTTGTAGTTGTTTTGTGGTTGGTTGGTGGTGGATTGTGTAGAGTTATTGGGGATTGAATTTTGTGTTTGGTTGGCTAGATTATGTTTTGATGTATATAGTAAGGGTTGGTCCTAGTTGGGATTGATTTGCATTGTGTTTTAAACGTATTGTTTTTCAGGTTTTGGTTTTAGAAAATTTAGCCGTTATATTGCCGTTGTTTTTTTTTTAAAATTACTAACGTCAGGTTACGTTTGCTATTTTTTCATTATTCGTTTGAAGTTGGTTTCCAACAAAATTTACGGGATGTGAAGATTTGAGTGTCGGGAAGTCATGGTTAAAGTTTCGTGATTTTTGAAGATGCACGGGGTGGTGAAATGTGAAGGAAAGTGAGGGAAGGTCAAATTGGGTATTTTTGAGTGTTTTTGGTTGTGAAAAACCCGAGCCGGCCCGATTGGTCGGGCCCGGGGCACGATCGGTCGTGGTCGGGATGTTTTTGAGTGAAGAAAACCCGAGGAGGCCCGATTGATCGGGCTTTGGGCCGCGATCGGTCGCGGTGGCCATGTTGGGGCGCGCCCAGCGCGCGCGCCCAGCGGCCCTTTGAGGCCAAATTTTGTTTTTTTTTTCAAATTTTTCCCAACTTTTACAATGTTTTGACCCGACATTTTCCGACGTATTTTAAACGTATTTTGGGGCCGTTTTCCAATAAATTTTGAGGGTTCGGAAGACCCGAAAACGAATCGAAAAATTTACGAAAATCATTCTAAAAAAAAAAAGTGTTTTAAACGCGGGGTTAGCTAGCATTGTGACGCACCGAGCCGGGGAGGTTTCGGGGGCGTTACAGTGTTGCACCAGAATCTATTAAAGTAAAAACAGGTATAGAGTTTATCAAAATGGTACCTAACACTACAGCGGGGTTTTCCTCATCGCCCATCTCCAACATGGAGAATATCCTCGGCTTTATCTTAGCAGGGCCACTTTTCAGAGCTGGACAATCTCTGTTAATATGGCTGACTTTGTTACAGTTGAATCATCGGGTGATTCTGAGATTCGAGCAATCCCTGTATGAGTGTCCAACTTCCTCACAGTTGAAACACTTTCCCGTCCCAAACCTGCACTCGCCCAGGTGACCTTTCAAACATTTTGGGCACTGGGGAAACTTCCTGGTATCCGGTACTTTCCTTCCTGTTCCTTGGTTACTCTGGCCTTCACTGGGCCTCTTCATTCCTCTCTGCTGTTGGGGTTGGATGAACTTTTGCGGGGCCTCCTTCGGTCCAGAACACTTCATTTCAGCTTCTTCCACCTCCAATGCTATGGACACAACTTCACTGAATGACAGCCCTTTAATACCACAGAATTTGACTCTTCTGTAAATTTCTGGCTTCAGTCCATGTACAAACTGAAACACCTTATCCTCATTCTTGTGAACAAAATGTCCAGCAAACCTGGACAGGGACTCGAATTACCTACTGTACTCTGCCACAGACCCTGTTTGCTTCAAGTTCAGAAACTCTACCTTCTTCGCGGCCTGGACTATGTTGTTAAAATATTTCTCATAGAAAATCTCCTTGAACTGAGACTAGGACATAGCCAGAACATCAGTGGTGGTCTCTATTATTTTCCACCAAAGTTGAGCGTCCCCAGCCAAATGGAACGTTGCTAGAGTGACTTTGTCTCCTTCTCCGATGTTGGCACATCTGAACATGCTCTCAATCTTCCTAAGTCACTCCCCAGTAACAATCAGATTGGACGATTTTCCATCAAGTGTGGGCGGCTGTAGCCTCCGAAATCGGTCTCCTGAATGCTCACTGCTGGAACTCGAGTTGGCACTTCCTTGTACTTTTCGGTTCAACAATACTCCCAGCTGATCGGACTGCTGACGAACCAAATCTGTCTGTTGGCGCACCAAGTCTGTCAGCTGCCTAATTACACTAGGGTCCTCCTCACTTCTCAAATTTGGCATCTCTCTTGGTACTCTTGGTCTTCCTGGTCGTCTAGCCAATTTGCTATATTCCTGGACGAGGTTAATTACTCTCATAAATATCTAATAGCTAAGGTTAACATAAACACTTACAGTTGTTGAAGTACTTCCATGCAACGATTGGCACTGATGAGTAATATTTTGAACGGTTTAACTGAATGTCTCTGATACCATACTGTAACGCCCCGAATTAAGTAAACCCGGTTCGTTACTCATAATACTGAACCACACTATGACATTCTGAGAAAATCTTAAAATTTCACTCGACGGTCAAAATTTGATCCTTAAACGTAAAAACTTGCAGCGGAAAATATTTGTATAAAACGACATTCATTAAATAATTAAAATATTAAAGACTGTTGGTTGAAAGAAGACAAAAGAAAAACATAACACATTTACCGTTGAATAGTTCTAGCGGTATTATTAGAGACGGAATAGTCTCGGCGGTAGAAACAGGAATAGAAGACATCCACCGCTAAACAGTGTCGGCGGTAGAAGCAGAAACAAAAGGCTTCTTCTGATACCAATGTCCACCGCTCACGTCAGCCGAATGACACGTCGACTTCACACACGTCCACCGGTCACGTCAGTCGAACGACGTATCGACTACACACGTCCACCGGTCACAAAATGACAAACTCTATTTCTCACATCTACGCTCACATCCACTGGTCATAAAATGACAAAAGCCTAATACTCACATCCACCGATCATAAAACGACAAAAGCCTAATACTCACATCCACCGATCATAAAACGATAAAACCCATTACTCTCGTCTACCGTTCGACAACATCCACCAATAGACTACATCCACCGGTAGATTATAATACTCAACGTCCACTGGTGGACTACATCCACCGATCGACAATAACACTCATCATAACAGCATATCAACCATTTTCACTCTAAACAAAGAAAACTCCGACTACCAAAATAGCTTGTACATTTTACTAAAAATCGTTCAAAACAACATAAGTCCACAACTTTCTAAAAATACCCAGCAAAGCAACTACCTCTAAACCAAATCATGTTTTTCATACTCAGAATAAGAAAACCATAAAGTTGTTAAAAAACATCAAAACTACTAATGTTATTAAAACCCTCTGCACACTTCCACAAAACACTTTGTAACAACCAGAATTTTCGTTTATACGATTTTCTTTATTTTATTATTTACGTGTCGTTAAACGGCAGAGTTGTGGTCAGAATCGATAGCTAAAAATTTCAACCATAAACTAAGAAATTATTTTGAGGCTAATGGAAAAGAGAAATTTATAGAAGTTTGACTGGAAACGGACTAATTAACCTATTTACTAAAAGATTAAAGGTTGAGGGCAGAAATGTAATTAAGATTATTATTATTATTATTATTATAAGAAAAAAAAAACAAAACCCTACCATGTTCTCTTCCTCCCTGCGTGAAAAACTCCAGAAGCCCCTCCTCTCTTTGGTGAAATTCTCCAGCGAAGAAAAAGAGAGTAACCTCTCCCTTACCCACTCAGTTTCCTCTTCTTGCCCGATTCTCTTCTTCGTCTCACTCTCTCGGTTCTTCACCTCA
Source organism: Begonia masoniana (assembly GCA_022432975.1). NCBI lineage: Eukaryota > Viridiplantae > Streptophyta > Magnoliopsida > Cucurbitales > Begoniaceae > Begonia > Begonia masoniana. The sequence goes on along the minus strand of CM039505.1, from coordinate 24,590,987 downwards.
CGACTAGCACTTTTTCCCCATGCACAGCTTCTTCCGTTTTCAACGCCAAGATCTCGTCTCCCCCTCTCGTTAGTTTCGGTTTTTTGAAGAGAAATCGAAACTCGCATGCCATTTTGCTCTTCTCTCCAGCTTTAGAGGTAAAGATTTATTCCCCTTAATGGTTTCCCACGTTTAGGGCTTATGGACTCTGATTATTGATGAATTTTGTGGATTTGAATATTTGTTTTTGATTATTGTTGGTGCTGGAGGAATTATTGGACGTTTGTTGAATATTGGTTGATGATTTAAATGTGCAAAACTGGAAAATGTAGGGCAGCTTCATTTTTTTTTATTTTCTGCCATTCTTTGGGTTTGGTTTTTTGATAAATGAGTTTCACCATTTGAAAGTAGACATTCTAAGGAGCCCGTAGCCGCTTGAATCATCAAATTTGGACATATATTCAATTTATTACGAATTTTTGAAGTTGGATAAAAAAATTACGATTTTAAAACTGGGGAGTTTCGGTTTTCTTGAGAACTGACCTAGTTCTTGATTCTAATTTGTTAAATGGCTTGTATCGTTGGATAGGGGACTCTTAGAGGAGTCCATAGCAACTTGAACCACTCGATTTCATCGAGAATTGATTAAGTTATGGATTTTTGAAGTTATTGTGCAAAAAAAATTGGAAAGGTTCAGCGAGCAGTTCGTTTTTTTTGGTTTTCTGTCTTGACTCTATTTTGTTTTCGATAAATGGACGATTCCATATTAAAATAGACACAATGAGGTTTTCAAAACATGTTGAGTCATTGAAAACGGATAAGAATTGAGAGAGTTAGTAAGGTTTAAAGTTAAGGCAATTTTAAAGGCAAAATCCGAGAATATTGAAAGAAAATTGTTAGTGTTAATGTGACTCAAAACTAATTGGCTTGGAATATTAAGTTGAGGTATAAGGTTTTATTCGAATACCTTAGTTATATTTTTGGTTTTAAGTTGGAAGTTTACTATGCTAAATTGGTTTGTTTTGTGTTAAATTGCCTTGTTGATAGTTAGACGAAGAAAGTTATGCAATACAGAGATTTTGAATTGATGCTTGAGGTTTATATTGAGAACTTGTATTTATTATTAGGTTGTTAAATTGACGAGACTAAAGCATTTTGGACTTTGAGCATGTGCTACGGATGCGAGGTAAGTTCTCGTGATCTTCTCTGGCCGATTTGGCCTACACCGTACGTCGAAGTCGTCTCGAGGAGTTTTGGTGACGCGTTATTTAAATTGTTTTGGATGGGTAGTTAGGACTAGTTATTTTATAGATTATATTTGTTTATCATCTTGATGGTACACATACTGGTTGATTACTTTATGCATTTGACTGCTCATGCATCACATTTGTTAAAGCATATGTTTAAGTGAACGAAATGAATCTACGTAATCTGTTATCTGGTCACGGCGAGGTGGTTCAGCCCTCGGTGACATTCTATCTGCGACCTAATTAAAAAGTAAAATGAACCCACGAAATGAATCTACGTAATCTGTTATCTGGTCACGACAAGGTGGTTTAGACCTTCGTGACAATCTGTCTGCGACGTAATGAATCTGAATCTGAATCTGAATCTGTTATCTGCATGTTTTATGAATGACATACGCACTGCACGCATCTGTACGCATCTGCATTTACGAGACTTGCTGAGATTTTTATCTCATAGTTTGTTTGTATAGTGTAGGTGACATTGAGGCAGGTGAGGATGAGATCCCTCCACCTGAGGAATGAGGCAGTTGACGGAGGATAGCCTGCGGTGGTGTGCTGGCGTAGTCGATGCTTAACCCGACCCGTGGGGATATATGTAGGTATTTTGGGATGTTTCGAGTAGAAAATGTACAGATAGAACATTATAGGGTGTTTGGTTCTGGATAGTTGATAGGTTTATATTTTGATAGTTTGATGTTTTGGCGAACTGTGTATAAAAACGTTTTGGTCAAGGTTTTTATGTAACACCCGAGTTAATGGCCAGGTGATTTTCTTAACTGTATTAACGGTCATAAATATTTAATCTTCGTAGTTTAGGATTTATGCCAAGCTTAATTAATTACATGTGGATCTAAACTAGGTTGAGTGGCAAAGTTGTAATATTGGAGGATTGAGGCCTGTATTTAAAGAAAAAAAAAAGGATTCAAACCTCATTTGAACCACTGTAGCCGACACCACCCTTTCCGGCGATTTCTTCTCTCGCAAGTCCTTACTCTCTGCTATCAGCAAACTCTCCTCGACGGCCGGTTTACTCCGCCACCACTCGACTACTCTGCGCCTGAGGTATGCATTAGACAATGTGGCTATCTGTTAGTTTATTAGCTCTGTTTTCAGCTCTGTATTGAAGTTTTGGATTCTTCAATGGCCGAGTATTGATAAGAACATTTTGAAACCCAAGATTGGTAATGTCATTCCGAATCGATTCTGGACATTTAGAACAACCAACCCTGAGTTATCATTATCGAATCCGTCTGTTTTGATTTTGGGATTTCGGGTTACATTGAGTATTAAACTAAGAACTCGGGAAGGACTCTTAGCTATTAGATCTTAGGATAACTCGAGATTAGAACAATTAGGATTTTGTTTTAACTACTGCAATGTAAATGTTTAGGTGAAGAAGTTTGAAGAGAAAGGAGCTCAAGTGCTAAGGAGACCAGTAAGTGAATGTATTAAGATTTCCGGCTAATAGAGCCCTACATCGTGGGAGTACTAGGTTGAGATGTCTAATGTTTACCTTATGATTATGAGCTTGTCTGCACTTGAAAGACTTATGTATGTTGCGAGTTATACCATGTGATGACCTGTTAGTGAATGTGAAGTTGTCTGCTCTGGTATGATCCTTGTCATAGTTTGATGAGTTAAAAGCTCTCATGTTCATGCATCATGAATGTTTCTCAAGCATAAGAAAATGTTCTAACGCATGTTTTCCATGAACAAGATATGTATGTACATATGTATATGTATAAGATTTATGCAACGTGGATTAAGTGAGGGTTGGGGGCGGTTCGGCGTATGTCACAATCCAAAGAAGGACATATGAATACGACCCGCAGTAGGGAACAAGATCAAACTCACTGTCGAACCCCCTTTACCGGCACAAATCCTCTCTTGATCCACACAACCTAAACAAAGAATATGAACAAAGACTATGAATGATGAATATGATCAATGACTATGAATGATGAATATGATCAATGACTATGAATGATGAATATGATCAATGACTATGAATGATGAATATGATCATTGACTATGAATGATGAATATGATCCATGACTGTGAATGATGATCACGAGCAAAGACATGAACAAGAAAAGACTTATGAGCATGTGATTTTCCCAAATTATACATTCATGCATCCATGTTAGTGTTGCATTCCTTACTAAGCATTAGGCTTATAGTTTAAACCTTATGATGTAGGTGACGAGTTTTCAGGTGAGGAACTCAAGGTTAATGAAGATGTCTAAGCTTGGTTGCTGGAGGATGCTCAGTGTGACAGTGAAGGCTGGATAGGCGATCAAGTTCACTGGTTATACCCATAGTAAGTCAGAGAAGTTTATGATAAACAGATGACTAAGTAGAATAGAGTTTTCTTATAACAATGAGATTCGGATTTTGAATGGCTTGACTTCAGAGTCTGTTAACGATTTTAAGGATTATTGAATGGTCTGTTTTGCTTAAGCCTTCCGCTATGTGTATCTTGTATGGGATATAGTTTTTACTCATTAGGATTTATAATTTCCAGGTTAAGATTTGGGTGAGTTGTGGTATTTTCTGTTGGATGAGGTTGTTTGATGATTATAGTGTTTTACTGCCGTAAGATAGAAGCTGGATGAGGCATTCATCCGACTGACGTCATCGGCAGATGTAGAGTGTTTAAGCCATCGGATGATGAAAGTGCTATTTTGTCATCTAGTGATCGGCAGATGTAGTGTTTAAGCCATCGGATGATGAAAGTGCTATTTTGTCGTCTAGCGATCGGCAGATGTAGAGTGTTTAGCCATCGGATGATGAAAGTGTTATTTTGTCGTCTAGCGATCGGCAGATGTAGTGTTTAAGCCATCAGATGATGAAAGTGCTATTTTGTCGTCTAGCGATTGGCAGATGTAGAGTGTTTAGCCATCGGGCGATGAAAGTGCTATTTTGTCGTCTAGCGATCGGCAGATGTAGAGTGTTTGTCCATCGGATGATGTTTCCCTATTACACCGGAAGATGAAGTATGTTTCCTCGTCGGATGATGTAAATGATAATTTGTCGTTTAGTGATCGGATGATATAGAGCTTGTAAGCTATCGGAAGATGTCTTAGATGAACACGTGAATTCCACATGTCTATCGGTAGATATTTTAATTGGTCACACGAGATGCACGTGATCGTCGGTCGATGCGAGTATTTGCATCTGCCGATAGGTGTTTAAATGAGTCATGTGGGGTGCACGTGCCATCCGGAAGACGCGATGTCTATCGGTTGATGCATGCAGACCCATGCAACTTGTACGTCGATTGGAAGCATGTACGAGGGACTAATTTTCCATCCATTAAGTTGAAGTCTTTAAGCCTGTTAGGTATACTGTTATTAAAGAAAAAAAAAACAGAGAAGGAGAAAAGAGTTCAAATATGAATTAAAGTTTTATGTAAAGTCAAGAATTTCGTAGCGATCCTCCCCAGGTCGTTACATTTTATGTAGATTTTCATGAATTGTGATGATTTAAAATAGGTGGATATACTCGGTTTTCAAACGTATCCATGCAAATCGTTTTCACGAAAGTTAATGCGTGTTTCGGTTGTGTAATTTAGGAAATGAGCAAGTAGAGTGGTGTGCGGGGAAGAGAAAAAGAGAAAAACCATGGAGGGATGCTCTCTGGAATTCTCTGATTTCGGAGAGCATGCAGGGAAAAGAAAAGGGGAGAAGCGCCTGGGCGCTGGATTGATCGCGAGAGGCGATCGATCGCCAAGGTAAGGGGCGATCGATCGCCCCTCCTGTTTGGTGTTCAGTGATCGATCGCCCTTCTCTTTTGTGGCCGAATACCACTTCTGCCCTTCTCTCTTGTGGCCGATGCTTTAAATTGAAACAAATGATTTTAAGTGTTTTAATTAATTGTTTTATGTTATCAAGGATTTTGTTTTAAATGGTTTACAACATAGATTTCGGTTTAAATTCTGCCTAGAGTTTATTTAAAGTATAGGGATAAAAAAAAAATATGTACGGGAAATTGGGTACAGTATTAGGGTCGCTACACACTTAACCACTGAAACTTCATATATAGACAATAGTTAAACCGCCTCATCAGAACATCAAACCGTGGCATTGAAGTGCTCCCTCAACCAGCCTAGTCCTCAACATGCTCAGAGAACACACCTTCTGAGGCTTCTTCACCTACATCACAAAACTCATCTATTAGCCTAAAGCTAAGTAAGTAAAGCAACAATGAAATGATATGCAGAAACATGAATCCTAGACATGCAGTTTCTATTTTCACATCTCTGTTGCATTCACGTTCTTTCACTGATCTGATCCCTCGGTTACATTGGGAGTTGGATCATCTTTCCCAAAGTCATACATTATCTTCATAAATTAAGGGGCGGATTAGTTCTCTTAACAGCTGATCTGATCCTAAATTCTATTGGGAGCAAATCAATTTTCCCAAAGTCATACATCCTCTTCATAAATTAAGGGGCGAATTAGTTCCCTTACCAGCTGATCTGTTACATTCTATTCATACCTTGCCATGCCATTAAATGTTAATTCATTTTCGTGTTCTTTCCAAAACATGATACAGACATATAGAAAACATTTAAACAAGCATAAATCTAATGTTTTGTGATGTAGACCCGAAGGCACGCACATACTCTACTTACCTGACTTCCTGGGAAAAGTTGGGTTGCAAGCTATCTCGGGATTTTGCTCACTTAAAATCATAAACAGAGCATTAATTCAATCTTCACTATAACTCATTCTAAACCATTCAAAAACCTAAGGAAGCTAACTTGGAACTCTATTAATCGTGCATTCTCGGTTTATCACCTAAACCCAAACCTACTCTCATTCACAGCATTCCCAAAACACACATTGTACACTTTCTACTATCTAGCCACTAAAACTCAAGAAAACTCACCTAGGTTGAGGAATGGAAATCGGAGAGGAAATCGCCTGGAGAGCTCTGCTGAGCTTGAGCTGAATACCGAAAGAGGAAGTATAGAAAATAGTGGCGGCTACAGTGCATTAATTGCAAAACCTCTTTCCTTAAATAGGTTATCACTATAAATCTCTATTTACCATTATGCCCTTACTTAGTCACTCATTAACCTAATCAATAATTCTCCCAATTTTGTCCATAAAGTGTACACTATTAGATGACAAGGTAAAATCAGTTCGATGGAACCGGGTGCTACACATTGGCTCTCTCATGACGCATGAGATAACAATGAGAGTCAATGAAAAGGAGGATTGTTAGTGATTTTTACACTTTCACGCAAGTGCACGTATCGCAATCAAGTAGTATATAAAATATCGATCCCACGAGGATATTGTTAACTATGTTTAAATTTGCTATAAAAATTTTATAAAATTAATATTAAAATAATAACGAGAATATTTAGAACTAAAATATGAATAACGATGCAATAAAAGAAACGAAATAAACGAGGTAAAATCGATGCATAGAAGCTTTGGCTAGGATCAATTTCTTCGTTACGAAAAATTTACTACTGATGCTCTGGTAATGCTCTGCAGCATTGTCTATGAACAGCAAGAATTAAATAATTCTAGGATTCTTTCGAATTGCCTATGTAAATTTAATTTAGAATTTCTTTCAACCTAAAAGGAATGTAACTAATATTGAATTTCCTAATTGCTCTATTCTTATTGCCAATCGAATTAATGCTAACCACATTGTAACAATTTAATTCAATTAACTATTCGTGCATCTAAGAATTTATATCTATCTGTCGATACAATATAAACATGGATCGTCAACATATCTATCAATATAATCTGACTTAGCAAGGAATATCACAAATAATTGTTCAATAAACAATTGCATAAACAAAAACTAGATCGTAGCAAAAATCGTAATAAGTACTATCGTCCTAACCAAGAAAATAGAATTTAGCCTAAAATCATGAAAGCAATACTAAATAAAAATAAAGTTTTCAATAACATAAAAATAATAATAAAGAAGAAGAAGATAAAAAAATGATCCAGTCGTCGGTCTCCTTTTCTGTTCCATAACTCGTTTTTCAGCAAGAAGTCATGCCTTCTTTTTCTTCTTCAGAATGAGGATATTTTTATCTGCATGTAATCTCTCATTTTCTCTCTCCAATCTTCTTTATTTTATTGTTCCCCTGTTTTAGCCTTCTTCCAAGATGACCTTCTCTATCTTTGGTTCACATTCCACGTGTTCCAATAATTCCACATTTATTTCTTCCATTTGACTCTTCTTTCCACTTTTGTCCTCTTTTGCATTGCCATGTGTCTACGGCTTTTCAAAATATCCGCTTGATTTCTTGATTTCCTCCTTTATTTATGGTAACTAATATTTCTCTGATTTGCTTTCTCTTTCTCCATAATCTTCTTTCCACTTTTGTTAGTCTGTGCATGAATAGTTTCTAGTTTTAGAGCTATCCATGTGGTGTCGTTTTTCTTAAGTTTATATATATATATATATATATATATATATATATATATATATATATATATATATATATATATATATATATATATATATATATATATATATATATATATATATATATATATATATATATATATATATATATATATATATATATATATATATATATATATATATATATATATATATATATATATATATATATATATATATATATATATATATATATATATATATATATATATATATATATATATATATATATATATATATATATATATATATATATATATATATATATATATATATATATATATATATATATATATATATATATATATATATATATATATATATATATATATATATATATATATATATATATATATATATATATATATATATATATATATATATATATATATATATATATATATATATATATATATATATATATATATATATATATATATATATATATATATATATATATATATATATATATATATATATATATATATATATATATATATATATATATATATATATATATATATATATATATATATATATATATATATATATATATATATATATATATATATATATATATATATATATATATATATATATATATATATATATATATATATATATATATATATATATATATATATATATATATATATATATATATATATATATATATATATATATATATATATATATATATATATATATATATATATATATATATATATATATATATATATATATATATATATATATATATATATATATATATATATATATATATATATATATATATATATATATATATATATATATATATATATATATATATATATATATATATATATATATATATATATATATATATATATATATATATATATATATATATATATATATATATATATATATATATATATATATATATATATATATATATATATATATATATATATATATATATATATATATATATATATATATATATATATATATATATATATATATATATATATATATATATATATATATATATATATATATATATATATATATATATATATATATATATATATATATATATATATATATATATATATATATATATATATATATATATATATATATATATATATATATATATATATATATATATATATATATATATATATATATATATATATATATATATATATATATATATATATATATATATATATATATATATATATATATATATATATATATATATATATATATATATATATATATATATATATATATATATATATATATATATATATATATATATATATATATATATATATATATATATATATATATATATATATATATATATATATATATATATATATATATATATATATATATATATATATATATATATATATATATATATATATATATATATATATATATATATATATATATATATATATATATATATATATATATATATATACCTGTCATGTTTTCTGTTGTGTTCGAAAAATCAGGTTTTGAGCTGGTTTGAGAATCTAAGACGTTTATGTCTTTTGTTTTAAGCTCTCTGTCTATATGTTTTCCTGTCAAAAGTTGTAAATTTGGCCTTTAAACTATGTCCTCCGATTACATCTACCGGTAGGAATTTTGCCTACATCTACCGTCTGACGTCATCTATTTTGTCTTATTACATCCTCCGGTGAACTCAATTATGTTTGTAGTTCACATCCACCGGTTATCACTTTTCATCTTTGTCGTAACTGCATCTACCGCCAAACAGTAACTCTGTTTTAGGTTTTGCTCCTGCCGATTCCGTTTATTACCTGCATCTGCACGTGACGTCATCTATCTTCCGGCTGACGTCATCACCTTCTGCCGATTACGTCTACTATCTGTATCTGCCGGTGACGTCATCCATCTTCCGGCTGACGTCATCACCTTCTGCCGATTACGTCTACTATTTGTATCTGCCGGTGACGTCATCACCTTCTGCCGATTATGTTTACTATCTGTATCTGCCGATGACGTCATCCACATCATCTGGCCACGCCATCTGCCTAAATCTTCCGGTATCGTTTTTTCTTGCATCCACCTATTCCACTCAGTGCCTGCTTCTTCCGTCAACGCCTTCTGCCAGTTTATTTACTTTTGTTTTCATCACTTCCTGCTTTCCTTCTATCATCCATTTTGTGTTCCGATTCTGTTAACTGTTTTTCCCGTTTGATTTCGAATCCAGAGAACTTTCTCTCTCTCTGTAAATATTTTAAAAGTATAAAGTTTTAAAAAAAAAAATAGTCCCCGTTTTGGAATGTCCCGGAGTGATGGCTCCTCGTCCCCGACCAGGTCGGGGGTCATCACATCACTAAATTAAAGGATATTAGGAAATTTTATTGTTCTTCATTTTCAAAATATAAATATACATATATATACACATATATGTGTATACACATATATATGTGTATACACATATATGTATATATGTATATGTATATGTATATATATATATATATATATATATATATATATATATATATATTTTAATATTTTAGAAACCAAACAGAACAAATAAAACAAACCAAAATAACAGAGAAAATAGGACAACGAACTAAACAATCTTGAGCACAAAACTAAACAGAACAAATAAATATTCTAAACAATTTTCAAACACTTAAATTAAACAGAAACTAAACATCCACATTAAACAATCAACACTAAACTTCCAGAAATCCAAATTAAACAGTTAACACTAAACATGCAAATTAAGTAGTTAACACTAAACATGCATGCATCCCCACACTTAAAAATTGGCAGTGTCCCCACTGCCAAACAAAATTAAGTTCACAGATAACTAACATAAAATTGAGTTCGTAAAATAAAAATAAAAACTAGAGATTTAGAACTTCCCTGGTCGTTATGCATCATTTTCTGATTCATCATCAGAGTCTCTCAAGAGTGTTGTTGGAAAATGAGGAAAAACGAGGGATTTAGCCTTGGATGTCTTGGCAAAGCCAGCTACTATTGCTGCATCCCTCAACTTTGTGTATTGCCAAAATATCCTGTTTTTGAGTTTTAAGCTTTTCACGGTCTCTGTCATCTTGTATTGTAGAGTCTCTTGAATATGAAGTTTCTTCTTCAAAGTCTCAATGTCACTTTTGTGCCATTCGAATCTGGTATGCAAAGATTCCAGGCGATCAAGTATTTTCTGCTAGATGTTGCTATTGCCGGATGATGCTGCAGCTCCGCTTGCAGCATTTTTGTCAACTTCGGGTTCCCCTGCTCCCAAACTTTCTGAAGCAAATCGCCTAATAATGGGTGGTGTCATCACTGGACCGGAAGAGAGTTCTTCTTCATCAGCTTCATGCACTACGCAAGCCAGCTCACATAATCCAGATACTAAGAGGGAAACAACAGCTGCCCTTTTGTCTTGAGAGTATTTGCACATAAATTCCGATATATCACCAAACCCACATTAATTTTTTTGTTTGTCAGAATGCAATAGATTAAAATGGCCCGTTCTCTGGTCACGCTGGCCGTGAGACGAAAGGAATAAGCGGAGTTTGAGGAAGTGATACCATACCTTTGCCTTCGGCAATAGGGCAAGCCTTGGAATAGAGATACATCTAGTTTTTGACCATACCAATTCTGTGTCAAGCACTGCTATTTCGTTCAATACTGAGTTCAGAAATCCCGGTGACCCATTATCTTCGTATTTATAAAATTCATCTTCAACTTCCTCCAGCTCGTAAAATTTATTGATTTCAGATGGTCCTATTTTTACCTCATATTCTCTAACCCGAATACTTTCAGGCAAGTCACCTTTGAAATTTGCATAAAACTCGCGCACTATATTTTTCACGGTTGTTTGTGGCACAGCACACAAATTTTCCCAACGTCTTTCTTGAATAATAGTGCTAATATAATTTGAGTACCTTTGTATGTGCTCGGCTTCGACTAAGAACTCTTTTTCTTGAGCAAAAGATCGTTGTTGTAAGCCTTGCTCATAACGCAACTTCGCCTCCTCAGATATGAAGGTCATTTTGTATACTTTCTTCATATTCTTCTTTCCCCTTTGTTTTTGCCTCATCTCGGCAATTAAATGTTATCTCTGAAATTTCGAGTGAACTATTTCGTCTAACGCCCCAAGCGTTTGTAGAGGCGGCAGTGAGCAGAAGGTCTCCAACTTTTCACTGCAGTCGGCGGTTGTAACGCCCTGGGTTTTCTGAACCCTATTCGCTATTCATAATACTTAACCATACTAGGACATTCTGAGAAAAAATTTCAACTTTTCGCTCAACGGTCAAAGTTTGACCTTTATAAACGTTAAAACTTGCAGTGAAAATTCATTTGTATAAAACAAAATGTAACACCCCGAGTCTCCCAAACCCGATTTGTTACCCATGACATAGGACTGGACTAAGAAATCTTACGAAAAATTTAAAAATTTCTCTCAATGATGAAAATTCTATCTTTAATCCTCGACTATACAGCGGAAAACTCAATAAGTAAACAACATTTATATTTAGACAAAACGTTAAGACATTTGGCTGAGGGAATTGAAAATCAAAGAACATCTACCGATAGCAAACGACAAGATTTTCTTCTCGCATCTGCCGATCGCAAAACGACAAAACATAATTCCCACTTCTACCGATAGTATAAACAACAACATCTACCGATTGTCATGTGCATCCCACGTGACCCATTAAATATTACCCGACAGAAGACTTCTACCGATAATAATAAACAGCATCTATCGATAGGAATAAACATCTGCCGATCACAAAATGACAAGACGTAATACTCACTTCTACCGATTGATATGTGCATCCCACGTGACTCATTAAACATCACCCGATATAAGACTTCTACTGGTGAACGGAGACTCTTAACACAATAGATAAATTTCTACCGGTAGAAAACATCTACCGATAGACAAGCACTTTTAACATCTTTTAATAGGAAACATTCAGACTTTCACAGACTTCAACATGACCGAGATAAACTAACACACAGTTGAACCATAGACTCATCCAACATACGTGTAGCAGAAAACTTAAATAAAACAGATCATTCTATATCCTCATAATTATCCTCAAACTTAGGAATTGAATTAGACAATTTCCAAAATCCGACGTTATAAGAAAATATCATCCTACTTAGTCATACGTATTTATAATCTTTACTAACTTCTTAAGAGCAGTAACCAGGGGTTGAAATCGCCTTCCAGCCACAAACTGTCACCCTGAGCACCATCCAGCAACCAGTCCTAAACATCTTCATTGGGTTTGAAATCCTCACCTGATAATTCGTCACCTACATCATAAGGTTTAAACTATACGCCTAATGTTTAGTAAGGAGTGCAATACTAACATGTATGCATGAATGCACAGTTGAAAAGAACACATTTTCACAATCATTTCTTGTTACATTCTTGTTCATGTTCTTGTTCATGTTCTTATTCATCGTTTACATCATGTTCTTGCTCATCGTTTACATCATGTGGATTAAGGGAGGATTTGTGCCGAAAAGGGGGTTGACAGTGAAAGTGTACATAATCCCTTACGGGCCGTATTCATGGTCCTCCTTTTGGATAGTAACATACGCCAAACTGCCCCCAACCCTCTCTTAATCCTTGTTACATAAGTTTCATGTTCATATCTTGATCGTGAAGGAAAACATGCACTTAAAACATTTTCATATGCTTGAAAAGGAAACAATCATGAAGCATGAGTATGAGTACTCTTATTTCATCGGACTAAAAGGACAAATCAATCATTCAACACTAAAGCATACGCTAACTCACATATCATAACCATACAGACAATAACACAAACAACTTTCGGACATCATAATCAACTTTAACTTAGTACCCTCGTGATGTAGGGCCCTAAAGGCCAAGAATCCTACTTACTCACTTTCCTGGTTTCCTCAGCAAACTTGAGCACTCTTCAGACTTCTTCACCTAAAAACATTTCACATTATAGTGTTAAATCAAAATCTTAAAAGTTCTATTCAAAAGTCATCCTAGAATCTAACGCATATATTTCTAAATCTTCTTAGTCGAGCACCCAGTGTGCGCAGATTAACTTCCAAAACCTAAAAATAACCAGATTCAACCTAGTAACTAACCACAAATTACAAATGTCACTACTATTACTCAGTCATTGATGAAAAGTCTTAGCTGAAAACGGAGCTCTAAGTAACTAACTAGCAACTACATTGTCTAAGTCTTACCTAGAGCGTGGATTGTCGTGGTGGAGACTGAAGAATCGATCAACGATGGAGGAGTAGCTGGCCGAGAGAGAGGGAGAGGAAGAGCTCTGGAGAAAAAGGGAAATCGCTAAGAGAGGAATGTCGGCTACAGTGAGGTTTTAATGAGGTTTAAGGATTTTCATTTTCGATATATACTAAATAAAATCTCTCTTTATTACGGTTCTGCCACCACACAAATAGAAATTGAATAAGCTTTGGCATTTAAATTATAAATCGAAAAGATCATTAGTAGAGGTGATAGTTAAATCAGTTAAGAAAATCACCTGGCTGAAATTGTCGGGTGTTACATCCACCCCTCCTTAAACAAAATTTTCATCCTCAAAAATTGATCAAACAAAAAGCTCAGGATATTTGATCAACATGTCCTGTTGTCGCTCCCATGTGGCTTCTTCAATGCCATGATTCGACCACAAAACTTTCACTAGTGGAATTTGTTTATTCCGTAGAGTCTTAACTGTAGATTCCAAAATTCAAACAGGTTTCTTTTCATACATTAGTGTCGGCTCAATTTCGATTTCTTTGGCTTAACAACCTGTGTCGGATCACGTATGCATTTTCTTAGCATCGATACATGAAAAACATTATGAACCTTTTCCAGTGATGAAGGTAATTGCAACTTATAAGTTGTACTGCCAATCCTTGCCAAGACAGGGAATGGACCAATGAATCGTGGACTAAGCTTTCCCTTCTTACCGAATCTTAAAACTCCCTTAAACGGTGAAATCTTAAGGAAAACTTCATCTCCGACGGCAAACTCAAGATCTCTCCTTCTTTGGTCAGCATAACTCTTCTATCGGCTTTGTGCTGTCATCATTCTTTTCCTAATAATGGCGATCTTGTCCAACATCTGCTGCAAAATTTCAGAGCCTAAGAGTTTTGCTTCGCCAACTTCGTCCCAATATAAGGGTGATCTGCATTTCCTGCCATACAGTGCTTCGTATGGTGTCATACCAATGGTGGACTGGAAACTATTGTTGTAAGAGAATTCAACCAATGGTAGGCATCGACTCCAAGATGCCTGGAAATCCAGCACACACGCCCTTAACATATCCTCGAGTGTCTCAATTGTCCGTTCGGATTGTCCATGTAACACCTGGTTCTATAGAACTAATTATTTAATCTTTTAATTAATGGTACACTTTACATGGCAATAATAAATGTAGGGTTAGTGGATGACTAGGCGAGGGCATAAGGGTAATTGAAAATTTAAAAGTGGATAACATATTTAAGGAAAGAGGTTTTGGGTTTAATGCACTGTAGCCGCCACTGTTTTTCCCAAATGGTTTTTGACTCTCAGCTTCTCAGCTTAGCAGACTGCGCTAGGAGATTCTTCTCCGATTTTCCCTTCGGCTTAGGTGAATTTTACTAAGGTATCTTACTGCATTATGATTATAGACGATAGAGGTGTATCGTAGATGCATATTCCTGGAAATGCAGGGCATAGGAGTTGAGTCGGGTCTCGTATGAATCAGGAATGTGCTATGAACTAAACTTCCAAAACTAAAAATAACCAGATTCAACCTAGTAACTAACCACAAATTACAAATGTCACTACTATTACTCAGTCATTGATGAAAAGTCTTAGCTGAAAACGGAGCTCTAAGTAACTAACTAGCAACTACATTGTCTAAGTCTTACCTAGAGCGTGGATTGTCGTGGTGGAGACTGAAGAATCGATCAACGATGGAGGAGTAGCTGGCCGAGAGAGAGGGAGAGGAAGAGCTCTGGAGAAAAAGGGAAATCGCTAAGAGAGGAATGTCGGCTACAGTGAGGTTTTAATGAGGTTTAAGGATTTTCATTTTCGATATATACTAAATAAAATCTCTCTTTATTACGGTTCTGCCACCACACAAATAGAAATTGAATAAGCTTTGGCATTTAAATTATAAATCGAAAAGATCATTAGTAGAGGTGATAGTTAAATCAGTTAAGAAAATCACCTGGCTGAAATTGTCGGGTGTTACATCCACCCCTCCTTAAACAAAATTTTCATCCTCAAAAATTGATCAAACAAAAAGCTCAGGATATTTGATCAACATGTCCTGTTGTCGCTCCCATGTGGCTTCTTCAATGCCATGATTCGACCACAAAACTTTCACTAGTGGAATTTGTTTATTCCGTAGAGTCTTAACTGTAGATTCCAAATTCAAACAGGTTTCTTTTCATACATTAGTGTCGGCTCAATTTCGATTTCTTTGGCTTAACAACCTGTGTCGGATCACGTATGCATTTTCTTAGCATCGATACATGAAAAACATTATGAACCTTTTCCAGTGATGAAGGTAATTGCAACTTATAAGTTGTACTGCCAATCCTTGCCAAGACAGGGAATGGACCAATGAATCGTGGACTAAGCTTTCCCTTCTTACCGAATCTTAAAACTCCCTTAAACGGTGAAATCTTAAGGAAAACTTCATCTCCGACGGCAAACTCAAGATCTCTCCTTCTTTGGTCAGCATAACTCTTCTATCGGCTTTGTGCTGTCATCATTCTTTTCCTAATAATGGCGATCTTGTCCAACATCTGCTGCAAAATTTCAGAGCCTAAGAGTTTTGCTTCGCCAACTTCGTCCCAATATAAGGGTGATCTGCATTTCCTGCCATACAGTGCTTCGTATGGTGTCATACCAATGGTGGACTGGAAACTATTGTTGTAAGAGAATTCAACCAATGGTAGGCATCGACTCCAAGATGCCTGGAAATCCAGCACACACGCCCTTAACATATCCTCGAGTGTCTCAATTGTCCGTTCGGATTGTCCATGTAACACCTGGTTCTATAGAACTAATTATTTAATCTTTTAATTAATGGTACACTTTACATGGCAATAATAAATGTAGGGTTAGTGGATGACTAGGCGAGGGCATAAGGGTAATTGAAAATTTAAAAGTGGATAACATATTTAAGGAAAGAGGTTTTGGGTTTAATGCACTGTAGCCGCCACTGTTTTTCCCAAATGGTTTTTGACTCTCAGCTTCTCAGCTTAGCAGACTGCGCTAGGAGATTCTTCTCCGATTTTCCCTTCGGCTTAGGTGAATTTTACTAAGGTATCTTACTGCATTATGATTATAGACGATAGAGGTGTATCGTAGATGCATATTCCTGGAAATGCAGGGCATAGGAGTTGAGTCGGGTCTCGTATGAATCAGGAATGTGCTATGAACTAAACTTCCAAACTAGTTTCCCTAGATTTCTGGATAGATTAAAATGAGGCTTAGTAGAAATCTGATTAATATTTTGTTTTTGACTCTAGGTGAGCAAAGCTTCCAAAGTAGTTGAAACTGAGCTTTTCCAGGGAGCCAGGTAAGTGAAGTATGCTTGTGCCTTCGGGCCTACATCACAGAACAGTAGGGTTGAGTATGCTTGATTGTGTTTGTATGTCATGCATCATATTTTGAAAATAGGCGAAAATGAATTTACATGAAATGGCATGGCAAGGAATGAATAGACTGCAACAGTTGTTAAGGGAACTAATCCGCCCCTTAATCGAGAGAGAGGATGTATGACTTTGGGGAAAGTGATCCGAACTCCAAATTCACAGGGGGATCTGAACAGTTTGTTAAGGGAACTAATCCGCCCCTTAATCGAGAGAGAGGATGTATGACTTTGGGAGAAGTGATCCAACTCCCAATTTCACAGGGGGATCAGATCAGAAACGAATGCATATGCAACTGAGATGAGAAAGTAGAAACTGCATGTTTAGGAATTTATGTTTCGACATTTCATTTCATTACAACTTTACTTACTTAGCATTAGGCTAATAGATGAGTTATGTGATGTAGGTGAAGAAGTGACAGCAGGTGAATTCCCTGAGTTTACTGAGGAATAGGTGATGTTGGAGGAGCACTTCTATGCTACAGTTAGGAGCTCTGATAAGGCGGTTTAACTTTTGTCTGAATGAGAGTTTTCAGTGGATAGGTATTCTGAAGAAGTGTTCTGAGAATTTTAATGATAGTAGAAGTTTGATACTTCTTTTAACGTTTCTGTGATCTTCTTTTCTAGATTTGAAAATATGATTTGATTTCGACTGTAGCTTCCTATTCTGAATTTTTAAGAAGTGTGGATTTGTGTTGATTAGAATGATTTCAGCAAAATGTATAAAATCGTTTAGCAATTGGATTTACTCCTTGTTAGAGTCTCTTTTTGGTCTATCGGTAGAAGTTTGGTGTTTTGTCCGCCGACAGATGTTGGAGGACTGAATCATCCGACTGACATCATCGGAAGATGTCTTCAGTAGAAGCCATCGGAAGATGTAGGCAATAAGTTTTTCGTTTTGTGATCTGTGTGAGTTAGATGAATGAATCATCTGACTGACGTCATCGGAAGATGTCTTCAGTAGAAGCCATCGGAAGATGTAAGCAATAAGTTTGTCGTTCTGTGATCGGTATGAGTTAGATGAATGAATCATCCGGCTTACATCAACGATAGAAGCGCATATTAAGTTTGTCGTTTTGTGATCGATGTGAGTTAGATGAATGAATCATCCGGCTTACGTCATTAGTAGAAGCGCATAATAAGTTTGTCGTTTTGTGATCGGTGTGAGTTAGATGAATGAATCATCCAGCTTACATCATCGGTAGAAGTGTATAATAAGTTTTGTCGTTTTGTGATCGGTGGAAGCCTTCAGCTTCTGTTTCCGCCCCCTTTTCGTTGACTTTTTTTATCGGTAGATGTGTTTGACTCTTACGATTTTCAAGTTTTCACGCTTAAGTCTTGATCTCTTTTGGTCGAATTATTTCTTAATATTTAACCGATTATTCAAACATTGTTTTATAGCTCTGCTTAATTTTGTTTTTCTTAAAAGAATTTCCGCTGCAAGATTTTAAATGTTTTTTTTGAGATTTTAGAAAAATGTCAAATTTTGACTTTTGAGCGAAGTTTTAAATTTGGTCCAAAGTTTCTCAGTCATGTTTGGGTTATGTGTAACGAACTGGGTTCAGAGGACCCGGGGCATTACAGTCCATCAGTCTGAGGGTGAAAAGCAGTGCTGAGGGTCAACTTTGTTCCCAACGTGCCTTGAGGACTTTGCCAAAACCTCGAGGTGAACCTGGGATCACGATCTGAGACAATGGATATCGGAATCCCATGCAATCTGATAATGTCCTGAACATACAGGTTAGCAAGCTGGTCCATCGTGTAAGTTGTCGTTACAGGTAGGAAGTGAGCTAATTTCGTCATTCTGCCAACCACAACCCAGATGCTATTATGACCTTTAGTTGTCTTAGATAATCCTACAACAAAATCTATGGCAATGTTTTTCCACTTCCATTCGGGGATCGGTAAGGGTTGAAGGGTACCTCCTGGACGTTGATGCTCTGCCTTAACTTGTTGGAATACCAAACACGACTCCACATACTTGGCAACATCCCTCTTCAAATTTGGCCACCAATAAAGTAACTTTAAGTCCCGATACATCTTGGTATAGCCAGGGTGAACAGAAAAAGGAGACGAGTGCGCCTCGGCCAAGATAAACCTACGTAATTCTTCATCACTTGGAACATACCATCGATTCCTAAAATTCAAAATACCATCCTGATAGGCTATGGGCCTGCAAATGGGGTTAGAAATGGCATGCGGAAGACTCAAAATAACAACAACGATCGGTGCTCTAAGAACACCCCAAAACAGACTCAAATATGGTGAAAATAGAGATGAACAGAGGAGGTGAGACGGAGGGCGTGAGGTGCATACCGAGAAGTGGGTATTGCTCAGAATGGTGTGGAAATGATGGAGGAGCGAATTGAAGACCCGAAATCGACCCAGAAATGACTCGTAGTTTTCGGGTGACAGAAATCCGTCGATGCCAGCGAAGGATTCTCGGCGGAGGGCACTATGGCGTTCACCCCTTTTCTTCATTGCTTCCATTGCTTGGAAGAGGAAGAGAGGGACTAAGAACACCCCTAGCAGCCACAAGCTCGGGGTGCAATCGGGAGCTTCATCCAGGCGCTACACGCCGATGAAGCACCGAGAGAAAAACTCTCTCTTTCGCTCGCGGAGAGCGCTCCGAACGGGAAGGAAAAATCCTTTGCAATTTCCAAAAATATGCATCAATAGCTAAAGTTTTACAGAGGTGGAAGAAAGCTTAAATAGAAGAGAGAAATGGTGAAGTCGAGGAGGAGAAGCTTCTGCAGAGAGGCGTTGGCAACGGCTATAAAAATAGCCGTTGGCAGCGAAGTAGAAAGCTGCTCGGGCGGTTCACTGGGCAGCACCGGTTCAGCTTGGTTCAGCCTTTGGTTTGGCTGGTTCAGGCTTTGTTCTCTTGGTTTGGCCTTGGTTCAGTCCGGTTCAGCCTTTTGTTCTCTTGGTTTGGCCGATTCAGCTCTTGGTTCTCTCTTGGTTCACCATCCTTTGAAGACTATTAAAAAAATATACATTTTAAAGGCTAAAGTTTACCAATTAACGAGTTTAAAATAAAAATAAAGTATTTTAAATTACAATAAAATAAAACGAAAGCTTGGTTACAAAAGTTGAATTTAAGGAAAACAAATTCCTTCTTCATTCCAAGCTTCGAAAAGCCAATTTACTACCTACATATAAATCCACAAGTCCATTAGATAGATAAATTATATAAATACTTACCTTGGCTTGTGTTTTAACGGTTCAGACTGTAGGCACATTATGGCGGGTCTTTGAAACCCGGGGCATATCATCCCCTCCCGGTTGTTGAGGATTTGACCTCAAATCCAATGGTTGACTCACCGGGGGACAACACTAAGGATAAAGTTTCTCTACTAAAAAAGCTTAAACAAGCAAACCATAGTAGGCACAAAGTAAAGTGATCCTAATGTTGAATATCATTTAACCATTTACAAATGAGAACAAATGTCAAAATCGAATTGTTCATTTGGACAACAAACACACAAGACCAAGTTGAACAATTCATTTTATATGCTAAACCAATCAAGGTGATTATTGAATCCAAATGAAAATCACCCTTTAGTAAAGAAAGAAAACACTTGACTCAATCAATTTAAATTCATCTAAAAAGTAAGAGTTTAAAAATCAAGCTTAGCATAAGTGCAACTTAAATCCAAAACACAAGAACTAGTTCATTCAAATAGCAATGAGAGTTAAGATTCTTTCGAAACAAGTGGCAACAACAATTTTGGATCACAAAATTCTTCTCCTAGTTCTTTCAATCAAATTTAAGTCAAGCTTAGACAAGAATTATTAAACATGATATCCAATTATAGCAAGAACATATAAGAAGTTGATTCCAAACATATAATTCATCCAATTAACCTACTATTCAACTAATTCCAAAGAAATTCAAGTAAGATTTCATGGGTACATACCTTGTTGCCGAAAATTCATCCAACTCCTTGGTTATCCATTGCCAATGCTCATTAAGGGGTAGGAAGCTAAACGATCCTCAAAAGATAAAACAATATGCATATATTTTGATTTTATCTTTACCTTGGCCAACAACATTAAACTAATTGACCAAGCACTAGACTCTAAAGTGAGACTCTAAATTCAAGACCTAAAAAAAAATAAATAAATAACAAGCATTGTAAAACATTTATATAACATTTTAGATGCTTAGAAAACAAAGACATACAACCTAAGAAAGATCCTAATCATTTAATCAAATAGCAAAACATATCAAGCAAGTTAATCAAAGAAAATAAACTTGCAACTAATATCAATGATAAGCTATTGGGTCTAGGCAACCCTCTAGAACTTTTGTGGAAATCGTCACACTATCCCACACCCTTTAAAGGCGACTTCCTCACACGGCGATCTGTCGGGCCCAATGGCCAGCGGTAAACCTCGGACAATACCAACGGCCCACAGAGGAAAGCTCTTGGCCACAAACACAGATCACTCGACGTACAAGTGAATCCTAAGTGACTAACAAGATAGTATATGACATGCTCTTGTTAAAAGGTCGGACATAGCCCTAAACAAACAAAATCACTCAACTTGATGCAATCAACAAGAGTTTAAACAGAATTATAAAACATGGTGAAATAGAATTTGCCAAGCTCTATTTAACATGCAATTTAGTTCATGCTTTTTATTCTAAATTTAACTTAACATCAAGGACTCAAAGACTTGACACTAAACACAATTAGACACGCAAGTTAAAAACAAATGCCAAATCAATTTGGAAAAACACCAAACAGAAAATTTCAATAAAAACAATCCTAAAGGTACTAAACAGAAAATTTACACAATTCTCATCACAACAGAAAATAACAACAGAGATACACATGCTTGAACTAAAACAATCTAAACATCAAACTAAATAAGATATGCATGCTGATAGAAAACAAAACAAAGAAACAAAACAGAACACAAGACACGAACAGAGAAAATGACAGAATATGAAGAGCACTAGGCTCTGATACCACTTGATAGGCTACGGGCCTGCAAATGGGGTTAGAAATGGCATGTGGAAGACTCAAAATAACAACAACGATCGGTGCTCTAAGAACACCCCAAAACAGACTCAAATATGCTGAAAATAGAGATGAACAGAGGAGGTGAGACGGAGGGCGTGAGGCGCATACCGAGAAGTGGGTATTGCTCAGAACGGTGAGGAAATGATGGAGGAGTGAATTGAAGACCCGAAACCGACCCAGAAACGACTCGTAGTTTTCGGGTGACAGAAATCCGTCGATGCCAGCGAAGTATTCTCGGCAGAAGGCACTATGGCGTTCGCCCCTTTTCTTCATTGCTTCCATTGCTTGGAAGAGGAAGAGAGGGACTAAGAACACCCCCTAGCAGCCACAAGCTCGGGGTGCAATCGGGAGCTTCATCCAGGCGCTACACGCCGATGAAGCACAGAGAGAAAAACTCTCTCTTTCGCTAGCGGAGAGTGCTCCGAACGGGAAGGAAAAATCCGAGGTGGAAGAAAGCTTAAATAGAAGAGAGAAATGGTGAAGTCGAAGGAGGAGAAGCTTCTGGAGAGAGGCGTTGGCAACGGCTATAAAAATAGCCGTTGGCAGCGAAGTAGAAAGCTGCTCGGGCGGTTCGCTAGGCAGCACCGGTTCAGCTTGGTTCAGCCTTTGGTTTGGCTGGTTCAGGCTTTGTTCTCTTGGTTTGGCCTTGGTTCAGTCCGGTTCAGCCCTTTGTTCTCTTGGTTTGGCCGGTTCAGCTCTTGGTTCTCTCTTGGTTCACCATCCTTTGAAGACTATTACAAAAATATACATTTTAAAGGCTAAAGTTTACCAATTAACGAGTTTGAAATAAAAATAAATTATTTTAAATTACAATAAAATAAAACAAAAGCTTGGTTACAAAAGTTGAATTTAAGGAAAACAAATTCCTTCTTCATTCCAAGCTTCGAAAAGCCAATTTACCTACATATAAATCCACAAGTCCATTAGATAGATAAATTATATAAATACTTACCTTGGCTTGTGTTTTAACGGTTCGGACCATAGGCACATTATGGCGGGTCTTTGAAACCTGGGGCATATCACATCCTTGGAGAGACTGAACTCAGAGGAGGCGCCCTTCAACTTACTCACTATGATACTCTTCTCCTTTGAATCCTTCTGCTGCGCCTTTTTAATCTTATCCAAAATAGTTGGCCGAATAGATAATGCCGAAAGCAATGCTGATAACTCCAGAACTATTTCCAACTCAAATTTCTGAATCTCAATCTTCAAGGGTAATGACATGGTTGACACCGCAGGCTGCATTGTCTTTGATATTCTGCTTAATGCATCGGCTACAGCATTAGCCTTACCCGGGTGATACTTAATTTCAAAGTCATAATCCTTAACGAACTCCAACCAACATCTTTGTCTCATGTTTAATTCCTTTTGAGTAAAGAGGTACTTCAGGCTTTTATGGTCGGAAAACACTTCACACTACTGTCCATACAAATAATGTCTCCAAATCTTTAATGCAAAGACAACTGCGGCTAATTCCAAATTGTGAGTGGGGTAATTCTGCTCATAACTCTTTAGCTGCCTGGAAGCATATGCCACAACTTTGCCTTCTTGCATTAGAACACATCCCGGACCAACCTTGGATGCGTCACAATAAACACTAAATCTCCCTTCCTCAGTTGGGAGTGCCAAAAGAGGGGCTATCGTCAACTTCAGTATTAGTGTCTGGAAGCTATCTTCACAAGCTCCATTCCAAGAATATTTGGTGTCCTTCTTTGTTAAACTAGTTAAAGGCTTGGCAATTATAGAAAATCCTTTGATGAACTTTCTGTAATAGCCTGCCAATCCAAGGAAACTACGGACTTCACTGGCGTTCCTCGGCTGTGGCCAGTCTTTTACTGCCTGAATTTTGGTTGGATCTACAGATATGCCCTCAGCAGAAATGACATGGCCTAGAAAGTTGACCTTATCAAACCAGAACTCACATTTGGACAACTTGGCATATAGTTGCTGCTGTTTTAATGTCGTCAAAACTACTCTTAAGTATTTTTCATGGTCAGCTTTAGTCCGTGAGTAAATTAGGATGTCATCTATAAACACAATCACAAACTTGTCCAAATACTCACGAAACACACGGTTCATCAAGTCCATAAAAGCTGCAGGTGCATTTGTCAATCTAAACGACATCACAAGAAATTCATAGTGTCCATATCAGGTTCTGAATGCTGTCTTTGGTATATCACTCTCCTTAACCTTCAGTTGGTAATAACCCGAACGTAAGTCAATTTTTGAAAATACCTTAGCTCCTTGTAGTTGGTCAAACAAGTCGTCAATTCGGGGTAAGGGATATTTATTCTTGATCGTTAACTTGTTCAGTTCTCTGTAATCTATGCACATTCTAAGAGAACCATCTTTCTTCTTAACAAATAGGACAGGTGCACCCCAGAGAGAACAACTAGGGCGTATAAATCTCTTGTCAACTAGTTCCTATAGTTGGACTTTTAATTCTTTCAGCTCAACAGGTGCCATGCGGTATGGGTTCTTAGACACAGGTAATGCCTCGGGATATGTATCGATTACAAACTCAATTTCTCTATCAGGTGGTAACCCGGGCAAGTCATCCAAAAATGCTTTTGGAAACTCTCGGACTACGGGAATGTCTTGTAGTTCTACCCTATTCTGCACCCGAACATCAATTACGCTAGCTAGAAAACTCTCACAACCACCCTTCAGTAACCGTTGAGTCTCTAGTGAGGATATAATTGGCATTTTACTTATTTTTGGGATGGCTTGGAAGGAATAACGATCTCCGTTCGGGGGTCGGAACTCAACCAATCCAGACCTACAACTTATCGTGGCATAATGTCTGAATAACCAATCCATTCCTAGTATGACTTCATATCCCTTCATATCAATTACAAGTAGTTCTACGTACAACTTCTTACCTCCTAAGGATATAATATCACCTTTTACTACCTGCTCTGAATGTAAGGACTTCCCTAACGGTAACATAATACTATATGACCTCTTGGCTGACAAGAGTTCTAACCTATGCTTACATACAAACAGGGTTGATATAAACGAGTGTGTGGCTCCCGTATCTATAAGTGTATAAGCAGAAATACCACAGATCATAATTGTACCAGTTATGACCGTATGTTGCACCGCATCCTCATCCTCCATTAAAGCATAGACTCTTGGCGCTACTCTCGCTCAATTTGGGTCTGGCGGCATGGGGCAATCTCTGACCATGTGTCCAACCTTGTCACATCTATAGCAACAACTAGAATATAATTTGCATTCGCCATGGTGGTTCTTCTTGCAGGTGGAACATAGAGGACCTAAAGGTCGCTTTCCTTTTCCTTGGTCATCATTTGGATTGAAGGGTCTCTTTATACCTTTCTGTTGTTGTTGGGGTCCCTTGTTCTGCTGTGGTTGCCAACCCTTGTTCTGTCGTAGTGGTGGCTGAGTCTCTCTGGTAAACTTCCTTGGCGGTTCACGTTGCCCTTGTACTGTTAACTCAACTTCTTCCAATTCCAAAGCCTAAGCAGCCACTTCGAAATAACGTATGTTATGGATCCCTACAGTCTTCACTCCCTGGAAGAGGCTCGGCTTCAGTCCATGGACAAACTGGTGAATCTTGTCTTCCTCATCATCCACCAGACGGGGTGCAAACATGGACAAGGCCTCAAACTTACAGATGTAATAAGCCACAGAACCGGTTTGGGGCAGCTGCATAAACTCCATCTTTTTGCTGGCCCAAACTGCTCGGCTAAAATACTTATCATAGAAGGCCGTCTTGAACCGTGTCCAGGTCATGTCTTCCACATTGCTAGTGCTCTGGATTGAGTCCCACCAATGCCTTACACCCAATGCAAGATGGAAAACAGCACATGTGACCTTGTCCCCTTCTTTGACCTTGGCGTACTTGAACATGTCCTCAATTGTTCGAATCCACTCTTCAGCATAAATAGGATCCGAAACTTGACCATTGAATACTGGAGGTTGAAGGCGGTGAAAACGCTCGCTTCCATGGTCGTGAGTAGTATTTGAGCTAGAATTCCCTTGCTATTCTCTAGTAGCCACCCACTGCTCAATTCGGCGGGACTGGCGAATAACTAGCTCGGTTAGCTGAGCAATGGTGTTACTATCCTCATTGTTCTCTCTTTGTTGACCTCTTACCATTTTGAGATTCCTAAACAAATAATCATAAACACATCTTAACGTAATGACATTACTAAAATCATAGACACTTACAGTTGTTGGAGTGTGCTCATGTGACAATCTGTGCTGGAAGGCAGTCTGCAAAATCGATTTTAGAACTCGGTTTTGCTGTGATACCATAATTGTAAAACCCCGAGTCTCCCAAACCCGATTTGTTATCCATGACATAGGACTGGACTAAGAAATCTTACGAAAAATTTAAAAATTTCTCTCAATGATGAAAATTCTATCTTTAATCATCGACTATACAGCGGAAAACTCAATAAGTAAACAACATTTATATTTAGACAAAACGTTAAGACATTTGGCTGAGGGAATTGAAAATCAAAGAACATAAACCGATCACAAACGACAAGATTTTCTTCTCGCATCTGCCGATCGCAAAACGACAAAACATAATTCCTACTTCTACCGATAGTATAAACAACAACATCTACCAATTGTCATGTGCATCCCACGTGACCCATTAAATATTACCCGACAGAAGACTTCTACCGATAACAATAAACAGCATCTATTGATAGAAATAAACAACATCTGCCGATCACAAAACGACAAGACGTAATATTCACTTCTACTGATTGACATGTGAATCCCACGTGACTCATTAAACATCACCCGATAGAAGACTTCTACCGGTGAACGGGGACTCTTAACGCAATAGATAAATTTCTACCAGTAGAAAACATCTACCGATAGACAAGCACTTTTAACATCTTCTGATAGGAAACATTCAGACTTTCACAGACTTCAACATGACCAAGATAAACTAACACACAGTTGAACCATAGATTCATCCAACATACGTGTAGCAGAAAACTTAAATAAAACAGATCATTCTATATCCTCATAATTATCCTCAAACTTAGGAATTGAATCAGACAATTTCTGACGTTATAAGAAAATCTCATCCTACTTAGTCATACGTATTCATAATCTTTACTAACTTCTTAAGAGCAGTAACCAGGGATTGAAATCGCCTTCCAGCCACAAACTGTCACCCTGAGCACCATCCAGCAACCAGTCCTAGACATCTTCATTGGGTTTGAAATCCTCACCTGATAATTCGTCACCTACATCTTAAGGTTTAAACTATAAGCCTAATGCTTAGTAAGGAGTGCAATACTAACATGTCTGCATGAATGCACAGTTGAAAAAAACACATTTTTATAATCATTTCTCGTCACATTCTTGTTCATGTTCTTGTTCATGTTCTTATTCATCGTTTACATCATATTCTTGTTCATCGTTTACATCATGTGGATTAAGGAAGGATTTGTGCCGAAAAGGGGGTTGACAGGGAAAGTGTACATAATCCCTTGCGGGCCGTATTCATGGTCCTCCTTTTGGACAGTGACATACGTCAAACCGCCCCCAACCCTCTCTTAATCCTTGTTACATAAGTTTCATGTTCATATCTTGATCGTGAAGGAAAACATGCACTTAAAACATTTTCATATGCTTGAAAAGGAGACAATCATGAAGCATGAGTATGAGTACTCTTATTTCATCGGACTAAAAGGACAGATCAATCATTCAACACTAAATCATATTGCTAACTCACATATCATAACCATACAGACAATAACACAAACAGCTTTCGGACATCATAATCAACTTTAACTTAGTACCCTCGTGATGTAGGGCCCTAAAGGCCAAGAATCCTACTCATTCACTTACCTAGTTTCCTTAGCAAACTTGAGCACTTCTCTTCAGACTTCTTCACCTAAAAACATTTCACATTACAGTGTTAAATCAAAATCCTAAAAGTTCTAACCAAAAGTCATCCTAGAATCTAACGCATATATTTCTAAATCTTCTTAGTCGAGCACCTAGTGTTCGTAGATTAACTTCCAGAACCTAAAAATAACCAGATTCAACCTAGTAACTAATCACAGATTACAAATTTCACTACTATTACTCTGCCATTGATGAAAAGTCTTAGCTGAAAACAGAGCTCTAAGTAACTAACCAGCAACTACATTGTCTAAGTCTTACCTAGAGCGTGGATTGTCGGGGTGGAGACTAAAGAATTGATCGACGATGGAGGAGTAACTGGCCGAGAGGGAGAGAGAGAGGAGGAGCTCTAGAGAAAAAGGGAAATCGCTAAGAGAGGAATGTCGGCTACAGTGAGGTTTTAATGAGGTTTAAGGATTTTCAGTTTCTATATATACTATATAAAATCCCTCTTTATTACGGTTCTGCCACCACACAAATAGAAATTGAATAAGCTTTGGCATTTAAATTCTAAATCGAAAAGATCATTAGTAGAGGTGACAGTTTAATCAGTTAAGAAATCACCTAGCCGAAATTGTCCGGTGTTACAAAACACTCAACATCCACCGGTGGACTACATCCACCGATAGACAAAACACTCAACATCCACCGGTGGACTACATCCACCGATAGACAAAACACTCAACATCCACCGGTGGACTACATCCACCGATAGACAAAACACTCAACATCCACCGGTGGACTACATCCACCGATAGACAAAACACTCAACATCCACCGGTGGACTACATCCACCGATAGACAAAACACTCAACATCCACCGGTGGACTACATCCACCGATAGACAAAACACTCAACATCCACCGGTGGACTACATCCACCGATAGACAAAACACTCAACATCCACCGGTGGACTACATCCACCGATAGACAAAACACTCAACATCCACCGGTGGACTACATCCACCGATAGACAAAACACTCAACATCCACCGGTGGACTACATCCACCGATAGACAAAACACTCAACATCCACCGGTGGACTACATCCACCGATAGACAAAACACTCAACATCCACCGGTGGACTGAATCAATCATTCAACACTAAATCATATGCTAACCACATATCATAACCATACAGACAATAACACAAACAGCTTTCGGACATCATAATCAACTTAACTTAGTACCCTCGTGATGTAGGGCCCTAAAGGCCAAGAATCCTACTCATTCACTTACTAGTTTCCTTAGCAAACTTGAGCACTTCTCTTCAGACTTCTTCACCTAAAAACATTTCCATACAGTGTTAAATCAAAATCCTAAAAGTTCTAACCAAAAGTCATCCTAGAATCTAACGCACTATTTCTAAATCTTCTTAGTCGAGCACCTAGTGTTCGTAGATTAACTTCCAGAACCTAAAATAACCAGATTAACCTAGTAACTAATCACAGATTACAACTTCATTACTACTACTATTACTCTAGCCATTGATGAAAAGTCTTAGCTGAAACAGCAGCTCTAAGTAACTAACCAGCAACTACATGTCTAAGTCTTACCTAGAGCGTGGATTGTCGGGGTGGAGACTAAAGAATGATCGACGATGGAGGAGTAACTGGCCGAGCGGGAGAGAGAGAGGAGGCGCTCTAGAGAAAAAGGGAAATCGCTAAGAGAGGAATGTCGGCTAAGTGAGGTTTTAATGAGGTTTAAGGATTTTTCAGTTTCTAATATACTATATAAAACTCCCTCTTTATTACGTTATGCCACCACACAAATAGAAATTGAATAAGCTTTGCATTTAAATTCTAAATCGAAAAGATCCTTAGTAGAGGTGACAGTTTAATCAGTTAAGAAAATCACCTAGCGAAATGTCGGGTGTCAACAAAAACAAACTAAGCACGTCCCCCGCTGAACAGTTCCAGCGATAGAAATAGAAATGACAAAAGGTGAATCCAAAACTAAACAGGTCAGCGGCAGAAGCAGAAATAAAACCGACTCAGCGGTAGAGGCAGGGATAGAAGGCCCATCCACGCTAAACAGTGACGTCGCTTGACATGTCGATACCCACAACCACGCTCACGTCACCGATAGAATCCTTCGCAACAACAGTAACCTTCTGCATCACCGATCACAAACGACAACAAAAATTTACTACTCAATCCTACGCCACATCCACAGTCACAAAAACGACAAAATTATCTAATACTCAACATACACCGTCACAAAACGACAAAAATTTAATAATCACTCTACGCTCACATCCAGCCGGTCACAAAACGACAAAAATTAATACTCACTCCTACGCTCACATCCGCCGGTCACAAAACGACAAAAATCTAATACTCAACATCCACCGGTGGACTACATCCACCGATAGACAAACACTCAACATCCACCGGTGGACTACATCCACCGATAGACAAAACACTCAACATCCACCGGTGGACTACATCCACCGATAGACAAAACACTCAACATAACAGCATAACAACCATTTTCACTCTAAACAAAGAAAACTTCGACTACCAAAAGAGCTTGAACATTTTACTAAAAATCGTTCAAAACAACATAAGTCCTCAACTTCCTAAAAGTATCCAGCAAAGCAACTACCTCTAAACCAAATCTTGTTTTTCATGCTCAGAACAAGAAAACCATAAAGTTGTTAAAAACATCAGAACTATTAATGTTATTAAAACTCTCTGCATACTTCCATAAGACACTTAACCACTGAAACTTCATAAATAGACAATAGTTAAACCGCCCAATCAATTCACCAAGTCGAGGCATGAATGTGTTCCCCCAACCAGCCTATTCCTCAACATGCTCAGAGAACACACCTTCTGAGGCTTCTTCACCTACATCACAAAATTCATCTATTAGCCTAACGTTAAATAAGTGAAGCAATAACGAAATGAAATGCTGGAACATAAATCTTAATAATGCAGTTTCTACTAACACATCTCAGTTGTATTTACATTCTTTCGCTGATCTGATCCCTCGGTTCCATTGGAAGTCGGATCAATTTTCCCAAAGTCATACATCCCTTCATAAGTTAAGGGGCGAATTAGTTCCCTTAATAGTTTATATGATCCTTCAATTCCATTGGGAAGTGGATCAATCTTCCCAAAGTCATAAATCCCTTTATAAGTTAAGGGGTGGATTAGTTCCCTTAATAGTTTATTTGTTGCAATCTGTTCATTTCTCACCATATCAATACATGTAAATTCATTTTCGTATTCTTTCAAAATATGATGCATGACATACAGACAAATTCAAACATACATAATCCTACTGTTTTGTGATGTAGGCCCGAAGGCACATGCATACTCCACTTACCTAGCTTCCTGGAAATGCTCAGTTTCAAACTACTTCGGAAGTTTTGCTCACCTAAGTCATAACAGAATATCAATTAGATTTTTACTAAACCTCATTCTAATCAATCCAGAAATCTAAGGAATCTAGTTTGGGAGTTCTATACATAGTGCATTCCTGATTCACCACAAAACCGAAACTAACCCCCACCTACAGCATTCACCAAAGCTCACATCTATATTCCTCTCTACCATCACTAGTTACAATGTAACACGAAATCGAAGTAGACTCACCTAGTTTGGAGAAAAATCGGAGAGGGAATCGCTTGGAGAGCTCTACTGAGCTTGAGCTGAATACAGAGAGAGAGTATGGAAAATAGTGGCGGCTACAGTGCATTAATCACAAAACCTCTTTCCTTAAATAGGTTATCACTATAATTCTCTATTTACCATTATGCCATCACTTGGTCATTTATTAACCTAATCACTAATTCTCCCAATTTTATCTATAAAACGTACACTACAAGTTGGTTAAGTAAATTGGTTCAATGAAATCGGGTGTTACAATCTACCCTCCTTAAAAGAATTTTGTCCTCAAAATTCGTTACCTGAATAATTCTGGATATTGGTCCATCGTATCCTGCTAGCGCTCCCAGGTTGTCTCCTCTATGTTCTGGTTGTGCCATAAGACTTTTACCAGTGGGACTTCTTTGTTGCGCAACGCCTTCACAGCATAGTCTAGGATCCTTACTGGTTTCTCCACATAATTAAGAGTGGGATAAACTTCAGTACTCTGTTGTTCCAAAATCTGAGATGGATCCCTCAAGCACTTCTTTAGCATCGAAACATGGAACACATTGTGAATCTCTTCCATAGAGGCTGGCAATTGTAATTCATATGCTGTCCTTCCAATCCCCTTCACGATCGAGAAAGGTCCAATATATTTGGGGTTCAACTTGCCTCTCTTTCCAAATCTCACAACTCCTTTGAGTGGTGATACCTTAAGAAAAACTTCATTACCTACCTCAAACTCCAATTCTTTACGTCTACGATCAGCATAACACTTCTGTCGACTCTGAGCTGCCAAGATTCTCTGTCGAATGAGGGCAATCTTCTCCACGGTCTGTTGCACAATGTCAGGACCAATCAAACGTGCTTCACCAACTTCATCCCAGTACAAGGGAGATCTACATTTTCGTCCATACAATGCTTCCATACCGATAGTTGCCTGAAAACTGTTATTATAAGAAAACTCCACCAATGGTAAATATTTACTCCAAGATCCTTGAAAATCTAATATGCATGCACGAAGCATATCTTCTAAGGTCTGAATAGTTCTCTCGGATTGTCCATCTGTTTGAGGGTAAAAAGCTGTACTGAAATTAAGCTACGTACCCATAGCCTTGTGTAAACTTTTCCAAAACTTAGATGTAAATCTAGAGTCTCAGTCTGAAACTATAGTGCTTGGAACTCCATGCAGTCTAACAACCTTATGCACATACAACTCAGCAAGTTGATCCATCTAGTATGTTATCTTTATAGGCAGAAAATGGGCAGATTTGGTTAGACGATCCACAATGACCCAAATTGCATCATGTCCTCTCGTTGTCCTAGGCAATCCTATCACAAAATTCATCGTTATTTGCTCCCATTTTCATTCGAGAACTGGCAAAGGTTGTAACATTCCTGCAGGTCTCTGATGTTCAGCTTTAACCCGCTGGCAAACAAGACACGATCTTACATACTCTGCCACACTTATTTTCATACATGGCCACCAATAATGTTGCTTAAGGTCTTTGTACATTTTTGTACTTCCAGGATGAATAGAGAATCTAGAAGAATGTGCCTCTGAAAGAATCTCATTCCGAAGTTCCATATTGGCAGGAATAAAACATCTATTCCTAAACTTAAGGACTCCATCATCTGAACAGTTGAAATCCGATTTACCAACAGACTCTATGCTTGATTTGTACTTGTTGCACTCCGCATCATTTTTCTGAGCTTCCTTTATCCTATCCAAAAGTGTAGGCTTCAATGATATGGCTGAAAGCATAGTTGACACACTGGACACAGCTTCTAAGTTAAATCTTTGAAATTCTGACTCTAAGGCTAACGGCATGTCAAGAACCAAGGCTGAGACTGAAGTCGTCACTCTACTCAATGCATCAGCCACAACATTCGCCTTGCCGAGGTGGTATTGGATCTCAAAATCGTAATCCTTGACAAACTCCAACCATCTACGTTGCCTCATATTTAATTCTTTCTGTGTGAAAATATACTTCAGACTTTTATGGTCCAAAAATATCTCACAAGACTGTCCATACAAGTAATGCCTCCAAATCTTTAGTGCAAAAACTACTGCAGCTAGTTCTAAGTCGTGTGTAGGGTAATTCTCCTCGTGTGTTTTCAACTGTCTAGAAGCATATGTTATTACTTTTCCATCTTGCATCAACACACAACCGAGTCCAACTTTGGAAGCGTCACAATAAATGCTGAACTTTTCGTTTTCAACAGGGAGTGTTAATACTGGAGCATTGGTCAACTTCTGTTTCAAAGTCTGAAAACTATTCTCACCATCCTCCATCCAAGCATACTTAATGTTTTTCCTAGTTAACCGAGTGAGGGTGTTGCAATCTTCGAGAATCCCTCAATAAATTTCCTGTAATTACCTGTTAATTCAAGGAAACTCCGAATATCAGTGGCATTCTTGGGTTGGGGCTATTCCTTAACTGCTTGAACCTTGGCTGGATCAACAAATATTCCATCACCCGAGATCACATGACCAAGAAAGTGAACTCTATCCAACCAAAACTCACACTTGAAAAACTTAGCATAAAGTTGATGTTGCCTTAGTACTCCCAATACCAGGTTCAAATGCCTTGTATGCTCCTCCTTAGTACGTGAATAGATTAGTATATCATCAATAAATACTATGACAAACTTGTCCAAGTACTCATGAAACACTCTATTCATAAGATCCATGAATGTTGCTGGTGCATTTGTCAGTCCAAAAGACATAACCAAAAACTCATAATGTCAATACCTTGTGCGAAAGGTAGTCTTAGGAATATCTTCTGATTTGACTTTCAATTGCTAATAATCGGACCTTAGGTCAATCTTAGAGAAAACACGTGCACCCTTAAACGGGTCAAACAAATCATCAATCCTTGGCAATGGATACTTGTTCTTGATAGTTAACTTATTCAATTCCCGATAATCAACGCACATACGCATTGATCCATCCTTCTTCTTAACAAAAAGAACTGGTGCACCCCATGGTGAAAAGCTTGGGCGTATAAACCCTTTGTCCAATAGTTCCTCCAACTATTTCTTTAATTCCTTAAGCTCCGTAGGTGCTAACCTATAGGGATTCTTAGATATAGGCTCAGTGCCTAGGTAAACATCTACAACAAATTCAATCTCCCTATCTGGCGGCAAGCTAGGAAGGTCATCTAAAAATACTTCTGGAAAGTCTTGGACAACTAAGACATTTTGAGGACTTGCTTTTCCTACAAACTGTGTGTCTATAACGCTAGCTAGAAAGCATAGATACTCTCTGCATGAAGAGGGTCTAGCATTGATAGAAGTCACAACAGACATTCCCTTATTCTTCCTCGAGGCTTGAAAGGTATGCTTCAAACCACCAGGGGGTTGAAAACTAACTACCCTAGTCCAACAATCAATTGTGGCATAATGCTTGACAACCAATCAATTCCTAAGATTACATCAAATCCCATTATATCCATAATAATGAGATCAGCAGGTAAATTCTTTTTTCCTACCAACACGACACTATCAAACATTACTTGGTTAGAGTGCATGCGCTCACCAGAGGGTAACACGACGTTAAATACGTGCTCAGTAGGGGTAAACTGTACATCTAACTTGATAGCAAACGCATACGCTATAAATGAGTGTGTTCCACCAGAATCTATTAAAATAAAAGCAGGTATAGAGTTGATCAAAATGGTACCTGACACTACGGTGGGTTGTTCTTCATCGCCCGACTCTAACATGGAGAATATCCTTGGCTTAATCTTAGCAGGGCCACTCTTCAGAGCTGGACAGTCTCTGTTAATATGGCCGACTTTGTTACAGTTGAAGCATCGGGTAATTCTGGGATTCGAGCAATCCCTGTATGTGTGTCCAACTTCCTCACAGTTGAAACACTTTCCCGTCCCAAACCTGCACTCGTCCAGATGACGTTTCAAACACTTCAGGCACTGGGGAAACTTCTTAGCGTCTTGCACTTTCTTTCCTGTTCCCTGGTTATTTTGGCCTTCACTTGGCCTCTTCATTCCTCTCTGCGGGTGTGGCTGGATAAACTTTCGTGGGGCTTCCTTTGGCCCAGCACACTTCATCTCCGCTTCTTCCACCTCCAACGCCGTGGACACAACTTCACTGAAGGACAAACCCTTAATACCACAAAATTTTACTTCTCTGTAGATTTCGGGCTTCAGTCCATGCACAAACTGAAACACCTTATCCTCATTCTTATGAACAAAATGTCTAGCAAACCTGGACAGGGATTCGAATTGTCTACTGTATTCTGCCACAGACCCTGTCTGCTTCAAGTTCAGAAACTCTACCTTCTTTGCGGCCTAGACTGTGCTGTTAAAATATTTCTCATAGAAAACCTCCTTGAACTGAGACCAG
Organism: Begonia masoniana; assembly: GCA_022432975.1. NCBI lineage: Eukaryota > Viridiplantae > Streptophyta > Magnoliopsida > Cucurbitales > Begoniaceae > Begonia > Begonia masoniana. Next base: position 24,554,771 of record CM039505.1, on the reverse strand, counting down.
GACATAACCAGAACATCAGTGGTGGTCTCTATGGTTTCCCACCAAAGTTGAGCGTCCCCAGCCAAATGGAACGTTGCCAGAGTGACTTTGTCTCCTTCTCCGATGTTGGCACATCTAAACATGCTCTCGATTTTCCTAAGCCATTCCTCAGCAACAATCGGATTGGACGACTTTCCATCAAATGTGGGTGGCTGTAGCCTCCGGAATCAGTCTCCTGAATGCTCACTGCTGGAACTCAAGTTGGCACATCCTTGTACTTCTCGGTTCAGCAATACTCCCAACTGATCGGATTGTTGACGAACCAAATCTATCTGTTAGCGCACCAAGTCTGTTTGCTGCCTAATTACACTAGGATCCTCCTCACTTCTCAAATTTGGCATCTCTCTCGGTACCCTTGGTCTTTCTGGTCGTCTAGCCATTTTGCCATATTCTTGGACAAGGTTAATTGCTCTCATAAATATCTAATAGCTAATGTTAATATAAACACTTACAGTTGTTGAAGTACTTCCATGCAACGATTGGCACTGATGAGTAATCTTTTGAACAGTTTAACTGAATGTCTCTGATACCATACTGTAACGCCCTGGGTTTTCTGAACCCTGTTCGCTACTCATAATACTTAACCATACTATGACATTCTGAGAAAAAAATTCAACTTTTCGCTCAACGGTCAAAGTTTGACCTTTATAAACGTTAAAACTTGCAGTGGAAATTCATTTGTATAAAACAAAATTTATTAATTTAATTAAAATGTTAAAGACAATTGGTTGAAAGAAAACAAAACAAAATAAACACGTCCACCGCTGAACAGTTCCAGCGATAGAAATAGAAACAAAAGGGCATCCACCGCTAAACAGTGCCAGTCGCTTGACATGTCGACTACCCACAGCCACCGCTCACATCCACCGATCGAATCCTTCGAACGACAGTAACCCTCAGCATCCACTAATCACAAAACGACAAAAATCTAATACTCACTCCTACGCTCACATCCACCGGTCACAAAACGACAAAAAAATCTAATACTCAACATCCACCGGTCACAAAATGACAAAAATCTAATACTCATTCCTACGCTCACATCCGCCGGTCACAAAATGACAAAAATCTAATACTCAACATCCACCGGTGGACTACATCCACCGATAGACAAACACTCAACATCCACCGGTGGACTACATCCACCGATAGACAAAACACTCAACATAACAGCATAACAACCATTTTCACTCTAAACAAATAAAACTTCGACTACTAAAAGAGCTTGAACATTTTACTAAAAATCGTTCAAAACAACATAAGTCCTCAACTTCCTAAAAGTATCCAGCAAAGCAACTACCTCTAAACCAAATCTTGTTTTTTATGCTCAGAACAAGAAAACCATAAAGTTGTTAAAAATATCAGAACTATTAATGTTATTAAAACTCTCTGCATACTTCCATAAGACACTTTACCACTGAAACTTCATAAATAGACAATAGTTAAACCACCCCATCAGTTCACCAAGTCGAGGCATGAATGTGCTCCCCCAACAAGTCTATTCCTCAACATGCTCAGAGAACACACCTTCTGAGGCTTCTTCACCTACATCACAAAACTCACATATTAGCCTAACGCTAAATAAGTGAAGCAATAACGAAATGAAATGCTGGAATATAAATCCTAATAATGCAGTTTCTACTAACACATCTCAGTTGCATTTACATTCTTTCGCTAATCTGATCCCTCGGTTCCATTGGGAGTCAGATTAATTTTTCCAAAGTCATACATCCCTTCATAAGTTAAGGGGCGGATTAGTTCCCTTAATAGTTTATCTAATCCTTCAATTCCATTGGGAAGTGGATCAATCTTCCCAAAGTCATAAATCCCTTCATAAGTTAAGGGGCGGATTAGTTCCCTTAATAGTTTATCTGTTGCAATCTGTTCATTTCTCACCATACTAATACATGTAAATTCATTTTCGTATTCTTTCAAAATATGTTGCATGACATACAGACAAATTCAAACATACATAATCCTACTATTTTGTGATGTAGGCCCGAAGGCACATGCATACTCCACTTACCTGGCTTCTTCCTGGAAATGCTCGGTTTCAAACTACTTCGGAAGTTTTGCTCACCTAAGTCATAAAAAGAATATCAATTAGATTTTTACTAAACCTCATTCTAATCTATCCATAAATCTAAAGAATATAGTTTGGGAGTTCTATACATAGTGCATTCCTGATTCATCACAAAACCGAAAATAACCCCCACCTACAACATTCACCAAAGCTCACATCTATACTCCTCTCTACCATCACTAGTTACAATGTAACACGAAATCGAAGTAGACTCACCTAGTTTGGAGAAAAATTGGAGAGGGAATCGATTGGAGAGCTCTGCTGAGCTTGAGCTGAATACAGAGAGAGAGTATGGAAAATAGTGGCGGCTACAGTGCATTAATCACAAAACCTCTTTCCTTAAATAGGTTATCACTATAATTCTCTATTTACCATTATGCCATTACTTAGTCATTTATTAACTTAATCACTAATTCTCCCAATTTTATCCATAAAACGTACACTACAAGTTGGTTAAGTAAATTAGTTTAATGAAACCGGGTGTTACAGCGGCGAATCGCGAGCCGTAAATAACCCTAACAACTGCTTTGAGAGAAATACGGTGAGGATAAACAGAGAAGTAAAAATGAATTTCAAAATAACTCTTTTAAATTTTAAAAATAATGAAAATGTAATAAAAAATTAAAGGATATAACAAAGGATATTATTTAGGGTTGCCTCCCTATAGCGCTAAGTTTTTTGTTTAAGTCTTCAGCCAGACTTCCATCTACTTCATCATTCTTCAACATTTTGCAGAGAAATTGACATAATTTTTGTCAATTTTTCTCCAAAATAATGTTTGATCTCTTGACCATTAGCCTTAAAATTTCTTCCACTTTTTTCATCATGCAACTCCTCTGCTCCATATGGAAACACTTCTACAATTTCAAAAGGTCCAGACCATCTTGACTTTAACTTTCTTGGGAAGAGTTTCATCCTAGAATTAAATAGCAAAACTTTTTCACCTTTTTCAAATGATCTTGCCTGTAACTTTTTATCATGCCATCTTTTAACTTTTTCCTTGTAAAGTTTCTCATTTTCATATGCTCCCAGCCTTAACTCTTCCAGTTCTTGCAACTGTAAAAATCTATATTTTCCTGCCCCTTGTAAATCCAAGTTTATGGTTTTTATTGCCCAATATGCCTTGTGTTAAAGCTCCACTGGTAAATGACAGGCCTTTCCATAAATAAAATTATAAGGTGTGGTGCCTAAAGGTGTTTTATATGTTGTTCTATACGCACATAAAGCATCGTCTAATTTCTGAGACCAATCCTTTCTATTAGGGTGCACAACTTTTTCCAATATTTTCTTTATCTCCCTGTTAGAAACTTCTGCCTGTCCATTACTCTGTGGATGATAAGCTGTCGTGACTTTATGTTTCACTCCATATTTACTTAGTAGTCCAGTGAACATCTTGTTGCAAAAGTGAGAATCTTCATCGCTTATAATAGCTTGCGGTGTTCCAAAACGTGTGAAGATGTTTTTCTGTAGAAATTTTAGAACACTCTTTCCTTTATTATTCGGAAGTGCCACTGCCTCAACCCATTTAGATACATAATCCACAGCCAATAAAATGTATTGATTTCCAAAAGAAGGTGGAAAAGGTCTCATGAAGTCTATTCCCCATACGTCGAATATTTCCACTTTCAATATATTTGTGAGTGGCAGTTTATGTTTCCTTAAGATATTCCCTACTCTTTGGCATCTGTCACAATTTTTAACAAATTCATTAGCATCTTTAAAAAGAGAGGGCCAGTACAAACCTGATTGCAAAATTTTAGCTGCTGTTCTAGTTCCTCCATAATGACCGCCATATGCTGCTGCGTGGCATTGCTACAGCACTGACTGCATTTCCTCCTCTGGAACATACCTTCTCAATAGCTGGTCAGCGCATTGCTTGAAGAGAAATGGCTCGTCCTAGAAATATTGCTTTACATCTTTCAGGAACTTCCTTATCTGCTGATAATCCAAATCAAAAATATAGTTAACAAAATCAGCGTACCAGAGTACTAAAGACATTTCCAACTTTAGTATATGTTCATCAGGAAGGATTCTCTTATAATTCTGTCATCTTGCTGCTCACCCAAATTCTCCAGACGAGATAAATGGTCAGCTACCTGGTTTTCACATCCCTTTCTATCACAAATCTCCACATCAAACTCTTGAAGTAACAGCACCCAGCGAATAAGTCTAGGTTTAGCATCCTTCTTAGTAACCAAATATTTTATTGCTGCATGATCCGTATAGACGATAACCTTTGCGCCAATTAAATACGCACTAAATTTGTCAAATGCAAATACCACCGCTAGTAGCTCCTTTTCTGTGGTTGTGTAGTTCTTTTGAGTTTCATTCAAGGTTTTGCTTGCGTAGTAAATAGAGTGAAAAATTTTTCTTTCTTCTGCCCAAGAACCACTCCCACTATATAATAACTTGCATCACACATTAAAATAAAAGGTGAACTCTAGTCAGGTGCAGCTATCATAGGTGCAGTAATCAATTTTTTCTTCAACAGGTTAAAAGCTTCCAAACAGTTCCTGTCGAAATTAAACGTAGTGTTCTTGTGACAGCCACCGACCTGATCGGTGTCCGAGAGCTGTCACTCCGTACATTTAACAGAAAACGGAACATATTTTTTTTAATAAACGGATTAAGCTTTTGTAAACAACAAACCCTTAAAACTTTACAGAGAAAGAAATCCTTCTCTGGATTTAAAAGCAAAACGAGAAACAATTAAACCGGATTGCAGAATAAGTGGCAGAAGGAAATGCAGGAAGGCTAGAAGCAGGGAGAAATGAAAACAGTTCTGGAATTCTCACTGAGACTTGACTTCGACTTAAACAGGGTTCTGGCAGACAACGAGAGGATTGGAACAACAGAATTTGAACGATGAAAATAAACAGACAGAGATGAACGACTTGACATGCAGTGGAAAACCTAATAAAAATAGAAAATAAAACTGGAAGTTATACCGGAAGAAAGGCTACAGTGAATGACGGGGTCGGGTGATGTAGGGCAAAAGAAGTAAATAAACTAGGCGGAAGACATAAATTACAAGCAGAATTGGGCTATTCACCGGCAGAGGTGAACTACAGGCAGAAGACCACTGTTCACCAGTAAAGGTGAACTGGGCAGAAGATGGGTGACGTCAGGCGGAAGACGTAGGCAGAAAAATGTAAGTAAACTGGGCGGGCAATATAGACTAGCGGTGGATGTGAATAAGAAAAAACATATGACGTCAGTCGGAAGATGTAGCTGAAGTCAGGCGGAAGATGGAATTTTATGGGCAGCAGTGGGTGCAGGCAGAAATGCACTGTTCACCGGTGGATGTGAACTACAGACAAATAAGTTTACCGGTGGATGGAAACTACAGACAGATGAATTACCGGTGGATGTGAACTACAGACAGATGAGTTCACCGGTGGATGTGAACTACAAGAGAGAACAGTAAACAGCGGCAGATGTGAATAAGACAAAAGTGAACAGTGGCAGCAGTGGATGTAGAGTTTAAAGACAAAGTTGACAACTTTTAACAGGATTACATAAAAATAGAAGTCGTGAAAACAGAAAGTATGAAAGCTTCAAACTTCATAAAACGATTCAAAATATGATTTTGGACATATCAGGAAAACACGACAGAAATTTAAGGAAAACAGATTGTATGGATGACTATAAAATCAGAGATAATCCATGCACACCCTAAAAGAGAAAATATTCCAAACAATTCCAGAATACTTCAGAACAGAAACTCAACTGTCAAATACAGAGGTTTTAAACTTAAACATCAAAACCCATACATTATCTGAATTTCCAACAGACTCCCAACAGAGTCTTAAAACAAAACCAGCAGAATCCTAGTAGAGTTTACAGACATGAACTTTATTTTAAAAAAACTTAAACCTCGGGACAGAAATATGTCTGGCTGCAGCAACCAACCCATGAGCTCCTCCGCCAACTACATCAAATCATCATCTTGAGGCACAAAGTCCTCATCTACGGGTTCAGTACCTACATCAAGGAGTTCACCTATGAGTCTAAAACTTAGTAAGAACATATAAAAAAACAAATGCAGTGATGCATATGCTATGCATGAACTTTTCAGAAATACAGTGACATTTCAGAACATTACGTTTCACTGGCAAAGGGGTATAAGTTTGGCTTATAGGGGAACTGGCAAGTGCACGATAGGCACATAACAGATTTACATAATAGAAACAGAACAGAGCAGAAACAGTAGGACAGTCCCCATCCCGCACTTAACCAATACATTACATTCAGATTTTATCTTTCTTAACTTCAAACCGTGTACAGAAAACATTTTGCATGAACTTTCGGGAAAAACGTGTATGCATGAACTTTTACAGTGCTTAAACATAAAACGGCAGGCAACAGAAATATTACAACAGAACATAATGAGAGACACAGATAACACAGATAACACAAAACGTAACTCTAACTTTCTCTACCCGAAACCACCCGATAGAAACAAAAACCTAGAGTCTCCGTGATGTAGGGCCTTAAGGGCCAACCTACGGATATGAACTTACCTGTTTGCTGCAGAGTTGAAAGTCTTGAACGTCTCGGTGATGCACGAAGCTATAATATGCGCATAGAGAAAATGAGCAAAGCTGCAAATTCTAACTAATAACTCAGTAGAATATGCAGCAAGCTCCTTTTAAACCTTTAGAAAACAAACAAACGTGTTTTCATCCAAAAACAGTGAGTTTTCTCTATAATACTTTAACCCTAACTTCAACAAAACTCATATTTTTAACTTGTCCAAACTCGTTAACTTTAGCAGATGATTACCTTCACTAGAGAAAACAGAGGAAATAAAGCTTTTGGAAAGGTTGCAGTCGCCTGGAAGAGAGAAAACAGAGGGCAGAGGAAAGGAGCAAATGAGAAATGAGAGTTTCACGTAGGAGGGAAGAGAAAAGAACATGGCTTCTTCAATAAGTTGCCAAGTGTCAAGCACTCATTAGTTCCCTCCCACCAACCATAATTGGTTTCCTAATTTGCCCTTCCATTGGTTTCCAACTAATTTGTTAATTAGTTAATCAATTCGGTTTTTCCCATTAAACACTCCGATAAATTCATTAAAACATTCATTGTATTAATGTAATCATTTATCCTGCTAAATGAATTCCAGGAATATTTACATGGCAAAAATGCCGGGTGTTACATTCCACCCACCTTAACAGAAATTTTGTCCCCAAAATTTGCCTAAGCAAAGAGGTCCGGATATTGGGCCCTAACATCCTCATGTCTTTCTCATGTGGCCTCCTCTACATTATGATTGCGTCATAAAACCTTCACCAATGGGACTACCTTGTTGCGCAACACCTTGAGTGAAGTATCCAATATCTGTATGAGCCTTTCTTCATATGTCAGCGTCGGCATGACACTAAGTCCACATGTTCCACCATCTGGGTTGGATCTTGTACACATTTTCTCAGCATCGAAACATGAAAAACATTGTGAACTCCATCCATTGACGATGGCAACTGCAATCTGTAGGCCATGCTCCCCACACGCTTCAAGATGGGAAAAGGTTCAATGAACCACGGGCTGAGCTTTCCTTTCTTATCAAATCTCATTACGCCTCTTGAAAGGTGACACTTTCAGGAATACTTCATTGCCCTCTGCGAACTCTAAGTCTCTTCTTCTATGGTCCGCATAACTCTTCTGTCGGCTCTGAGCAATCTTTATTCGTTGTTTGATAGCAGCTATCACCTCGGACATCTGTTGTGATATCTCAGGGCCGATAAGCTTGGCTTCTCCGACCTCATCCCAACACAATGGGGATCTACACTTTCTGCCATAAAGAGCTTCATATAGAGCCATGCCGACTGTAGCCTGGTAGCTATTGTTGTAAGCAAACTCCACGAGTGGCAAATATCTACTCCAAGGAGCATGAAATTCTAATACACACGACCTTAACATATCTTCCAGTATTTGAATCGTCCTCTCGGATTGTCTGTCCATCTGTGGGTGAAATGCCGTGCTAAAATCTAACTTGGTGCCCAAGGAGCTTTGCAAGCTTCTCCAAAACCTGGAGGTGAATCTAGGATCCCGGTCTAAGACGATCGACACTGGAATGCCATGCAGCTTGACAATCTCTCTAATGTATAGCTCTGCATACTGGTCCATAGAGAATGTCGTCTTTACAGGTAGAAAGTGGGCCGACTTTGTCAATCTTTCCACTATGACCCAAATGCTATTATGGCCCTTAACTGTCCTTGGTAGGCCAACAACAAAGTCCATTGTGATGTTCTCCTATTTCCATTCGGGGATCGGAAGAGGCTTAAGCGTTCCACCTGGTCGTTGATGCTCATCTTTAACTTGTTGACATATCATGCAAGACTCCACAAATTTGGCCACTTCATTCTTCATATTCGGCCACCAGAAATGAAGTTTCAAGTCTTGATACATCTTCGTGCTTCCAGGATGCACAAAGAAAGAAGATGAGTGGGCTTCCGACAAGATGCTCTTTCGTAGCTCTTCGTCTCTCGGAACATACCACCTATCTTTGAACTTCAGAATACCATCCCTCGAATAACTGAAATCGGAAGAAGCCATAGGTAACTTGCTCACAATATTGGTCATCTCCTTTGAATTGGTCTTCTGGGCTTCTTTAATTCGGTCTAGGATGGTGGGCCGTAGTGTCAAGTCTGCTAGTATGGCCGATAGCCCAGAAACTACCTCCATATCGAACTTCTGTATCTCTGTCCTCAAAGGCATTGATACGGCCGACATAGCCGGTTGCATAGTAGCTGACATCCTGCTCAGTGCATCAGCTACTACATTAGCTTTACCGGGGTGGTATTTAATCTCAACATCATAATCTTTCACGAATTCTAACCACCGTCTTTGTCTCATGTTTAACTCTTTCTGGGTAAATTTGTACTTCAGGCTTTTGTGATCAGAAAACACTTTCACATGATTGTCCGTACAAGTGGTGTCTCCATACTTTCAGTGCAAATACAACTGCCGCTAACTCGAGGTCATGTGTAGGGTAGTTTTGTTCATGGTTCTTCAATTGTTTGGATGCGTATGCCACCACCTTCCCTTCTTGCATTAATACACAGCCTAAGCCAACCTTGGACGCATCACAGTATACGCTGAATTTGCCGTCTTCAACTGGCAATACTAACAGAGGAGCAGTGGTTAATTTCTGCTTAAGTGTCTGAAAACTCACCTCACAAGCTTCAGACCACTTGAACTTGATGTCTTTCCTCGTTAAGCTGGTCATAAGCTTCACTATTACAGAAAATCCCTTGATGAACTTTCTATAATAACCAGCTAACCCGACAAAACTCCATACCTCACTGGCATTTCTCGGTCTCGGCCATTCTTTCACTGCCAGAATCTTGGCTGGATCCATAGACACTCCTTCTACCGACACCACATGGCCTAGGAAGTTAATCGTGCTCAACAAGAATTCACACTTCGACAACTTGGCGCACAATTGGTGTTGTTTCAGGGTCGATAGCACAATTTCCAAATGCTCCTCGTGCTCGGCCTCACTTCTGGAGTAAACCAGGATGTCGTCGATGAAGACGATTACAAATTTATCCAAGAAGTCCTGGAATATCCTGTTCATCAAGTCCATAAATGCTGCTGGAGCATTAGTTAACCCGAACGACATTACCAAGAACTCGTAGTATCCGCACCGAGTCCTGAAGGCGGTCTTTGGAATATCCTCAGGTCTGACCTTCAATTGATAATAACCGGAGCGCAAGTCAATCTTTGAAAATACCCGAGCCCCTTGTAGTTTGTCAAATAGATCGTCGATCCTCGGCAACGGGTACTTATTCTTGACGGTCAACTTGTTCAGCTCACAGTAATCAATGCACATATGTAGGGACCCATCTTTCTTCTTGACGAACAAGACGGGAGCACCCCACAGAGAGAAAATAGGGCGCACAAAGCCCTTGTCCACCAATTCCTTTAGCTGAGCTTTCAACTCTCTCAGCTCAATTGGCACCATACAGTACGGATTCTTCGATACCGGTTCAGCACTAGGATATACGTCAATGTCAAACTCGATTTCACAATCAGGTGGCAATCCCGGTAAGTCATCTAAGAAAACCTCCGAGAATTCTCGAACTACCAGAATATTTTGAAGTTCCACCTTACCTTGCCTTTGAACGTCTATTACGTGGGCGAGAAAACCGACACATCCTGACCTCATCAGCTGTTGAGCTTTCAAGGAGGATATAACAGGCATATTATGCTTCTTTGGTATTGCTTGATAGGAGAACTCTACCTCGTTCGGACGCTTAAAAGACACGAGCCCAGACCTACAGTTGATGGTGGCGTGGTGTCTAAACAGCCAGTCCATCCCCAGAATCACATTGTATCCTTTCATATCGATGACGATAAGATTGGCATACAACTTCTGGTCTCCTACTGACACTATATCACCCCGTACAACCTGCTCGGAGTGCATAAACTCTCCGGATGGTAGCATAATGTTGTAGGGCTGATCTGACGGCATACAACAAAACTTCTCTCTAACCACGAAGTCCACTGCCACAAACGAATGTGTGGCCCCCGTGTCCCACAAGGTATAAGCAGGTACATCACATATTGAAATTGTACCTGTAATTGCTGTGTGTTGGGTGGTATCATCATCATCATCTATCATTACAAAAACTCTTGGTACGGCCTGATTTGGTCTCGTATCTAGCATTGGGCAATCCCGGACGTGATGGCCTTCTTTGCCACATCGAAAGCATTGGCCGGTTATGAGTCTACATTCCCCTCTATGAATTTTCTGGCATCGCAGGCATGCTGGAAGTTGAGGAGCCCCCATCGGTCTCTTTCCCTTGTCTTGATAAGTGGTGGTCTCATTGGGCCTCTTGATGCCCCTATTCTGTTGCTGTTGAGGTTGAAATTTCTGGCCCCTTTGTTGTTGTTGCTGTAGAGGGGCATCACGTAAGATTCTCTTCAACATGTCTCTATATCTCTGAGACTTCACCTCCAAGGCTTCCAATTGATCAGCCTTGGCCACTACCTTCGTATACGGGGCCTCGTCAAATCCCCCGTATGAAATCCCTCGTAAGAGGTCCAGCTTCAAACCCTGAATAAATTGGTGCACCTTGTTTTCGTCAGTGGCCATCAAATGTGGTGCATAGCGGGATAAGGATTCAAACTTCTGAACATATTCAGCCACTGATCCATCTTGTCGTAGCCGAGAGAATTCTATCATATTTTCCTTCTTCGCACTTCTGTCAAAATACTTCTCATAGAACATTCGTTTAAATCACTCCCAGCTTAACGCCACCGTTGTTGCCTGGACGGTGTCCCACCAAAACCATGCATTCTTGGTGAGCTGATACGTGTCACATAGAACCTTCTTATTCTCTTCCACCTCTGCGCATCTAAACATCCTCTCTATCTCCCGGACCCATTCTTCAGCGTGAGTTGGGTCAGTAGATAGTCCATCAAATGTAAGCAGCTGGAGGCGCCTGAATCTATCTCCACTGGTGTCGGGTGAAGCATTCCCATGATTATTATTATTATTCCCATTGTCTTCTCGGGCCATCATACGTTCCACCATGCGGGACTGCACACCCACCAGCTCAGTTAATCTGTTGATGGCACGAGAACTTTCGCTTGCTTCATCCTGTTGTCCTCTTACCATTTCTAAGAAAACCCTATAAATAGAATAACTAAATTTAATAAATAGAAACTTTGACGTGAACTTAAACAATTACAGTTGGTGGAGCGATCTCACGCGGCGGGTTGTGTAGCCAGAAATTTACAGAATCGCTTTTAAAACCTGCTTTTGCTTTGATACCATAACTGTGACAGCCCCCGACCCAATCGGGGTCCGAGAGCCGTCACTCCGTACATTTAACAGAAAACGAGACATATTTTTTTTTAATAAACGGATTAAGCTTTTGTAAACAACAAACCCTTAAAACTTTACAAAGAAAGAAATCTTTCTCTGGATTTAAAAGTAAAACGGGAAACAATTAAACCGGATTGCAGAATAAATGGCAGAAGGAAATGCAGGAAGGCTGGAAGCAGGGAGAAATGAAAACAGTTCTGGAATTCTCACTAAGACTTGACTTCAACTTAAACAGGGTTCTGGCAGACAATGAGAGGATTGGAACACCAGAATTTGAACGATGAAAATAAACAGACAGAGATGAACGACTTGCCATGCAGTGGAAAACCTAATAAAAATGGAAAACAAAACTGGAAGTTATACCGGAAGAACGGCTACAGTGAATGACGGGGTCGGGTGATGTAAAGCAAAAGAAGTAAATAAACTGGGCGGAAGACGTAAATTACAAGCAGAATTGGGCTGTTCACCAACAGAGGTGAACTACAGGCAGAAGATCATTGTTCACCGGTAGAGGTGAACTGGACGGAAGATGGGTGACGTCAGGCGGATGACGTAAGCAGAAAAATGTAAGTAAACTGGGCGAGCAATATAGACTAGCGGTGGATGTGAATAAGACAAAATAGATGACGTTAGTCGGAAGATGTAGCTGACGTCAGGCGGAAGATGGAATTTTATGGGTAGCGGTGGATGCAGGCAGAAATGCACTGTTCACCGGTGGATGTGAACTACAGACAAATGAGTTCACCGGTGGATGTGAACTACAGACAGATGAGTTCACCGGTGGATATGAACTACAAGAGAAAAAAGTAATTAGCGGCAGATGTGAATAAGACAAAAGTGAACAGTGGCAGCAGTGGATGTAGAGTTTAAAGTCAAAGTTGACAACTATTAACAGGATTATATAAAAACAGAAGTCGTGAAAACAGAAAGTATGAAAGCTTCAAACTTCAGAAAACGATTCAAAATATGATTTTGGACATATCAGGAAAACACGACAGAAATTTAAGGAAAACAGATTTTATGGATGGCTCTAAAATCAGAGATAATCCATGCACACCCTAAAAGAGAAAATATTCCAAACAATTCCAGAATACTTCAGAACAGAAACTCAACTGTTAAATACAGAGGTTTTAAACTTAAACATCAGAATCCATACATTATCCAAAATTCCAACAGTATCCCAACAGAGTTTTAAATCAAAACTAGCATAATCCCAGTAGAGTTTACAGACATGAACTTTATTTTAAAAAAACTTAAACCTCGGGACAGAAATATGTCTGGCTGCAGCAAACAACCCATGAGCTCTTCCACCAACTACATCAAATCATCATCTTAAGGCACAATGTCCTCATCTACAGGTTCAGTACCTACATCAGGGAGTTCACCTATGAGTCTAAAACTCAGTAAGATTATATAAAAAAAACAAATGCAGTGATGCATATGCTATGCATGAACTTTTCAGAAATACAGTGACATTTTAGAACATTACGTTTCACTGGCAGAGGGGTATAAGTGGGGCTTATAGGGGAACTGGCAAGTGCACGATAGGCACATAACAGATTTACAGAATAGAAACAGAACAGAGCAGAAACAGTAGGCCAGTCCCCGTCCCGCACTTAATCAATACATTACATTCAGATTTTATCTTTCTTAACTTCAAACCGTGTACAGAAAACATTTTGCATGAACTTTCGGGAAAAATGTGTATGCATGAACTTTTACAGTGCTTAAACATAAAACGGCAGGCAATAGAAGTATTACAACAGAACATAATGAGAGACACAGATAACACATAACTTAATTCTAACTTTCTCTACCCGAAACCACCCGACAGAAATAAAAACCTAGAGTCTCCATGATGTAGGGCCTTAAGGGCCAACCTACGGATATGAACTTACCTGTTTGCTGTAGAGTTGAAAGTCTTGAACATCTCGGTGATGCACAAACCTATAATATGCGCGTAGAGAAAATGAGCAAAGCTTTAAATGCTAACTAATAACTCAGTAGAATATGCAGCAAGCTCCTTTCAAACCTTTAGAAAACAAACCAACGTGTTTTCATCCAAAAACAATGAGCTTTCTCTATAATACTTTAACCCTAACTTCAACAAAACTCATATTTTTAACTTGTCTGAACTCATTAACTTTAGCAGATGATTACCTTCACTGGAGAAAACGGAGGAAAGGAAGCTTTTGGAAAGGTTGCAGTCACCTGGAAGAGAGAAAACAGAGGGCAGAGGAAAGGAGCAGATGAAAAATTAGGGTTTCACGTAGGAGGGAAGAGAAAAGAACATGGCTTCTTCAATAAGTTGCCAAGTGTCAAGCACTCATTAGTTCCCTCCCACCAACCACAATTGGTTTCCTAATTTGCCCTTCCATTGGTTTCCAACTAATTTGTTAATTAGTTAATCAATTTGGTTTTTTCCATTAAACACTCTGATAAATTCATTAAAATATTCATTGTATTAATATAATCATTTATCTTGCTAAATTAATTCTAGGTATATTTACATGGCAAAAATGTCGGGTGTTACATGGCAAGTTTTTAAAAGAATAACGTTTTGTTTTCACAGATTTTTACATTCTGGTTAAGTTTTCGAGTCGTGTTTTCGGGGTTTTAACGTGTCGAGAAGTTGAAAATATTTGAAAGGGGGTTTATTTAAGTTTTATAGGAGTTGAATGGGTAAGGAAAGGGGAAAAATTGCCTTCGGAGTGTCAACCACCATTACCATACAAGGAGTAGACTTGTGCTGCAGAGGTAGACCAAAACTAGTCAAGGGGTCGACACCTTGTGCAAGGTGTTGACCTCTTTCAGTGTAACCAGAAACCAGAGGCAATTAAAGTGTCGACCCTTTTAGCAAGGGTCGACCAATGCCAGACAAGGTGTCGACCGAATCTCAGTACAAACTGAAACCAGAACCTTTTTGGGGTTGACCGCTACTTTGAGGGTCGACCGAAACCTGATTTTTATTGTTTTGACGCTTATTTCAAACTAGTGTCAACCTTATACTTTCTGATACCTTTTGTACGTATTTTATGAATGTCTTTCTACATATTTTTGAGAGTTCGAAAAACCCAAAAACTGAGTCTAAATTTTATAGAAAATTATTTTAAACGTCATTTTAAACGTGGTGAGTGTGAGTCAAGTAGCGCACTGAGTCGGGGCGGGTTCGGGGGCGTTACAAAAACTTTTCGCTAACTTGAAAAACTTTCTTATTACTCTCACGAGCTTAAGTCTGTATTACTCTGTGACTCTCTACATCTCTCTATACCTAAACTTGAGATTCTATTTTGAGAGAGTGTAGCCTGGTGCTAAACATCTTCATCTTATAAAACTTGTAAGGCAGTGGATTGACGCCCGTGAAGTTTAATCCAGAAGTGTAAAGGCAGTAGATCAACGCCCATGAAGTTCGATCAAGATTTCTCGTGAGGAAAAGGAAAGAATCTTCAAAGGAGAGCCTTGAAGCGTGGAAGTAGGCAGGATTGGCCGAACCACGTTAAAAACTTTGGTGTCAATTTCTCTCTCTCTCTTACTTTAACTTGATTGCTTGTCTGATATAATTTTAGTAATTGCATACAAAGATAGTAGATATAATAAACCTGATTTGCATTGTTAAAAAAGGATTAGGTTAAGAAATTTCTAATTCAACCCCCCTAGACAATAACGGTCCTACACTTTCCACCTCATTATCCTCTGAGTCGACCAGAGTTCGAAGCTCATCGTCTAGAGTTTTCGACGTCTATTGAACCTCTATTTCTTCGTTACCTTCTAGGTGATCAAATGTCTGAAGCTCACTATATATAGGTGTGGAGTACGAATACCAGTCCATATTGGCATCACCAGTTGTTGTTTCGTATAAATCAACTGGTCTACTCAAATCAGACTCCATCAACATTGCTAATACAGAGAAAATTTGCTGGGGCAGAAAATGCTATAGAGGTTTTAGAGTTTTTTCGCGAGCTGTGGTGAAAATGAAGCTGAAGAGTTATATAGTCTCGGGGATTAGTCCCCCGATCGAGGGCATTGACCCCCTCTTTCTCAGCAATAATTCAAAGAACAGGAGTCCGTTTAGGGGGCAGTGACCCCCCGTTCTCAGCCCAGAACGGGGGGTCGAATAGTAGGTTGTGACCCCCCATTCTGGGCTGAGATACTGCAAAAATGATTTCCTAAGAACAAGTGTAGCACCCGGTTTCATTGAACCAACTTATCTTATCAACTAATAGTATACATTTTATGGATGAAATTGAGGGGAAATATTGATTAGGTTATTTAGTGACTAAGTAAGGGCATAATGGTAAATTGAGACCTATAGTAATAACCTATTTAAAGAAAGAGACTTTGTGATTAATGCACTATAGCCGCCACTATTCCCTATTTTTCCTCTTTCGGTTTTCAGCTCAAGCAGCAGAGCTCCCTAGGCGATTCTTCTACTTGATTCTCCTCCGAACTAGGTGAGTCCTATTTCGATTCCTTGCTATACTTGTAGCTAACGATGATTGGGGAGAGTATAAATGTGAGTTTCGTGAATGCCGTATGGGTGAGCTAGTTCGGGTTTTGTGGTAAATCGGGAATGCTCAATGAACTAAGCTTCCAAACTAGTGTCTCTAGAATTCTAGCAGTTTAGAATGGAGTTTAGAGAAAGTCTAATGTATGTTATGTCTATGGCTTTAGTTTGAGTAAGCTCTCGAGGTAGTCTTCCACCCAATACTTTCCAGGAGACCAGGTAAGTAAAGTATGCTTGTGCCTTCGGGCCTACATCACAAAACAGTAGGATTGTGTATGCTTGAATGTGTTTGTATGTCATGCATCATATTTTGAAAGTATGTAAAAATGAATTTACATGAAATGGCATGGTAAGGAATGAACAGACTGTAACAGTTGTTAAGGGAACTAATCCGCCCTTAATCAAGAGAGAGGATGTAGGACTTTGGGAGAAGTGATCCAACTCCCAATTTCAATAGGGGATCTGAGCAGTTGTTAAGGGAACTAATCTGCCCCTTAATCGAGAGAGAGGATGTATGACTTTGGGAGAAGTGATCCAACTCCCAATTTCACAAGAGGATCAAATCAGAAACGAATGCATATGCCACTGAGATGAGAAAGTAGAAACTGCATGTTTAGGAATTTATGTTTCAGCATTCCATTTCATTACTGCTTTACTTACTTAGCATTAGGCTAATAGATGAGTTTTGTGATGTAGGTGAAGAAGTGACAGCAGGTGTGTTCTCTGAGTTTGCTGAGAACTAGGCAGGTTAGAGGGGTGCATTCATGCACCGATCTGGCAACTGATGAGGCGGTTTAACTGGTGTCAGTAGATGAGAAGGTTTAGTGAACCATGATTCATTTAAGTATGTTGAGAGTTTTTGTGACAGTCGGTAGATGATGTCCATCGGCAGATGTTGAGTATTTTTGATCTATCGGTAGATGATGTCTATCGGCAGATGTTGAGTATTTTTGATCTATCGGTAGATGATGTCCATCGGCAGATGTTGAGTATTTTTGATCTATCGGTAGATGATGTCTATCGGCAGATGTTGAGTATTTTTGATCTATCGGTAGATGATGTCTATCGGCAGATGTTGAGTATTTTTGATCTATCGGTAGATGATGTCCATCGGCAGATGTTGAGTATTTTTGATCTATCGGTAGATGATGTCCATCGGCAGATGTTGAGTATTTTTGATCTATCGGTAGATGATGTCTATCGGCAGATGTTGAGTATTTTTGATCTATCGGTAGATGATGTCTATCGGCAGATGTTGAGTATTTTTGATCTATCGGTAGATGATGTCCATCGGCAGATGTTGAGTATTTTTGATCTATCGGTAGATGATGTCCATCGGCAGATGTTGAGTATTTTTGATCTATCGGTAGATGATGTCCATCGGCAGATGTTGAGTATTTTTGATCTATCGGTAGATGATGTCTATCGGCAGATGTTGAGTATTTTTGATCTATCGGTAGATGATGTCCATCGGCAGATGTTGAGTATTTTTTATCTATCGGTAGATGATGTCCATCGGCAGATGTTGAGTATTTTTGATCTATCGGTAGATGATGTCTATCGGCAGATGTTGAGTATTTTTTATCTATCGGTAGATGATGTCCATCGGCAGATGTTGAGTATTTTTGATCTATCGGTAGATGATGTCCATCGGCAGATGTTGAGTATTTTTTATCTATCGGTAGATGATGTCCATCGGCAGATGTTGAGTATTTTTGATCTATCGGTAGATGATGTCCATCGGCAGATGTTGAGTATTTTTGATCTATCGGTAGATGATGTCCATCGGCAGATGTTGAGTATTTTTGATCTATCGGTAGATGATGTCTATCGGCAGATGTTGAGTATTTTTTATCTATCGGTAGATGATGTCCATCGGCAGATGTTGAGTATTTTTTATCTATCGGTAGATGATGTCTATCGGCAGATGTTGAGTATTTTTGATCTATCGGTAGATGATGTCCATCGGCAGATGTTGAGTATTTTTGATCTATCGGTAGATGATGTCTATCGGCAGATGTTGAGTATTTTTTATCTATCGGTAGATGATGTCCATCGGCAGATGTTGAGTATTTTTTATCTATCGGTAGATGATGTCCATCGGCAGATGTTGAGTATTTTTTATCTATCGGTAGATGATGTCCATCGGCAGATGTTGAGTATTTTTTATCTATCGGTAGATGATGTCCATCGGCAGATGTTGAGTATTTTTGATCTATCGGTAGATGATGTCCATCGGCAGATGTTGAGTATTTTTTATCTATCGGTAGATGATGTCTATCGGCAGATGTTGAGTATTTTTGATCTATCGGTAGATGATGTCTATCGGCAGATGTTGAGTATTTTTTATCTATCGGTAGATGATGTCTTGTGAGTTATCCAGTTTTTTTGATCTATCGAGATGATGTCTATCGGCATATGATGAGTATTTTTTGTCTATCGGTGGATTTAGTCCATCGGTAGAAGTCGAGAGTTTTGTCTATCGGTGGATGTAGTCTATCGGTGGATGTGAGTATTAGAATTTGTCGTTTTGTGACCGGGTGATGTCGAGTATTATATCTATCGGAAGATGTAGGAAGAATTTTGTCATTTTGTGATCGACAGATGTTACTTGAGGATTTTTTGTCGTCTAGTGACCGGATGACGCAACTTGTTCTATCGGTAGATATGTGCATCCGATGCGTCGTCGGTAGATGTGAGCAGAGGACGTGTGAAGTCGACGTGTCGATTCTGTCTCTGCTTTCACCGCTGAGTCTTTTGTCCCTACTTCTACCGCTGGCACTGTTTGGCGGTAGAAGCCTTCTGTTTCTGTTTCTGCCTCTACCGTTGACTTTGTTCAGCGGAAAATGCATTTGACTTTTTACGAACTTTAAGTATTTCACGCTTAAGCCTTCGTTTCTTATGGCTGAATTATTTCTTAATATTATAGCTGATTATTCAAACGTTGCTTCATAGTTTTGCTCAACTCTGTTTTGCTCAAATGATTTTTTCGCTGCAAAATTTTCAATGTTTACCTTGTAAAATGTCAAATTTTGTCCATTGAGTGAAGTTTTAGAATTTTCTAAAAAATCCTATAGCTCGGTTCAGTATCTTGTGTAGCGAACCAGGTTCAGAAAACTTGGAGCATTACAACAAGGGGCCATCTGGTGGCGGGGACTCCCCGTTCTCACCCCACGTGCAACGCACTTGGAACTGGGGGTCTCCGCCACCCACCTCGACCCCCCGTTCTCAACATAGAGCCTGAGAACGGGGGTCATTCTATGGGCGGGGATCCACCGTTCTCAGCCCACATGAAACATACATGGAATGGGGGTCTCCACCCCCCACCTCGACCTCCTGTTCCACGTGGTCCAGTGCCATGTCAACACTAGACAGAACGACCCCTCGTTCTAGTTATAAGGGGACCAGACCTAACACTAGGACCCAAAAGATTTGGGTACCTAAGAAGACCACTTGATCACTTTCTTGTAGGTTGATTGCTCTCCCGGGAAAAATCAATGGTACCTCGATAGTGGATGCTCGAGGCATATGACGGGAGACTCACTAAAGTTTGCCTTTGTCAACAAGAAGAAAGGGAATGTCACCTTTGGTGAAAATCAAAATGGCAAGATTGTTGGCATCGACAATATAGGTAATCCCGCCAACCCTACTATCAAAAATGTGTTATTAGTAGAAGGGTTAAAGCATAACTTGTTAAGTATTAGCCAATTGTGTGATAAAGGATATAAAGTGACATTTAAATCAAATGCATGTGTGATTAAAGATGTTTCAAATAGCAAAATTATGTTCAAAGGATATAGAAAAGAAAATGTTTATATTATTGATTTAGATAACTTTGAACATATTGATGAAAAATGTCTTGCTGTGAATTTGTTGGTGGATAGTTGGACCTCGCATAGAAGATTAAGTTACGTAGGTATGGACACCTTAGCTAAGATTACTAAGGATAATTTAGTTAGAGGGATTCCAAAAATATCCTTTGATAAGGATAAAGTCTGTGAAGCTTGCCAAATGGGCAAGCAAATCAAAAGTTCATTTGCATCAAAGAATGCAATTTCTACATCCAAGCCTCTCCAACTACTCCACATGGACTTCTTTGGTCCTTCAAATATTGCTAGTCTAGGAGGCAAACATTATGTCTTTTTCATCGTAGATGATTTTTCTAGATTTACTTGGGTATTCTTTCTAAAGTCAAAGGATGAAACTTTTAACATCTTCTCTAGCTTTAAGAAGAAAGTTCAAAATAAAAAGGATCTCACCAATGTTGTTATTCGTAGTGATCATGGTGGAGAATTTGAAAATGAGAAATTTGAACTTTTATGTTTCAAACACGAAATTGAGCACAATTTTTCTTCTCCTAGAACCCCTCAAAAAATGGTGTTGTTGAGAGGAAAAATAGATCTCTTCAAGAGCTTGTTTGGAACATGCTCAATGAAAACTCCATACTAAAATATTTTTGGGCAGAAACTGTTTCTTGCTATGTGCTAAACCGGGTCTTCATAAGACCTATTCTAGAAAAAAACACCTTATGAGCTATGGAATGAAAAAAACCCCTTCTGTAAAGTACTTTAGAGCCTTTGGTTGTAAATATTTTATTCTAAACACCAAGGATAACTTGGGAAAATTCGATTCCAAATCTGGCCTTGGAATTTTTCTTGGCTATTCTCTATCTAGTAAAGCATATAGGGTGTTCAACAAAAGAACACTAGTTGTAGAAGAATCCGTGCATGTCAATTTTGATGAGACCCCTCATCCCACTATCAATGTGGTTGAGGATGATATATTAGAAAAGCAATTGGATTCTCTCTCCTTAGACAAACTTATTGAAACCATTTAAGGAGAGAATTCCCTAGATTCTTCTTCAAAATCCCTAGAAATTGTCCTTGCCAACGATGAAAATGATGCTCTGCCTAGAGATTGAAAATTTGTCAAAAATCATCTCTTAGATGAAGTTCTATGTGATCCTTCCTTAGGAGTTAAGACTAGATCCTCTCTTAGGAACCTCTGTGCCAATGTGGGATTTATTTCACAAGTTGAACCTAAGAAATTCGAGCAAGCAGAGCTAGATGAAAATTGGATTGTGGCTATAAACCAATTTGAAAGGAACAATGTTTGGGAACTTGTTCCAAAACCCAAGGATCATCCAATTATAGGAACTAAATGGGTGTTTAAAAACAAGATGGATGAAAATGACATAGTCATTAGAAATAAAGATAGGTTAGTTGCCAAAGGTTACAACCAAGAAGAAGAAATAAACTTTGAAGAAACCTTTGCACCCGTAGCTAGACTAGAATCTATTAAGATGCTCTTAGTCTATGCTTGCTACAAAAACTTCATACTCTTTCAAATGGACGTTAAGAGTGCTTTTTTAAATGGTTATATCTTGGAAGAAGTTTACGTAGAGCAACCCTTAGGATTTGAAGCCTATGACAAACCTGACCATGTCTATAAGCTCAAAAAGGCTCTATACGGAGTTAAGCAAGCTCCTAGAGCTTGGTATGATAGGTTGAAGAATTTTCTTGAGGAAAGGAAGTTAAAAAAAGTCATACCGATTCAACCCTTTTTACCATGCAAAAGGACAAAGACATTCTTATAGTTCAAATCTATGTTGATGACATCATATTCGGTTCTACAAATGTTTCACTTTGTGATGAGTTTGCCACTGTTATGCAAAGTGAGTTTGAAATGGGTATGATGGGGGAGTTAAAATTCTTCTTAGAATTTCAGATTAGTCAAAAACCGGATGGAATTTTTTTCTGTCAAGAAAAATACATCAAAGACCTTCTAAAAAGATTTAGTTTAGATTCTTCAAAGTCATTTAGAACTCCCATGAGTACCTAACCAAATTGGATAAGGATGAGAATGGAATAAGTGTAGATATTAAAAAATATTGCAGTATGATTGGATCTCTCCTATATCTAACAGCTAGTAGGCCAGATATCATCTTTAGTGTCTGTCTTTGTGCTAGGTTTCAAGCTTTCCCTAAAGAATCCCACTTAAAAGCAGTCAAGAGAATATTCAAGTATTTAAGTGGAACTCACGATCTAGGATTGTTGTATTCTAAAGGCACTTCCTTCGAATGAGTAGGATACTCAGACTCCGATTATACTGGTAGTCTAGTAGATAGGAAAAGCATTAGTGGAACTTGTCAATTTCTAGGTGAATCTCTTGTTTCCTGGTACTTCAAGAAGCAAAATTATGTTGCACTTTCAACGGCCGAAAGTGAATATATCGCTACTAGCAGTTGTTGTGTACAAATGCTTTGGATGAAGCAAACTTTGGAAGATTATAATCTACTCTATGATAGGATTCCAATTAGATGTGACAACACTAGTGCTATTAACATTTATAAGAATCCTATCCAACACTCTAGGACTAAGCATATTTATATTAAATATCATTTCATTAGAGATCATGTTCAGAAAAGGGATATCTCCTTAGAATTTGTCAACTCTGCTGATCAATTGGCAGATATCTTTATCAAGCCATTAGATGAAAAGACCTTCAATAATATTAGAATAAAGTTAGGTCTCATTAGGCATGAGAAAAATTAAGGTTCATTTTTTTTTCCTGATTGGAGAATATTAGCCAATAAGCAGTGTGGTCAATAAAGAAATGGACGATCTCCAAGAGATATTTCTCTCTGAATTGAATGGACTTTGAGAATGGACGTTGTCACAATGGACGTTGACAATGGACGTTGTCACAATGGACGTTGTCAAAATGGACTATAAAATCTTTCGAAATGTTATTGAAACCCTGACTTTCGAAAACTCTTATAAAACCTCTTGATTCCTTTCATTCGTCCAGCGATTCCTATTCTTCTCTGATCTTCGTGAAAATTCCTCTCTGTTCAGAAATCTATATTTTTTTCAATGGCATCTTCCTCTCGCGTAGAACAAGTCTTCTTGAGGAAAAAGCAAGAGACTTCACATCCAGCGGATGCACAATCCGTCGTAGTTCCTCTGCCTCTTCAATTGCCAAATCACGAATTCATAAATTAGGCTGCCTTTTATAGGTACTATGAAGGCTTTGAAACCAAACCTCTTATTCGTTCTAGAGGAGTAGTTTTTCGTGATTTATCTGGTTTGGACTTAGATGAATCATTACTTAAGCTGGGATTAATAGGGTTGTTTGATTTAGAGTCTTATTATTGTGAAACTCCGATTATAATGTTTTATGCCAATCTGGAACATTCTACTCGACCTCAGGTAATTAGGAGTTATGTCTATGGAAGACATATTAAATTAATTCAGGAAGCAATCAATGAAATCCTCTATTGCGAGTTTCTGAATGGTTCACAAAGATTCTTTGAGGCAGCAAAGAATCCGACATTTCTTGAGAAGCCAGCAGGCAAGGAATTAGTCAAATTGATTGCCAAGGTGTAACGCCCCAAGTTATCTGAACCCGTCTCGTTACTCAAAAGCCCGTACATGACTAAGAAATTTCATCCGTATTTTAAAAAAATTCTCTCAACAATCGACTCTTGACATAAGTTAGAATCCAAAATAAATAAACATTTAAAACTTGCAGCGAAAATCATTTGGACAATAATAGAGATAAGCAAAACTGTGAAAAACGTCGCTAGGATAATCGTTCGGAATGTTAAGAGTTAATCGGCCAAAAAGAAATAGAGATTTAAATCGTGAAATACTTAAGAAGTCACAGAAGTCAAATTCATCTGCCGATGAATAAAGTCAACGGAAAAGAATGAAACAGGAAATAGAAGGCTTCTTCTGGTGACTAAACGACAAAAGTCCTCCAACATCTACCGATGATGTCAGCACGCATCTGCCGATGAGTTTACTGAGACATCACCCGATAGACTTAAACCTACACCTTCCGATTGAGTAAACTGCATACGCCGATCACTAAACGACAAACTTTCTACTTATATCTTCCGATAGACAACATAACTATAATCCGACATCTTCCGATAGACTTCATCTACCGATAGTGAATAGAACAACGACTCGACATCTGCTGATAGACTTCATCTACCGATAGTGAACAAAACAACATCTTCTGATAAAACAAGCTACATATACCGATCACTAAATGACAAATTTCGTTCTATATCATCCGATGGCTTCCACTGAAGACATCTTCTGATAGACAACAGAACAACAACTCAACCTCTGCCGATAAACTTCATCTAACGATTGAGAACAGAACCACATTTCTTCTATTCCTTGGTATACAAACACAACTCTAACTACAGAAAAGAATTTACTCACTTCACTGAAACCATTCAAAAACATTTCAAACCATTACATTACTAAATATCCAGTGAGTGCCAACATTAAATCCCAACAGAATATTATTAACAGGAAGATCTCGAAATCGTATTCAAAACATTGAAATCACTACTGTCATGAAAACTCAACATACTTAAATTGAAACACTGTCAACTGAACTTTCACACCAACAGACATCAGTTAATCCGCCTCATCAGTATACCAGTTCGAGACAGAGAAGTGCTCCCCAAACACCATCTATTCATCAGTAAACTCATGGAATTCACCTGTGGTATCCTCAACACCTACATCACAAAACTCATCTATTAGCCTAATGCTAAGTAAGTAAAGCAATAATGAAATGATATGCTGAAACTTAAATCCTAATTATGCAGTTTCTACTTTCACATCTCAGTTGCACATTCGTTCAATCACTGATCTGATCCCTCGGTTCCCTTGGGAGTGGGAACAATTCTCCCAATGTTATACATCCTCTTCATTAGTTAAGGGGTGGATGAATGCCCTTAATAGCTGTTCTGATCCCTCAATTCCCTTGGGAGTGGGATCAATTCTCCCAATGTTATAAATCCTCTTCATCAGTTAAGGGGTGGATTAGTTCCCTTAACCGCCAATGCATTTCAATCTGTACCTGTCTTTCCATAATGATACATGAAAGTTCATTTTCGTAATTCTTTTAAAAACATGATGCATGGCATACAGAAAATACTCAAACATGCATAAACCTACTGTTTTGTGATGTAGGCCCGAAGGCACACACAATACTTCACTTACCTGGCTTCACCGAGAGTTCCTGGTGGTAGGATATTCCAAGAGCTGGCTCACCTAAAACATAAGCACAACATTACTAAACTTCATTCTAAACATTAGGAAATCTAAAGGGGCTAGTTCTGGGGGTTCTGTTCCTCGCCATTCCCGATTCATCGCTAAACCCCAAATCCCATCACTCACTCTCTGTACTTCCAAAATGCACACATAGCCATCCACCAGTTATCTAGACACTAAAAAAAACAAGTAATCGAATCAAAACTCACCTTGGTTGGAGGGGAATCGCCTAGGGAAAATCTGTCGAGCTGAGAGGTAAAAAGAAATGAAACAGTGGCGGCTACTCACACTGGACTTTTCCTTAAATACGTTATCCACTATGTAAAAATTCTAGTTACCATCATGCCCTCGCCTGATCATTTATTAACCTAATCAATAACTCCCCCAACCCTTCTATAAAAGTACATCATAGATAATAAATTAAATTTTGGTTCGATGGAACCAGGTGCTACATTAGGATCCTAGCAACTCTCCCCTAAAGTTGAAGAGTAAGGATTTGAACCTTAGGGCTAAAGTCTTCCACCAAATGATCCACTATAACATTTTGCCAGTAGATGGTCATAGAGACCATGTCAGTGGAATGAATCTATTCTTGCTTGGACTGCTATTCAAAGGAGAACCATTTCATGTTGGATACATTGTTTTAAATCGGATGCTTCAATTTGTCTGCAATGTATCTAAGTCTCTGCCTTACAATCTTCTACTTATGAAGATTTTACAAAGGTTTGGTGTCAGATTTCCGGATTATGACCAGCTTTTAACCCTGAAGAAATCCGACTTCTTCTCATCCTCCACATTGTCAAGAATGGGAATAACTCAAAATGCTCAATGTGTGCTGGTTGAAAAGGATGGTCGAGGAGGTGTTTCAAGGCGCTTAATTATTGACGACAAAGAAGAGGAAGAAAGTGCTCAAGATGACACTCTTCTTCTTGTCCTTGATCCTCTGCCACCTCCAGTTCTCCTTCTTCAAGCTTCTGAAGAGGTCAGTCATGCTCAAATTCACACTCAAGAGCATATGAGTGATCATGACCTTCTTCCAGTCCAAGTTGATATTCCACATCCAACCAGTCTAATTCCTGCTCCCTCTCCAACTCAGATCCCTTCATTGTCAGCTCGTGTTCCTCCTAGAACTAAAGGTCCTCCCACTAGAACTAAAGGTCCTTCCCCTTCTCCAGTGAGGAATTCTATTTCTGAAGAACAATTTCATGAGCTTCAGGCCAACATCGAAAGTTTTAGCACTGGTCAGGAATCCTTTTGGTCCCAGTATCTCTCTCGCCAAGATCAATTTGAAGCTTTTGTCATGTCACACCTAGAACATCTCGCAGCTGTCATTCAAAATCTGCACAATCGTGTTAATCTATTGGAATCCAATCAAAGTAAAGCAATTGATGATATCATCTCCTTTGTTAGATTCCATTCCAGTCATATCACAGCGCAAGTGCAGCGAGATTGTGACAAGGTTATCTCTCATATTGGAGACCTTAGCACCTTTTTGACAAGAAGTGCTGGTGAGCCCTCTAATGCAGATGAGATTTTAGATGAAAATGACGTGAACCTTGAGGCAGCTTGTCCAGCTACTTCAGCTGTTCCTTCAATTGCTGAGCCAGTGCCTGCTCCAACTTGTAATCCCGATATTGCTGGTGCTATTCCAAATACAGGGGATGCAATTCATGACGCCAGTGTTCCCCCTTCCTCTCCTGTTGAGGAAATTAATCCTCAGGTGGAATCCCCTCCTGATAAGGATAATTTCCTTGCTTAATTATGGGATATCATGCATTGGGAGAATCCCTCCTCCCCTGAGAACTAGGAATATTTTTTATTCTTTATATTTTTTTTATACCACTGTGACTGAGATATTCTTTTTGCCACTGTGAACGATTTATGGGTAATTATTGATTTGAACCCTGTACTATACACTTTTTTTCAATTCGCCTCCTGTATTAAAAAAACGACAAACCGAACCTTGTACTTTGATTATGTTATCATTTTTGACTTTCTATCAACAATTTCAATAAACCCTCATTTAAAAAATTACCAAATGATCTTAGATTTAGTTGCAATTTTTACCACATGTTCACTACTTAATGAAAAGATAATTTGAAAATTTCGTGATTTTTTAATACATGTACGATTTATTATAATTTTATTTTAGTATTTTATAAAAATATTATAATAACTCATACAAATTTTAGAAAATCACGAAAATGTTTTTATTATCTATCCATGATAGGTTGAACATGTGAAAATTTTTTCAAATAAATCAAATATCGTTTGATATTTGTTTAAATTAATCTCAGTTTTTCTTTACTTTATAAATTAATTTTTTTAAAAATATCAAACGATATTTGACTTATTTGACAACTTTTCCACGTGTTTAACCTATCATGGGTAAATAATAGAAATATTTTTGTGATTTTTTAAAATTTGTATGATTTATTATAATATTTTTATAAAATACTAAAATAAAATTACAATAAATTATACATGTGTTAAAAAATCACGACAATTTTCAAATTATATTTTCATTAAGTAATAAACATGTGGTAAAAATTTCAACTGAATCTAAGATCGTTTGGTAATTTTTTAAATGAGGGATTAATGAAATTGTTGATAAAAGGTTAAAAATGATAATAGAATCAAAGCACAAGGTCCGGTTTGTCCGTTTTTTTAGTACAGGGGGCGAATTGAAAAAAAGTGCATAGTACATCGTTCAAATTGATAATTACCCATGATTTATTCTTTACCCTGTGAATTATTAACATGTTGCCAAACTATGCCTGCTTTATTACTGTTATCTCTAATGTGATATGCTGAATGTCATTCCTTCTTTACGTGTTTATTTTTGATAATGTCAAAGGGGGAGAAGGATATAGCCTTTACAGAAGGATATAGAATTTACTGAATACATAATCAAGTTATTGATAAGGAATACTACATAGATTATGGGGGAGTATGTAAGTTTAAACTGAAATGCAGATTATTATGTTGAAACAGATCATATATTTGTCATCATCAAAAAAGGGGAGATTGTTGACTTAAATAGAATTTAAGTTTCAATATATTTTTGATGATTATGTTTAATATGAAATATATGAACTGATGATTATGTTTAATATGAACTGATGATTATGTTTAATATGAAATATATGAACTGATTATGATTAATATGAAATACATGAACTGAATAATTGGATTATTGTGTTTATTGCATTTATCGGGAAATGCCCTTTGAAAAGGGAATTATGTTTCTGACGTTTTTGGTTAAGTGTTATTAGTCCAAAGTACTACGTGAAATAAAGACATAGTCGTCCAAAGTTACAACAGACGCAGCCATCCAAAGTTAAGACAGACGCAGTCGTCTAAAGTAAAGACAGACGCAGTCATCCAAAGTAACGTAAGTCGTCCAAAGTGAAGACACACGCAATCGTCCAAAGTACTCGTCCGAGTAGTATTCGTCCAAAGTACTCGTCCACAATGCAATCGTCCGAACTACTTGTCCACAACGCAATCGTCCAATGTACTCGTCCAACGAGAAAGCGTCCAAAATGCACAGAACAACGAATTCATGCGAAGCAATAGTCCGACGAGCATTAATCCAACATCAGACTAAATAAATTCGTCCAAACTCATTCATCGAAAGGGCAAACGTCCAGAGTCTCAACGCCAGACTATTAAAGACCGCGAGCGATAGCGACTCCAGAACTCAACGGCTATTTTTTTGCATACGGATGCTTTCCAACGGTCATATTTTTGAATGAGACGCCGATTAAAGACACAAGTATAAATAGAAGAATCTGAGCTCGAGACAAAAACTATAACAACCAGAATATTTAAAATGCGTATAGCTTTAGATTAGTTATGTGATGGGAGTTTAACTTCATTTAGGAGTTAGGCTATGTATAAAAATAAGAGAGTGTTATTAGATGAGAAATTTGAGAGAAAACCTAGGAGTGGTGTGGATAGAACTTTTGTTAAGATGAATTTATGTAAAGGTAAAAGGAGTAAATAAAAGTGATTGAATGAGAGTATGTCACATTGAGAATTTAAAGGGAAGAAGTGCGGTAGTGTTGAAGGGTTAGAGTAATTAAGATAAAAGAGGAACCAATGGAATGAAGATAAAACTTTAAGTGCTGGTGGGTTGAAGGGTCAAAAAGAGGAACCAATGGAATAAAGAAGATAAAACTTAAGTGTTGGTGGGTTGAAAAGTCAAAAAGAGGAACCAATGTTGGTGATTGCTTTAGAGTGGAACCTTCCATGTTCGAGAAGAAGTAAAAGTGGTAGGGAGAGGTTAAAATTGTAAAACAAAAGATTTTGGTGGTAAAAATTTTAAAGAAGAAAAGGTGGAAAATTAAAAGCTTGAAGGGTTAGGGTAAAAAGGCAAAAGTGTTATCTTCCCCTCTCCTCCTACCCACGATTTTCCCAGCAACATTAGAGGAGCTCTTCCTCTTCAAATCTTCAAATTTCTTCAATGATTCAAGGTAATTTTTAGTGGGTTTTGATATAAATACATATTAGTGAAGATTTTTGGTGTTTTGGTGGTATTTAGGTGAGGTTTTGGTGGAGTTTGGAAAACCCTAATGGGGGATTCCGAATTTGAGTTTTCTTTGCTGAAATTTCTTGCTATTTTGACGGTTTAAATGTTAGATTAGTTTATGTTGTTTTTAGAGATAGATTATAGTTTTGGTAGAAGTTAGTGAAAAACCAGTTTTTGGAACGTTGATAGCCGGTTCTTTTTTTGTGGTTTCCGATTGGCAATGGTATTTGATTGCTAAATTGGGTAAATTTAATGGAAAGTAGACATGGAGAGGTTTACGGAATGGGGTGGAACGTCGAAATTCGATGAAAAACGAGAAATTATGGCCGATTGAAGTTAGGACACTAAAATTGTGGAAATTTCAGGTTTTTGGGGATTTATTCTTTAAAATTGGTCAGATTGTTGTAACATTTAGTTGATGCATTCCTTAGATTTATCTTAATGGTTTTTAAGTGATTTTTTCCCTTAATATGCTAGGTTAACGAGTTGGGCATTTGCCGTAACCGAAGAGAGTACGTGCGGAGAAACCAGGTAAGTAGAGGTTGTTTGTGATTGTGCTTTCGGGCCTACACCATGGAACAGTAGGGATTGCTTGATTGTTTACTTGTTTGTGTTTTGTTTTGTGTCGAGCATATGTGTGACATGCATCATTGTTTTTCCAACTACGAAACACGAGTTTTGAGCATGGTTTGAACGGTGAGCGTGAAACGTGTGGGGCTTGGGTAGTGCCATCCTTGGAGTTGGACTCAGATGTATGCTAAGAGATTGAGTTGTGCCATCCTGGGAGCTAGACTCGGATGAAAACACATTCTTGGAGCTGGTCTCGGATGTGTGCCTGGTGCCATTTTTGGTGCGGGACTCGGATGGAAAATACATCTTTGGAGCTGGACTCAGATGTATACCAGAATTTTGGGGTAGTGTCATCCTTGGAGTGGGACTCGGATGGAAATGCATCCTTGGAGCTGGACTTGGATGTGTGCCTAGGGATCGAGTATGGCCACCCTTGGAGCTGGACTCGGATGTGGCCCTCCGATATCGCACTGTTGGGTCAAAGTGGGGCATCCTAGAAGATATAGGATGTGCGCCTACTTGACCCACACCGTTAGGTGATAGATTAACATTTCAAAAAACAAAACGAGAACAATAGAGCGAGTAGAAACTGCATGTGTTAGGGTGTGTGTGTATCGTATGTGTTTGCATCCATTATTCCCTACTTACTAAGCATTAGGCTTATGTTTTGTGTTCTGTGGTGTAGGTGGTGACGTTTTGGCAGGTGAACTAGAAGGGGGAGCCCAAGACTAGGGAGCAGTCGGCGACGCACGTGGTATGCCGGTGCGGGCAGTTGTTAGGGCGTCTCGGTCATGTTCTTCTGGGAGAGTTGTGGGGATCGGTATTGGTGGTTGTTTATAGTTTTATTAACTATTTTGGTAGTTGTTAGGATTTGGTAAATAAATAGTTTTGTTTGTGTAAATGACACTGTCGGTAAAACTCTTATGGATATTGTTTGAAGTTTGTTATATAAAATATTTAGTTTTCAGGTTTTGGTTTTGAGAAAATCAAATGTTATGCTGCCCAAGTTTTTAAAAGAGAAACATTTTGTTTTCACAGATTTTTACATTCTGCTTAAGTTTTCGAGTCGTGTTTTCGAGGTTTTAACGTGTCGAGAAGTTGAAAATATTTGAAAGGGGGTAGTTAAGTTTTATAGGAGTTGAATGGGTAAGGAAAGGGGAAAAATTGCCTTCGGAGTGTCAACCACCATTACCATACAAGGAGTATACTTGTGCTGCAGGGGTCGACACCTTGTGCAAGGTGTCGACCGCTTTCAGTGTAACCAGAAACCAGAGGAAATTAAAGTGTCAACCCTTTTAGCAGGGGTCGACTAGTGCTAGAAAAGGTGTCGACCCCTGATGCAAGGTGTCGACCGATCTCAGTACAAACTGAAACCATAACCTTTTTGGGGTTGACCATTACTTTGAGGTGTCGACCAAAACCCGATTTTTACTTTTTCGATGCTTATTTCAAACCAGTTTCAACCTTATACTTTTTGATACCTCTTGTACGTATTTTATAAATGTCTTTCTACGTATTTTTGAGAGTTTGAAAAACTCAAAAACCGAGTCAAAATTTTATCGAAAATTATTTTAAACGTGGTGAGTGTGAGTCAAGTAGCGCACGGAGCCGGGGCGGGTTCAGGGGCGTTACAAGTTGGTATCAGCGCAAAATGGTCGAGTTGTTCAAAAGATTACCCGACAATATCGGCCACCATGCAACGTGTTTCCCCGACTGTAAGTATTTCCTTCATTTGGTTAGTTTATAACTAACTGTAGATTGGTTTAACCTTGTCCAGGACTAGAACTAAAATGTCGAGGGACCCAGGACAACCAGAGCAACCTAGAAACCCGCTCGAGGAGTCCGTTAAGCAGTTTACCGACTTGGTCACAAAGCAAGCTAAGTTTTTTGGATCGCTGATAGGTCAGGTAGGACCAGGAAATATTGGAGCAAGCTCGAGTGGAGATAAGTTTTGGAGATTGAAGCCTCCGATGTTTGAAGGCTATTTGACCGACCCTACAGCTGTTGAGAGATGGATTTACACAATTGAGAATATGTTTAAGTACGCCGATGTGGAAGAGGGGAATAAAGTGAAGTGTGCTACTTTCCACTTGGTTAATGACGCGCAGAGCTGGTGGGAGACGGTGGATTCTACCACCGGTGCTCAGGGTCTGACCTGTACGGAATTCAAGGAATTTTTTTCAACAAATATTACAATCGGACAGTTCAAGCTACGAAAAGGCTAGAATTTTTACAGTTAAAGCAAACTGGAACAGTTGGAGAGTATATCAGACAGTTCGAGTCTCTGTCTTGGTTTGTCAGCAATATGATGAGCAGGGAGGAAGAAAAGGTACTCCAGTTTATGCAAGGTTTGATGCCAGAGATTTATAAGTTAGTAAAAACTTTTGGGATTGAAGGAGTATCATATGCTAGAGTTATGGCTAAGGCGTTAGAAGTGTGTTAAGCCAGTAGAAGTTCCCAGAAACATGTCTAAGGAAATTTTGCCACAGAGAAGCCAAGATGAATCTCCTTCACAGCCTCAGGGGACTAAAAGGCCGGGTGAAATTTTGGATGAACAGAGAGAAAGAAAGAAGCCACGGGGAAGATATTTGTCATGTCCTAAGTGTTTGAGAGCTCATCCAGGAGAGTGTGGACAATATGATGGTAGATGTTACAATTGTTTTGAACCTGGCCACCTTTTTTGAGACTGTCCAAAGTCAAGAGTTCCTCTGTGTTTCAAGTGCAGTGAGCCCGGACATGTGGCCAAAGACTGCCCTAGAGCCAGACAGTGAGGATCGACCAGCTGTGATCTCAAGTACGGTTCCTGTCGATTCAGTGCCATTTTTTTTTAGACTTGGCTGTGTAGCATTCTTTTGCGGCAGTGGCCTTTATAGTAAGTTGAGTTTGGATGTGAAGTCAACTGAATGTTGGTTTGGTGAGATACCGCTAGAACTTTCGTAAGTGTAGAGGAGAGATTTAGGGATGATGGTTATGACAAGTACTTTAGCCGAACAGTTTGACCTAATAAGATAAATAAGGTTGCTCTCCTGTGATAAACTAGACCGGTGACCGAGGATGAAGGTTGAAAGTCTTTAAAGGAGTGAGGACAGTGGGCATTAAGGAAATGTTGTACCACAAGGTACCAAAGGAACGTAGAGTAGTGAAGATTACATACAACCTTTGAGTGAAAAAGGACGGGTAGCTGTAAGAGCTGTCAGTGAAGAAGGGGTTATGAAAGTTTCGTTTCATAGGTAATAGGGTGAAGTTGATGGGGTGGTACATCATTTAGAGTATTGGATGAATAGTTGAGTACGAGTTAGTTTAGACCTAAGAGTTGAGAGGGTTTGGTAATGGTTGAGGTAGAAGTTGGATACAACGAGTATAGTGGACCTAATTATAAGAACTAAGATAGTACTTTGAGAGAATAGTGGGTAGATATAAGATGGCAGAATAGAGAGGATTTAGAAACTGAGGTAAAAAGGTGTACTCAGTAATTTCGTAGGATTACTCGTTTGGGGTAGCATAGAGAGTTGGGGTAGCAGAGAGAGTTATAATGGGGAGTAAAAGTGAGGAATTAGATGAACTTAGCACGAGGAAAAGCTAGAGTGGAGTACTTGGGTTGGGTTAAAGTCACAAAACGTATGAGTATTCGAGCTAGGGAGTGCAAAATTAGATGAAGTCGGAACTTGGAGAATGTAGTACCTGATGGGTGAGTAAGGGTATTGGGT
Source organism: Begonia masoniana (assembly GCA_022432975.1). NCBI lineage: Eukaryota > Viridiplantae > Streptophyta > Magnoliopsida > Cucurbitales > Begoniaceae > Begonia > Begonia masoniana. The sequence continues at coordinate 24,520,419 of CM039505.1, read as the reverse complement.
AATTGTGATTTAGCAGTGCAACCCATGAAGTAAGAGGCTACGACCACCCACGTTTGATGGACAGTCGTCTGATCCGGTTATTGTTGAAGGGTGGCTTAGAAAGATTGAGAGTATGTTTATGTGTGCCAACATTAGAGAAGGAGACAAGGTCACGTTGGCAACGTTTCATTTGGCTGGTGATGCTCAACTCTGGTGGGAAACAATAGAGACCACCACTGATGTCTTGGCGATGCCTTGGTCACAATTCAATGACATTTTCTATGAGAAGTATTTTAACAGCACTGTTCAAACTGCAAAGAAGTTGGAATTTCTGAACTTGAAGCAAACAGGGTTTGTGGCCGAGTACAGTAGGCAATTCGAGTCCCTGTCCAGGTTTGCTGGACATTTTGCTCACAGGAACGAGGATAAGGTGTTCAAGTTTGTGCATGGGCTGAAGCCGAAAATTTACCGAGGAGTTAAATTTTGTGGTATTAAAGACTTGTCATTTAGCGAAGTTGTGTCCACTGCTCTAGAAGTGGAAGAAGCTGAAAGGAAGTGTGCTGGACCAAAGGAGGTCCCACAAAAGTTTGTCCAGCCACACCAACAGAGAGGAATGAAGAGGCCTAGCGAAGGCCTGAATAGCCAAGGAACAGGAGGGAAGATACAGAATGTCAGGAAATTTTTCCAGTGTCCTAAGTGCTTGAAGAACCACCCGGGCGAGTGCAGATTGGGCTTTGGGAAGTGTTTCAACTGTGAGGAGGTTGGACACACGATCAAAGAATGCCCGAAGCCTAGGGTCACCAGATGCTATAATTGTAACAAGGTCGGCCATATTAGCAGAGACTGTCCAGCTTCTAAGAGCGGCCTTGCTATGATTAAACCAAGGGTATTCTCCATGATAGAGTCGGGTGAGGAACAGCCCGCTGTTGTATCAGGTACTATATTGATCAACTCTATACATACTTTTACTTTAATAGATTCTGGTGCAACACATTCATTTATAGCATCTGCATTTGCTATAAAGCTAGATGTACAACCTACGCCATCTGAACATATGTTTAATGTCACGTTACCCTCTGGTGAATGCATGCACTCTAGCCGTGCGATACTTAATAGTGTGGTGATAGTGGGAAACATGAATTTACCTGCTGATCTCATTATTATGGATATAATGGGATTTGATGTAATCCTAGGGATGAACTGGTTGTTTAAGCACCACGCCACAATTGATTGTAGGACTGGAATAGTTAGCTTCCAACCCCCTGGTAGTTTGAAACATACCTTTCAAGCTTCGAAGAAGAATAAGGAAATGTCTGTAATGACTTCTATTAACACCAGACCTTCCCCATGTGGAGAGTATTTGTGCTTCTTAGCTAGCGTTTTAGACACACAACTTGTAGGAAAAGCAAATCCTCAAAATGTCTTAGTTGTCCAAGACTTTCCAGAAGTATTTTTGGATGACCTTCCTGGTTTACCACCAGATAGGGAAATTGAATTTGTTGTAGATGTTTACCCCAGCGCCGAGCCTGTGTCTAAGAATCCATATAGGCTAGAACCAACAGAACTTAAAGAATTAAAGAAGCAGTTGGAGGATCTGTTAGAGAAAGGGTTCATACGCCCTAGCTTTTCACCGTGGGGTGCACCTGTTCTTTTTGTCAAAAAGAAGGATGGATTGATGCGGATGTGCATTGATTATCGGGAACTAAATAAGCTAACTGTCAAGAACAAGTATCTATTGCCAAGGATTGACGATTTATTCGACCAACTTAATGGTGCAAGAGTTTTCTCTAAGATTGACCTTAGGTCCGGTTATTACCAGTTGAAGGTTAAATCTAAAGATATCCCAAAGACTGCCTTTCGCACAAGGTATGGACATTATGAGTTTTTGGTTATGTCCTTTGCATTGACTAATGCACCGGCAGCCTTCATGGATCTTATGAATAGAGTGTTTCATGAGTATTTGGACAAGTTTGTCATTGTGTTTATAGATGACATTCTAATCTATTCTAGTACTAAGGATGAGCATGCAAGGCATTTGAGTTTGGTGTTAGGAGTACTTAGGCAGCACTAACTTTATGCCAAGTTTTCCAAGTGTGAGTTTTGGTTGGACAGAGTTCACTTTCTTGGTCACGTGATCTCTGGAGATGGAATATCTGTCGATCCAGCCAAGGTTCAAGCAGTCAAGGAGTGGCCCCAACCGGAGAGTGCTGCAGATATTCGAAGTTTTCTTGGATTAGCAGGATATTACAGAAAATTTATTGAAGCATTTTCAAAGATTGTAACACCCCTCACTCGGTTAACGAGGAAAGATATCAAGTATGCTTGGACAGAGGAGTGTGAATCCAGTTTCCAGACCTTGAAAAAGAAACTGACCAATGCCCCAATATTAACCCTCCCTATCGAGAATGGTAAATTTAGCATTTACTGTGATGCATCCAAGATTGGACTTGGTTGTGTCTTGATGCAAGAGGGAAAAGTAATAGCCTACGCTTCTAGACAGTTGAAAACACATGAGAAGAATTACCCTACACATGACTTTGAATTAGCTGCAGTAGTATTTGTACTTAAGATTTGGACGCATTACCTATGTGGACAAACTTGTGAAATATTCTCGGACCATAAAAGTCTGAAATATATCTTCACACAGAAAGAACTAAATATGAGGCAACGTCGGTGGTTGGAGTTTGTCAAGGATTACGATTTTGAGATCACATACCATCCCGGCAAAGCTAATGTAGTGGCCGATGCCTTGAGCAGAGTAACAACATCAACCCTAGCTATGATTTTTGATATGCCATTAGCCTTAGAGTCAGAAGTCCAAAGGTTTAATCTAGAAGCAGTGCACAGTGTGTCAGCCATGCTTACTGCCATATCCTTGAGACCCACCATTCTTGAAAGAATAAAGGAAGCTCAGACAAATGATGTAAAGTGCAAAAAGTACAGATTAAGCATAGAGTCTACTGTTAATTCTGATTTCAATTATTCCAATGATGGGATCCTTAAGTTTAGAAATAGATGGTTTGTTCTTGCCATTAAAGAACTTCGAGATGAGATTCTTTCTGAAGCACATTCTTCTAGATTTTCTGTCCACCTGGAAGTACAAAGATGTACAAAGACCTCAAACAGCATTATTGGTGGCCAAGTATGAAAAGGTGTATGGCAGAGTGTGTAGGATCATGTTTGTGTTGTCAGCAGATTAAAGCTGAGCATCAGAGGCCTGCAGGAACATTACAACCCTTACCAATTCCCGAATGGAAATGGGAACAAATAACGATGGACTTCATCGTGGGATTGCCTAGAACAGCAAAGGGATATGATGCAATATGGGTAATAATTGATCGATTAACCAAATCTGCCTACTTTCTGCCTATGAGGATGACATACACGATGGATCAGCTTGCTGAATTGTATGTGCAAGAGATTGTTAGGTTATATGGAGTTCCTGGTACCATAGTTTCTGACCGAGATTCTAGATTTACCTCTAAGTTTGGGAAGAGTTTGCACAAGGCTATGGGAACACAGCTTAGTTTTAGCACAGCTTTTCACCCTCAAATAGACGGACAATCTGAGAGAACTATTCAGACCTTAGAAGATATGCTCCGGGCATGCATATTAGATTTTCAAGGATCTTGGAGTAAATATTTATCGTTGGTGGAGTTTTCTTATAATAACAGCTTTCAAGCAACAAGAAGGATGACACCTTATGAAGCATTGTATGGACGAAAGTGCAGATCTCCTTTGTACTGGGATGAAGTTGGTGAGCACAGTTGCTTGGTCGTGACATTGTTCAACAAATTGTTGAGAAGGTTGCCCTCATCCGCCAGAGGATCTTAACAGCTCAAAGCCGACAGAAAAGCTATGCCGACAGAAGACGCATAGAATTAGAGTTTGAAAAAGGTGATGAAGTTTTTCTTAAGGTATCACCATTCAAAGGAGTTGTGAGATTTGGTAAGAGAGGCAAGTTGAACCCCAGATTTATTGGACCCTTTTCAATCTTGAAAAGGATTGGGAAGGCAGCTTACGAATTACAGCTACCAACCTCTATGGAAGGAATCCATAATGTGTTTCATGTTTCCATGTTGAAGAAGTGTGTACGAGATCCATCACAGATTGTGGAACAACAGAGTATCGAAGTTCATCCTACTCTTGCATATGAGGAGAAACTAGTAAGGATCCTAGACTATGCTGTGAAAGTGTTGCGCAACAAAGAGGTTCAGCTAGTGAAAGTTTTATAGCATAATCAGAATGTTGAGGAGGCAACCTGGGAACGCCAGCAGGACATGATGAGCCGATACCCTGAGCTGTTTAAGCACTAAATTTTGAGGACAAAATTCTTTTAAGAAGGGTAGATTGTAGCAACTGGTAATGTCCACCTTAATTAATAACCTCTTTTAGTAACCTTTACTCCTTGTGAAATTAAGTGTCTATGATTGGTTGTTTAAATAGGTTAAGCCTTGGCTGCTATGGGCAGACGTAATTTGCAATAATTAGTGTAATAAAAAGGGCCAGCTAAGGGTTTTAGCCGCCACTGTTTTATTACCTCTTTCGGCATTCAGCAGCTCAGCAGACTCCCTCTCGGCGATTTTTCCAGCCAGATTCTTCGTCTATCTAGGTGAGTTTTCTCTCAGTTTCCTTCTTGCTGATGAATCATAATGAAAGTAGAATGTACATTAGAAGATCTGTTTGCGGTAGAATGAGCGTATCGAGAATGCTGTATGTGCGAGCTAGTTCGAGTTTTGTGGTGAATCGGGAATGCACGATGGACTGAGCTCCCGAACTAGTTTCCTTAGATTTCTGAATAGCAGAAATGAAATTTAGAGAAGATCTAATTAACACCCTGTCTATGGTTTTAGGTTTGAGTAGCTCTCGAGGCAGCCTTTTCCAACAATCTCCAGGAGACAAGGTAAGTAAAGTATGCTTGTGCCTTCGGGCCTACATCACAAAACAGTAGTGTTGTGCATGCTTAAATGTGTTTGTATGTCATGCATCATATTTTGAAAACTATGCGAAAATGAATTTACATGAAATGGCATGGTAAGGAATGAACAGACTGTAACAGTTGTTAAGGGAACTAATCCGCCCCTTAATCAAGAGAGAGAATGTATGACTTTGGGGGAAGTGATCTAAACCCCAATTTCACAGGGGGATCTGAACAGTTGTTAAGGGAACTAATCTGCCCCTTAATCAAGAGAGAGGATGTATGACTTTGGGAGAAGTGATCCAACTCCCAATTTCACAGGGGGATCAGATAAGAAACGAATGCATATGCAACTGAGATGAGAAAGTAGAAACTGCATGCTTAGGAATTTATGTTTCAGCATTTCATTTCATTACTGCTTTACTTACTTAGCATTAGGCTAATAGATGAGTTTTGTGATGTAGGTGAAGAAGTGACTGCAGTGTGTTTTCTGAGTATGCTGAGGAATAGACTGGTTGGGGGAGCACGTTCATGCCTCGACTTGGCGAACTGATGGGGCGGTTTAACTGGTGTCAGTAGATGAGAAGGTTTAGTGAACCATGATTCAATTTAAATATGCTGAGAGTTTTAGTGACGGTAGTAGTTTTGATGTTTTGAATACAATTTGAGACTCTTTCTGATAATAATACTCTGTTAGTTTTATTAGTGGTTTTTACCAAATTTTGGAGTAGTACACGGATTTAAGTAGTTTTGAATGGTTTTAGTAAAATGCTCAAGTTCTTTTGGTAGTCAGAGTTTTCTTTGTTTATAGTGAGATTGTTGCTATGTTGTTTTCGTTGAGTATTTTTGATCTGTCGGTAAATGATGTCTATCGGCAGATGTTTAGTATTTTTGATCTATCGGTAGATGATGTCTATCGGCAGATGTCGAGTATTTTTGATCTATCGGTAGATGATGTCTATCAGTAGATGTTGAGTATTTTTTATCTATCAGTAGATGATGTCTATCGGTAGAAGTCAAGAGTTTTGTCTATCGGTGGATTTAGTCCATCGGTGGATGTGAGTATTAGAATTTGTCGTTTTGTAATCGGAAGATGTCTTCAGAAAAAGCCATCGGAAGATGTCTTCAGTAGAAGTCATCGGTAGATGTCTTCGGTATAAGTCTTCAGTAGCTTTGTCGCTTTGGTAATCGGATGATGTAGGAATAAATTTGTCGTTTTGCGATCGGTAGATGTGAATTGAGGATTTTTGTCGTTTAGTGATCGGTCGATGTGTTCTATTTTCTTTTTCTCTTTCAACCAACTGCCTTGAATATTTTAACTATTTAATAGATATTGTTTTTTTTTTTTTTTCGATGATTTTTTTGTTGCAAGTTTTAACATTTTAAGAGTCAATTCCTGATCATTGAATGAAATTTTAAAATTTCCCAAAAAGTCATAGTTCGATTCAGTTTCTTGCGTAACGAAACGGGTTCAGACAACTCGGGGCGCTACATTGGGGCGTCTCGGCCATGTTCTTCTTGGAGAGTTGTGGGGATCGGTATTGGTGGTTGTTTATAGTTTTATTAACTATTTTGGTAGTTGTTGGGATTTGGTAAATAAATAGTTTTGTTTGGATTTGTTTGTGTAAATGACACTGTTGGTAAAACTCTTATGGATATTGTTTGAAGTTTGTTATATAAAATATTTGGTTTTCAGGTTTTGGTTTTGAGAAAATCAAACATTATGCTGCCCAAGTTTTTAAAAGAGAAACGTTTTGTTTTCACAGATTTTTACATTCTGCTTAAGTTTTTGAGTCGTGTTTTCGGGGTTTTAACGTGTCGAGAAGTTGAAAATATTTGAAAGGGGGTTTAGTTAAGTTTTATAGGAGTTGAATGGGTAAGGAAAGGGGAAAAATTGCCTTCGGAGTGTCAACCACCATTACCATACAAGGAGTAGACTTGTGCTGCAGGGGTAGACCAGAACCAATCAAGGGGTCGACACCTTGTGCAAGGTGTCGACTTGTAGCGACCCCTGAAGGATCGTCACATAATTCGTATCTTTCTTAATCATTTAATCCTTATTACTCACACATGATTCATTATTAACAGTGTATTTCTTTTTTTTTTAACATAATTTAACTCAAGATGTCATATGCGATTTGTTAAGCCTCAATCGGCAAAGGAAAGCATTACATATCTGCCGGTGGGCAGTACAATGTGTATCGGCTAGTGAAGGGAAAACTTTAAGTTATAGACCGCATCTACCGATTGAAGAATGAACCACTTTCATCATCCGATGGCTTAAACACTACATCTGCCGATCGCTAGACGACAAAATAACACTTTCATCATCCGATGGCTTAAACTCTACATCTGCCGATCGCTAGACGACAAAATAACACTTTCATCATCCGATGGCTTAAACACTACATCTGCCGATCGCTAGACGACAAAATAACACTTTCATCATCCGATGGCTTAAACACTACATCTGCCGATCGCTAGACGACAAAATAACACTTTCATCATCCGATGGCTTAAACACTACATCTGCCGATCGCTAGACGACAAAATAACACTTTCATCATCCGATGGCTTAAACACTACATCTGCCGATCGCTAGACGACAAAATAACACTTTCATCATCCGATGGCTTAAACACTACATCTGCCGATCGCTAGACGACAAAATAACACTTTCATCATCCGATGGCTTAAACACTACATCTGCCGATCGCTAGACGACAAAATAACACTTTCATCATCCGATGGCTTAAACACTACATCTGCCGATCGCTAGACGACAAAATAACACTTTCATCATCCGATGGCTTAAACACTACATCTGCCGATCGCTAGACGACAAAATAACACTTTCATCATCCGATGGCTTAAACACTACATCTGCCGATCGCTAGACGACAAAATAACACTTTCATCATCCGATGGCTTAAACACTACATCTGCCGATCGCTAGACGACAAAATAACACTTTCATCATCCGATGGCTTAAACACTACATCTGCCGATCGCTAGACGACAAAATAACACTTTCATCATCCGATGGCTTAAACACTACATCTGCCGATCGCTAGACGACAAAATAACACTTTCATCATCCGATGGCTTAAACACTACATCTGCCGATCGCTAGATTACAAAATAACACTTTCATCATCCGATGGCTTAAACACTACATCTGCCGATCGCTAGACGACAAAATAACACTTTCATCATCCGATGGCTTAAACACTACATCTGCCGATCGCTAGACGACAAAATAACCGTGTCTATAACATCCGGTGGAGAAGCTCTCTACATCATCCGATGAAATAAGGGTACATCATCCGGTGACTCATTACACTACATCTGCCGATCGCTAGACGACAAAATAACACTTTCATCATCCGATGGCTTAAACTCTACATCTGTCGATCGCTAGACGACAAAATAACACTTTCATCATCCGATGGCTTATTACACTACATCTGCCGATCGCTAGACGACAAAATAACACTTTCATCATCCGATGGCTTAAACACTCTACATCTGCCGATCGCTAGACGACAAAATAACACTTTCATCATCCGATGGCTTAAACACTACATCTGCCGATCGCTAGACGACAAAATAACACTTTCATCATCCGATGGCTTAAACACTACATCTGCCGATGACGTCAGCCGGATGATTGCCTCATCCAGCTTCTATCATACGGCAGTAAAACACTATAATCATCAAACATCTCCATTCGATAGAACATATCACAACTCACCCGATCCCTAACTTAGTAACCATAACCTCAAAGAGTAAAAATCATAAACTCATCTAAAATACGCATAGCGGAAGACTCAAACAAAACAAACCATTCATTAATCCTTAAAAATCGTATTCAGACTCTAAAGACAAGCCCTTCAAATACAAATCTCATTGTTATAAGAAATTCTGTTCTATTTAGTCATCTGTTCATCGTAAACTTTTCTACTTACTATGAGCATAACCAGGGAGCTTAATTGCCTATCCAGCCTTCACTGTCACACTGAGCATCCTCCAGCAACCGAGCTTAGACATCTTCATTAACCTTGAGTTCCTCACCTAAAAACTCGTCACCTACATCATAAGGTTTAAACTATAAACCTAATGCTTAGTAAGGAATGCAACACTAACATGGATGCATGAATGCATAATTTGGGAAAATCACATGCTCATAAGTCTTTTCTTGTTCATGTCTTTGCTCGTAATCATCATTCATAGTCATGGATCATATTCATCAGTCATAGTCTTTGATCATATTCATTGTTTAGGTTGTGTGGATCAAGAGAGGATTTGTGCCGGTAAAGGGGGTTCGACAGTGAGTTTGATCTTGTTCCCTACTGCGGGTCGTATTCATATGTCCTTCTTTGGACTGTGACATACGCCGAACCGCCCCCAACCCTCACTTAATCCACGTTGCATAAATCTTATATATATATATATACATACATATCTTGTTCATGGAAAACATGTGTTAAAACATTTTCTTATGCTTGAGAAACATTCATGATGCATGAACATGAGAACTTTTAACTCATCAAACTATGACAAGGATCATACCAGAGCAGACAACTTCACATTCACTAGCAGGTCATCAAATAGTATAACTCACAATATACATAAATCCTTCAAGTGCAGACAAGCTCATTATCATAAGGTAAACATTAGACATCTCAACCTAGTGCTCCCACGATGTAGGGCTCTATTAGCCGGAAATCTTAATACATTCACTTACCTGGTCTCCTTAGCACTTGAGCTCTTTTCTCTTCAAACTTCTTCACCTAAAACATTTACATTGCAGTAGTTAAAACAAAATCCTAATAGTTCCAATCTCAAGTTATCCTAAAATTTAATAGCTAAAGTCATTCCCGAATCCTTAGTCTAATACCCTGTGCAGTTTGAAATCCAAAACCAAAATAGACTGATTCGATTATCGATAACTCAGAGGTGGTTGTTCTAAATGTCCAAAATCGATTTGATAAAAGCATTCCCACTCTCAGATTCCAAATGTTCTTACTATTAGTCGGCCATTGAAAAATCCAAAACTCCAATGCCGAGTAGAAAACAGGGTTAACAAGCTAACAAATAGCTACATTGACTATTGCATACCTCAGGCACAGAGTAGTCGAGTAGTGGCAGAGAAACCGATCGTCGAAGAGGGTATGCTGGGAGCAGAGAGCAAGAGCTTGGGAGAGAAGAAATCGCCGAAAAGGAAGGTGTCGGCTACAGTGGTTCAAGTGAGGTTTAAAGCATTTCCTTTTTCTTTATATATCGGTCATCACCCTCCATTATTACAACTTTTCCATCCAACCTAGTTTAAATCCACATGAAATTAATTATTCTTGGTATAAGTCCTAAACTGTAAAGATTAAATATTCATGACCGTTAATACAGTTAGGAAAATCACCTGGCCGTTAACTCGGGTGTTACACGACTGCTTTCAGTGTAACCAGAAACCAGAGGCAATTAAAGTGTCGACCCTTTTAGCAGGGGTCGACCAATGCCAGACAAGGTGTCGACCAAATCTCAGTACAAACTGAAACCATAACCTTTTTGGGGTTGACCACTACTTTGAGGTGTCGACCGAAACCTGATTTTTACTGTTTCGACGCTTATTTCAAACCAGTGTCAACCTTATACTTTTCGATACCTTTTGTACGTATTTTATGATGTCTTTCTACATATTTTTTAGAGTTCGAAAAACCCAAAAACTGAGTCAAAATTTTATCGAAAATTATTTTAAACGTCGTTTTAAACATGGTGAGTGTGAGTCAAGTGGCGCACCAAGCCAGGGCGGGTTCGGGGGCGTTACAAAAACTTTTTGCTAACTTGAAAAACTTTCTTATTACTCTCACGAGCTTAAGTCTGTATTACTCTGTGACTCTCTACATCTCTCTATATCTAAACTTGAGATTCTGTTTTGAGAGAGTGTAGCCTGGTGCTAAACATCTTCATCTTATAAAAACTGTAAGGCAGTGGATTGACACCCGTGAAGTTCAATCCAGAAGTGTAAAGGCAGTAGATCGACGCCCATGAAGTTCGATCTAGAATTCTCGTGAGGAGAAGGAAAGAATCTTCAAAGGGGAGCATTGAAGCGTAGAAGTAGACAGGATTGGCCGAACCACGTTAAAAACTTTGGTGTCAATTTCTCTCTCTCTCTCTTACTTTAACTTGATTGCTTGTCTGATATAATTTTAGTAATTGCATACAAAGATAGTAGACATAATAAACCTGTTTTGCATTGTTAAAAAATGATTAGGTTAAGAAATTTCTAATTCACCCCCCCTAGACAATAACGGTCCTACACTTTCCACCTCATTATCCTCCGAGTCGACCAAAGTTCGAAGTTCATTGTCTAGAGTTTTCGACGTCTATTGCACCTCTATTTCTTCGTTACCTTCTAGATGATCGAATGTCTGAAGCTCACCATATATAGGTGTGGAGTATGAATACCAGTCTATATTGGCATCACCAGTTGTTGTTTCGTATAAATCAACTGGTCTACTCAAATCAAACTCCATCGACATTGCTAATACAGAGAAAATTTGCCAAAGCAGAAAATGCTAGAGAGGTTTTAGAGTTTTTTCGCGAGCTGTGGTGAAAATGAAGCTGAAGAGTTATATAGTCTCGGGGATTAGTCCCCCGATCGAGGGCACTGACCCCCTCTTTCTCAGCAATAATTCAAAGAACAGGAGTCTGTTTAGGGGGCAGTGACCCCCCGTTCTTAGCCCAGAACGAGGGGTCGCATAGTAGGTTGTGGCCCCCATTCTGGGTTGAGAAACTGCAAAAATGATTTCCTGAGAACAAGGGGCCATCTGGTGGCGGGGACTCCCCATTCTCACCCCACGTGCAACGCACTTGGAACTGGGGGTCTCCGCCACCCACCTCGACCCCTCGTTCTCAACATAGAGCCTGAGAACGGGGGTCATTCTATGGGCGGGGATCCACCGTTCTCAGCCCACGTGAAACACACATGGAATGGGGGTCTCCACCCGCCACCTCAACCTCCTGTTCCACGTGGTCCAGTGCCATGTCAGCACTAGACAGAACGACCCCCCGTTCTAGTCATAAATAATGACTGGCGAGTGATCGGTCTCCCGACAGAGTTTGTTTTGTTAGATTTTCATAGTTTAAGGTTTTAGTTGTTAAAGTTTATAGTTTAAGGTTTATTTTTTTAAAAAAATCTCCATAGTTTGGGGTTTATTTTAGTTTTTACCCTAAATTTAAAATGTAAAATTAATGAATAAACCTAGTATTACTCATTTGATCTAGTTAAGTTTTGCGGGAGTTTGTGCCAAAATGGAGCTAAAATCGAGAATCCAATTCTACATGACTTCACAACAAACTAGTCTCAATTCGGAAACAGGAATTGAAGTGAACTCTATAATTCGAGTTGGTTAAGTTATATCATGCACATCCGGTTATGGACACCCGTTCCATTTCTTCAAAGAACAAACCATTACCCTAAAAAAAAAACCATTCATTTGCTGCAAGTATTTCCAAAGCAACCTCAAGTCCGGTCGGACCGTCGTGTTCACTCCTATTTCATAACATTTTCTATGAGCCAAAATAATGATTAAAAACCTAAAAAGTGAAGATTTTTGTATTCATTGGCTCCTGGGTTTTTCCGATTCCTTCCATAATCTTTCCAGATTCATTTTTAATTCCTCCCTGAGGCTTTTGTCGTTTGTAAATTCTTGAAAATTCTTCAGGGTTTTGCAGAGAATGCAGGCAGCTGAGTCTGTTAATCATGGAGTAGCTGAAATTTCGTCGCAGGTTGATTTCGTATACCTTCCTTTTTCATTTCTCTCTCGTTCTTTATATTAATATTATGTTCAGTTCATGATATACTCGAAAGGAGGGATGATCCTGTGGTGCCTGCTTGATGGATTCAGAATATGTTTTGTATCGAGTAAATAAAAAGGATGTCTTCAGCTTAACAATTATATTTTTAACTGGGTATGTTTTTAGTTGATAAATACTGGATCATTGAAGAACATAATTTACCTGAAAATGAATAAAAAAAACTATAAAAAATTAATTTGGAAGCTTTGCCGTGTTCCACCTTGCAAACCTTTGCGAAATAATTTAAATGATTGAATTTTTTGTTATTTCGATATGGAATCATCCGAGAAATCAGTATGGGCGAACTATGATTTCATTTCTAAATTAATGTCAATAATTTATTATAACTTATCTTTGGATAAAATGCTTTGGAGCTCTCTACTATAAACCGTATAAATTCACAAGGGGAAGTCCCTGGTAAACCTGATGCATTGCCTGTCAGACATGTCTCCTTTTTTATCATCAGAAAACAAAATTGATCTGTCAAGAAAGAAGTACAAGAATAGTGAGAAAAACATCAAATTGTTCCTAGAAACTTTCTTGTATGAGCCCATTTTTACACCTAAATCTTAATTTTCGTTCTAGCCATTTTGTCCAAAAAATGTCGATAAGCCACTACGCTGTGAATCTAAAACCTTTACTAATAGAAAAAAAAGCATGCATCTGATGTTTCAATGAGCCAGACCATAAGGAAGAAGTAGGAAGAGTGTCTTGGCAGGGGAGACTTGTCTACATGATAATTTGTATTTTTGTAAACATCTGTTTTACTGTGTAGTTCTTTAATCCTTTAGTTACATCCATTAGAATTACAGTCAAGGATTACAATTTGAATTCTTTTGAAGTATCCAGTAACATTGATTCTTGCCGTTTCTCTAAGAGACACGTCTTATAGCAGTTTTGTATGCATAATATACCCTTAGGCAGGAACCAGAGAATCAATAAGTAACAAATGATGAAATGCAGGACAAAAATTATATATTTCTAAACTCTAGCTATCTTCTTGCCATTATTTCTCATGGTAATTATTTGATTTACCTATGCTTTCAACTCCTTTGGAGTGCTTCTGAAACTTTATTTAATAGTATCCAAAAATGAAGATGACTTGAAATGAAACTATTTGCAGGATCATATCCAAAATGTAAATCCTAGGAATGAACAATTTTCAGAAGCTGGATCTAGTGGGAGACGTCCAGAGATTTTTATTCAAATACCTCCTAGACCACTGGGCTTTAGTAGTAGTCGAAGTGCAAAAGGTTCATTGCAATCTCAAGGCTCAGTGAAAAGTAGTTCATCACCTCGAAGCTTCCTGAGAGGATTTAGTTTTAAGAAAAAACGTACTCCAACTGAGGCTGAAAGAAGTTCCCTCCTAAGTTCAGATGTCAATAGAGCTCCTGGAAGTCCTTTTATGGCTGCATTTGCATCTTCATTTTCTTGGAAAAGATCTTCCTCTCTTCCCGTTACTCTGGCATCTAACTTTTCCCCTTCGGTTTCCATACCGGCTTCGGCAAGGACGTTTGGTGAACAGCCAAACCCCCGAGTAAGTACTGAATTACACATGCCTCTGTTTTCTTTGTTTAGTTTTTAAAAATGATTTTCCAAAATGGGCAAAGGCTGAAATGTAAGATCCACTATAAATATTCCTATGGATGTTTGTAGATTTTCTTTCCCCTTTCCTGGGATTTCGGCCAAGAATATTATTCTTGACAGAAGAGAAACTATTTCAGTGCAATTTATCTGAGTCCACTGAAGGGAGCTGTAGAGATGATCTTCTTTGACGAAGTAGCTGTTGTTATTTCTCAAACCATTGCAATATATATATGTTGCAAAGACTAGCTCATAAACTTTATAAATTGAATATGCCTCAGATAACAAAATTTGTCTCTGATTCTGGGTTAATATTGTGCAGAAAGTGGCCTCATCACATGCTATGGTTTCAAGGTCCTTATCTGTGCCTAGCAAAAATGTTATTATTGTAAGATCTGTATCTTTGCCGATGCATGACGAGCAAATGCAGGGAAATCCTAATGATGGTACGGAATAATGCATATACTTTTCAAGTGATATGTGTATATCTTGACCCAACTTTTTTAATTATTATCATTTTGGTTTTCTCTATCTATATACTGTTTTTTAGAAAATTTATTACTGATATATTGTTTACAAGTCCACTTCTTGTCTTTTTTCTTTTATCAGCACAAGCATCCAGTGCCATGGAAAACAATGATGAAGAGATTCCTGAAGAGGAAGCAGTATGCAGAATCTGTCTTGATGGCTGCGAAGAAGAAAACACTCTGAAAATGGAATGCAGTTGCAAGGGTGCTCTTAGGCTTGTTCATGAAGATTGTGCCATTAAGTGGTTTACTACAAAAGGAAACAAGAACTGTGATGTCTGCGGCCAAGAGGTGAAAAATTTACCTGTCACTCTTCTTCGAATACCTACAACCGCGCAAACGGAGGTTAGACAGAATCAAAGCCAACAAAGCCTGAATTCACAGTCAATAAGGTAGACATATTTTATTCTTCAAAATAAGGATTTGATATTCCCTTGAAATATTATTGTGACCTCGAATTAGTTTTCAAAGCATCTGAGTGATACTGGACGAGTTCAGTTATTTTATTGTTCAAAACCACTAAAATTTAATTAAGCATACACATGAAAGAAATAGTAAGAAGTAATTTAAATAATTAAATGACTTTGCACTCAACAACTTGAGCTTTGAAGTAATCAGTAATTTAACATGGTTATTTTTTTTTTCCTAATTCTATCCTGTTGTACTGAATATGGAATGCATAATTTAGATTCATATTTGATGCAGTGCATGGCAAGACTTTGTGGTGCTTGTATTAATCAGCACAATCTGCTACTTTTTCTTCCTTGAGCAACTCCTGGTATGTCCTACAAGCAGACTGCACAAATTATCTTTTATTTTTTGACCGAGATGGATTTAGCCCAAACTTAGTTACCAGTTTTTCAATGTCAATGCAAATCTCTAGTCGAAAATGCTGGTAAATTTTATTCTTCAAAACTTTTATTTTGGGTTAAAATATTTTAAAATGTTATTACTAGTCAGCCTAATTATGGCGAATGAGATGGTATAATTTTCAAGTTCTTGTGATTTTTTTGCTTATGAAAATTTTCTGTTGCTACTTTATACTTTTGTAGATTCGGGACTTGAAGACTGAAGCAATCATTATAGCAGCACCATTTGCGTTTACCTTAGGTCTTCTTGCTTCTATATTTGCAGTCATCCTTGGTATGGCTAGCACTCGTACGCTTATATTATATTTTTCTCAATGGTTGATAATTTTCTTAAAACATGCTGGTCTACGTTGCAGCCATCAAAGAGTATTTGTGGACTTATGCAGCTCTTGAGTTTGCCCTTGTGGCTATTATTATCCATCTCTTCTATACAGTGGTAAGCAAATTGCTCTATTCCCCTCTCTCTCTCTCATTAGATCATTGTTCATTTTGTGTTGATGACTCAAATTGCAGCTGAAACTAAAGGCCATATATGCTATCCTACTCTCATCAACTCTTGGTTTTGGGATGGCTATGAGTCTCAACTCTTTGTACATCCATTATTTTTCATGGCGAGTTAGCATGGCCGATCAGAATCCAACCACGGTCTGAACAGTTTCTCGACAAAGAACAGGTGTGCGAACAACTTGTGTTTATGTTATGTATAAAGATACATGTTTTGTATGTTAGAAGGACATGGATAATATCGTGGGTTATGTGTGTAATTATACAGTCGATCTCTTTTTGGTATACCCCTTTGATGCTATGTGGATTCGGCTGAAGCCATGGATTTAAAGAGATCCAAGCCCATAGCATTGTCTTGCTGTGTATATCTCCCTATCAAATAAATGATTTGGTTTCTATCAATAGAACTTGTTTTAACAAGATTCATGTTATCAGAAAATAACTTGAAAGCCGAGTAAGAAGATCTGCTTGGGAAGTAAGAATCTCCTTTGACATCTCGTCATCTGCAAAGAATTCTGGATGTGAAAGCACAGAGACAAAAGTGTCTATATGAATAATCATTAATGTAGAAAAATAAATAATCAAAATCAACATTTTTTGGTAATTGTTTTAGGAAAAGGAATTGCAAAAATATGAGCATGTACGTAGGATAGTAGTCTAATTTAGAGCCATCAAATAAGCAACTTGGCTCTAGCCGACCTCAAAAAACTCAGTGAGATGGTATATGTTTGTGGTTCAAGCTAATAAATGTGGTAGCTGAATATTTTATTTTATTTATTTAATTTTATTCATTTTATCTTTTTAAAAATATATCCTATTTTCATCTTATCTTTTTAAAAAATTTATTAGAGATTTACTTATTTTTTAAAAAAATTTAGATCATAAACCCAAACTTTATTTTAAAATTTGCGATGAATCTTAGAAAATATTTAGTGATTAATTCAACTCAATCCCTATTTTGATTATTATATTCTATATTATTGTTTTAATTTTTTATTTTGATTTCGAAACAAATCTTTTGTTGCACCAAATTGGTATAAAAATTCATCTCGGCATGATGGTTAATGAATGTTCTAATGTGCAACAAAATCTCAACAACAAACAGCGATTTTAGACATGGCAGAATCTATTTGACCTCAATTTTTTTGGCTAAACTCGGCCTAGATGCTTGTCCTGAGCCAACTCGACTCCTACTACAATGATTCGGGCTTGGCTCAACCTGTTTTGGACGAGTTGGTCCAACAGGCCAAGGGTTGGTTAGCCTCATTGACACTTCTAAGTTGATGTAGAAGTTGAAACAACACGATGTGCAACATGTTTTTCAGCACTAAAATTGGGAATAAACAAAAACGATCAATCTATCGATCTTTCTCCTCCTCTTCTCAGTTCTCTCTCGACTCTCGCAGAGTAGCAGTCGCCGCTGGAGCGCCTCGACAGTCGACAGAGTACAGACGCTGTCGATTATTGTAGACACTACCGTCGGACTCTCTCTACGAAGTTCGACCCCCGTCCCCATTTTCCTTTGTCAGCCTGTGAAGGACGAACCGACTAAGGTAAGCTCTCTGCTCTTTGCCTCTTTCACTTTCTGTATTTTTGTTGGACCTAGGGGTTACATCGCTTTCGTTATTGTTTCAACAAAACAAAGTTTGAATCTGGTTTGCCCCTCTCCTTCACTTCATGCAATTCCTTAGCAGGTGCTTGCCTTTATTGAATTTTGTTCTCTCATTCATTAGTAGATTGTCATAAAGGAAGAAAACCAAAGCTGGTCGTCCATTTGTGGTTCTGGTGGTTACTGATTCTTGAGAAAGATTTTTAGAAGACTTTCCCTGAAAAACTGAACCGCAAAAAAGATTGAAAAAATTGTTGAAAAATCTCAATCTCATAAAAATGAATGCTGTCAAAACTGTAACATTTGAACCAGATAGTGCCAATGAGAATTATAATGACATGGATGTAGTCCTCAAAGTTCAACCTATTGAAAAGGGAAGGAATTACAGTGCAAGAAACTCAAAAACAACTAACCTTGTGTAACACAATGTCAAATGGACCTTGATCTGAAAACAGTCAATTTTGTTCACTTCATACAATTCTGAATTCATACCGCCAACTAACCTCATGTAACACAATGTCAAATCGACCTCCGTATAGTGGAATTTTGCCCCTCTCCTTCATTTCATACAATTCCTTAGCAGGTGCTTGCCTTTATAGAATTTTGTTCTTCACTTTCCTGTTTCTTGTCATCTTGTTGGTTTAAACGTTCTGGATTTGTTTTTTTTTTTTTTCTGGGTTTTGCAGGTGGTACCTTGGTATCTTATACCACCAGACAGCTTCATTTGAGCCTTGCTCTTGTTTTTTCGTCCAAAGGTGTGCTTTTCAACTTCAGATGAAAATATTGTGTTAATGATATTGTAGAATGTAGCTAAACAGGAAAACAGGGATTGGGAAGCCAAACAGCAATTTGGATTTATTTTATTAAAAAACTATTTATTATTTATTTAAATTTGAATTTTTTTATTACAAATTTTTTTCATAATGGAAAAAACTGTGGGTGAGCAGAACCGGCCCAAGACCGCGGGATTGGACCAAACCAGACCGACTGATTTGATCCGGTTTCGGTTGGTTCTACACGTTGCACGGTCCGGAACCAGTTTCCACATCTCAAATCCCACGTTCTACGATCCGGTCCATAGTCCGGATGCAAAATCTCGAAGAACTAAAAAAAAATCCGAAAAAAACCAAAAAAAATCTTAAAAATACAATTTAATTTGAATTTTAAAGTATTTTTATTTATTGTGAACGTGAGATTGAATTGATTAGATTTAATTAGCGTGGATGTTAAATTGAATTGATTAGTTTTAATTTTAATGTTGGATAGTTAGATTTAATATGTTGGATTTAATTTTAATGTTGGATAGTTAAAATTAATATATATGAATTTTATTTTGCATTTTTTTTTCTATTTATTTTTAATTTTTTGAAAAAAAAAATTTAACTTTAAAAAAAAAAACCGAAACTAAACTAAAAACTTTGGTCCATTCTCGATTCCTCTCGGTGCCGGTTAACGGATTGACAAGTCCGGACCATGCTGAACACCACTTAAAATATTGTTTACATTTTTCATCAACATCCAATAACGTCGCAGAATTTACAATCTCATTGACGACCTTTCATTTTCTCCGGCTGCTTCCTGGCGTTGTTTCAACTTGCCCTTCAACTTGAATCTGCTCACTCCGAAAAAGTACAGGGTTCTTGGGTTTCGATTGTCAGTGAGATGAAGCAGGTGATTGGAATGGTCGTTTCCAATAAGATGCAGAAATCAGTCGTTGTGGCGGTGGACAGGCTCTTCCACCATAAACTCTTTAATCGCTATGTTAAGCGCACTTCCAAGTTTATGGCTCACGATGAGACCAACCGATGCAACATTGGCGACCGGGTGAGCCTATTTACGACCATTTTTTATTTCTCTTCTACATTCTATCAATTAATTTTTTTTCGATTTTCTGTAGTGCGTGATAATAACAACTTATTGTTTATCACTAACCGGCTTTCAGGTTAGATTGGATCCTTCTAGACCACTAAGCAAGCATAAGCATTGGGTGGTTGCTGAAATTTTAAAGAAAACACGGATCTATGTGTCACCTTCGGTGGATAAATTTCCTTCTTCAAAGACTCCTAATGTTACACCTTCCTCAAGCACTTAGTGTGAGGCCAAATTAGTTTTTCCTTTCCACTTCACTTGGGTTTGATACATCAAGATTTGCAAATTTAACTAATGAGCTTACAATCGTACCCTTTTTAAATAATAGAAGTTTTAAGGATAAAAACTTCAAGTAGATTTCCTATTTTAAGTTGTGATTTGAAGAAGATGATTTCTTTCCAAACTTATTTTGTTGTAACATGGACGGTTAAGCTTGAACTAGGCCTAGGCGGCATGAAAAGTTCCTGCTTCATTCTTGCAAATACTTGTCACTAAGTTCTTTATAATAACGATTTGCAAACACCAAATGCATTGAATCTTTTCTTTCTAACTCTAAAAGTGTTAAGAAACCTACCATTTATTAATAATTTACATCCAAGACTTCAACCATATATTGGTTTCTTCTACAAAAAAGGCTTCAGCTACATAAACAGACTTCAAACTTTATATACACAATACACATCAAATCCACGTCCAAGTTCCTTAGATGAATGCCATTAAGAGAGAATATGGAAGTGCAAGTAGGCCGGTGAATATTAACTTATTGAGATTTAGCCACTGGAAGAAACTTATTGCCATCTTTCTTTAACCACATTGTCGAGCGCGTCCTCTTAACATGATCTGCAAAAAGACGATGTCTGACAAGAAAAACAATCTCATCAGGAAACCAAAATCTTAAGAAATTCATTTACAAAGATTAAAAATAAATTTTACATTTTTTTTTTTTTTTTGCGAATGACTAAAATCTAGCATCAAAATTCGAGCTTGTTCAGAGCATGTTGCCCATCTTTGGAATCCGACTAAGTTATTATAACTTTCACTTCCATTTTCATGTAATTCATTTCTTTCTATTTCTAGTGACTCCTTGCCACCTTCTTTAGTACACTCCCGCCATACTATAAATAAGATGAATTGCTGAAATAATTTAAAGACCTTAAATTCATCTTTTACATGAAATAATTTAAAGCAACAAGGATTGCTGAAAAAGTCGTGGAAGAAACATGCACGTCTTGGCTTGGAGTTAAGAGGGTGTGACTCCAATGTATTCTCCAAGGAGCGGTTAGGGAAGGGGAAGAAGCAATCAAAATGAATAAAGATGGCCTGGAAAGCTGCCTACCTCCAAAAGCCGAATAGATCAGATTTGAGTGCTCAGTCATACTCAATAAATAAAAAATCAATCCCAGAGCCTATTCAATGTTATCTTCCTTGTCCTCGTCTGATTCAACCTCTTATTACACATACAACAACTATGGGTTACTCGACTTATGAGGAAAAACCTCTCAATGAAGAAGTTTGTTTTATCTATGGGTACATAAAAAAGCTGCTCTCCTAATCGGTACCCGAGGTGGTGTCATAGAAGTAAGCGTTGTTGTCACAAGGAGTCAGGACTAAAGAATTTGTCCATGATGAATCTTATTAAGGATGAAAAACTTTGGTGAAAATCTAAATATAATATGCCAATGGAGAAAGTATAATTGAGACATGTGCGCATCACAAAAAGTAGTTTTAAAGACCAATTCTTCCCTACGAATGTTGAATTCAACACTCCTATGTTAGTTGACACAAAGACATGCGTGAGTTGAAACAAAGACATAACATCCATGAATATGTCAAACATACTTAATTCTTATGGTCAATATAAATAATACGTTAGAAAAAGATAAGATCTTCACTTTGATCGAAAGGCTAAAGTCTTAGACCAAAAACAAACCTTATGAATAGAGAGTGCAAAGTCTCTCAATCACACTAGCTACAATAATACAATTGTTCGACTATATGCTAGAGAGCAAATCAAAAGAAGCAACAACCGAATGTTACTTACAAAGTGAAACCCATTAAGTCTAAGGTGGGATTGTGAGAAAGAAAGCCATACGTGCCAAGGGAAACAAGAACGTCAAAACTGGTTGGTAACAAAGACCTATCAATTGAACAATGTTTTGTTTTTTGTGCAAGGGACTCCGTCAAGTTGCAAAATGCTCGCATACGTTTGCACTAACAGCAATGCAAACTTCCATCTATAGTGAAAAAACTCTTGAAAAGACAAAAGAGGATGAGAATGTTGAATTGAAAAAGACAGAAACTATTAAGTTTTTAACAATGATCCAAGCGCAAATGGTCGAGTGAAAGAAAACTCAAATTAAAGAGTAAACTCAAATAAAGAGTTAACTTAGGTTGAATCTCTATCGGTAAGGCAAAAAGTAAGTTGACTGACTCGACTGCGAATTACAACTTCAAGACAAAAAGAGAAGCTCTACGAGTGGGGTTGAAGTTAATGAAGAAATTAGGCAAGATAAAAATTGTGAATTGCAAGACCATACCAATAACTCGGATAGAAAGGAAAGCTCGAATAAAACTCAACCCATGGATGGGCAAAATGGACTTCATCGTAAGACAAATGAATGACTTTGACATCATAGCTAGGATAAAATTATTGATAAAACACCAAGCATAATCCTATAGTAATCCTAACAATGTGACAACTTGGGTTTGATACTCTGAAGGTGATCTTAACTATACAGTTTGAGAAGGGATTGAAACGCTTGAAACCCTTATATGATGTAGATCCTAACATTGTAAAGAGAGAAAAACAAAGTGATCCCTACTAATATAGTAGAAATCTTAGAGAAATACTAGAACATCATGGCCAAGAATCTTTTGAAACACTACCTACTTAAAGGGATATCAACCATAAAATTAAGTTGGTGCTAGGAGTTAAACCCCATACTAAAGCCACGTACCGAATGTCGCCACTCAAGCTTGCAAAATGAGAAGACATGTAGATGAGGTCCAAGAACCAAGGTTCATTACACTTGCAGAAGCACCATTTGGAGTGTTGTTTCAAAAGAAAGAAAGGGAGTCTAAGGTTGTACATGGATCATCTGACACTCAATAATGTAAATATGTAACACGTATCAACTTCGTCACTGATCTTTGTTGAGAGTGAAATGAGGAGTAAGAAGAATATGTTATGGAGGAGTCTTTAGCTGAAGCTGAAAAGGGTAACTTTGGTATTTTGTTGGATGAGGTATCACGGTGGTTAAGCTATTGGTTAGTGTAGTTTGTAAGGAGGATAAAAGGTGGTAACAAGGGGGGACTCAGCATTGAATATTTTTACATCAAATGTCGCCTAAAGCAAATTATTTCCGAGTGTGTAATTCCCAGTAGTCCGCACAGGTGTTTCACGAATGTGTGGTGTTCATATTTCTTTATTCGTTACGATATTTGTTGGTGTTTCGAGAGCATGTTTGTTTGCGATGTTTATGGTTTTATGAAAAGTATATAAATTTGTTAGTTTTATCTCCTTATTTCAGAATCCCATGATTTCTAGTTCATCATTCTATTTGATCAATTATATAAGGTCAAGTCCAGCTAGGTTGACCCAAGATCAAGTTACTACCAAGTGAAAATTGCTAAAGGAGACAAACAAAAGACAACTTGTATGACTGGTTATAGAGCTTTTGAGCCATTCAAACTAACGATTGCCCTTGTATTCTGCACTCTCATTAAACGAGCATTTCATGATTGTCTTAACAAGATTGTGGCTGTGCACCTAGATAGCATTATGGTTTAAAGTGTAACTTTGTAAGAACATAAAGTTTACCTTTGTCAAGTTTTTGAGAAGCTTAGGAAAAACTAACATTATTTAAAGGAGAAGTGTTTCTTAAGATTCCTTAGTCATGGCATCAAGCAAAGTTGATTATGCATGGACCATAACAAGTTCAAGGCTATCTAGAAGTGGAGAATCCCCACCTCAATTATCGAATCATTTTCTATCATTGGGCTAACAAACTACTATAGATGCTTTGTTGAAAAATTCTTAAAAAGAGTCGCAACTTTGAAAGAACTAACGAAAAATGAGTTGTTTCAGAGTGGACACAGACATGCCAAGATGCTTTTATAGATTTACCGAAAGCAAGTACTTCCCATAAAAGAGATCTTCTTACAAAATGACCACCATATTGCACACAATAGTCGTAAACTAAATGAAGATGTTAGTTGTGGTTTACAATCTTTGGTTTGGAGACAATACCTTTTGGGATCCAAATATGTAGTAAAGATAAAAAATCTTGCATTTTATCATTTCTTTGACTAGTAGAAGCTAATTGTCAAGTAAGTGCATAGGCATGTATTGATAACTGAATTTCTCTTCCATTTTGAACACAAGTCAGGTTAAATTCAGGAAAGAATCTCAAGGCCCATAACTTCGCTAAGGAGTGGTGACAAAACAAGGAGGTAGCCTGAGCTTACTTGGAGAAAGTATCTAGCCATACGAAGAAGTAAGAAGAACAAAAGAGATGACCCCTAGAATTCAATGTTGAAGATCTAGTACTCAACTTTGTTTGTGGAAAGAGTGACAAGCCTTGGTGAAGGAAATGATTCGGAAGTTGAAAAGATCATGCATCATGTAAGATCAACCTGTGCGCATGGCTGAAGATACATACAATTATTCACATCAACAACTTGAAGCCTTGTAATCTTAGCTACAAAGATGAAACGTGGAACATAACAATACTAGATACCTCCATCAAAACACAACCAAACAAGGAAGTTGCAGGAATCTTTGAGCACAAAGAGCTCACAACAGGCCCCTGCCAGAGAGCACACATGAGTACCATTTCATATGGAGAGGATTGAGAGATGAAGAAGTCCGACGGAAGAAAGCAAAGGACATAGATGCATTCACACAAAAAAAGTTAAAAGTTGAAGAGTTCAAGAAAAAGAAATGTAGAGATAAAGTGGGAAAGAATGTTCATGTTCCGGAGTCCAAGGCGTCGCCCATGGCCACATACCTTTGGGATGCAACATACTTTCCATGTCCATTTTATTTCTTTCTATTTTACCCACCCCCAAGCATGTACACTCTTGTCGTAGTATAAATAACACAAATGGCTCTTAAGGAAGATAGACAGTGCATGTTGACCCTCTTACCCAAGTTATTGCCTACTGTTTAATTGCTGCCAATCAGTGAAAGTTTATTGCTACCAACAAATTTTCTTTGCTCACTTTCTCATCACAGTTGTTTTACTCAATCTTGTTTGCGCACAGCTCGATCATTAGATACAAAGAATGCTCTAAATGCTAAATGCGGTCTGTGCCAGAACACATTATAAGTTGACTTGTTCCATTTATCAGGTAACAAGTGCAATACGACCTTTCCTAGACCTTGGGAAAGTAGGACTATGACCATAAGCATATACTACTGTGTAGAAAGAAAATGATGAAGTGAGAAAGTTGCCTCATATCTCATGGGAATATTAGCAATTATATGTTCTTCTTCAACTTAGGCAACTTGAATATTAAAACTAGACAAACCTTTCAAATTCCAGCTTTTGAATAACTATTCCATTCAATAACAGCTCAGAACTATAAATTGTAGCCCCTGGAAAAATAAGAAAAATTATCATAATTGAACCAGTTTGATGATGATATTTAAATATAGTATTGAAAGAACTGACCTTTTTCAAGAAATGGCACGCAAATTTCATAATCTTTTTCACAAGACAAAACCAGTAAATCTTCAGGAAATTTATCATTTTTCAAAGCAGTCCTACCAATTCTCTCCACAACCTGAGAAAAAATTAGCCTAAGATAAGTCTAAATTACTGAAAGACATAATATATAACGCGTCCAAGAAGTTCAGGCTTGATAGAAATTCGTAAAAGGAAGCTTCTCATGATAGGTCCTCCCCACTCGTAGATACTAGGCATAAAATCAAATACTTTAAAATAAATAGAATCCCATCCACTTAAAAATCAAACTAATAACATTCAGGTATCAGGAAGAGCACATACTTGGCCCTCCACCGCCTTCACCAAACTCGAAATTATCTCTTTCCCAGGCTT
The DNA here is from genome assembly GCA_022432975.1 of Begonia masoniana. Classification (NCBI taxonomy): domain Eukaryota; kingdom Viridiplantae; phylum Streptophyta; class Magnoliopsida; order Cucurbitales; family Begoniaceae; genus Begonia; species Begonia masoniana. Next base: position 24,494,641 of record CM039505.1, on the reverse strand, counting down.
CGTATTTTCAGTTATAAAGACTCTTTGACCCTGCAGAGTTTTTTCATTAGAAAACAGGATAAGGAAGAAGAATTCCGCAATACATCTAATAAATTATGAACTAAAAAACAACCTTTAAAAGTGGATGCTTAGCAGCACGAGACAGTGACAATGGCATGCAAAATCCAAATTCCTTTTCTTTTTTTGTATCCCTTAAGATATGATTTTTTTCATCAATAAAGCAATTTGCTTGTCCACAATTCTCAATCCATGAATGAGTAACGACGGATTTGCTTAGAGCAATAGCTCCTAACATATTCCTTGTGCGCACAAATTTATCAGCAATGAAGTGTGTGGCATCTGTGATGGATAATGCCATCGAAATTCCTAGTCTGGACAAAATCTGCATGTCCATAAAAAGAAAATGATACTGATTGAACATTATGGGGCCTGCTAAGCCTAAAACAGCAAAACAGATCACTAGATACCTTCTTCTGTTGGTTTACAATGTCGTCATTCAAGTGTTGGCTGTACAAAACTCGAATACCAGTTGTATCTCTCCTTTTCCTTGAAATGTTTGGTCTAGATGAAAGCAAGTGACCCGTGGCACTTAAGCTGCGAATTTCTTGAATCATTCTTGGTTTTGAAGGGTTTTTCTTAAAGTATTTATTGTAATAGTCATCACCCATACAAACAGGTGATGCAGCATTCACAGGTATCTTACAATTATCTGGAGTAGCAGACAATGCATTGGATGGGTTACAATTCTTTTCTGGCGAATCTTTGCAATTAGGATTTTGTGCAGAAGACATTGAACCCATATCACTCTTCCCGTCACATAACCTGACTTCGTGCTGCTCTATAAAATCTTTGACCATCAATTTCCCATTCGTATCAGAAGTACGGCAAGAAATAGCATTTTCTGAACCCTTGATGCCCAACTGTCGGTTTCCTTGCAATTCTTTGTCCAAAGAGGAAAAAACTGGGAAAGCATATTTGACTGGGGGTGTCTTATTCAACTTGCTATGGTCGTAATGAGTAATAGCAGAGCTCCTTCGTGTTCTCGGTCGTGTAGCAGCATTGCTATCGGGACTAATAAATTTCCCTGAAAAATTACGATCAGATCTTCCCCGTAAAGAGCTCATCAAGTCAATATCACTACCATCACTCTTGGTCATTGACTTTTGATTCAGTTGCCTCTGTGGACTAAGTTTTACATTTTTTAATTCCTTTGAATGATTAGGCGTTGACTTTGACTTCTGAACTTTTGCATGCACTTTAGATATCTTCTTACTCTTCCCAATACTATTTTTGCTAGTACCATGAGTGATTGGCTCATCATCACCCCATGCATTTTCAGCATCTTCCATTTGATTTACAATCAAAGATCGTCTAGTTCGACGAGCAATTGGCACAAACTTATGTATTCCCTCTTGCACGCTCTGGTTCGTAGTTTTATTACTTCTTCTTGACTTAGCCAACTCCTCTTGTAGTTTACCACTAATCTTTCTTTTCTTGGGCTCTACAGAATCAAATTCTACATCAGCCGTGCTTATCCTTTTGCAAGGTGTATTGTGCATTGAGTTCAAACTAACTTTAGCTTTTCGAACATAACCCATTAGTGAATCCTTCGAGGCATTTGGGAGACAATGATGAGCATCACCGATGGGAAAGTCAATTTCCTCACCCTGACACAGTGCTTCCATAGCTTCAGCTGCAACCTGAGTATCAAAACCTACATTTGAAAATTGCTCTTCATCTTTCTCGGTGATATTATTTACCAAACCTACCTTACATTCTTTAATCTTAAGTTCTTCATCCAACTCTTTAATTAGATTTTTCCTAGTTTTTCCTTCGGATAGTTGGGCATATTTTTTACTGGGTTTCAAAGCACACAACTCTAATTTAGAATCCGAATGACCTCTATTCCTGTACCCATTTGATATGCCTCCACTTAGCTTCCGGGGTAGGGTGCAAGATACCCACACAACACCTCTATCAAAGAACTCTTCCTTTCTTCTGCAGAAAATCTCCCCACCCCCTTCATCTTCACGACTATCATCCCAATCAAAAACTTCTGATTTTTCAAAGGTGCTTTTATCTTTAACATTCTTGGCTAAACTCTGCGGTCCATTTATTTTAGAAACTGATTTTGCTTTTTCCAGAGTATCCTTACCATGATTAATGTCCAGATCACACTCCTTGATGCTAGTTTGAATGAACCTATCCACAAAATCAAGAGCATTAGTTTGTGAAAACTCCCCTGGTTCTTGAGAGTTAACATAGCTTAACCCTGACACCTGACATTCAAACGAAGGCACCTCAAGCAAGTTTTTTTTTCTTGTATTCCTTTCATTATGAAGAGTCCCCAATTCATTGGAACAGGTATTCTCTGTAAAAAGTTTTCTCGCTGTTGAATTCCCAGCTTTGAGCTTATTCTCATTTATTAATCTGCTTCCATTCTCATGGCAAATCCCACAATCATGTTTCTCATCAATATCATGTTTGGATGAGTCCTCTTTAAAATGAGCCCCATCAGTAGCAACAGAAAGTGATTCCAATGCATGATTTTGGGTGAGAATAGAAGACCCAGCATGGACTTTCTTTTCCTTATTCATATTCCGCACTGCCAAACCAGAGACACGCAACGACGCAGCACGAATTAAAGTAAATCTCAGAGGTCCTGCAAAGAAATTTATACAGAAATTTCAGACACAATATATGGTAGAAAATTAAATACAATATGGTCTTATATGTATGGATTGAACATACTCCCCAAAGTGCACTACATGGCATAAATGAGAACATTCTGTTGCGGGGACAGTTGAATGTTTGCAAGCAAAATCGTTTTAGTAATTAGCAAATCAAAATTTACTGACTAGCAGATAAGTGATCAAATACACGAAACACAGGAAACTCACAATCTCTCAATATTTCTCTTTCCAGTTAGAGATTTCATTCCATAGCCTAGAATTTATGTCACGTGAATTTTAAGCATAACATTTTTTCAAAAAGTGAAATTTTCAGAATAACAATATAGCAGGGAATTACGAAACCATATCGAAAGATACCAGATTTTGATACAGAGGGTCCTTGTATTGCTGGAGATGAAGCGGGAACATGGAGTTCTGAAACAAAGAAATAGGAGCCTTAATACTGAAGACCAGAAATCATAAGCTGGTACAAGGAAAATATAACAGAAAAAGTGAGTTTTAAACTTTGTTCAGACAAAGGCCACTTGAAAACGACTAAAACATAACAAAAAACGAAAAGAAATATTAATTAGATAGCAAATAATTCATTTGTGACATCTACTATTATTATTCTACCAATGAACATTAGAAACATAGAGTGAACAACAACAACAACGTAGATATATGAACTTAGAGAAGAAAAGTTTGATGGTTTAAAGAAGATTCTACCTGAATGGCGCTTTTCATTCGTCAAAGCATCTTGTACTTGCATAACATCCTTCTCATCAAGTTCACAATGAGAAGTAAAATGAACCCTCTCCTGGTCTACTAATTGGTCTATTCCTTGTAATGCTTCATCATCCAAAATATAATCATTATCACCCAAAGTTTGGGTGCACTCTGACTCTTCACAACCACCGTCATTAGAAAGTGCATCGTCATAATCACTTAATACCTGTGTTACTATATTCTCGTTGCAATCAATATCGTCCAACTGTGGGATTTCACCTTCAAAATCTAAAGCTTGGGTTTCCTCGTCAAAATCTACAGCTTGAGTTTCACCATCAAAATCTACTACTTGAGTTTCACCATCAAAATCTATTAATTGAGTGTCACCAACTAGATCCATTGCTTGTGTTTCCATCTGGGCTTCGTGTGCATTTCCATATGATAGAACAGTGTCGCCATTGTCGTCATCCCAAAAAACTGTGTCATCAAAAGGCATTGTTCCCATTATATCTGAATCCTTCACTTCATGACCTGATAACGCCATCACAACTTGGCACAATTCATAAGGGAAAAAAGGAACTTTTTTTCTTTTAACAATCAATAAAGATAGACCTAGAATTTAGTATGAACTGTTCCTTAACATAGACAATGGACTAATATGGAACAGAAAAATTATTATCAAATATAGGAGAGAAAAAGCATACTCATTTATGACAAAAATGTGAAGATAAAAACTTCAAATTTCCCGGTGTCAAATTAAGATTAAGAATACAGCCGTTAAAGAAGAAAAAAATGTTGAATTATACCAATCGAATCTCCACAGACTCCAACAACAAAATATTTCCCTTTCATCAACAACGGAGAGCCAAAAATGCTGCTTCATCGCAAATCAAAGAATAACAAAATAAAATTACCAGAGACTGTATGCGGCGAAACGAGGTCATCCACATTCTGGAAGTGGGTATCATCGTCTCGACGAGAACACATTTCAACTAGAAAAAATCAAGGACAAGTAGCACGATTGAACTAAATACGGGACCCAGTTTGAGTTGGACGAAGAAGGGAGACACGGGGAAGAAAATGGAGGGAAAATTAGGAGGGAAAAGTAGAGGGAGGATGGATTTGGAGAGAAAAATGAAGGAAATTGGGAGATAGAACTGGAAAATCAGGGAAACTATTCGACCAGATAAGACAAAATAAAAAGTGGGGCATTCCAAGAATCGAACTCGGGACCTCTCGCACCCAAAGCGAGAATCATACCACTAGACCAAATGCCCATATTTGTTCAAATTTGACATTATTGATAATTACTAAACTCTGCGTTGTAAGTTCTTAAATGTTTTTGCATGTTACAATGGCAAATAATTTTAACCCTACCCTAGATAAACAAATCCAAATAATCTCATACATACTCAAATATAAGATAAGTCTTCTCTAAGTAAACTAATAAACACTCAAACATATAAATAGATAAAAACGACCACCAAGCTAAAACTACTATCAGTTATTATCCTTGTCTGGAAAGGGAGGGGATTATCGAGAGTGAGTGACTAACTCAAGTAGAAAAATTATAGTAAATGCATATACATCTCAAATTGGTTTTTACCTTTCTTTTTAAAACTATAAGTTAAGACGTTACACATGTATTTACGAATACATTTCAAAAGAAATTCATTACCTTCATTATAAAAACACATGTTTCAAGAGTAACCGATATGACATTATTCAAAACATTATTTAATACATAGACAATTATACCCAAAATAAGTCATCATCGTACTTTAATTTTAGAAAACAATCTCAGTGAAAAATGAGAGTCACTCGATGACCCATTCGGCACACTAACATAGAAAGATGTCGATTCGAAAATCTAGCAATGTTACCTTGGGTGGCTGGCAAACCACTCAGCGACGACAGCACAAAAAACCGTAATCAATACACATATCTTGATCTGGTTTAGGAATTGCAAATCTAATGAACGCGTCATCACTATCATAATACCTATTTTTGTAACGTTCAAACAAAACATCAACGCAGCAGAAGATGTACTAGGATAACATCGTAATGCTTTGACACCGAAACCATTCAAAACATCAAGAGGATTCATCCCCTAGCATATACATGTCACAACATAAATGAAATATCATGGATCAATGGTAGACGTGTAAAGCATACATGCATATACATAAAAATCAGAAGTGTTGAGTATTAAGTCCCGTCAAGTTTTTCATAGGTGATAACTCACCAAAATAAGATTTTTATAAAACAATACAATTGTAACACCCGGATTTACGGGATTTTGTAAATCAATAATATAATGACATTTTGTAATTATGTCAAATCAAGTCTATTTTACAAAAAAGAAAGCGTTATTATGACCCTAATGATTTATAAGGATTTTAAGAAAATTTCGGAGATTTTACGAGTTAAACGCTAATTTTACGAGAATTACGTTTATCGTAATATAAAAGATACGTTGGTAAAAATATTAAACGAGGTCCGAATTGCTGAACAGACAGTTTTAATGGAACCCTGGTAGTAAGTTGAGGTTATTGGCGAAGTAAAAAAATTTGGAGAAATCGAATCGTCGGTTAATTAAAGAAACGAAGGACTGAAACAAATAGAAAATCAAAGGAAGGGCAAGATGGTAATTTGCAAAGTCAAAATTTCAATTGAAACACATGTCTTTCTTCTTCTCCACGCCATTTTCTCCTCTCCCCTGTGATTTCCTTCCTCCGACGAAGCTTCACGGCGATTCCCCATTTCCAGCTTTCATTCCTCCTCCGTTCCTCCTCCTTTTTTCACGTTTTCTTCCCCAAACTCAACCCTAGGTATGAATCTATGGTTTTAGAAAGATTATTCGTAGTTTTCGGAACATTTAACAATTAGGGTTTCGTTTAGGTTTTGTGAAAAACGTAGTTTAAAGTTAGAAATTGATAGGTTTGACGTATTAGTGAGTATATTGAACGTATTAAACATTATTGGACGAAATCTAGAGTGTATGCGACGTTTAGGTTGAAAATCGGATATTCGAGATTTGAGAAATCTCCATTAATGGAGTTTTGAAAATCCACGAGCATGAGTTGGTCGATAAAATGTCTCAAAGAGTTGAATTAGAATTTTAGGAAGATTTCCTTAGTTATGGTTTCGTTAAATTTGGACGTTTAACGGTTTAAATCTTATTCAACGACAATTGTTGTATTTTGTCTCAGACGAACAACGCTCGTGGACGGAGTTTGAAGTTCATCGCGCACGAGGTAAGTTCTCGTGACTTACTTGGCCGAGTGGCCTATACCGTATGTTGATGTCGCGTCGAGGATCTCTGGAGAGTTGTTTGTTTATATGCTTTGGTCGGGTAGTTAGGGTTAGTTCTTTTATAGGTTATGCTTTTTATAGTCTTGATGGTATGTATGATATTTGTTTATTTTATGTCTATAACTGTTCATGCATCACGTATTTTTAAAATAGCATGAAAATAGATTTCTGCACGTGTTTAAGAAAATGAAATGAATGAACGTAATGAATCAATGTAATCTGTATCTGGTTACGCGAGGTGGGGCTCAGGCACGGCTGTTACGGGTGCGAGCGTGTGCCCCCCCCCCTCCCGTTAGGTGAAGAGGGCAGTTCGACCGCGGGATGTGTCCTCTCCATCTAATAGGCTGAGACCTCGGTGACATTCTGTCTGCGACGTAAAGAAATGAAAATGATACATGATTTCTGAAACTCATATGCACAGCATATATTTACATTTACGAAACTTACTGAGCCTTTAGCTCATAGTGTGTCTGTATGATGTAGGTGATTTTGAAGCAGGTGAGGACGACGTTCCTCCACCCGATGTACAGGATGGTTGAAGAAGAACGGCTGCGTGGTGTGCATGAGCAGTCGACGCGTATTCTGACCCGTGGGGAGTAACAGTTAGGTATTTTGAGGGTTTTTGGGCGAAATGGGCTTATTGTGAATTATTGTATTGTTAGAAACTTTCGAGGATGTTTGGTTCTGGATTAGTGGATAGGTTTACGCTTTAAAGTTTTTTAAACGTTTTGAAAAACTTGATTTGTAAATGTTCGGTATTAGGGAAATGTTCGGTTTTTAAACATACCAACGCGGTTTGTTTTTATGAAACTAGGCTATGTTTTTAAACGTGTTTTGAGTCGTTGTTTTGGATGAGATTTTGAGTGAGTTATGTTGGATGTAGGTGAAATTGTGTTGAAAGAATTGTGTTAGAAGTATGTGTGAGCAGGGAAAGAGGAAAGGAAAAGAAAGAGAAAAGAAGAGGGAGGAAGACGAGCGCTCTGGAAAGAAATTTCCAGAGCGATTGGCGATCGATCGCCCCTTGTGTTAGGCGATCGCCTGTTGAGGCGATCGCTGGGCGAATCGCCGAGCGCTCTGGAAATAAATTTCTAGAGCGAGTGGCGATCGATCGCCGAGTGCATAAAATATAAAACCCCTACATTGACGACGACTGCTCTTCTTATGCACAAGAGAGACAACTTCTAGTACTAACTCATAATCCACAAAGTCTTCTGAGCCTAAAACAAAATCAAAGTCATGAATATCTCATTCCAAAAACCAAGAGAAATATAGATAGATCATATATTAGGACTAGGAACCTAATCTGAAACACTATAAATGTCCACGAACTTTGTTGAGGTGCAGAGCGTCAATGTGACAATTTTCTTAAATAAAATATTATACGGTCGACCAGAACACACAAGTGGTCGACCGAAACTAGCATGAGTCAACCGACCCTAGCAAGGGTCGACCCTTTGATCCTCTCGGTTCACCATGGGTCACCCGCCAACTAAGGGTGGGCACGGTCCGGTCCGGTCTGGTCCTAGTTCCTGCTTGGAACCAAACCGGACCGGACAATTCGGGATTTTAGATTCTAGAACCAGAACCGATCCCATGAGGAATCGGTACCGAACCGGGATCGGACCGAATTTTCAGTCTGGTTCCCGGTTCGGTACCGGTTCCTACCGAATTTTTTTTATTTTTTTATTTTTTATTTTTGTTAAAAATGCAATTGAGAGTACCTTTCTTTCTGTCTAATAGGAATTCACTTCTCCCTACAACTCATCTATTTATCTTCAAAAAATATAGCATACAAGAAAACAAAAATAGCATTAAATGGAAAAAAAAAAGCAAGAACAACATAGACATAAAGTATAAAAAGTAGTCAACATGAATGAAGATTCTTATGCCACAATACACAAGGCAGAAACAAGCCTTCTTTGTTGTCATCATAAACCAATGCTCAAAGATTAATGCACTTACTTCGCCACTAAAATCCACAACAGAACATAGAGTACTTCAATTCATGAAAACAATTTGACAGAGTAGTGAAATGAGCATAATGAAGCAGAGAAGAGAAACAACAATAACACTTCAATCCCGTTTACATTATCAAAATTCAAAGGAAGGAGATTAATGCAACAATCCAACTCAATCTAACTATCTAACATTCAATTTAACAATCCAATTAAATCCAACTATCCAACTCAATTTAACTATCAAACATTCAAATTGAGAGTAAGAAACTAAATTCAACATTATCAAACAGTAAATAAAATCCAAGAAACTAAATATGAAATTCAATTCTTGAGTCAATTCTATTTTAAGGTCCAAGAAATAAATTTCAAACCGTAATTGATCGAATTAAAAAAGTATATAATTGCCACCAGGTCCATATCAAGTCTTTGATGACTGGTCATCTTCTACAAAATGTTCATCCACAGCCGAATCTGCAAAATGAAAAAAATTATAAACAATAGTTAATAATTAGAGATAAAGATGTAAAACAACTAAATATTTGAATGCTCGAATGTAACGCCCCCGAATCCGCGCTGGCTCGGTGCGTTACATTGCTCACACTTCCCGTGTTTAAAATAATTTTCGTAAATTTTTTGACTGGGATTTCGGGTTTCTCACACCCTCGATTTTTGTTGAAAAACGTGCCAAAAATACGTTTAAAATATGTCGAAAAATATCGGGTTAAAACATAGTAGAAATAGGAAATTTTTAAATTTTTTTTTTTTAAAAAAAATTGGTGCTGGGCGCGCACGTTGGGCACCCCGCGCGCGCTGGGCGACACGTGCGCGCCTGCGCGCCCCATGCCCGATCGATCGGCGCCCAGAGCCCGATCGATCGGGCCACCTCAGTTTTTTCGGCTAAAAACACCCATTTGTTTTTTCATTTTTCAACTTTCCTTCATACTATACCCTTCCAAAATACCCAAAACTTAACCCCCACACATTTCCAACAACTCCCGACTCCTTAGCCCGTAAAAATCTCGAAAAAAACAACTCAAAAATCTTGACGAAAATGTAAAATACTTGAAAATCGACGTCGTTTACTCTATGAAAAATTGAGCAGCATAACGCCTAAAATTTCCAAAAAACCCAACCTGAAATCAAAACCGGAAATCAAACTAGTTTAAAATTCCAAATATGTACAACCACTATCCAACAATACAACCGACTTGCAAACATCCCAAAATAGCTAAGAAAATATTTACAATACAAAGTACCAAAACTCTTCACCCACTACCCTCGGAAGACAATGGCCGAGATGCCCCGACAATAGCCTGCACCGGCGTACCCCGTACTCCTCCGACTGTTGCCTAGTCTTGAGATGTCTCGTCTATCTCACCTGTGTAAATCTCGTCACCTACACCATAGAACACAAAACGTAAGCTTAATACTTAGCAAGTAGGGAATAATGAATGCAACAACACACAATGCAACCAATCCTATCATATGCAGTTTCTAACGCTCAGTTGTGCTACTAAGGTTTGCCTACATCGATCGCGATGCCTTAAAAGGTGCCTGCATCGATCGCGATGCCTTAGGATTTGTCTGCATTGATAGATGCCTTAAGATTTGCCTACATCGAGAGATGCCTTAAGATTTGTCTGCATCGAGAGATGCCTTAAGATTTGCCTGCATCGATAGATGCCTTAAGATTTGCCTGCATCGATAGATGCCTTAAGTCAAAGTTTAAGGAAGAGCTAAGGTACGTCAAATTTTGAGGACAAAATTTTTGTAAGGAGGGTAAATTGTAACACCCGAGAATTTTTATAGCGTACATAGCCCTAGTTAGGATGTGCCATGAGGGCTTAACAATTATCTTAGTGTTCTCCTAGGGTATTGAAGGGAAGTTAAATTAGAAGAGGAATTGGGAGAAAACCCCTAAGATTTGTAGTGGTTGGAAATTTTGTGTGTGATTGACTTTAATGCAAAAGAAATAAAAAGTAAAGATAAGTGATTGAATGGGGATGATTCACGTTGGGTTATATAACATGAAGGAGGGATGGTTTTTATAAATAGATGACTTTGACTTGAGGAAATGAAAGAGGAAAGAGAAAGGAGTGTGGAAAAGTCAAAAGATCTATGAACAAATAGGATGCAAATAATGTAAAGTAGAAAAGAGAATGTTTAAAAAGTCAAAAGGGAAGAAAAGTGGAGGGAAGGAGGGTCTCCCACATTGGATAGATTAAAGGTGAGGAAGAGGGTGATTTATAAATATAATTAGTTGAGTGGTTTATTTTAAAAAGTGGAAAAGGTGGGTGTTTTAAAAATGGTGAAATTGGTGGAGTAAAAAGACAAAAGGTTGTCTTTCACCACCTTTTCTCCCACGATGGAATCAGCAGCCATTAGAGGCATTCCCTCCTCCATTTCCTTCAATTCTTGCATGGTTTTAAGGTATATTTTACATGAGTTTTGTTGATAATGCACCTAGGTGATAGTTTTTAGTGTTTTAAGTGAGTTTTGGAAGTATTTGGTTAGGGTTTGGAAAACCCTAACCATGAAATCCGAAAATTTCATGCCAAGCTAGTTTCATTCCCAATTTTTGTGTTTTAAAGATTGAATGGATTAGTTTATGTCATTTTTGAGGAGAGATTTGAGTTTTAGGATGAGTTTTGGAAAAACCGGTTTTGTAACGATTGTGCACCGGTACTGTTTTGTGAGTTTCAAGTTGGTCATTTTGTTCAGTTGATTGATTTGAGTGTTTCAATGGATAGTAGACGTGTAGAGGTTTACGGATTTGGGTGGCACGTCGAAATCCGTTAAAAAACGAGTAAGTTATGGCTGTTCGAAGTTGGACGTTGTTAACTTTGGGTAAAATCGGGTTTTTTAGTGTTTTAAGGCTGAATTTTCTCAAGTGTTGGTTTGTTTTTGGTTAGAAAATCTTTGAGAATTTATTAGTGGTCTTCTAAGAGATTTTTCCCTATTTGCTAGGTTGTCGAGCGGATAATTTAATCGGACGAAGTGAGCAATTACGAACCGAGCAGTCAGGTGAACTGAGCAGTCAGGTAAGTAGTGGAGTGCTTGTGTTTTGCCTTCGGGCCTACACCATGGAACGGTAGGGAATTGTTTGTTTGTTTGGTTGGTTGTTTTGTTTGGTGTTGTGCGTGTTGTCGTACTGTGTTGTGTTGTGTTGTTGCGTTGTGTTGCATTGTTTGGCATTGTGAGTGTGAACAGTAATCAGACAAAAGTAAGGCAAATCTTAAGGCATCTATCGATGCAGGCAAATCTTAAGGCATTTATCGATATAGGTAAATCTTAAGGCATCTATCGATGCAGGCAAATCTTAAGGCATCTATCGATGCATGCAAATCTTAAGGCATCTAATGTCGCTTTTCTTTAGCTTCACCCTAACTAAATTCACCTAGTCACTGACTTTTCTAATCTAGTGTCTATCGAATACTTACATAACTACTTCAAACTTTTAAGCTATCTCATTACCAAACACTAATTCTTAGGTCTAACTAACCCCTTCCCATTAGTCACCTAAAATTCTACATGGCGTACCACCACTTCAACTTCTACTTTAATTCCTATGAAAAGAAACTCCTTTACTAACAGATCTTACTGCTACCCGCCCCTAGTCTTCAATACTCTACTAAAATGCGACTTCCTCGTAGAGTTACCTTGGTGGTTTTCGTTATCGCTACTTCGCCATCTCCATACCATTTAGTTTTCGGCTCCCACTACAACCTTGTAATACAACATATCCTTAATGATGGTAAGCGTGTAAGTCATATGTACATATACGTAAAAACAGACGTGCTGGCAACCTAACGGAGTGACGGGTTTTAGAAAATAATGATGCAATGCAGTTCAAATAATATAAAATTCATACCTCGATGAGATTTGCTCTTCCTATGCATAAGAGCAACAACCTCTGGTACTATCTCACAATCCAGAAACTCGTTTAAGTATAAAACAAAACCATAGTTATGAATATCTCACTCAACTCTAAGAGAAGACATGGATGTGTCCTATACTGAGACTAGAAACTGTAACACCCGAAAAAATTCATAATGTGATTATTAATCATGTGCAGAGTATTTTAGGATTTATCGTTTATTTAAGAATAGAAAATGGTATTGGGGAATTAAAAATCAAGTTTGTGAGGTTTAATGGGTAATTAAACTAATGAGGCTAACTAAGTGGAGTGACTATTAGTTTGAAGAAGGGAAGGGCAATTTAGGAAGAGAAATGATGGTTGGTAGGGTTGAATCACTCAATGCATGACACCTCACCCATGCTTGGCTTCCTTAAGAAGCTTCTCCTGTAACGACCCCGTTAAAGGCCACGACATAAACATAAACATCATCCGGATAAATATTGGCTTGTTCTCTGTTTCATCCTATCTACTTCATGTTATATCATTATATTTTTTTTAAAAAAAAAAAATACAAAACTCCGAAACATTTCAGTATCAGACGAAACTGAACCCTTCATAAACTCGACTTCTTATTTAAACTATTGACATGCTAAGTCGTAGAATTATGCGACAATGTTCAGCCATTAACCACATAAGGAAATCGGCTGGGAGAAGGTGTCCTTAGATCACCCGACTCCATCGATCTCGGGTGCATGGAGTTGCAGACTTTATCGGTAAGAAAGACACATCCACCGATCGTCACGTACACTTCGCGTGACTCAATGGACATCGCCCGGTAGAGGTCATTTACCGATTGGGCACGTGCAATACACGTAATCCATTGAACATCATCCTGTATTTGAAATACACTACATCGCCCGATCACTAGACGACAAAACTACACTTACATCATCCAGTATTTGAAATACACTACATCGCCCGGTCACTAGACGACAAACTACAGTTACATCGTCCGGTATTTGAAATGCACTACACCGCCCGGTCAGTAGACGACAAAACTACACTTACATCATCCGGTGAGTACAACTCTCGACACCATCCGGTGAGTACAATTCTCGACATCATCCGGTGACGTCAGCTGGAAGGTTCAATCGATCAACCTCTACCATCCAACTCCTGCCTATGACATCAACCGGATAATACACTCATCCAGCTTCTATCATTCAACAGTAAAACACTATAATCATCAAACAACTTCAACCACCAGAAAATACCACGACTCACACAAATCTCAACTTGATAGACATAAACCTCAAACGAATAAAAATCATAGACTCGTTCAGGAATACGTAAGCGGAAGACTCATATAAAACAGGATATCCTAGGTTCTTACAATCATCCTCAAACTCAGAGGTTGAACCAGACAATTCCAAGTCCAAATAAAAACAAACATGATCTTGTCCTACTTAGACATCAGTTTTCTCATAAGTCTTACTGACATAAAATGAGCATAACCACGGGTCATAATCGCCTGCCAGCCATAGACTCCCCCCCCTGAGTACCATCCTGCAACCAGCCTTAGACATCATCATTGAATTTGGAATCCTCACCTGATATTTCGTCACCTACATCATAAGGTTTAAACTATAAGCTTAATGCTTAGTAAGGAATGCAATACTAATATGTATACGAGAATGCATATTTGTAAGAAAATCATGATCATGTTCGTTTCATGCTCTTTTCTTGTTCTTATTCGTATTCTTGTTCATCACTTTCATCATATGGATTAAGGGAAGATTTGTGCCGTAAATGGGGGATGACAGTGCAAGTGTACATAGTCCCTTTCAGGCCGTATTCATGGTCCTCTTTGGACAGTGATATACGCCAAACCGCCCCCAACCCTCACTTAATCTGGTTGCATAAGTTTCATATTCATTCTATAATATCCGGCTTGTACGGATTTTTGATTTAATATATGATATTCATATTTTATTATATAATGACATTTTCATAAATATGTCAAATCAAATCAGTTTCACAAACGGAAAGCGTCATTACGATCCTAACGATTAATAGGAATTTTAAGGAAATTATGGAAATTTTCGGAGATTAAACGCTATATTCCGAGTAATTACCTCTATCGTAATGTAAAGGACGTTTTAGTAAAAATAGTAAACGAAGTCCGTTTTGCGAACGGATAGTTTTGTTAAGTCCTAAATAATAAGTTGGACATGTTGGTTAAATAAGGAAGTTTGAGGAAACCGAATCGATAGTTAATTAACGAAACAAAAGACGAAACAAGAGCTAAGGGCATTTTGGTAATCTACCAAACCAATTTTATAAAATCATAAGTGTTTCTCTTCTTCTTTATTTTCTTCTCTGGCCACGAGAAACAGAACCTTCTCCCTCGCGATTTCTCTCTCGGCCGTGGGCGATTCTCCTCCGATTCGCGCTCCGTTCGTTTCGTTTTCTTCGTGATTTCTCCTCCTTTCGCAACCCTAGGTATGAGCCTACAATGTAACGACCCCGGCCAGGAGCCGTCACGTGATCACCATTCTTAATCTCCTAATCATTCGGTTCATGCTTCATGCATCTTATTCATTA
Source organism: Begonia masoniana (assembly GCA_022432975.1). Classification (NCBI taxonomy): domain Eukaryota; kingdom Viridiplantae; phylum Streptophyta; class Magnoliopsida; order Cucurbitales; family Begoniaceae; genus Begonia; species Begonia masoniana. Next base: position 24,479,504 of record CM039505.1, on the reverse strand, counting down.
ACGGTGCGTTTACTTTTATATTATTATTTTTATTTGGAAACACATCTTAATGCATCTGCCGATGGAGTCCTAGGCTCACATCGATCGATGGTCACGTGCCAGCCACGCAACACATCTTTTCCTACACCTCTTTTAAGCGGCATCTGCCGATAGTCACAGACACAACATCTGCCGATGAAAAACAGGCTTCATCTACCGATAGAAAACACCCCATCCGGGCACTAACGACAAACTTCCTAATACATCTACCGGTGAACATGTGCAGATCACGTGTCCATTAATGAACAACGATCAAGAAGACATCTTCCGGTAGCTTTAACGACAAAATATCTCTTACATCTTCCGGTGGAAAAATGCACTACATCTGCCGATGACATAAATACCTACATCTGTCGATGACAAAATACTCTACTTCTGCCGATGGCATAACACTCTACTTCTGCCGATGACGTAATACTCTACTTCTGCCGATGACGTAATACTCTACTTCTGCCGATGACATAACACTCTACTTCTGCCGATGACGTAATACTCTACATCTGCCGATGACATAAATACCTACAACTGCCGATGACATGACACTTTATTTCTGCCCGCTCGACACGAGCCTCTCACGTGCCTCATTAACACCACAGATTTAATCTTCTGAAAGGGAAAATTTATCTCGACTTCTACCGATAGCTGAACCACATCTACCGGTAGAAAACGCTAACTTAGTTTCCATCGATAGAAACTTCTACGACAGAACTCATTCCAACATTTATATAGCTCAACTTGACCATAAACCTTACTGATAAACTACAATTCATTCAGAGTATAGATAACGGAAGACTTAAGTAAAACAGACCATTCATTAGTCCTTAAAATCCCTAACAGATTCCGAATTTTAAATCAGCTAATTCAGACTCCATTGTTATAAGAAATCTTAATCCACTTAGACCTTCTTTATCATATAAACCACCGACATACTATGAGCATAACCAAGGGTCATAAATCGCCTCTCCAGTCCTGCACTGTCATTCTGAGCATCCTCCAGCAACCAGCTTTAAACATTCTCTTTGAACATAGCATCCTCACCTGAACCTTTTTCACCTACACCATAAGGTTTAACTATAAGCCTAATGCTTAGTAAGGAATGCATGCTGGCAGACATACATGAGTGTACAAATTAATAAACATAAGTCCGTAAATCTTTCTTCATTCATGCTCATTTTCATTATTTACATAGCATGTATTAAGGCAGGAGACGAGGGAGAAAGACATGGGTACATAGTCATTTGCCTATTGCGGCAATCATAGTAACAACTAACTCGGCCTCCACCAGTGGGAGAATTCGCGAGCCATACACATCATCAACTCGGCCTCCACTAGTGGGAGAATCCGCGAGCTATACTTGTCATAGTCTCTTTTCCCCGTCCTGCACTTAATCATGATTACATTTACTTTTCATGTTCTTAACTCAGTCATAAACGTGGACTCAATGCATAAACATGAAGTTCACAGAGAGAAGTCATACCATAAGGACAAGCAAAACATCCTGTAACTTAACATCTTCTTACACAAATTCTTCATATCATGGCAATAACTAGTCATAGTCAACAGACAGACATCTCAATGATTTCCTAATACCCTTGCGGTGTAGGGCCCTAGTGGCCGGAAATCTTAATACATTCACTTACCTGGATTCCTTAGCTGAGCAGCACCTTCACTTGAGCTTTCCTTGCCTATGACATTTCATATTCGTAGTTAAATAACTTAAACTCAAAAACTAATAAGGTCCTAACTAAATGTCATCCTAAACTCTGTATTTCTTAGTCTTTTCCGTCAAGCACCTTGGGTGCGTAGGTTAAGCTCCAAGATTCCAGACATTCGGATTCAACCTAGCAGTTATTTACAGTCGGTTGTCAAAAGTTCAGATTCAAATCGGCAATGCTATTACCAAACTCAGCTTAACAATGTTCCTATTTTACTCTGTCATAACAAAATCCGGACTGCGGGTTTCTAGCTAAAAGCAGAGCTCTAAATAACTTTTCCAACAACTACATTGTCAGAACCTTACCTCAAATGTGGGTTATCGGAGTGGATACAGGAGAAATCGCTCGCTGGTGGAGAAGTCGTTGGCTGAGAGAGAGCTCTGGAGAGTGGAGAAATCGAAGAGGAAAGTGTGACGGCTACAGTGAGGTTTTTGAGAGGTTTAAGGATTTCCTTATTCTATTTATATAAGCCAAAATCCCACTTTATTACCAATCTGCCACCGCACAAGTTTAAGACAAAATACATAAAAACTTGGCATTAAGACATTAAATCAAAAGGTACAAAAAAAATAAACAGGTGACAGTTAATTCTATTGAGAAAATCACCTGACCGAAGTTGTCGGGTGTTACATCCACCCCTCCTTAAACAAAATTTTCGTCCTCGAAAATTGGTCAAGCAAATAACTCTGGATATTTGTCCAACATCTCCTGCCGTCTTTCCCATGTGGCTTCTTCAATGCCGTGATTCGTCCATAAAACTTTCACTAATGGAATCTCTTTGTTTCTCAGAGTCTTGACTGTATATTCCAATATCTGTATTGGTTTCTCCTCATACTCCAGTGTTGGCTCTAAACCAATATCTGATGGCTGGATGACCTGCATCGGATCACGTATGCACTTCCTTAACATTGACACATGGAAGACATTATGAACTTTATTCAATGATGGAGGCAGTTGCAGTCTGTAAGCTGTACTCCCGACTTTTGCCAAGACAGGGAAGGGTCCAATAAATCTCGGATTAAGTTTTCCTTTCTTACCAAATCTTAAGACTCCTTTAAATGGTGACACCTTTAAGAATACCTCATCTCCTACTGCAAACTCGGGTTCCCTTCTCCTTTGATCTGCATAACACTTCTGCCGGCTTTGTGCAGTCATCATTCTTTTCCGAATAATGGCAATCTTATCTGACATTTGCTGCAGAATATCGGGTCCAAGAAGTTTTGCTTCACCAATCTCATCCCAATAAAGAGGTGACCTACATTTCCTACCGTACAGTGCTTCATATGGTGCCATACAAATGGTGGACTGATAACTGTTATTGTAGGAGAACTCAACCAGAGGTAAATGTCTGCTCCAAGTCATCTGAAAGTCAAGTACACATGCTCTCAACATATCTTCGAGTATTTGAATAGTCCTTTCTGATTGGCCATCGGTCTGTGGGTGAAAAGCCGTGCTGAAAGATAACTTTGTACCTAATGTACCTTGCAAACTTTTCCAGAATCGAGAGGTAAACCTGGGGTCACGGTCAGAAACAATGGATACCGGGATTCCATGCAACCTAATAATTTCCTGAACATAGAGATCAGCAAATTGGTCCATCGTATAGGTGGTCCTTACAGGTAAGAAATGGGCTGATTTTGTCATCCTATCCACCACAACCCAAATACAATCATGTCCTTTTGTCGTCTTAGGTAGTCCTACTAAGAAATCCATAGCTATGTGTTTCCACTTCCATTCGGGGATAGGCAAAGGCTGAAGAGTACCTCCTGGACGTTGGTGCTCGGCTTTGACTTGTTGACATACTAAACAGGACTCTACATACTTAGCAACATCCCTTTTTAGGTTAGGCCACCAGTATTGTAACTTCAGGTCTTGGTACATCTTGGTGCAGCCAGGATGTACAGAAAAATAAGAGGAGTGCGCCTCAGCCAAGATCAACTTGCGCAATTCCACATCATTAGGAATGCACCACCGATTTCTAAACCTCAGGATTCCATTCTTGGAGAGACTGAACTCGGAGGTGGTGTCTTTCAACTTATCCATCATGCTGATATTTTCCACTGAATCCCTCTGTTGTGCATCCTTGATCTTTTCCAAAATTGTTGGTTGAATAGTTAACTCAGCGAGCAAGATTGATAACTCTGGAACTATCTCCAAGCCAAACTTCTGAACTTCTGTTCTCAAAGGTATAGACATGGTTGAAACCGCGGGCTGCATTGTTGTTGACATCCTACTCAATGCATCAGCTACAGAGTTAGCCTTCCCCGGGTGATACTTGATCTCAAAATCGTAGTCCTTGACAAATTCCAACCAACGTCTCTGTCTCATGTTCAACTCCTTCTGTGTGAAGAGGTATTTTAGACTTTTATGGTCAGAAAACACCTCACACTGCTGTCCATATAAATAGTGTCTCCAAATCTTCAGGGCAAAAACAACAGCAGCTAGTTCTAGATCATGGGTGGGGTAATTCTGCTCGTGATTCTTTAGCTGCCTAGAAGCATACGCTATAACTTTACCCTATTGCATCAGGACACAACCTAAACCAACTTTAGACGCATCACAGTAAACACTAAATTTTCCTTCTTCAGTTGGGAGGGTCAATACAGGGGCTGTTGTTAACTTCAATTTCAACGTCCGAAAGCTATCTTCACAGGCTTCAGTCCAATAATACTTAATGTCCTTCTTTGTCAAATTCGTCAGGGGTTTAGCTATCATAGAAAATCCCTTGATGAACTTTCTGTAATAGCCTGCCAATCCAAGGAAGCTGCGGACTTCGCTGGCATTCTTAGGTTGAGGCCAATCCTTTACTGCCTGGATCTTGGTCGGGTCTACGGATATGCCATTAGCAGAAACTACATGGCCAAGGAAATTAACTTTATCCAACCAAAACTCACACTTAGACAGCTTGGCATAAAGTTGATGCTCCTTCAATGTTGTCAAAACTACTTTCAAATGTTCTTCGTGGTCAGCCACAGTTCGGGAGTATATCAAGATATCATCTATGAATACAATTACAAACTTATCCAAATACTCACAAAACACACGGTTCATTAAGTCCATGAAGGCTGCGGGGGCATTTGTCAATCCAAACGACATGACCAAGAATTCATAATGTCCATAGCGGGTTCTGAAGGCTGTCTTTGGTACATCTTCTTCTTTAACCTTCAGTTGGTAATAGCCCGCACGTAAATCTATCTTTGAAAATACCTTAGCTCCTTGCAATTGGTCAAACAAATCATCAATCCTAGGTAAGGGGTACCTGTTCTTGATTGTCAACTTATTTAGTTCCTTGTAGTCTATGCACATCCTAAGAGAACCATCCTTCTTCCTTACAAATAAGACTGGTGCACCCCAAGGAGAACTGCTGGGGCGTATGAATCCCTTGTCAACCAATTCCTGCAGCTGGACCTTCAATTCTTTCAACTCAACAGGTGCCATACGGTAAGGATTCTTAGATACAGGTGATGCCTCAGGGTATGTATCAATTACAAATTCTATTTCTCTATCAGGTGGTATACCCGGTAAATCATCTAAGAATGCCTCGGGAAACTCTCGAACTATAGGAATATCTTGTAGCTCAATTTTATTCTTCACCCGATCATCTATTACACTAGCCAGGTAGCTCTCACAACCACTTCTCAGCATTCGGTAAATTTCTAGTGAGGATATAATTGGTATCTTACTTATTTTAGGGATAGCTTGGAAGGAATAATGATTACCATTTGGGGGTCTAAAATCAACTATTCCAGATCTACAACTTATTGTGGCATGATGCCTAAATAACCAATCCATCCCTAATATCACTTCATACCCTTTTATGTCAATAACAATTAGTTCCGCATAGAGATTCCTATCCCCTAGGGACACAACGTCACCCTTAACAATCTGTTCTGAATGTAGGGACTTCCCTGATGGTAACATAACACTATATGACCTTTCAGCTGGTAAAGATCCTATGTTATGATTGTATACGAACAAGGTTGATATAAACGAGTGTGTGGCCCCTGTATCTATAAGTGTATAAGCAGCAAAACCACAGATCATGATGGTACCTGATATGACTGTATGCTGAACAGCTTCCTCATCTTTCATCAACGCGTACACTCTAGGTGCAACCCTTGCACGGTTCGGGTCTGGCGGCATGGGACAATCTTTGACCATGTGTCCGGTCTTATCACACCTGAAACAGCGGCCCGACAACAACCTGCACTCACCAGGGTGGTTCTTCTGACATGTAGGGCATAGAGGTGCCAGAGGTCTCTTTCCTTTTCCTTGGTCATCATTCTGGTTGTAAGGCCTCTTCACACCCCTCTGCTGCTGTGGTCCCCTATTCTGCTGTGGCTGCCAGCCCTTGTTTTGACGTGGTGGCTGTTGAACATCCTTGATAGGCTTCTTTGACTGGTCTCGCTGTTCATAAACTGTCATTTCAGCCTCTTCCATCTCCAAGGCTTTAGCCGTGACCTCAGTAAATGGCAAGTTGTGGATACCAGCGGTTTTCACTTTCATGTACAGACTCGGCTTCAGTCCTTGAACAAACTGGTAAATTTTATTCTCCTCGTCATCCACCAACCGGGATGCAAATCGAGACAAGGTCTCAAATCTGTAGATGTAATCTGTCACGGAGCCCGTCTGCTTTAGGTTCATAAACTCCCTCTTCTTATTGGCCCGCACAGTCCGATTGAAGTACTTGTCAAAGAAGGCAGTCTTGAACATCTCCCAGGTCATAGCTTCGGCATTAGCGGTGTTCTAGATCGAGTCCCACCAATGCCTTGCACTTAACTCCAAGTGAAAGACAGCATAGGTGACCTTATCCCCTTCATCAACCTTTGCATACTTAAACATGTCTTCAATCTTTCGAATCCATTCCTCAGCATGAATAGGATCCGAAACATACCCATTAAACACCGGGGGTCGAAGCCGATGGAAACGCTCACCCCCATGATCATGAGTTGCGTTAGTACTGGAGTTGCCTTGTTCTTCTCTAGCTGTCATCAGTCGTTCTATCTGGTGAGACTGGCGCATGACTAACTCAGTCAATTGAGCAATAGCATTGCTATCCTCATTGGTCTCTCTCTGCAGACCTCTAACCATTTTGGGATTCCTGACAAATCGTTACAGGTATATCTTAACTTAATGACATATATGAATTCATAAATACTTACAGTTGCTGAGGTGTGCTCATGTGACAGTCAGTGCTGGGAGGCAGTCTACAGAATCAGTTTTAGAACCTGGTTTGGCTCTGATACCATAATTGTAACGACCCCAGTCAGGAGCCGTCACGTGATCACCATTCTTAATCTCCTAATCATTCGGTTCATGCTTCATGCATCTTATTCATTAACGGTGCGTTTACTTTTATATTATTATTTTTATTTGGAAACACATCTTAATGCATCTGCCGATGGAGTCCTAGGCTCACATCGACCGATGGTCACGTGCCAGCCACGCAACACATCTTTTCCTACACCTCTTTTAAGCGGCATCTGCCGATAGTCACAGACACAACATCTGCCGATGAAAACAGGCTTCATCTACCGATAGAAAACACCCCATCCGGGCACTAACGACAAACTTCCTAATACATCTACCGGTGAACATGTGCAGATCACGTGTCCATTAATGAACAACGATCAAGAAGACATCTTCCGGTAGCTTTAACGACAAAATATCTCTTACATCTTCCGGTGGAAAAATGCACTACATCTGCCGATGACATAAATACCTACATCTGTCGATGACAAAATACTCTACTTCTGCCGATGACGTAATACTCTACTTCTGCCGATGACGTAATACTCTACTTCTGCCGATGACGTAATACTCTACTTCTGCCGATGACATAACACTCTACTTCTGCCGATGACGTAATACTCTACATCTGCCGATGACATAAATACCTACAACTGCCGATGACATGACACTTTATTTCTGCCCGCTCGACACGAGCCTCTCACGTGCCTCATTAACACCACAGATTTCATCTTCCGAAAGGGAAAATTTATCTCGACTTCTACCGATAGCTGAACCACATCTACCGGTAGAAAACGCTAACTTAGTTTCCATCGATAGAAACTTCTACGACAGAACTCATTCCAACATTTATATAGCTCAACTTGACCATAAACCTTACTGATAAACTACAATTCATTCAGAGTATAGATAACGGAAGACTTAAGTAAAACAGACCATTCATTAGTCCTTAAAATCCCTAACAGATTCCGAATTTTAAATCAGCTAATTCAGACTCCATTGTTATAAGAAATCTTAATCCACTTAGACCTTCTTTATCATATAAACCACCGACATACTATGAGCATAACCAAGGGTCATAAATCGCCTCTCCAGTCCTGCACTGTCATTCTGAGCATCCTCCAGCAACCAGCTTTAAACATTCTCTTTGAACATAGCATCCTCACCTGAACCTTCTTCACCTACACCATAAGGTTTAACTATAAGCCTAATGCTTAGTAAGGAATGCATGCTGGCAGACATACATGAGTGTACAAATTAATAAACATAAGTCCGTAAATCTTTCTTCATTCATGCTCATTTTCATTATTTATATAGCATGTATTAAGGCAGGAGACGAGGGAGAAAGACAGGGGTACATAGTCATTTGCCTATTGCGGCAATCATAGTAACGACTAACTCGGCCTCCACCAGTGGGAGAATTCGCGAGCCATACACATCATCAACTCGGCCTCCACTAGTGGGAGAATCCGCGAGCTATACTTGTCATAGTCTCTTTTCCCCGTCCTGCACTTAATCATGATTACATTTACTTTTCATGTTCTTAACTCAGTCATAAACGTGGACTCAATGCATAAACATGAAGTTCACAGAGAGAAGTCATACCATAAGGACAAGCAAAACATCCTGTAACTTAACATCTTCTTACACAAATTCTTCATATCATGGCAATAACTAGTCATAGTCAACAGACAGACATCTCAATGATTTCCTAATACCCTTGCGGTGTAGGGCCCTAGTGGCCGGAAATCTTAATACATTCACTTACCTGGATTCCTTAGCTGAGCAGCACCTTCACTTGAGCTTTCCTTGCCTATGACATTTCATATTCGTAGTTAATAACTTAAACTCAAAAACTAATAAGGTCCTAACTAAATGTCATCCTAAACTCTGTATTTCTTAGTCTTTTCCGTCAAGCACCTTGGGTGCGTGGGTTAAGCTCCAAGATTCCAGACATTCGGATTCAACCTAGCAGTTATTTACAGTCGGTTGTCAAAAGTTCAGATTCAAATCGGCAATGCTATTACCAAACTCAGCTTAACAATGTTCTTATTTTACTCTGTCATAACAAAATCCGGACTGCGGGTTTCTAGCTAAAAGCAGAGCTCTAAATAACTTTTCCAACAACTACATTGTCAGAACCTTACCTCGAATGTGGGTTATCGGAGTGGATACAGGAGAAATCGCTCGCTGGTGGAGAAGTCGCCGGCTGAGAGAGAGCTCTGGAGAGTGGAGAAATCGAAGAGGAAAGTGTGACGGCTACAGTGAGGTTTTTGAGAGGTTTAAGGATTTCCTTATTCTATTTATATAAGCCAAAATCCCACTTTATTACCAATCTGCCACCGCACAAGTTTAAGACAAAATACATAAAAACTTGGCATTAAGACATTAAATCAAAAGGTACAAAAAAAATAAACAGGTGACAGTTAATTCTATTGAGAAAATCACCTGACCGAAGTTGTCGGGTGTTACATACAATCTTAGAGCTTTTATTTCGACGTTTACGGCGTTTTAGACAATTAGGGTTTCGATACTTTTTCGTTAAAAACGCGAATTAGGGTTCGTAATTAATAGGTTAGCCGTGATTAAGTTTATATTGCACGTATTTGACGTTATTGGACGAAGTTAAATCATTTTGTGAAAAAGTTAAAATTGGTAGATTTTCGGGTTTTTGAGGAAAAACTCGTTAATTGAAGTTTTGGATTATCGAGCATTAATACGCTTCGATTAGCTAAGTTAAGAATTTAGGAAAGATTCTTTAGTTAAGGTTTGTAATTTGGACGTCAATAGCTTAAATTGGTTTTAACGACAAATATCGTGTTTTGCCTTAGACACACGACTCCCGTGGACGAAGCTTGAGATTTCGCGCGCTCAAGGTAAGTTCTCGTGACTTACTCTGACCGATTGGTCTACACCGTACTTTGATTTAGCGTCGAGGATCTTAGAGGATGGATTGTTTTAATTGCTTTGGTTGGGTAGTTAGGTTTAAACGTTTCGTAGGTTATTTCATTTATAGTCTTGATGGTACGCATGCTTGTTTGTTTACTTTTATATTGAACTGTCCATGCATCACGTAATTTAACTTGGCATGAAAATGAATTTCTGCACTGCACGATGTTTTCTGAAAACAATGTGGCCCAGAAATTGGGGGCTCTTGATCTATCGTGCAGGACGATTAAGGGTCTGGCCGATACCACATCTCATGTACTGTAATTAATGAACGTAATCTGTTATATGGTCACGCGAGGTGGGGCTCAGGCACGGCTGTACGTGTTGTAAGCGTGTACCCCCCTCCTCTAACCGCACGGGGTAATCCGACCGCTGGATGGGCCCCCTTTGGTTAGGGAGATGAGATCTCGGTGATATACTGTCTGCGACGCTCTGTTATGCATGATTTTTGAACTCCATATGCACTGCACGCATCTGCATTTACGTAGAATTTACTGAGCCTGTTAGCTCATAGGTGTTTGTATGGTGTAGGCGACGTTATAGGTGACATTGAGCCAGGTGAGGACGACGTTCCTCCTCCGGACGTATGAGGCAGTTGACGGAGAATGGCCCGTGGGAGTGTGCTGAGCAGTCGGTGCGTTTTGACCCGTGGGGATTTCTGTGTGAGTATTTTGTGGGATTTAATGGATGATACGTATGTATAGACGAACATGTTAGGATGTTTGGATATGGTTAGATGTTAGGTTCATAATTGATGTTTTAAACGTTTTTTTTGGAAATCTGTTTATAATCTGTGTTATGATAGTTTTTACTGGAACTGCTTGGAATTTGAAACAGGAGGATTAAACAACTTTTAAACGTATCCATGCAGTTCGTTTTTACGAAAGTTTAACGTATGTTTAGGTTGTTTAATTCGTTGATTGAGGACATGAAAAAGAGATGAGTTTTATGTGGAAAAAGTAAGGTGGAAACTCTATGTGATTAATGGTTAGCTCTCTGGAATCTCGGATTCCAGAGAGGAGTTTTGGTCGCTGCACAATGCAGCGATCGGGCGCTGCATTGTGCAGCGCCTACAGTGACTGATCGCTGCCTTTCTTTTCCTCTGTTTTCCGGTTTTACCCTCCACCGATCGATAAATGTTTTAATTGTTTTATTAATTGTTTTTAAATAGTTTTAAGTTTATAAATGTTTTTGTTTTAAGTGATTTAGAACGTAGACTTCAATTCCGATTTAATTTCCGCTCAAAGTGTAAAATGAAATGAAAAATTTATACGGGTAAAATGGGTACAGTATTAGGGGTGTTACAATTATGGTATCAGAGACCCCGGGTTTTAAAATCGGTTCTGTAGACTGCTCGACTGCACAGCCACTACGCGGACATCCTTCATCAACTGTAAGTCTGTTCATAGCTTCATTTGATTTTGTTTCTTAGGATTATCTATTTAATTTGTTTTAGGCTTTATACACAATGACTCGAGGAAGAGATCCTAGAGATGACGCGCTAGATCGATTTACGGAGTTGATAGATCGCCAGTCTCAGCATATGGACCGGCAAGCGCAACAGATTACGGACTTAGTGAATCGGGAGAACCAGAGGGCCCAGGATTTGATGGTTCCCAATAACCAGGGCATGCAGAAGTTTCAGGGCCTACGGCCTCCAGTATTTGATGGTCGATCATCGGATCCTACTGTTGCTGAGGAATGGATCCGAGTTATGGAGGATATGTTAGCTTATGCCGAGGTGGGGAACGGGAGCAAGGTGGCGTATGCTACCTTTCACTTAGCGATGGATGCCCATTTCTGGTGGGATTCGATTAAGGTGACGACGGACGTATCTATTATGACTTGGGATCGGTTCAAGTTTCTATTCTTCGATAAGTATTTCAGCCGCACAGTGAGGGTGGCCAAGAGGAACGAGTTTATGCAGCTGAAGCAGACTGGTTCAATTGCTGATTATATTCGGAAGTTTGAGACGTTATCCAGGTTTGCACCTCGTCTTGTTAGCGATAATGAGGAGAAGGTGCACCAGTTTATGGAGGGACTTAATCCGGAGATTCGGATGCACGTTGTGGTCTCGGGTATTATTGATGTGCCCTATTCTGATATCACGGCCAGAGCTCTAGATATTGAGGCTGCCAGAGCCACTTGTGTTAGATCGAGGGAGCCAGCGAAGGGCTTCTTTCAAGAGATCCGTCCTCAGTCACAGAACCGAGGAGGGCAGCCGAGAGCACAGCCGCCTCAGCAGCAGCCGAGGGGTGTGAAGAGACCTCTTGAGGGAGGTAACGATCGGGGTAAAGGGAAGCAAGTACAGGGGGCTTCTCAGATACCGTGGTGCCCCATATGTTAGAGGGAACACAGTGGTGAGTGCCGTGTTGGCACTAACCGATGCTTTAGATGTGGGGAACTTGGCCATTACGTCAGAGATTGCCCGAAGCCTGGCCGAGACCAGTTAGGCGGAGATCAGAGGAGAGTTATGCCCAGGATCTTCGCTTTTATCGAGCCTGGTGATGTTGATAACGAGGATCAGCCTGCCGTGATAGTAGGTACTATATTGATTGCTGGCGTTCCTGTATTTTCTTTATTAGACACTGGGGCTACACATTCTTTTGTTTCCACCGCTTGTGTGTCGAGATTGAGGCTTGCGCCTGAGTTAGCAGAATGCGAGTATAGTGTGATGCTACCTTCAGGAGAGCGTATGCAGTCAGGTCGTATTGTTCAGGGCAATATTATCTCGATTGGGGATCGCACCCTCTATGCTTGCCTTATTGTTATGGGCATCGAGCATTATGATCTTATCTTAGGGATGGACTGGCTTGCACAGCACTACGCCACCATCGACTGTCGATCCGGGATTGTGACCTTCCGACCCCCGGATAGAGCCGAGTTTTCTTATCAGGCGATGAGCAGATTGAGTAGCTCGCCTATTTCTTATTCCATGAAGGTCAACGAGCAGTTTAAAGGTGCATGCTCTATTTATTTGGCCTCTGTATTTGATTGTCAGTTGCTCAGCGGATTGAAGCCGAGCGACATTCCTATCGTCAGAGAGTTCTCTGGGATCTTTCTTGATGATCTTCCCGGATTACCACCAGACCGGGAGATCGAGTTCACTATCGATGTCTATCCAAACTCCGCGCCGAGGTTCAAGAACCCGTATCGGTTGGCACCAGCTGCGTTGAGAGAGCTGAGGACTCAGCTTGATGAGCTGTTAGAGAAGGGATTTATTCGACCCAGTGTTTCACCCTGGGGTGCTCCTGTTCTATTCGTCAAGAAGAAAGACGGGACCCTCAGGATGTGCATTGATTACAGGGAGTTGAACAAATTGACGGTGAAGAATAAGTATCCACTGCCCCGGATTGACGATTTGTTTGATCAGCTGCAAGGTGCCCGAGTATTTTCGAGGATTGATCTACGCTCGGGTTACAATCAGTTGAAGGTCTGGATGGATGATGTACCGAAGACGGCTTTCCGAACGAGGTATGGGCATTATGAGTTCCTTGTCATGTCTTTTGGACTTACTAATGCCCCTGCAGCGTTTATGGATCTGATGAACCGTGTCTTCAAGGAGTATCTGGACAAGTTCGTGGTGGTTTTCATCGACGACATATTGATCTACTATAAAACGAGGGAAGAACATGAGGAGCATCTGAGGATTGTTCTGAGGACCCTATGTCAGCACCAGTTGTATCCGAAGTTCTCCAAATGCAAATTTTGGTTGGATCGGGTCAGTTTTCTTGGCCATGTCATATCGCAGGATGGAGTTTCTGTTGATCCGAGCAAAGTTCAGGCGGTCAGAGATTGGCCACAGCCAAAGAACGTACGTGAGGTGCGTGGATTTCTCGGATTAGCTGGCTATTATCGAAAATTTATAGAGGGATTCTCGAAGATCGCACTTCCCCTTTCACGACTGACTCGGAAGAACGAGAGATTTATATAGTCGTCTGCTTGTGATGATAGTTTTATGGAGCTTAAGCAGAGATTGACCACCGCTCCAGTACTGGCGCTACCTGTTGAAGGTGTCAGATTCAGTATTTACTGCGATGCATCTGGAGTGGGACTGGGTTGTGTGTTGATGCAGGAGGGTAGAGTTATTGCATATGCTTCTCGGCAGTTGAAGCCGTACGAGCAGAATTACCCTACGCACGACCTTGAGTTAGCAGCTGTGGTCTTCGCACTGAAGATATGGAGACATTACTTGTATGGGCAGCAGTGCGAGATATTTTCCGACCACAAGAGCCTGAACTACTTATTTACGCAGAAGGAGCTGAACATGCGATAGAGAAGATGGCTTGAGTTTGTCAAAGACTATGATTTTGATATCAAGTACCATCTGGGAAAAGCGAACAAGGTTGCTGATGCCTTGAGTAGAATGCCTTCTGCGAGTCAGCCTTCATTAGCAGCGATGTCAGTTACGCTGCGGTCTGAGATTGAGAGATTCGATGTGGAGATAGTGGCTGAGTTGTCCAGTATGCTCGCCAACATTTCTCTCAGGCCGACTATTCTTGGTCGTATACGTGAGGCTCAGTAGAGTGATTCAGAGTGTATGGAGCTTCGATCGAGTATGACCTTGGGAGACTCGTCGGGTTTCCATTTATCTGATGATGGTATTCTGATGTTCAGGCATAGGTGGTACGTGCCTAGTGACGAGGATCTGAAGAAGGAGATATTGGCCGAGGCACATTCTTCGGCATATTCTGTGCACCCGGGGAGTACCAAGATGTACCGGGATTTGAAACAGCACTTCTGGTGGCCGAACATGAAGAGGGAGGTTGCCAAGTACATTGAGACCTGTTTAGTATGTCAACAGGTGAAGGCAGAGCACCAGAGACCGGTCGGAACGTTATTGCCACTGCCGATTCCGGAGTGGAAGTGGGAGCAGATCTCCATGGATTTCATTGTGGGGCTCCCGAGGACGACGAAGGGCCATGACGGCATATGGGTTATTGTGGACCGATTGACAAAGTCGGCCTACTTCTTATATGTGAGGATGGCATCGTCCATGGATCAGCTCGCCGAGCTTTATGTGCAGGAGATTGTCAGACTGCATGGCGTGCCAGTTTCGATTGTTTCAGACAGAGATCCGAGATTCACATCGAAGTTCTGGAAGAGTCTGCACAAAGCTATGGGGACTCAGCTTAATTTCAGCATTGCATTTCATCCTCAGACTGATGGACAGACAGAGAGGACAAATCAGATTCTGGAGGATATGCTCAGAGCATGTGTGCTGGAGTTTCGGGGATCGTGGAGCAGGTATTTGCCACTGATCGAGTTCTCGTACAACAACAGCTTCCAGGCTACTATTGGCATGGCTCCATATGAGGCACTGTATGGTCGCAAGTGTAGGTCTCCGTTATATTGGGACGAGGTTGGCGAGGCCAGCATCGTTGGTCCAGAGATTCTACAGCAGACGGCAGAGAAGATTGCCATTATCCGACAGCGTATCGAGGTAGCTCAGAGCAGATAGAAGAGCTATGCTGACACTAGACGGAGAGAGCTAGAGTTTGAAGAAGGTGACGAGGTCTACCTTAAAGTTTCTCCGTTCAAAGGCGTTGCGAGATTTGGAAGGAGGGGTAAGTTAAACCCTCATTATGTGGGGCCCTTTCCTATTCTGAAGAGGATCGGGAAGATGGCGTATCGACTACAGCTTCCGGCTTCTATGGAGAGTATCCACGATGTATTCCACGTATCTATGCTTCGGAGATGTTTACGTGATCCATCGCACGTCGTGGAGACTACAGAGATCGAGGTACAGCCTACCTTGACTTACGAGGAGAGGCCGGTACGTATTTTGGAGTATTCCACCAAAGTCTTACGCAACAAAGAGATTCCGCTAGTCAAAGTCCTATGGCGGAACCACGAGGTGGAAGAGGCTACGTGGGAGCGACAACAGGATATGATGGCTAGATATCCTAAGCTATTTGTATAATTTAATTTTGTGGACAAAATTCTAAATAAGGTGGGTAGAATGTAATATCCGGCTTGTACGGATTTTTGATTTAATATATGATATTCATATTTTATTATATAATGGCATTTTCATAAATATGTCAAATCAAATCAGTTTCGCAAACGGAAAGCGTCATTAAGATCCTAACGATTAATAGGAATTTTAAGGAAATTATGGAAATTTTCGAAGATTAAACGCTATATTCCGAGTAATTACCTCTATCGTAATGTAAAGGACGTTTTAGGAAAAATAGTAAACGAAGTCCGTTTTGCGAACGGATTGTTTTGTTAAGTCCTAAATAATAAGTTGGACATGTTGGTGAAATAAGGAAGTTTGAGGAAACCGAATCGATAGTTAATTAACGAATTAAAGGACGAAACAAGAGCTAAGAGCATTTTGGTAATCTACCAAACCAATTTTATAAAATCATAAGTGTTTCTCTTCTTCTTCATTTTCTTCTCTGGCCGCGAGAAACAGAACCTTCTCCCTCGCGATTTCTCTCTCGGCCGTGGGCGATTCTCCTCCGATTCGCGCTCCGTTCGTTTCGTTTTCTTCGTGATTTCTCCTCCTTTCGCAACCCTAGGTATGAGCCTACAATCTTAGAGCTTTTATTTCGACGTTTACGGCGTTTTAGACAATTAGGGTTTCGATACTTTTTCGTTAAAAACGCGAATTAGGGTTCGTAATTAATAGGTTAGCCGTGATTAAGTTTATATTGCACGTATTTGACGTTATTGGACGAAGTTAAATCATTTTGTGAAAAAGTTAAAATTGGTAGATTTTCGGGTTTTTGAGGAAAAACTCGTTAATTGAAGTTTTGGATTATCGAGCATTAATACGCTTCGATTAGCTAAGTTAAGAATTTAGGAAAGATTCTTTAGTTAAGGTTTGTAATTTGGACGTCAATAGCTTAAATTGGTTTTAACGACAAATATCGTGTTTTGCCTCAGACACACGACTCCCGTGGACGAAGCTTGAGATTTCGCGCGCTCAAGGTAAGTTCTCGTGACTTACTCTGACCGATTGGTCTACACCGTACTTCGATTTAGCGTCGAGGATCTTAGAGGATGGATTGTTTTAATTGCTTTGGTTGGGTAGTTAGGTTTAAACGTTTCGTAGGTTATTTCATTTATAGTCTTGATGGTACGCATGCTTGTTTGTTTACTTTTATATTGAACTGTCCATGCATCACGTATTTTAACTTGGCATGAAAATGAATTTCTGCACTGCACGATGTTTTCTGAAAACAATGTGGCCCAGAAATTGGGGGCTCTTGATCTATCGTGCAGGCCGATTAAGGGTCTGGCCGATACCACATCTCATGTACTGTAATTAATGAACGTAATCTGTTATATGGTCACGCGAGGTGGGGCTCAGGCACGGCTGTACGTGTTGTAAGTGTGTACCCCCCTCCTCTAACCGCACGGGGTAATCCGACCGCTGGATGGGCCCCCTTTGGTTAGGGAGATGAGATCTCGGTGATATACTGTCTGCGACGCTCTGTTATGCATGATTTTTGAACTCCATATGCACTGCACGCATCTGCATTTACGTAGAATTTACTGAGCCTGTTAGCTCATAGGTGTTTGTATGGTGTAGGCGACGTTATAGGTGACATTGAGCCAGGTGAGGACGACGTTCCTCCTCCGGACGTATGAGGCAGTTGACGGAGAATGGCCCGTGGGAGTGTGCTGAGCAGTCGGTGCGTTTTGACCCGTGGGGATTTCTGTGTGAGTATTTTGTGGGATTTAATGGATGATACGTATGTATAGACGAACATGTTAGGATGTTTGGATATGGTTAGATGTTAGGTTCATAATTGATGTTTTAAACGTTTTTTTTTTTAAATCTGTTTATAATCTGTGTTATGATAGTTTTTACTAGAACTGCTTGGAATTTGAAACAGGAGGATTAAACAACTTTTAAACGTATCTATGCAGTTCGTTTTTACGAAAGTTTAACGTATGTTTAGGTTGTTTAATTCGTTGATTGAGGACATGAAAAAGAGATGAGTTTTATGTGGAAAAAGTAAGGTGAAAACTCTCTGTGATTAATGGTTAGCTCTCTGGAATCTCGGATTCCAGAGAGGAGTTTTGGTCGCTGCAAGTGCAGCGACTGGTCGCTGCACAATGCAGCGATCGGGCGCTGCATTGTGTAGCGCCTACAGCGACTGATCGCTGCCTTTCTTTTCCTCTGTTTTCCGATTTTACCCTCCACCGATCGATAAATGTTTTAATTGTTTTATTAATTGTTTTTAAATAGTTTTAAGTTTATAAATGTTTTTGTTTTAAGTGATTTACAACGTAGACTTCAATTCCGATTTAATTTCCGCTCAAAGTGTAAAATGAAATGAAAAATTTATACGGGTAAAATGGGTACAGTATTAGGGGTGTTACACATTCTCATATCTTGTTCATGGGGGAAAAACATGCTCATAAATCATTTTCATATGCTTGAGAAGTAAATCATGATGCATTACATGAATGTTCTTAAATCATCAGACTATGGGAAATATCATACTAGACAGTTAACTTCATAGACTCTATCAGAACATCATATAACATAGTTCTCAAACATCCGTAAATCATCCAAGTACAACCATCTCACTAACTTAAAACAAACATCAAACACATAACTAATTTAGGACCCTTAAGATGTAGGGCCCTAATGGCCAGAAATTTTAATACATTAACTTACCTGGCTTCCTTAGCAATTTAGTGCACTATACCTCAAACTTCTTCACCTGATATCATTTCACATTTCAGAGTTAAAATAGATCCTAAATATTCTGAAATCAAAGCTAGAAGAGTCCTAACTAAAAGTCATTCTAGAATCTGTATTTCTAAGTCATTTCAGCCGAGTACCTTGTGTGTGGACTAAGTTTTCAAAATCTAAAGTAGTCTGATTCAACTTAACCACTAATTCCAGTTGGTTATCCTAGAGTCCAGGTTTGAATTGGAAAAGCCATTTCTAACCTCAGATTAACAATGTTACTATTATTACCCTGCCATTTAAGAATCCGAAGCTTCGAGTTCTAGCTGATAACAGAGCTCAAAGCAGCTAACAGATAACTACATTGTCTAAGGCTTACCTCGAATGTGGGTTATCGGAGTGGAGGCTGGAAGAATCTGTAATATCCGACTCGTACGGATTTTTGAGGATATTATTATTTTAATATAGGATGGTATTTTTGTAAATATGTCAAATCAGGTCCGTTTTACGAAAAGAAAGTGTCAAGACGATCCTAACAATTAATAGGAATTTTAAAGAAATTTAAGGAATTTTCGGGATAATATCGATATATTCCGAGTAAATACGCTTTTCGTAATATAAAGGACGTTTTAGTAAAAATAGTAAACGAGGTCCGATTTGTGAACGGACAGTTTTAATAGAACCCAGATAATAAGTTGGATTTATTGGTGAAATAAGAAATTCGAAACGGTTGAAAACATGAGAGGTAGTGACGTTCAATAAATAAATAAACTAATTAAAACAAATAATGAAATAAATAAAATTAAAACTAAAATCTAAATTTTAATTAAAAAACAAACAGAATGGCTCGAAGCCATTCTGCTTCACCGTGACCCGAGCTCCCGATGACAGCCCGACGACAGAGACGAGCGACGCCCCTCCGACAGCCAACGCCGGCGATTTCTCGCCGTTCTCAGGCAGACGACGGCGACGTGCGATCTCCGGCCCGTCTCGCGCACGAACCGAACCGGTAATTGATTCTTTGCCCTGTTTTGGTTCTTTTGGAGGCCGAGGGTGTCGAGCTCGATTGAGCTCCGATCACCGGCCATTTTTGGCTAGCCTCGGCGTCAAATGACCGGGCTTAGGCCGGCGAAGGTCGCCTGGCCGTGTTGTGCTCAATTTGAGCGAAAATCTGAGAGTCTCGAATTGGGGGATTTCGGTTTTCGGTGTGTTGCCTCGTGATTTCGGTTTGTTTAGGCTAATTGAGGCTAATTAGGGTTGATTGGTGAGGAAATTGATGAGAATTGATGAAAAACCGGAAATGGTGAAATTCCCAGTTTAGGGCAGATTCGGGTTTTGCTGCAATTGACCTAGCTACGGTCAATTGTTTTAAAATTCCTTTTGGCAGATTAAAATAGGTTATTAGAGGAGCGCGTGGCCGCTGGAATCGTTCGATTCCGATAACCGACGCGAAAGTTACGCGCGTTCGAAGTTTCGGGTCAGTTTTTACCGAACCCAAATTAGGGTCCGAAATTGATAGGTTTATAGTAATTAACGATATAAAGGACGTATTGAACGTTATTGGACGACGTTAGAGTGAATTGCGAGAAATGTTAAATTTGAGAATTTTTGGGTTTTTAGGAAAACTCGTTAATTGTGATTTTAAACTATCGAGCGTTAATCGTTGTTTAAATACTTCGATTAGTTAGGTTAATATTTTAGGAAAATTCCTTAGTTAAGGTTTTGTTGAATTCGAACGATTAGGAGTTTAAACACGTGATATTGATAATTGTTGTGGTTTTGCCTCAGACAAATAATGTAACACCCGACATTTCGGCCAGGTGATTTTCTGACCATTTTCATTGTCACCCTCTTATTTAACCTTTATGATTTAAATTTAATGTTAAGATAAAATTATTACAAGTTGAGTAAAACTAGGTTGGGTGGCAGTTTTGTAATTAAAATTTATGGGTTAGGTATAAATAGGAAATGGAAACCTTAAACCTCATTTATTACCACTGTAGCCGACATTCCCTCTCGGCGATTCCTTCTCTCCCAAGCTTTTACTCTCGGCTATCAGAACCTCCCCTTGCCGACGGCTGGTTTCAGCCTGCTTTTCTCTGCAATCTGCACCCGAGGTATGAAATGGACAATGTAGTCATTTATTAGTGATTAAAGCTCTGCTTTCAACTCGGCATTTGAGTTCGGATTTCTAGCAGTGGCCGAGTAGTTTTAGACTCTTTTAAGTCTGAAAGTAGAAATGCCATCCCAAATCGATTCTGAACATTTTAAAGTAACCAACTCGGATTTAATCAATGGTAAAACCTGTCCACCTAGTTTCGGATTTCAGACTGCAGTGTGTCAAACAGTGGAATCGGAACGACTTTAGCTGTTAGATTCTAGGATGACTTTCGAGTAGAACTTTTAGGACTTTATTTTAACTACTGTAATGTGGAATGTTTTAGGTGAAGAAGTTGAAGAGAAAGTGATTCAAGTTGCTAAGGAATCCAGGTAAGTGAATGTACTAAGTTTCCGGCCAATAGAGCCCTACATCAAAGGATTATGTTACATTTAGTGAACGTTGTCAGCTATAAGTTCGATGAAATGTCGATGGATATGATTCTGGTATTCTGATATACTCCCCTGTCTTAGTTCGATGATTAAGTGCATTTATGTTATGCATCATGTTTTACTTCTCAAGCATATGAAAATGTTTTGAAATATGTTTTCTCATGAATAAAATAAGAAGATAAAACTTATACAACGTGGTTAAGTGAGGGTTGGGGGTGGTTCGGCGTATGTCACAGTCCGCAGTAGGACATATGAATACGACCCGCAGTAGGGACCATGATCAAACTCACTGTCGAACCCCCTTTACCAGCACAAATCCTCTCTTAATCCACATAATGTAATGAAGAATACGAATGATGAATATGAGCATGTCCATGAATGATGATTATGATCAATGAATACGAGATACGATTATGAATGATGATTAAGACTAAGTACACGAAAAGAAAAGACTCATGAGCATGTTTTTCTCCAAGTTATGCATTCATGAACTCATAATAGTTTGCATTCCTTACTAAGCCATAGGCTTACAGTTACACCTTATGATGTAGGTGAAGAAATATCAGGTGAGGATTTCAAGATTGATGAAAGTGTCTGAGTTCGGTTGCTGGAAGTGATCAGGGTGGAAAATCTGTGGCTGGATGGCGAACATGACTCTCTGGTTTAAGCTTTTAAGATTTTAATAATGTTTATGAACAAGGAAGTCTAAGTATGATGAGTTTACTTTCGAATATTGAGTTTTAAGTCTGTCTAATATGAGTACTGAGTCTGAAAATATTTATGAAGATATAGAATGAGTTATTTTACCTAAGTCTTCCGCTGTGAGAGTTTGAATGAATTTATGGATTATTCCGATGAGTTTTGGCCATTAAGATTTAAGTTATGAGGTCTACGTTTATCTAGATAGAAGTCTGAGAAAACCAGGATGTCTTCCGCTGAGGAATATTGGAGGGAATGAGTTTGTCTTCCGGCTGACGTCATCGGAAGAGGAAAAGTATTTGTCTTCCGGCTGACGTCATCGGTAGAAGAAATGTGATGGAAGTCGGGAGAGTTTGTCTTCCGGCTGACGTCATCGGAAGAGGAAAGTATTTGTCTTCCGGCTGACATCATCGGTAGAAGAAATGTGATGGAAGTCGGGAGAGTTTGTCTTCCGGCTGACGTCATCGGAAGAGGAAAAGTATTTGTCTTCCGGCTGACGTCATCGGTAGAAGAATTGTGATGGAAGTCGGGTAGGTTTGTCTTCCGACTGACGTCACCGGTAGAGGAAGTGAGTTCCTTGTCGTTTACTCACCGGTAGAGGAAGTGAGTTCTTTGTCGTTTATTGACCGGTAGAGGAAGTGAGTTTTAGTGAACCACGCGAGGTTTTAATTGATCACACGGGTTGCACGTGACTGTCGGCAGATGCAAATATGTGTGCCTGCCGATAGATGTTTAATGAATCATGTGGGATGCACGTGCTGACCGGCAGATCAACTGAAGCTCGTCGTTTAGTGATCGGCAGGAGTGAGAGTTATAATGGATATATTCAGTGAATTGAATGAGATGTTTTAGGTTATGTTAAGTCAAAAAAAAAAATAGATGAATAAATATGTGAACTATTATGATCAAGTTACGTCACGAGTTTAGTAACAAACCGAGTTTAAGGATTCGGGGCGTTACAATTATGGTATCAAAGCTAAACCAGGTTCTAAAATCGGTTCTGTAGACTGCCTCCCAGCACAGATTGCCACCTGAGTACTCTCCAACAACTGTAAGTGTTTACGATTCTAGTGATGTCATTATGTTAAGATGTGTTTCTATTATTGTTTAGGAATCTCAAGATGGTAAGAGGTCAACAGAGGGAAGACAACGTGGGTAGTACCACCGTTGCTCAGCTGATAGAATTAGTTAATCGCCAATCACGACAAATAGAACAACTAGTGATTACTAGGGAAGAGCTTGGGAACTCCAGCTCTAATGTAACTCATGATCATGGGGGTGAGCGCTTCCACAGGCTTAGGCCACCAACATTTAATGGCCAAATTCCGGACCCTGTGTATGCTGAGGAATGGATTCGTAAGATTGAGGACATGTTCAAGTATGCAAAAGTAGATGAAGGAGATAGAGTCACCTATGCTGTTTATCATTTGGAGCTGAATGCAAGACATTGGTGGGATTCTCTTCAGAGCACTGTTAATGCAGAGACTATGACTTGGGATATGTTTAAGACTGCCTTCTTTGACAAGTACTTCAATAGGACCGTTCAGGCCAGCAAGAAGAAAGAGTTCATGAATCTGCGACAATCTGGCTCTGTGACAGATTATATATGCAAATTTGATGCTTTATCACGGTTTGCTCCCCGATTGGTTGAGAATGATGAGGACAAGATTTATCAATTTGTTCAAGGACTAAAGCCGAGTTTGTATGTGAAGGTAAAGACTTCTGGGATACACAATGTACCTTATGGCGAAGTGACGGCTAAGGCCTAAGAACTGGAGGAGGCTGAGATGACAGCTTATGCACAGCGTGAGCAACCAAAGAAGTTCACTAAGGAGACTCAACCACCACCACGACAGAACAAGGGATGGCAACCCCAGCAGAACAGGAACCAACAACAACAACAGCAAGGTGTTAAGAGATCCTTCAATCCAAGTGATGACCAAGGAAGAGGAAAGCGACCTTCGGCTCCCCTATGTTCCAACTGCCAGAAGAATCACCATGGTGAGTGCAAGCTGCACTCTGGCCGTTGCTATAGATGTGACAAGGTTGGACACATAGCCAGAGACTGCCCGATGCCATCAGACCCGAATCGAATCAGAGTTGCACCAAGAGTCTATGCTATGATGGAGGATGAAGATGCTGAACCACGCACGGTCATATCAGGTACCATTATGGTTTGTGGTCTTTCTGCTTATACACTTATTGATACGGGAGCCACACACTCATTCATAGCAACCCTGTTTGTGTGTAAACATAAGTTAGAACTTTCACCAGTTGATAAACCGTATAGAGTTATGTTACCATCAGGGAAGTCCTTACATTCTGAGCAAATGTTGAAGGGTGATGTTTTGTCCTTAGGAGATAAGGAGCTATATGTAGAACTGATTATGATTGACATGAAAGGATATGAAATTATTTTAGGAATGGATTGGTTATTTAGGCATTATGCCACGATTAGTTGTAGGTCTGGCCTAGTTGATTTCCGACCCCCAAATGGCGATCGGTATACCTTCCAAGCTATTCCAAAAATGAGTAAGATACCAATTATATCCTCTCTAGTGACTCAACGGTTACTGAAGAGTGGTTGTTTGAGTTATCTAGCTAACATAATGGATGTCCGAGTAAAGAATAAGGTGGAACTACAAGATATTCCTACAGTACGAGAGTTTCCTGAAGCATTCTTGGACGATTTACCGGGACTACCGCCCGATAGAGAGATAGAATTTGTGATTGATACATACCCCGAGGCATTACCTGTGTCTAAGAACCCTTATCGAATGGCACCTGTTGAGTTAAAAGAATTAAAGGTCCAACTACAGGAATTAGTTGACAAGGGATTTATACGTTCTAGTAGTTCTCCCTGGGGTGCACCTGTCCTTTTCGTTAAAAAGAAAGATGGTTCTCTTAGAATGTGTATAGACTACAGAGAACTAAATAAGTTGACAGTCAAGAATAAATATCCTTTACCCCGGATTGATGACCTGTTTGACCAACTACAAGGAGCTAAGGTGTTCTCAAAGATTGACTTACGTTCGGGATATTACCAACTGAAGGTTAAGGAAGGAGATATACCAAAGACAGCCTTCAGAACCCGCTACGGACACTATGAATTTCTTGTAATGTCATTTGGACTGACTAACGCGCCTGCAGCTTTCATGGACTTGATGAACCGAGTGTTTCGTGAGTACCTGGATAAGTTTGTAATTGTGTTTATAGATGACATTTTAATATACTCACAGACTGAAACCGACCATGCAGAACATTTGAGAATAGTGTTATCAACCTTAAAACAGCAGCAACTATATGCCAAATTGTCCAAATGTGAATTTTGGCTGGATAAAGTCAACTTTTTAGGTCATGTCATTTCTGCTGAGGGCATATCAGTAGATCCAACTAAGGTTCAGGCCGTTAAGGACTGGCCACAGCCAAAGAATGTCAGTGAAGTTCGAAGTTTCCTTGGTCTGGCTGGCTATTATAGAAAGTTCATTAAAGGATTCTCTATGATAGCTAAACCTTTGACTAATTTAACCAAGAAGGACCTCAAGTACTCTTGGACCGAAGCTTGTGAAGATAGCTTCCAATCATTGAAACAGAAGTTAACGACAGCCCCACTATTAACTCTCCCAACTGAAGAAGGAAAATTTAGTGTTTATTGCGACGCATCCAAGATTGGTTTGGGATGTGTTTTGATGCAAGAAGGTAAAGTTGTGGCGTATGCCTCTAGGCAGCTAAAAGGTTATGAACAGAATTACCCCACTCATGATTTAGAGCTAGCTGCAGTTGTTTTTGCTTTAAAAATTTGGAGGCACTATTTGTATGGACGGCAGTGCGATGTATTTTCTGACCACAAGAGTTTAAAGTATCTTTTCACCCAAAATGAATTAAACATGAGACAAAGACGTTGGTTAGAATTTGTTAAGGACTATGACTTTGAAATCAAGTATCACCCGGGTAAGGCTAATGCTGTAGCCGATGCCTTGAGCAGGATGTCAAAGACAATGCAACCCGCAATGTCAGTTTTGTCTGCACCCTTGAGGACTGAAGTTCAGAAGTTTGAATTGGAACTAGTTCCAGAGTTGTCAGCCTTACTTACCGATTTGACCATTCAACCAACGGTTTTGGAAAAGATCAAAGAGTCACAACAGAAGGATTCCGAGGTGAATAACAGTTTGATGAATAAGTTGAAGGATGCCACCTCCGAGTTTAGTCTTTCCAATGATGGAATCCTGAGATTTAGAAATCGATGGTATGTCCCTAGTGATGAAGAACTACGTAAGTTGATTTTGGCCGAGGCTCACTCGTCTTCCTTTTCTGTACATCCTGGTAGCACCAAGATGTATCGAGACTTGAAGTTACTTTATTGGTGGCCTAATATGAAGAGGGATGTCGCCAAGTATGTAGAGTCATGCTTGGTATGCCAGCAAGTTAAAGCAGAGCACCAACGACCAGGGGGTACCCTTCAGCCTCTACCTATTCCCGAATGGAAGTGGGAAAACATTGCCATGGATTTTGTCGTAGGTTTACCTAAGACAACTAGAGGACATGACAGTATATGGGTTGTGATTGATAGGATGACAAAGTCAGCTCATTTCTTACCTGTTAAGACAACCTACACGATGGACCAACTTGCTAATCTTTATGTTCAAGAAATTATCAGATTGCATGGGATTCCCGTATCCATAGTTTCTGACCGTGACCCTAGATTCACCTCCCGATTCTGGAAAAGTTTGCAAGGTACATTAGGTACAAAATTATCCTTCAGCACCGCCTTTCACCCGCAGACAGATGGACAATCCGAGAGGACCATTCAGATACTCGAGGATATGTTGAGAGCATGTGTGCTAGACTTTCAGACTACATGGAGTAGACACCTACCTCTGATTGAGTTTTCTTACAACAACAGTTATCAGTCCACTATTGGTATGGCACCCTATGAAGCTTTGTATGGCAGGAAATGTAGGTCACCTTTGTACTGGGATGAGGTTGGCGAAGCAAAACTTTTAGGCCCCGAGATTTTACAACAGATGTCAGACAAGATTACGATTATTAGGAGGAGAATGTTAACTGCACAAAGCCGACAGAAGAGTTATGCGGACCAAAGAAGAAGAGATCTTGAATTTTCTGTTGGTGATGAAGTTTTCCTGAAGATTTCACCATTTCGAGGAGTCTTAAGATTTGGTAAAAAGGGAAAGCTTAATCCACGATTTGTTGGACCATTCCCTGTCTTAGCAAGAATTGGCAGTACAGCCTATAGATTACTTTTGCCCCCATCTTTGGAAAAGGTTCACAATGTCTTTCATGTGTCTATGCTAAGGAAATGCATACGTGATCCGACTCAGGTTGTTGAACCGACAGAAATTGAAGTTGAGCCTAATTTAGTATATGAAGAGAAACCAATACAGATTTTGGAATATGCAGTCAAGACTCTGAGAAACAAAGAGATTCCATTGGTGAAAGTTTTATGGACAAATCACGGCATTGAAGAAGCCACATGGGAAAGACAGCAGGAGATGCTGGACAAATATCCTAAGTTATTTGCTTGAGCAATTTTCGAGGACGAAAATTTTGTTTAAGGAGGGGTGGATGTAACACCCGACATTTCGGCCAGGTGATTTTCTGACCATTTTCATTGTCACCCTCTTATTTAACCTTTATGATTTAAATTTAATGTTAAGATAAAATTATTACAAGTTGAGTAAAACTAGGTTGGGTGGCAGTTTTGTAATTAAAATTTATGGGTTAGGTATAAATAGGAAATGGAAACCTTAAACCTCATTTATTACCACTGTAGCCGACATTCCCTCTCGGCGATTCCTTCTCTCCCAAGCTTTTACTCTCGGCTATCAGAACCTCCCCTTGCCGACGGCTGGTTTCAGCCTGCTTTTCTCTGCAATCTGCACCCGAGGTATGAAATGGACAATGTAGTCATTTATTAGTGATTAAAGCTCTGCTTTCAACTCGGCATTTGAGTTCGGATTTCTAGCAGTGGCCGAGTAGTTTTAGACTCTTTTAAGTCTGAAAGTAGAAATGCCATCCCAAATCGATTCTGAACATTTTAAAGTAACCAACTCGGATTTAATCAATGGTAAAACCTGTCCACCTAGTTTCGGATTTCAGACTGCAGTGTGTCAAACAGTGGAATCGGAACGACTTTAGCTGTTAGATTCTAGGATGACTTTCGAGTAGAACTTTTAGGACTTTATTTTAACTACTGTAATGTGGAATGTTTTAGGTGAAGAAGTTGAAGAGAAAGTGATTCAAGTTGCTAAGGAATCCAGGTAAGTGAATGTACTAAGTTTCCGGCCAATAGGGCCCTACATCAAAGGATTATGTTACATTTAGTGAACGTTGTCAGCTATAAGTTCGATGAAATGTCGATGGATATGATTCTGGTATTCTGATATACTCCCCTGTCTTAGTTCGATGATTAAGTGCATTTATGTTATGCATCATGTTTTACTTCTCAAGCATATGAAAATGTTTTGAAATATGTTTTCTCATGAATAAAATAAGAAGATAAAACTTATGCAACGTGGTTAAGTGAGGGTTGGGGGTGGTTCGGCGTATGTCACAGTCCGCAGTAGGACATATGAATACGACCCGCAGTAGGGACCATGATCAAACTCACTGTCGAACCCCCTTTACCAGCACAAATCCTCTCTTAATCCACATAATGTAATGAAGAATACGAATGATGAATATGAGCATGTCCATGAATGATGATTATGATCAATGAATACGAGATACGATTATGAATGATGATTAAGACTAAGTACACGAAAAGAAAAGACTCATGAGCATGTTTTTCTCCAAGTTATGCATTCATGAACTCATAATAGTTTGCATTCCTTACTAAGCCTTAGGCTTACAGTTACACCTTATGATGTAGGTGAAGAAATATCAGGTGAGGATTTCAAGATTGATGAAAGTGTCTGAGTTCGGTTGCTGGAAGTGATCAGGGTGGAAAATCTGTGGCTGGATGGCGAACATGACTCTCTGGTTTAAGCTTTTAAGATTTTAATAATGTTTATGAACAAGGAAGTCTAAGTATGATGAGTTTACTTTCGAATATTGAGTTTTAAGTCTGTCTAATATGAGTACTGAGTCTGAAAATATTTATGAAGATATAGAATGAGTTATTTTACCTAAGTCTTCCGCTGTGAGAGTTTGAATGAATTTATGGATTATTCCGATGAGTTTTGGCCATTAAGATTTAAGTTATGAGGTCTACGTTTATCTAGATAGAAGTCTGAGAAAACCAGGATGTCTTCCGCTGAGGAATATTGGAGGGAATGAGTTTGTCTTCCGGCTGACGTCATCGGAAGAGGAAAAGTATTTGTCTTCCGGCTGACGTCATCGGTAGAAGAAATGTGATGGAAGTCGGGAGAGTTTGTCTTCCGGCTGACGTCATCGGAAGAGGAAAAGTATTTGTCTTCCGGCTGACGTCATCGGTAGAAGAAATGTGATGGAAGTCGGGAGAGTTTGTCTTCCGGCTGACGTCATCGGAAGAGGAAAAGTATTTGTCTTCCGGCTGACGTCATCGGTAGAAGAATTGTGATGGAAGTCGGGTAGGTTTGTCTTCCGACTGACGTCACCGGTAGAGGAAGTGAGTTCCTTGTCGTTTACTCACCGGTAGAGGAAGTGAGTTCTTTGTCGTTTATTGACCGGTAGAGGAAGTGAGTTTTAGTGAACCACGCGAGGTTTTAATTGATCACACGGGTTGCACGTGACTGTCGGCAGATGCAAATATGTGTGCCTGCCGATAGATGTTTAATGAATCATGTGGGATGCACGTGCTGACCGGCAGATCAACTAGAAGCTCGTCGTTTAGTGATCGGCAGGAGTGAGAGTTATAATGGATATATTCAGTGAATTGAATGAGATGTTTTAGGTTATGTTAAGTCAAAAAAAAAATAGATGAATAAATATGTGAACTATTATGATCAAGTTACGTCACAAGTTTAGTAACAAACCGAGTTTAAGGATTCGGGGCGTTACAAATAACGCTCGTGGACGGAGCTTAAGCTGCAACGGACGCGAGGTAAGTTCTCGTGATCTTCTCTGGCTGATTGGCCTACACCGTACTTCGATGTAGCGTCAAGGATCTTAAAGGATTGTTTGTTTTATTGCTTTGGTTGGGTAGATAGGTTTATATTTGTCTTAGGTTATGCTATTCGGTCTTGATGGTATGCATGTTGGTTGTTTACTTTATGTCTATTAACTGTTCATGCATCACGTATTTCAAAAGTCATGAAAATGAATTTCCGCACATGTTTTAAGAAAATGAAATGAACCTCTGTAATTAATCTACGTAATCTGTATCTGTATCTGGTTACGCGAGGTGGGGCTCAGGCATGGCTGTAGGGTTTGTGAGCATGTACCCCCCTCCTCTAAATCGAAAGTGGTAGTCCGACCGCGGGATGTATCCTTTCCATTTAGAGGGCTGATATCTCGGTAACAATCTGTCTGCGACGTAATGAAAATGAATCTGTAATCTGAATCTGTATCTGTTTCTGTATCTGAATCTGAGCATGTTTTCTGAATGGCATACGCACGCATGCATCTGCATTTACGAAGCTTACTGAGATTTAATTATCTCATAGATGTCTGTATGGTGTAGGTGACATTATAGGTGACGTAGATCCAGGTGAGGATGACGTTCTTCCTTCTGATGTCTGAGGCAGTTGATGGATGATGCTCGCGGCAGTGTGCTGGCGCAGTCGATGCTCAACCGACCCGGGGGACGTATGTATAGATTTTGGGGTTATTGAGATGTTTTGGACTGAGAGTTGTATAGACATTTTAGGATGCTTGGTTCTGGTAGTTGATAGGTTTACTTTTGAGGTTTTAAACGTTTTGGAAACCTGTTTTTATAAACTGTTTTAGTAAAATTTTCATTGGAATCTGTTTAGTTGATTGATTGATGTTTAGATGGTTGGATTCGGGTTAGTGGATAAAATAGGTTTTGATGTTTTGATAGACTTGTTTTATAAAACGTTTTGTTAAGGTTTTTATCTAAAGTTTAATGGAACTGCTTGGTATTTTCTTTTGAAACAGGAAGGATATGTCACACTTTTAAACGGAACCATGCAGTTCGTTTTCATGAAAATGTACTTCATTTTAATCGTGTTTAGAGTCGGTTTTGGACAGAGTTACGAGAACGTATGAATGTTTGGAAAGTTTATGTAAAATGTATAATTGAAATGGAGATAGAAATGATATTGTGAAGAAGTGATAAGTTGATAAATTGAGGAATGATAGAAGGTTGAGTGGTTTTATGTAAACTGTTTTTGTATGATAAATGAATTTTCTTTAAAGGTTTTCGAGGATGTTTTTTTAATTGATTTAGAGGCTTAAAAAGAAAAATTTCGTACGGGAAATTAGGAATAGTATGAGGGTCGTTACAGAATCGATCGCCAAAGAGGGAGTCGCCGGCAGAGAGAGCCCTGGAGAGCGAGGAAATCGCAGAGGGAATGTCGGCTACAGTGAGGTTTCAGTGAGATTTAAGGTTTCCATTTTCTCTTTATACTAAATAAATTCCTCTTAATTACAGTTCTGCCACCACACAAATAAAAACCAAATGAGCTTAGGCATTAAAATTTAAATCAAAGGTCAACAATAAGGGTGACAGTTAATTCCGTTAAGGAAATCACCTGGCTAAAAATGTCGGGTGTTACATCCACCCCTCCTTAAACAAAATTTTCGTCCTCAAAAATTGATCAAACAAATAGCTCAGGATATTTGTCCAACATATCTTGTTGCCTTTCCCATGTGGCTTCTTCAACGCCATGATTTGTCCACAAGACCTTAACCAATGGGATTTCTTTATTCAGTAGGGTCTTAACTGAAGATTCTATAATTCGAACAGGTTTCTCTTCATACATTAATGTTGGCTCGATTTCAATATCCACTGGCTTAACAACTTGCGTAGGATCCCGTATGCATTTCCTTAGCATAGACACATGAAAGACATTATGAACATTTTCCAATGATAGGGGCAGTTGTAATTTATAAGCTGTACTGCCAAACCTCTCTAAGATAAGGAATGGTCCAATGAATCGTGGATTAAGCTTTCCCTTCTTGCCAAATCTTAGCACTCCCTTAAATGGTGAAATCTTTAGAAAAACTTCATCACAACCTTACCTTCTTGCATCAAAACACACCCCAGACCAACTTTGGATGCATCACAGTAAACACTAAACTTTCCTTCTTCGATTGGGAGAGTCAATAGTGTGGCTGTTGTCAACTTCAGCTTAAGTGTCTGGAAGCCATTTTCACAAGCTTCAGTCTAAGAGTACTTGGTGTCCTTCTTTGTTAAATTAGTTAAGGGCTTAGCTATCATAGAGAATCCCTTAATGAACTTCCTATAATAACCTGCCAGACCAAGGAAACTGCGGACTTCACTGGCATTCCTTGGCTGTGGCTAATCCTTAACTGCCCGAATTTTGGTTGGATCTACTGATATACCTTCAGCAGAGATGACATGCCCTAAGAAGTTGACCTTATCCAACCATAACTCACACTTAGACAGCTTGGCATAGAGTTGTTGCTGATTTAATGTCGTCAAAACCACTCTTAAATGTTCTGCATGGTTTGCCTCAGTACGTGAGTATATTAGTATATCATCTATAAACACAATCACAAACTTGTCCAAATACTCACGAAACACACGATTCATCAAGTCCATAAAAGCTGCAGGCGCATTAGTCAGTCCAAACGACATCACAAGAAATTCATAGTGTCCGTAGCAGGTCCTGAAGGCTGTATTTGGTATATCACTCTCCTTAACCTTCAGTTGGTAGTAACCCGAGCGTAAGTCAATCTTTGAAAACACCCTAGCTCCTTGTAATTGGTCAAACAGATCATCAATTCGGAGTAAATGATATTTATTCTTAATTGTCAACTTGTTTAGCTCTCTATAGTCAATGCACATTCTAAGAGAACCATTCTGCTTCTTAACAAATAAAACAGGTGCACCCCAGGGAGAACTGCTAGGGCGTATAAACCCCTTATCTACTAATTCCTGCAGTTGGACTTTTAATTCTTTCAACTCAACAGGTGCCATGCGGTAAGGGTTCTTAGACACAGGTAAAGCCTCAGGATAAGTATCTATTACAAACTCAATTTCTCTGTCGGGTGGTATTCCGGGCAAGTCATCCAAAAATGTACCCGGAAACTCTCTGACTATGGGAATATCTTGTAGTTTTACCTTATTCTCCACCCGAACATCAATTACTGTAACGACCCATTTCCCCAGCAAGATATTGTCTGCTCTGAGGATTGGGCCGTAGCCCAATATCCTCCCATCACGGCTTTGTTTGGTAAGAACTTCCCAGAAGGTCACCCAACCTGGAATTGCTCTCGCCGAAGCACTTTTAACTTCGGAGTTCTTATGGGATCCGTTGCCAATTGTGCTCCAAAACGCGTCTTACTATGTTGGGAGGGTCTCTTTACATATGTTTCGTTTCCACATACTTTCCCAAGCGATGTGAGATTGTGACGACCCCCTTTTTACGACTTTTCACCTTCCAGTTCGCCCGCGCGGACGTACCACCATCCGGGTTCCGGTTCGTGCAGCCATCGTACCCATACGTGCACATTTGGGTCATCACAATTACACAAGCTAGAAAACTCTCACAACCACTCTTCAGTAATTGTTGAGTCTCTAGTGAGGAAATAATTGGCATTTTACTTAGTTTTGGGATAGCTTGGAAGGAATACCGATCACCATTCGGGGGTTGGAACTCAACTAATCTAGACCTACAACTTATCGTGGCATAATGCCTGAATAACCAATCCATTCCTAGTATGACCTCATATCCTCTCATATCGATTACGAACAGTTCTACATATAACTTCTTATCTCCTAAGGACATAACATCACCTTTCAATATCTGCTCAGAATGTAGGGACTTCCCCGACGGTAACATGACACTAAATGACCTCTCAGCTGGCATGAGTTCTAGTTTATGCTCAAGTACAAACAGAGTTGATACAAACGAGTGTGTGGCCCCTGTATCTATAAGTGTGTAAGCAGAAATACCACAAACCATAATGGTACCTGTTATGACTGTGTGCTGCTCGGCATATTAATCCTCCATTAAAGCATAAACCCTTGGCGCTACCCTGACTCAATTCGGGTCTGGCGGCATAGGGCAGTCTCTAACCACGTGTCCAACCTTATCACATCTATAACAGCGGCCAGAATGTAACTTGCATTCGCCGGGGTGGTTCTTCTGACAGGTGGGGCATAAAGGAGCCAGGGGTCGCTTTCCTTTTCCTTAGTCATCATTTGGATTGAAGGGTCTCTTTATACCTTTCTGCTGTTGCTGTGGCCCTCTGTTCGGTTGTGGTTGCCAACCTCTGCCCTGGCGCGGTGGTGGCTGAGTATCCTTGAAAAACTTCCTTGGCGGTTCACATTGTCCTCGTACTGCTAACTCTACCTCTTCCAATTCCAAAGCCTTAGCAGCCACTTCGGAATCAAGTATGTTATGGATCCCTGCAGTCTTCACTCCCTAGAAGAGGCTCGGCTTCAGCCCATGGACAAACTGGTGAATCTTGTCCTCCTCATCATCCACCAGACGGGGTGCAAACCGAGACAGTGCCTCAAACTTACAGATATAATCAGCCACAGAACCGGTTTGACGTAGTTGCATGAATTCCATTTTCTTGCTGGGCCGAACGGCTCGACTGAAGTACTTGTCAAAGAAGGCAGTCTTAAACATTTCCCAGGTCATAGCTCCTGCATTTGCGGTGCTCTGGATTGAGTTCCACCAATGCCTTGCATCAAGTTCCAGGTGAAAGACCGCACACGTAACCTTCTCTCCGTCCTCAACTTTTGCATACCTGAACATGTCCTCCATCTTTTGAATCCATTCCTCAGCATAAACAGGGTCTGAAACTCGACCATTAAATGTCGGGGATCTAAGCCGGTGAAAACGCTCGCCACCATGATCTTGAGCTGCATTTGAACTAGAATTTGCTTGTTCTTCTCTGGGAGTCATCAGCTGTTCGATCTGGCGAGATTGGCGCATGACCAACTCTGTCAACTGAGCAATGGCATTGCTGTCCTTATTGGTCTCTCTTTGCTGACCTCTTACCATTTTGAGATTCCTAAACAAATATTCATAAATACATCTTAACTTAATGACATTTACTAAAATCATAAACACTTACAGTTGCCGAAATGTACTCAGGTGGCAGTCAGTGCTGGAAGGCAGTCTACAGAAACGATTTTAGAACCCAGTTTTGCTTTGATACCATAATTGTAACGACCCCGTTAAAGGCCACGACATAAACATAAACATCCTTCGGATAAATACTGGCTTGTTCTCTGTTTCATCCTATCTACTTCATGTTATATCATTATATTTTTTTTTAAAAAAAAAATACAAAACTCCGAAACATTTCAGTATCAGACGAAACTGAACCCTTCATAAACTCGACTTCTTCTTTAAACTATTGACATGCTAAGTCGCAGAATTATGCGACAATGTTCAGCCATTAACCACATAAGGAAATCGGCTGGGAGAAGGTGTCCTTAGATCACCCGACTCCATCGATCTCAGGTGCATAGAGTTGCAGACTTTATCGGTAAGAAAGACACATCCACCGATCGTCACGTGCACTATGCGTGACTCAATGGACATCGCCCGGTAGAGGTCATCTACCAATTGGGCACGTGCAATACACGTAATCCATTGAACATCATCCGGTATTTGAAATACACTACATCCGGTCACTAGACGACAAAACTACACTTACATCATCTGGTATTTGAAATACACTACATCGCCCGGTCACTAGACGACAAACTACACTTACATCGTCTGGTATTTGAAATGCACTACACCGCCCGGTCACTAGACGAAAAAACTACACTTACATCGTCTGGTATTTGAAATGCACTACACCGCCCGGTCACTAGACGAAAAAACTACACTTACATCATCCAGTATTTGAAATACACTACATCGCCCGGTCACTAGACGACAAAACTACACTTACATCATCCGGTGAGTACAACTCTCGACACCATCCGGTGAGTACAATTCTCGACATCATCCGGTGACGTCAGCCAGAAGGTTCAATCGATCAACCTCTACCATCCAACTCCTGCCGATGACGTCAGTCGATGATACACTCATCCAATCTTCTAATCATTCCAGCAGTAAAACACTATAATTCATCAAACAACTTCAACCACCAGAAAATACCACGACTCACCAAATCTCAACTTGATAGACATAAACCTCAAACGAATAAAAATCATAAACTCGTTCAGGAATACGTATGTAACGACCCCTTATCCCAGCAAGATATTGTCCGCTCTGGGGATTGGGCCGTAGCCCAATATCCTCCCCTCACGGCTTTGTTTGGCGAGAGCACTTCCCGGAAGGTCACCCAACCTGGAATTACTCTCGCCGAAGCCCTTTTAACTTCGGAGTTCTTATGGGATCCGTTGTCAATTGAGCTCCAAAACGCGTCTTGCTAAGTTGGGAGGATCTCTTTACATATGTTTCATTTTCACATACTTCCCCAAGCGCTGTGGGATTGTGACGACCCCCTTTTTATGACCCGTCACCTTCCGGTTCGCCCGCGCGGACGTACCGCCATCCGGGTTCCGGTTCGTGCAGCCATCGTACCATACTTACAGATCTGGGTCATCACAATCACCCCCCCTCGGGGGCCCAACGTCCTCGTTGGCCACAATTCCGGTTGGGTACAGGCTCTGATACCATTTGTAACGACCCCTATTCCCAGCAAGATATTGTCCGCTCTGGGGATTGGGCCGTAGCCCAATATCCTCCCCTCACGGCTTTGTTTGGCGAGAGCACTTCCCGGAAGGTCACCCAACCTGGAATTACTCTCGCCGAAGCCCTTTTAACTTCGGAGTTCTTATGGGATCCGTTGTCAATTGAGCTCCAAAACGCGTCTTGCTAAGTTGGGAGGATCTCTTTACATATGTTTCATTTCCACATACTTCCCCAAGCGCTGTGGGATTGTGACGACCCCCTTTTTACGACCCGTCACCTTCCGGTTCGCCCGCGCGGACGTACCGCCATCCGGGTTCCGGTTCGTGCAGCCATCGTACCATACTTACAGATCTGGGTCATCACAACGTAAGCAGAAGACTTATGTAAAACAGGATATCCTAGGTTCTTACAATCATCCTCAAACTCAGAGGTTGAACCAGATAATTCCAAGTCCAAATAAAAACAAACATGATCTTGTCCTACTTAGATATCAGTTTTCTCATAAGTCTTACTGACATAAAATGAGCATAACCACGGGTCATAATCACCTGCCAGCCATAGACTCCCCCCCCCTTTGAGTACCATCCTGCAACCAGCCTTAGACATCATCATTGAATTTGGAATCCTCACCTGATATTTCGTCACCTACATCATAAGGTTTAAACTATAAGCTTAATGCTTAGTAAGAAATGCAATACTAATATGTACATGAGAATGCATATTTGTAAGAAAATCATGATCATGTTCGTTTCATGCTCTTTTCTTGTTCTTATTCGTATTCTTGTTCATCACTTTCATCATATGGATTACGGGAGGATTTGTGCCGTAAAGGGGGATGACAGTGCAAGTGTACATAGTCCATTTCGGGCCGTATTCATGGTCCTTCTCTTTTGACAGTGACATACACCAAACCGCCCCCAACCCTCATTTAATTCGGTTGCATAAGTTTCATATTCATTCTCATATCTGGTTCATGGGGGAAAAATATGCTCATAAATCATTTTCATATGCTTGAGAAGTAAATCATGATGCATGACATAAATGTTCTTAAATCATCAGACTATGAGAAATATCATACTAGACAGTTGACTTCATAGACTCTATCAGAC
Source organism: Begonia masoniana (assembly GCA_022432975.1). Lineage (NCBI taxonomy): Eukaryota > Viridiplantae > Streptophyta > Magnoliopsida > Cucurbitales > Begoniaceae > Begonia > Begonia masoniana. The sequence goes on along the minus strand of CM039505.1, from coordinate 24,441,781 downwards.
ATCATATAACATAGTTCTCAAACATCCGTAAATCATCCAAGTACAACCATCTCACTAACTTAAAACAAACATCAAACACATAACTAATTTAGCACCCTTAAGATGTAGGGCCCTAATGGCCGGAAATCTTAATACATTAACTTACCTGGCTTCTTTAGCAATTTCGTGCACTACACCTCAAACTTCTTCACCTGATATCATTTCACATTTCAGAGTTAAAATAGATCCTAAATATTCTGAAATCAAAGCTAGAAGAGTCCTAACTAAAAGTCATTCTAGAATCTGTATTTCTAAGTCCTTTCAGCCGAGTACCTTGTGTGTAGACTAAGTTTTCAAAATCTAAAGTAGTCTGATTCAACTTAACCACTAATTCCAGTTGGTTATCCTAGAGTCCAGGTTCGAATCGGAAAAGCCATTTCTAACCTCAGATTAACAATGTTACTATTATTACCCTGCCATTTAAGAATCCGAAGCTTCGAGTTCTAGCTGATAACAGAGCTCAAAGCAGCTAACCAGTAACTACATTGTCTAAGGCTTACCTCGAATGTGGGTTATCGGAGTGGAGGCTGGAAGAATCGATCGCCAAAGAGGGAGTCGCCGGCAGAGAGAGCCCTAGAGAGCGAGGAAATTGCAGAGAGAATGTCGGTTACAGTGAGGTTTTAGTGAGGTTTTAGTGAGGTTTAAGGTTTCCATTTTCTCTTTATACTAAATAAATTCCTCTTAATTACGGTTCTGCTACCACACAAATAAAAACCAAATGAGCTTAGCTATTAAAACTTAAATCAAAGGTCAACAATAAGGGTGACAGTTAATTCCGTTAAGGAAATCACCTGGCTGAAAATGTCGGGTGTTACATCTCCGTTAGTTTTTGTTGACAAAACTAATAACCCTCAAATACCCCTTTTACTCTCTCTCTCACTCCCTAGCTCCCACTATCTCCCTCCCCTCCACGATTGTTTCCCCTCTCCACTCCTTGTCGAAGCTCTCCCACGAAGAAGAAAAGAGGAAACTCTCTCTCTCTCCCTCTTGGTTTTCTTCTCCCGCGCTAAAGCCCTCCTTTTCTCCCTCACGTTTGGTTTTGGAAGAGAAACCCACACGAAAATCTCATCTCTCTCTCTCTCTCAGGTTAGCTATTCAAAGGGAAGCTGCGAGAACCCAAATCTTGAAGGTATGATGGGTTTCATAGGATTTTATCTTTGGGTTGGACAAATCTATGAGATTGAACATAAAAGAGGACAATTGGTGATTTATTTATGGGTTTGATGAATATTGTCTTTAATGCACAAAATTTTGGAAATATATACTTAATCTTTGATGTTGTTATGCTTCAAAATATTGATGTTGGACTTTACTTGTGATTGGAATTGGAAAATAAGGTGGATTGTTGAACGTTTGGATTGGTTGTTAAATTGTGCAAATTAGAATTTTCTGGACAGATTTGGAGTTTATATTTTTAGCCTAACCTATCGATTTTCGATTTATAAAATGTTTTGGTATGTTAAACTAGACTCTTTAAGGATTCCATAGCATTTTGAATCATTGAATTTGGGGGAGTATACAATTAGTTATGGATTTTCAAAATTTAAGAAAAAATTTGAATCAGGTTTACAGGGCAGTTGTGATTTATGAATTGCTGTCATTTATTGAGTTTGGTTTTTGATAAATAAATTTACCATGTTAAACTAGACTATTTAAGGATTTTATAGCATTTTGAATCATTGAATTTGGATAATTATAGATCACGTTATGGATGTTTGATGTTTAGCGAAATTCAAGGTGGAAATTCGGGAATTTTATTGAGGACTGTTTGAATTTTGGTTTGATGATATTTAAGCTATTTGAATTGGATTTGAATGATATGCATGGTTGAATTGGTTGATTTTGGTTTCATGCATCGTTTTGGTGAATGTTGGATTTGTTTCAATTTGAATGCATTTGTGATGTCATTAATGTTTTATGCACATGTATTAGGTTTGAAAGCACCATGGAAAAGTGATCAAGGTTTGCTTGAATTGCTAAGAACTCCAAGTAAGTTTGTTGCATGTGTTTGGCCCTTATGGCCTACATCATAAAGGTACTAGTTATTATGTGTTTTATGAGGCATATTTTTATGGGGCATATTTTATAGGTAGATAAGTTATAGGAGATGTTCTATGTTAGGTATTATGTCAATTGAAATGTCATGAGGATTACCTATTAGGGGTGGGCACAGTCTGGGTCGGTCCGATTCTGAGCCTAGAATGAGATTTCGGGAAAAATTTTCCAAGAACCAAAACTGATCATTTCAAAACTGGGGAACGAACTGGGAAAGGACCAAAAATTTCGGTCCGGTCCCGGTTCTCCCACCAAACGAAATGAAATCCAAATGAAACCCAAATTCAAATGAAACTCAAATCCAAATTTAATTTAAATCCAGCTGAAACCCAAATCCAAATGAAATTCAAATCCATCTGAAACCTAAACGAAATCTAAACGAACTTCAAACGCAATCTAAAATTCAAACAATGATTATCTCTCAATTCACAATTGCTACTGATCGAAACTACACCATTCACGTTCAAACCAAACGAAATCCTTCGGCAACAAACAATTAACGCACCTCTTGACACTTACCGTCAAGCGTTCAGCGATGGCCATTTTTGGGGATCATTTCGCAGCTGAAACACAGGGCGGTTGGATTCGTAGCACATATATGGAAGAAAGTGGGAGTGGTTGCCTCGTCGGGAGTTGGGTAAGGGTTCGCTCGCAGTCGCTCAGGATTTCAGTCTCTCGAAGTGGAAGTAAAACTGAAGGCTCGACCTTCAATTTTAATTTTTTACATTAGGTCGGTTTGGCCTCAGTTTTTCAAGATTTCGGGCTGTGGACCAAGAACCAGACCGAAAATCAATGGGAAAACAAGTTCTGGACCGAGGACCGGACTGTGGTGTAACACCCGGTATTTCGGATTTTCAGATTTTCTGTATAATGGCATTCTTGTAACACCCGAGAATTTTTGCTCAATGTGTACTGCTTTAGATTTAATTAAGTTATGGTTCTTAGAATTTTCTAAAAAAGAAAAAAGAAGGATTGGAGAGTTAATTTATAAAAATTTAACGGTCAAAGAATGAGAATTTAACGAGTTATTTAGTTTATTAAAAACTTGGAATTTTATTTGGAATAGGATTTCTAAAATTTTAGGTTGAGTGGATGCGAACTTAACGGAAATACGTAAGTTCAAACATGTGAGGGTAAATTAGTAATTTAGCTTAAAATAAAATAAAAAATATTTTTTTATAAAAAAAACAGAATGGCTTCACTAAGAAGCCATTCTGCTTCTCTTCGGTCCGAGCTCCCGACGAGAGAGAGAGAGCCGAGCGACGTCTCTCCTCCTCCGACCACCGCGATTCCTCGACGTTTTCCAGCCAGACAACGTCGGCGATTCCAGGGCTGCAATTTTTGGCTGTCTTCGCACACAAATAGAATGGTAAGCCCTATTTTTGCCCTGTTTTGATTCTATTCATGGCCGAGGGTGATGAGCTTGATTAAGCTCCGATCACCAGCCGTTTTTGGGCGGTCTTGGCCTGAGATTGCCGGACTTTAGGCTGGCAATAATTGCCTGGCCGTGATGAGCCTGGTCTGGACGAAAGGCAGTGACCCCTATTCGGGCATTTGTAATTTTTGTTGTGTAGCCTTGGGATTTTTGATTAGATTATGCTAATTGAGGGTATATGTGATTGATTGGTTAGGAAACAGATGAGAATTGATGGAAAACCGAGATGGGGGAATTTTCCAGTTAAGGGCAGAATCGGGTTTTTCCCTTTTTGACCTAGTTGCGACTGTTTGTTTTAAATTTCCTTTTGACAGGTTAAACTAGGTTATTAGAGGAGTACGTGGCCGCTGAAATCGTTTGATTTCGATAACCGACGTGAAAGTTAAGCACGTTTGAAGTTTTGGGTTGGTTTTTACCGAACCCAAATTAGTGGCCCGTTTAGTTAGGTTTTAGTTGGATTAGGCTAGAAATTGTAGATTGAGAGTAATTGGTGAATGTAGGCTTGATTTTAATGAAGTTTGAATATTTGTCGTAGGTTGAGCTATAGATGGGTAGGGAACCGAGTATCCTCAGTGAGCTAGGACGCCAGGTAAGTAGCGGATGAGTGTTTGTTGCATTCGGGCCTACACCATAGAACGGTAGGGGTTGTTTGCTTGTTGTTGTGTTTTAATTTGTGTCATGCATCGTGTATCATGCATTATTATTTTCTAAACTACGAAACCACGTGTTTTACATGTGTGAGTGGTGAGGATGAAAAATAAGAATCTATATGCAAGTTGGTCTCGAGTAGAATAGCTTCGTCGGGCAAGTGGCTCGTTGAGCACCCCGCGAGGGATTTTACTCGAGATGCTATGCTAAATTACGTAATGTGTCGTGAGTATGAATGCCTCGATCTGCTCGTGCTGAAAAGCACACTGAGGATTCTGAATGCCTCGACCTGTTCGTGCTGAAAGGCACACTGGGGATTCTGATTGCCTCGACCTGCTCGTGCCGGAAGGCACACTGAGGATTCTACGATCTACGAAGGAGGAGATTCGGTTGGCCGTCCCGGACTGTGTTAGGACGTGTGCCTCCGGTCTTGCTCCGTGGATCAAGGCGTGGCCGTCCTGGACTGTATGGGGGCGTGTGCCTACTTGATTCACCTGAAAGTGAAAGATAAATGCAACCTGAATGAAAAGAAAACAACAGAGTATGTAGAAACTGCATCCTAGGGTTGAGTCGAGCATGCATTGTTTTAAAGTGCATTTTTCCCTACGTGCTAAGCATTAGGCTTACTTTTGTGTTCTATGGGGTAGGTGGTGACGTGTTACAGGTGAGCTAGACGTGGGAGCCAGGATTAGGCAGCAGTCGGTGGTACACAGGCCACGCCGGTGTGGGCAGTTGTCGGGGTGCCTCGACCATGGTCTTCGGGGGATGTGGGGCTTTGTATTTTGGTAGTTTATTGTAGATGTCTGTTTGTGAAAATGATGGGAATGCGTAACTCCTTTTGGTTGATGTTTTTTGACAGTTATGGTATAGCTATTTATATTTGTTGTATATAGTCATAGTTAAGGGTGATATTTCGCCCTATACTGTGAACTTTCTTCATTGAGGAATGTTAGTAGGATAGTTTCCCGCTTTACTGCTATTAGTTGAGTGGATAGTTAAGTAAGAGTATTCTGGATCTGGTTGAGGATTAATTCGTTTGCAGGTACCTCGCATTTTGGAGGCGCCATTTTCAGGCGTTACTTTGCCAAAATTTTCGGGGAGGATGCCGTGGTGCTTAACGGTTAGGATTAAGGAAAATTAGTGAGTCTAGGCAGCTAGGTATGACATAAGTGAGCTTCGGGAGACTTAGCTTTAAATTCCGCTGTGTTCGATTTTTTTTTAAAATTATCGGGGTTAGAGTGAGCCAAGTAGCGCATCGAGCCAGAGTGGGTTCGGGGGCGTTACAAGATGGTATCAGAGCATAAATGGTCGAGTCGTTCAAAGGATTACCCGATAATGCCGGCCGCCATGCAACGTGCTTCACCGACTGTAAGTATTTCTTTACTTTTAGTTAGTTTATATCTAAGATTAGATTGGTTTAACCCCTGTTTGTTTGGTTTAACCCCTGTCTGTTTTGTAATTGTAGTGGACTAGAAAATCCCGAGTGTACCGAGACAACCTTGGTAGATCCCTTAAGCTAATCCATAGACGTAGTAAATTGATAGTTCGAATAGCTAGGAATTTTTTTTGGAGAAAGTGAAACAGATATTAGAGAATCTTAGGATGAGAGTAAGTCTGATACCCTAGGAATGTAGGAAAAAGGGTAGGGTCGATCCGAGTTAAATGTAAATTTTAGCCCAGGTAGAAGTGATAGTCGTTAGGAAAGGTATGAGTTATATCTTAGTGTTAAAAGGATGCGAACATGTTGGGTTGAATGTAAGGCGATATGCATTAACATAACTAACCTAGGTGTTTGTAAGAATGGTATGCCTAGGATTGTTACCTTTAAGGATAAGATTTGAATAGATAGAACTTTGACCCTAGTTAGCAAATCCTTGGGAGTACTAGGATGCGATGAACCGGAGAGGAGTTTGAAGTTATTCTTGAGGTACCCTAGACTGTTCAGGTAACATTAGATTTACGTACAGTGGGAGTATCTAAATGTAGACCGTATTCCAGAGTTAGTTTAAATAAATGATTGAGAGATTATGGTCAAAGGGATTATGTAGAATCGAGGATGAGAGTTTACAGATTTGCTTAGAGTTGGGAAAATATTTAGAACCCGAGTTAGAAGAAGATTAGTTAGCTTGGAGAGAATCTTGGGTGAAATTTTGAATTTAAGTAAGTATTGAAAAACTTGAGAAGGAGATTAGTGGTAGTATTATATAGAAAGGGGAAAGGTTAGAATTTGATATCTAGACCTTAAGTATTTAGTGGTGTATGATTTGAGGAGATATACGAATTATTTAATGAGAGGGATGGAACTCGCCCGAAGACTGTGTGCATTAGGGATAAGATTAAGTTAAAGAAATTTCGAGGGTTTGACTCATATGTAACGAAGTCGGAACTGCTCGTGTTATAAATCGTTGAGGTCAAAGTTGATAAGTTTATGAGTGGATAGGTTTAAGTATAGGATGTAAATTAGAACTCAATTGCTGGGATTATGCAACATAGATAGAAGAAGTGCTAGGTTAGATTACGAATTTTGGATGGACTTAAGAGGAAATGATTATTTAGAGGTCCGTGTGAAACTGCGGTATTTAGAGAATATCAGAGAGAAGGAAAGAAAGTTCACACAAAAAGTTCACGAATAAATTGAGGAGTAAGGGTAATTCAGGAAGGCTGTGAATTTAGGGAAGTTTCAATTTTGAAATTAATGAGGTTGAAGTCAAAGTGAGTATAGATCATTTAAGGTATTTGGGTGATGAGTGTTGAGTGTAAAGTTGGGAACAAGTTTATTTAGACCTAAGAATTTGAATGTTTGGTAATGACTGAAATTAGGAGTTAGACAAATTGAGCATAGTGAATGTAAGTACGAAGATTCAGAGTATACTTTGAGGAATAGTTGATAGGTTTAAGAGATGAAAGCTTTGAGTATGAGGGTTGTGTTGGAATAACTAATGAAATGTCATGATTGTTCGAGGTATAAATTGTCTTGATTGGCTGATATAGGTAAGTGTAAGAGATAGAAGTGATAAGGTAGGAGTGAGATGGTAGAGTAGTAAGAAAGTTAGAACTTAAGGATATGAGGTAGTTATGTAAGTGTTGATAAACATTGGATTAGAGAAGTTAGAGTTGGAATTAAGTTGGAGAAGTTTGAAAGTATAGGTGATTTAATTGAAGTTAATGGACGTATAAATACTCAAGCTATAAGGAGAAAAGTTAGGAAAATGAAAACTTTGGGAGATGTAGAAAAGTGTAGTGAAGTCAATGCCAATTTGGAGTGAATGAAAACTCAGTTAGTACTTCGAGTGTATAGTGAATTAATTTAGGTAGTGAGAATTCGGAATATGTGAATGATGTTAGAATGAGGTACGAGGTAAATAGGTGTAAGATGCGATAGTAAGATCGAAGGGATTTGAAATCTAGAACTAAGGGTAAGAAGTTTATTAGTAGGTTTTAGTGTTACGCTATTGAGATAGCTTTGGAGATCTAAGATAGTTATGTAAGTATTTGATAGACACTGGATTAGAAAAGTAAGTGACTCGGTGAACTTAGTTAGGAAGATTTAGGGCTGTGGATTACGATAGGTATTTTAGCCAAACGATGTTAACTAATAGGATTGAAGTTGAGAGTCTTCAAATGGGTGAAAACAGTGGGAATTAAGGATATGCTGTACACAATTTAGAGTCTTATGTGAAGAGTTAGGAATGAGTTAGTCCTGATCTAAGAATTTCTAGAGGTTAGTAAAAATTGAGTTAAGAATTGTACTCATTAGTATCTTAGGATTACTCGATTGGGGTAGCATAGAGAGTCGTAGTGGTTTGTACGTGTTTGATAGACACGGGAGTAGGAAGATGAGGAATTAGATAAATTTAGCCTGAGGAAAAATTAGAGTTGGGAACTAAGTAAAAGAGGTATGAGAAGATAAGTGACGAGTGAGTAAGTATAAGTAGTGGAACTTTGGAACTTTGGATACGTGGGAATTTTGTTTCTGGTAGATGATTGAGATTGTACTTGAGATTGTAGTGTAGTTTAAGTTAGCATTGCAACCCAAAAAGTTAGGAGGATAATGTTAGAGTAACTAACCCACAAATTTTGAGGACAAAATTTTTGTAAGGAGGGTGGATTGTAACACTGGAGAATTTTTCCTCAATGTGTACTGCTTTAGATTTAATTAAGTTATGGATCTTAGAATTTTCTAAAAAAAGAAAGAAAAGGAAAGATTGGAAAGTTAATTTATAAAAATTTAACGGTCAAAGAATGAGAATTTAACGAGTTAGTTTATTAAAAACTTGGGATTTTATTTGGAAGAGGATTTCTAAAATTTTAGGTCGAATGGATGCGAACTTAACGGACATACGTTGTGACGACCCCAACCCGATCAGGGCCGCCACGGACTAGTCGTGACATAACCATTACCTAAGCCCTCGTATTTTCTCATAAACTTTTTCATTTTTACTTAACACTTTAAAAGAAAACTAACTTAGACAATTGACCCACCTCTAACGACCTTTAGGGTCTAACTTTGACTTAAACATTTGACTTAAACATTTTGAGCGTAAAACATTTTGACTTTTAAAACATTTAGAACTAGACTAAAACCATTACTAACTTAAAACAATTAACACTTAAAGTAAGATCAATTAAAACAAAACACTAATATAACCTATACTCAAGAAAACAAACTGCGTGGATCGCTCTAAAAATCAAGCGTATCCTTACCTGTTTTAAAATAACCAAACAGTTCAAATTACCCAAACAGTTCCAGTAAAATTCTAAAATTTAAACTCCACAGTCTAAACAATCTACTACTACTACATATACATCAAAACTCGACTGTTCATACATTTTTCTATCAAAACATCTAATCTACATACTTAAACACTATGATACTTTCACAAATTAAACCTACACGTAGACCTACTAACCAACAAAACTAACTCACATCATTCGACATACATCATTCAAGCCATCGGATCATCAAGCCAAAACACACCCCGTCGCCACGAGCACCGCCCATCGACCACCTATTCCTTGTCATCATGAGGAACTCTCACCTTCACACCTGTCACCTACATCATACAACATAAACAGTAAGCCTAATGCTTAGTAAGAGGATGCTCTATGGAGAACGTATGCATGAATGCGTGACTTTTCATAAAAACATGTTTATTTCGTTTCGTTTTGTTAAACCATTTTCTTGCCCCGTGATAATCATAACTTGCCCCGTAGTAATATTCATGACTTGCCCCGTAGCCCCGTAGTAACATTCATGACTTGCCCCGTAGTAACATTCATGACTTGCCCCGTAGTAACATTCATAACTTGCCCCGTAGTAACATTCATGACTTGCCCCGTAGTAACATTCATAACTTGTCCCGTAGTAACATTCATGACTTGCCCCGTAGTACATTCGTAACTTGCCCTGTAGTAACATTCATCATTCATCATTCACTTGAGAAACATACATCATTCACTTGATCGTTCTTTACTTCAACGTTTCACATATCCTCTTTAGATCATTATCGTTCAATTCATCGTAAAAACATGCTCGTAAATACTTCGTATGCACCTTTTATAAAACATGATGCATGAGGAATTCATAGACATACATAGACATATCATCAACCATTCACAACGTACATGGACATGCTTTACTCATAACAAACTTAACAAACCACTAATAACTAATATTCTAGGCTACCCGACTCATCAAACCCACAGTCAGAAAATCATCATCGAAATCACAAAATCCTAACGTTGTCACAATGTAGGGCCTTAAGGGCCGGAAACCTAACATCCACTTACCTGGCGTCCGTAGCTAGCCGAGCACCGTCCAAAAGTCGTCTCCACCTAAAGCATTTCATAAATAAAGGACATTAAAATCGATTCTAAATAAACGAATCTCAAACTTAAACTAAGCTCCTAGCTAAAGCAATTTCTCCTGAAACTTTCACTTTCTCCATTCGGGCATTTCATCGAGCACGTGGTGCTCACAATTTACTTAACCTCCATTAATGGTTTTCTAATAATCTCCAATATCCAAACTTTAACCTAAATCCACCAATAATCATCAATTTATTTAATCTACCTAAATAACGACCAATGTATTCACTAATTAACATAAAAGCACAATACCATTAATTTCTAACTAAAACCTAATTAAACGGCCACTAATTTGGGTTTGGTCAAAAACCGACCCGAAACTCAAACGTGCATAACTTTTGTATCGGTTATCGAAATCAAACGATTCCAGCGGCCACGTACTCCTCTAATAACCTATTTTAATCTGCCTAAAGGAATTTTAAAACAAATGACCGGAGCTAGGTCAATTTATCAAAAACCTGAAACTGCCCTTTACCCGGAAAATCCCCCTTTTTGATTTTTCATCAAATTCCATCAATTTCTTCACCAATCTATCCTCCTAACATCCAATTAACATAAACTAACCTAAAATCGAAGTTCCAATAAGCAAAACCCGAGTGCCCTAAATCGGGCTTCACTGATTTTCGCTCAAATTGAGCGCTCCACCGCCAATCGACATACCGGCCCTAGG